>CM060907.1:178452656-179067343 GCA_030737815.1 Allium fistulosum
AAGTAGCTTTCGACTAAGACCCTCCATCTCCTTCCACAAAACAATGCACATAGTATCAACATCTTAGTACACGGTGAATTGGACAAAGGCGGAAGGTAAGAGTCGAAACCAAGGGGTTTCGAAATGGTAGAAGCACCTTTTTGTTTTAAACGAAAAGAGTGCCAACTTGCTTTCTCCTATGAAGCTTTCATCTATGTAGCTTTTGACTTGGTCAATTGATTTAAAGAAAGGTTTTATGGTTTCGCCTTTGTTTAAATAATAGCTCTCGACTATGTCGAAGCCTTTACTACCGCCTTCCACCTTTCGAAACAGAGCTTTCGGAGGGGTTGTTTTGTTTTATAAAAACCCTGCCTCTTCTCCAATGCTTTCGGAAGGAGTGGTTTCGACACCATCACTTCTCTACTTAGTTATAGCTTTCTAATGAGTTAGCTTTCGACCCTATTGCTTGCGACCCTTAGTGATTTTTTACGAATTACCCAAAGGTTTCGATTAGTGTTGAATGATTTCGAAAGATGTTTTTCCACATGTTTTAAATTGAACCCAAATGCTTTCTAAAGTTTTGAGGTTTTAATACCTTCAAAAGGTTTTAAAGAAGGTTTCGAAGGGGTGGTTTCCCTACGTTTTCGAAAGGTTTAAAGGAAAGGTTTTTCCGATGGTTTTGGATAAGTTTAAAGGAATGGTTTTTCCTATGGTTTCGAAAGGCAATGTTTATTGGTTTTAAAGAGGGATGTCTATGGTTATTAGCTTTCGATGGAAAGGAAATTTCAATGGTTTCGAAGGGTTTATATGAAAGGTTTCGAAAGGAAGATTTTGGCCTTCCGGCCTAGATAAAGGAAAGGGTTTTACATGGTCGAAAGGTGTACTTTCAATAAGATCGAAAGGGGTACTTTCAAATGTTAAAATGTTTTCATCAACAAAGATTTGAGTAAAGTGTGTGTATGTGTGTGTATATATAGCATGAAAAGGTGATTTTGAGTAAAGCATAGGGCATAAATGTTTTCCTTGTTTAAGTTTGGTTTAAAAGGTTTTAAATCAATTTCAAATTAAAAGGTTTTCAAGGAAAATTTAAGGAAGGCATCCCTAAGTAAAATGACTCAGATATTAGAATACCAGAAGGGACCGGTATAAGGTTGTGCCCTCTACATTAGTTATTGGCCCTAGATAATTTAGTCCAAAATTCCAGTGCGTAGGGCTTTGTCAGAGGTAAGACTAAAATTATGATTACACACAGAAGGGAATATATATTTGTATACAGATAGGCTATTGGTGAGCCCGCAAAACCATTAGGATCAGGTGCCTCTGGGAGATGTTAAGTTAGGGACAGACTGCCAAAAGGGAAGTATTTAATAGATAGTTAAGGATAGACCATCCAGAAGAGGTGTGTCTAACAAATGTTAAATTATTGTGTTATTTTGTCTAGTAGGCCCGAGTCATCCAAAGGTTAATAGTCAGCCAAATAAAACTATAGTGTTTGAACAAATAGTTCTTTTATTACCTGATATGTAAGTTACATAATGATGCTTTACATTATTTAACCAGTTTTGATTGCAAGAAAAGATTTGGAAAAGATATGTTTCAAAAGGATGTTAGTAAGGGAAAACTCGTTCCGCTAAGCGGCATAGTCTCACTTAACCTTTATAACCGGGATGTATAGCATTATTCACACCGGGCTTTACATCTGACTCGAAGTTTATGTTTTTCCCCTTAAACTCTCAGGTGCTCAAAAAAATTATTTGTGTATGCTGAGGGTTGAGGCTTTTTCAGGTTTTTAGTAAGATGACGAATAAAGCTACCGGAGACAAGCAGGAGGCTAACGGATAGCTATTTACGAGTTGTAGTTCTTTGTTTTGTGTTTATTTTTGTTGTGTATGTATTAAGTCAATTATGACTGTATGACTCTAATCATCTAAAGGAGCATCTTCATATGTCTCTCTTGGTGTATTTTGTAATAAGTATATTTTATCATTTCCTGGAGAACGTTTTGGGAATATGTAATATGAATATGGAACATGTGTTTTGAAACGTAATGGAAAATTCTGTTTTGAAATCTTTGATTTGTTTCATATTCTAGTGCTTCTGATATTATAGATACTATTAACATAGCCGTATTTTGTCACCGGAAGTTAATACAATAGATGACTGCAGCATTTTTAGCGCTTAGCTTTGGGCCTCTAGATAGGGCATGTTACAGCCGTTTATTGGAAATAAGGATGTAATTGAAGGAGAGAATTGGTTGCTTCATTACGAGAGGATTTTCGCTGATCTTGGACTTAATGATGAGCAGAAGAGGAGGTTAGCATCCAGACAACTGCAAGGAGCTGCGTTGTATTGGTGGAACGGTGTTATTGTTGGACTAGCAGAGGAAACCATGACTTGGGCATTGGAGATATAATGGCATTGGAGTATGCTACGAGATTCGAGGAGTTATCGAGGTATGGTTATGCTACAATCGACATAGTAATTAAGAGGAATGAGAAGTTCATTCTTGGACTGAGACCTGAGCTTGCTAAGGCAACTTTGTCACATCTGAGGGATCCATGTGATGTAGTTGTTTAGATGGCTTTAAGGAATGAAGAGATGCTTGCTTTCTTTGGTAGTAATAAAGCATTGGAGGCTCAAAGTGGGCTGAATTTGAAGAGGATGTTCTTTCTCAAGAAGTGAGCTCAGAAGAATTGGGCTGCCAAGAAAGAAAAATCTAATGTTATCTGCTATAAGTGTGATAAGAAAGAGCATTTTGCAAACGAATGTCATTTTGGAGGTGGAATGAAGGTGATTGAAAGTAAGAACATAAAGTGTTTCAACTGTGATCAAATCGGTCACTACAAAAACTAGTGCAAGGAACTAGCTAAAGCCGAGAGCTGCAAGGTGTTTGCATTGGAACCGGCTACCTCGAGATCAACAGATGAGGAGAAGGGAAAGGCTGTGAAAGGAGGTACGCTTTTGATTCATGGTATACCTATTAGAGTTCTATTTGATACTGGTGCATCATATTCTTTCATATCTCATTGTTTGGTAGATAAGATTATCCTAGAAACCTCATACTTAGTTACTTCCTTAAGGGTTGCGAATCTGATAGGACGATATGTAACTCTTGGGATTAGATGTGACCAGTTAGAGTTTGAGTTGTTAGGTCATATATTTGCTTGCAGTTTGCATGTTTTTGATTTATTATTTTGGGTATGGATTGGTTAAGTAAGTATGATGCTGTGATATTTTGCCACGATAGCAAAATATCACTAAGAAACCTTAGTAGTGTTGACCGAATTGTATATTGTGTAGAAAACCCGAGTTTTGATGTTTGTGCTTTGTTGGGTGTGATGGAGGAGGAAGATGAGTTAAACCGAGTTTTTGTCATTTGAGAATTCGTAAACATCCTAGAACCGCTAACAGGACTACCGCCGAAACGAGCTATTAAGTTTCGGATAGATCTTGTACTAGGAGCTAAACCTGTTAGTAGACCGCTAATTAGGATGACACCTACCGAGATAAGGGAGGTAAAGACAAAACTAGTGGAATTAGAATGGAAGAGTTTTATTAGACCAGGTATTTTTCTTTGGCGAGCAGTCATATTGTTTGTTAAGAAACCAGACGGAACGTTAAGGTTACGTATCTATTATTATAAGTTAATGAGAAGACGATAAAGAAAATTGATATCCATTGCCGAGGATTGATGACTTGTTTGATCAGTTGAGTGGAGCCAAAGTATTTTCTCAGTTGGATTTGGCAACATGGTTCCATCAACTAAGAGTGGCGGATGATAGTATTCCTTTGATGGCATTTAGAAATAGATATGGATCATATGAGTGGTTGGTAATGCCATTCAGATTAAATAATGTGTCAGCCTTCTTCCTAGACTTAATGAATCGAATCTTTTGGTAGCATTTGGATAGATTTGTGTTGGTATCTATAAACGACACCTAGATATATTTCAAGGATGAAAGATACCATAAAGTTCATCTTAGGATAGAGCTTGAGACATTGAGACGGCATCAGTTAAAAGCAAAGTTTTCAAAGTGTCATTTTTAGAAGGAGGAGGTGAAGTTTCTTGGTCATGCAGTATTAGAAAAAGGGTTGTCAGTAGATCTAGCTAAGATAGAAGAAGTTAGTAATTAGGAGAGACCCGAGACAGTGACTGAGATAAAGAGTTTTTTGAGATTTGCTGGCTATCAATGGAGATTTATTGAGGATTTCTCGGATAGCAGCACCGATGACTAAGCTAACAAGGAATGAAGTAAAGTAAGTTTGGACCGATAAGTGTGAGGAGGGATTTCAGAAGCTAAAACACTTATCGACCAAAGTGCTGGTGTTAGTTGTTCTGGGTGGGAAGCAAGATTTAGTAGTATATACAGACACGTGCAGAGCTGGACTAGGAACTATGTTAATGCGGAGAGGGAAAGTGATTGCTTATGCTCCTCGATAGCTCAGACCGCATGAAGTTAGATAGCCGACGCATGACTTCGATATTATGAAGGCGCAACCATTAGGATCAGTTGACCCTAGAAGTATTAAGCACGGACAGACCATCTAGTTTTTCTCTAACAGCAAGTTAGAAAATTTATTATGTCTGGTAGCTCAAGTCAGCCATAGGTTTATAGTCGGCCTAATAAAACTATTAGGTTGGGAAAGATAGTCCACTAATTACCTATATTATATGCATGCAAGTTATTGTTATATTATTATTTATAACCATTTTGTTTGCAGGATTTGATTTGAAAAAACATATGCTTTTAAAGGATATTAGTAAGGTGAAAACCCGTTCCGCTAGGCGGCGTGGTCTCGCTTAATATCAACAAATCAAGATGTCATTTTGTTATTCGCACCAGGCTTTGTGTTTGAGATATTTCATGTTCTTGTGCATTTGATATTATGAATACCGTTAACATTACCGCATTTTGTCATTGGAAATTATTATTATAGATGACTGCAGTATCTGTAGTGGTTAGTTTCGGGCCTTAAGATGGGGGATGTTACATACATCAAATCGAAGATAGGAGACAAGAGAAAGGGAAAAGATGGATTTCCATCCAACAAAACCTCTCGGTACTGAGAAGAACCTCTAAGCACCGAGAAGTCTTTTTTGGTATTTCGGCCAGCATGCTCTCTTCTACATTTTAGGCTTGCATCTGGACCTTATATGACACGGCCCCCTGGATCTGCAGAGCTGTTTCTCTATAAATATAAACCCTAGGATAACTATAGAAGGATCTTTTTCTAGTTTTTGGACACTTCATCTTCTTCACCCCTTACTCTTCTCCATAGTCACCAAAGGATATACTCTTAGCAGTTATAGGGTTTTGAACTTATTAATCCTTTGTACTGGTGACTTATAACTCTCTAAAACTCTCTCTAGATTCAATAATGAATATAACAGTGGACGTAGGATAGAAATTGTCGAACCACTATAAACTTCTTGTGTCTCTTTACTTTTTGCATACACTTTGCTAGATCTGATCCTATAACATGTTATATTTAGGTGTTGTGCCACTATTGACATCAAGATTTTGGTCCTTTCATTGAGGTATCCAACCCAAGGTTAGATTTAGCTTACCAGTTTGGAATTGGCGTCAACATTTTGGTGCTTTCACTGTGACATCCAACTCAAGGTTAGATCTAGATTACTACTTTGGATTTGAAGAGGTCCAATGGTTAGATCCTGAAGTTTTGCTCAAAGAATTTTAAAGCTAGATATTTAAAGCCAGTGGCGCCTAGGAGAGGTACAAGATCATTTGGAACGATGGTTGGTATAGATGAAGAGAGTACCTGCCAAATTGATGTAGGAAACCAGCAGGCACTACCGAGCTCATCTGCCAAACATGAAGTGGTTACAAGGGGTGAGTTTGATAAGATGATGTAGGAGTTGATTCAGAAGATGATAGCTAGTCAAAAATCTTTGATGGATAAGATGGAGGCTCTGCTGACCCAGCAACCACAAAGGACTAGGAGGAATAGGAGAGAAGCATCTCCTCCCAGACTTGAAGAAGAAAACTCATCCGTTCTGGTCAGAACAGGCAAAATGAGAAGGAAAAATAGAAGTAAGTGGATGCTGGATCGGTAGAAGGTGTCACCGAGGGAAGTCAGCATGCTCCCCCTAAAGGAAAACCACTCGGTACCGAAAGGATTCAACTCGGTATTGACTCGGTACCGAGACGAATTCTGGAGGTTTGGGGGACATGAAGCTGAAGCTTTGCACTTATCTAATTCTAAGGAGGACCTGCATCTTGATGGTGATAATTACGAGCTGGACATTGAAGCTAATGGAGCTGGAGTACAAACAACTGCAACAGAACCAACCGGGCATCAACGAAATACTACAGGAGTGTTTCTCCCAAAGAAAGGATAGCCTGGAAATCAGCGGGCGAATCATGATCGTTTGTAGAGCCAAACACCGGGTCCAGCCCCTGATAGTCGTCCTGTGGAATACTATGCTAGCGAGGAATACATAGCAGACATGATTAAGCGGTAGGTTGAAGAAAGCAAAGGTATAAAAAACAAGGATTGGGTCTCCGCAATAAGCAAAACTCCGTTCACAGAGAACATCTTGAGAGAAGAGTATCCTAGGAAGTTCATGATGCCAACTATGCTATCATACAATTGGACTATCGATCCTAGGCAACATTTACTCAAGTATAAGTGTCACATGGTTAGTGCCAGGGCGACGGACGCAGTTCGGTGTATGTGTTTTCGTATTTTCTTGGAAGGAATTGCATCGACATCGTTCACTAGGCTCAAGCTGAGATCCATATCGACCTTTGATGAGTTGGATAGAAAATTCTTACAGCATATCCAACTTTATGCAGCCTGGCCTATGGACATGATGTCCATGTCAAGCTTATCTGAAGGATCCAAACAGTCACTGAAGGGGTTCTTGAATCAGTTCAATATTGTTGTTACTGAAGTGAGCTAGTAATCTGAAGGAGGATTTGGTATTCATGGCGTTGGTCTGGGACATTCACCTAGACACGGATTTTGGTAGATGGCTGAAGATAAAGCAACACCATCAGAAGGCTAATCAGTTCCTATGCTTGGAAGATGTAGGTCTGGCTTAAGTCGATGCTAATAACGAACTGTCGGAGGTGGTGATAAAGAAATCTAGAGATAGCACTGGTAATGTGGGAACTAATGTTGGAAACCAAAAGATATGGAATCAAGGCCCCTACGGGAGGCATAACGACGCCAATAAATGCCCGAGGAACATGAAACCGGAAGATTACACTCCTTTGAACGATGCATCAGAAAACATATACCTGGCTACTCAAGGAATGGAACGATATAAAAAGCCACCAAGAAGGGAGGCAGCTGAGCAAGAAAGGCGCTCCGGAAAGTTCTGTCGATTCCATGAGACTCGTGGACATAATACGAACGACTTACGACATTTAAGGATTCTCATCGAAGAACTGGTAAGGAAAAATAAGTTCCAGTGGTACGTCAAAGAACCATAGGAAGGTGCTCAAGTCCTAAATCACCTGGGGCCATCTGCCCAAGGGAATCAATCAGGACCAAGCGGAGTGGGGCCCAGCCTAAATGATGGGAAGTTAATTATCAACACCATAACTAGAGGACCTCATCTAGCAGAGAAAAGCTAGAGGGAAATGGAACGACATATGAGCTCGCTGAAGCATGTACCGCAAAAGGCTGCTTTGCTGTAGAAGTTGGAGCTCCGGCCAAGCAGTAGAGGATGATAATTGATGATATCGTATTCAGAAATAGAGATGCTGATGGAGTCGAAGCACCAACTTTTACCTTATGTTGGTAATAGTTGGAATTGGGCCGGTAACTGTATGATGAATCTTGGAAGACACCAGGAATTTGGTGAACATACTATTCAAGGGAACATTCGATCAAATAAAGTTCAACACGAAGGAGGTTACAACATGAAAAACAAAGATTTAAGGATTTATAGGCAAAGCAAAACAGCCAATTGGGAAGATTGATTTGCCTGTGGAATTAGGCAAAGGAGATCGTAGGGTAGTTTAGATTAAGAAATTCGTTATACTAAATGAATATTGGGTATATAATGCCTTCTTGGGTCGTCCGGTCCTCATTGACTTTAGAATAGCACTTGCTTCTTGGTGTCTAGTGATGAAATTCTCTATAGAAAACAAGATCAAAATGGTGAAAGCTGACCATAGTGCTGGAAGAGAATGCTACATCGCGGAACTAAGAGAAGTGAAGCAACATGAGAAAGTTAAGAATGTGGAGAGGACTCTCTGCATTTAGGATTTGCAATCATAGCAACCAAATCCTGGACCCTGGCTCTAGGATTATAGCCGTTATGATAAGGTTATATATCCCAGCAAAAATTCAGGGGAAAGGCGACCAGCACTAGTAAAGCTGACGGTGAATGTCTAATCGACATGGATGACCTAACTCGGGTCCTGAAGATTTGATCTCAGCTCAATGCTAACTTTAAGAAAGGATTAGTGAATTTCCTTCAAGGAAATTTGGATATATTCGCTTTATCACATCTGAGGCACTGCATTTAGTGTATGGAAGCAATTGGAACTACGAAGGGAGGAATAATAATTATATCATTGCAGTGGATTACTTTACGAAATTGGAAGAAGCAGAACCACTTGCCACGATTACAATGAAGAAGATAATTAACTTCGTAACAAAAATATTATTTGTAGGTTCAGAGTACCTCAGAAGATCATCACAGACAACAAAACCCAGTTCGTGCCGAATTCAAGGACTTCTACAAGATACAAGATTGAGAAAATCTTCTCCACGGTGGCACATCTGCAGGCGAATGAACAAATGGAAGCAGTGAACATGATCATCAAATCAACCTTGAAGAAGCGACTATTTGGATCTAAAGGCAACTGGGTTGATGAACTTTCACAAGCGTTGTTGGCTTATAAATGATACATAAGTCTACGACTGAACACTCACTATTCACTTTGGCTTAGGGATCGGAAACGATGATCCCATTAGAACTGGAAGTCACTTCTTATTGTAAAAGGTCTTTCAACCCAATGGTGAACAAGGAATTCTAGCTCGAGTGCCTCGATTTGGTTAATGAGAAAAGGGAAGATGCAGAATTAAAGGTTGCTACCCACTAAAAAATGGTTGCACGGCATTTCAATGTCAAGGTTCGCAACCGTACCTTTAGGGCAGGGGATCCCATTCTAAAACGAGGTCTTCCGGGGATGGGGTCGCTTGGCTCGAACTGACAAGGACCCTACGCGATCGACCGAAAGCATGGAGTTCGAAAATTCAAGTTGGCAATTGTTGATGGGATCTCTATCCCACGTGCATGGAACATTGATCTAATGTGACACTACTACATTAAGTTTTTCTCCATTTATTTTCACAAATAAGCCACCCAAAGACACCGAGGCAATGTAATAAAGCAGGACTTCTCACATCTCTCATCCACAAATAAAGTTAGCTTCTTGAGCTAATGGAACAGTGTTCTCGTAAGAAAAATTATTGACAAGAGACATGCTCCTCAAGCCCCGGATCATGACCTGGGAGCATAGCCCTAGAAAACCAACTTAGGAGTTAATTGAATAGTTTGGTCCCAACCTTCAGGAATTCATCGTTGTCCAAAGATTGGCAAGGATGAGAAGATTTAAAGATCCACTTAGGGGTCAATTAGAATATTTGGCCCTGGCCTTTCAGAATTTGCCATTGCTTAGAGATAGGCAACAAAGAGAAAGTTTGACAATTCACTTAGGGGTCGATGAGATAATTCGGCCCCGACCTTCAGGAATCTGGCGCTGCCCGAAGATTGGCGGCGTTAGAAAGGTAAAACTCTATCCTTTAGGAATCTGGCATTGCCCGGAGATAGGTGGCATTAGGAAGGAAAATGCAACCTTTAGGAATCTGGCCCTGTTTTGAGATTGGTGGCGTCGGGACGATGAAACTCTAACCTTTAGGAACTGAAGCTGCTTGAAGATTGGCGATGCTAGGAAGGAATACACAACCTTTAGGAATCTGGCTTTGCCTAAAGATTGGCAATATCGGGAAGGTTAAACTCCTCCCTTCAGGAATCCAACGATGTTCGTAGAATAGCAACGTTATGAAGGGTAGCAGCTTAAGGCCAATCGGAGAATTTGGCCCTGACCTATTAGAACTCGTTGTTGCCCGGAGATTGGCAACAATGAGAAGGTTTAAACACCCACTTAGGAATTGATTAGGTAATTCTACCCTAACACTCAGGAATTTACTGTTGCCCGGAGGTATGCATCACCAAGAAGAAACTCTTGAGATTGAACCACTTATGTGCCAGTTTTCGAAGATAGAAATTGGTACATGGCTAGATGTTTGGCCATAATTAATAGGAACTTGGTTGTTGCCAAGAAATAGGTAACTTTGAAAAAGGAACCTCGGAATTGATTATTCATGCGATAGTTTTCGAAGATTGAAACTAGTGTTCGATTTGATTTCAAAGACCACGGAAACCAAGCGGGACAAGCTTTATCGAGGATAAGCGAGGATGGTCGTGAAGGATCAAAAACAAGTATTATCCGACTTACCCGATCTGGGAAACGGATAGGGTAGGCACGTGCTGATTGGGGATAATTGGATAATTTTTCCCATGCTATTTCTATCCATTGATGCCTGCGTCTTAGCATTGGAAGTGCCGAGCCTCATGAATGGGGGTAGGCATGCAGCAAAATTGTATTGAAAAGATAATAAGCATTCCAAATGCAGCCCCACAGTCACGGAAGTAGCATGGAGCACGAAACATGTAGGGTTATTGAAAGGGCAAGAGATAATTGACCGAACACAAGAATTGATAACCACGGAGTTGTTAAGTGTTAGTCCTTGTTTCGCCATATGGGACACTTCAGCGGTTGCAGACAAGACTAATAGCGGAATACAACCAAAGAAATTGCAGTAATATTATTTATATTTACGGAGTTGCAGTGAGTTAGCACATTACACAAGAACATGCATATATAATATAGGAAAACTGCAGTACAAGATGTTATATTATATACACAGGTAGTTATATAAACAGGTATAATATATAAAAGTGCGGAAGGATAAATGGAACAAAGATTATAAGACAAAAGTGATCTTTTCTTTACTATAATTTTTATATACAAGATACAACAGGGTTCGGTCCCGCACAAACATGACATGTTTTACCACTAAAAGAAAAAAGGTGCGGACTTAGCAACCCGAAACAAAAACAAACTACATAAACAAACTCTGAGTACTCTCTACTTTGTCTTCCTTTTCTTTCCACCCTTGCTTTAAAAATGTCATTTGTACTTCTTTTCATCTTTAAGCGCCCTACCTTAGGGAGTTTCACCCTCGGATTCGGTAGACTCTTCCTTAGTAGCAATATGAGGCTCATCGCTCTTCCCAGTAGAATTCTTAGAAGCTTTGATTATGAACATTAGCAGCCTCACCTTGATTGTGGAAAGCTTAGTAGTGGGGCTTGCAGGAGTGGAAGAAGCGGGCTTCTTGATGCAGGGCACAGATTTCCCCTTTATTTTCTTGAAGTCAACCATCGGTCTCTCCGTCATTGAAATATAACCTATCAGATCCGTAGCACTGGTAATCATGACATCTTCATCTTGGAACCAAGGAATATCCTCCAGCCTTTCCAAAGCCCCGATCTTTTAAGAGTCAAGGCCGAGTCCAGAACTGTAGTGCAAGATCGAAGCAAAAAGACCTGCAGTGACGGATGTCGATGCAGTGAAGATTGTCATGGATCCCGAATTCTAAGTAGGTAGTGGAGGAGAAGGAAGATGCGATTGACCTGCAAGTTGATAAACATAATAGTAAAGGTCAACGATGGATTCGTGTGAGAATTGGAGTGTCTCGAACATAGGTGAAACAAGAGATATACCGTCACCCGGAATCGATTATGAGATGGGGGCTTAGAAAATTCACCTTCTTCGTGGGAATATTAAATTAGCTGATAAGGAGAAGGAATGTACGCTCGACGAGAGCAGACGCTGTAGGGGCCAAAATGGTCTGGGTGGCCGCAAAGTTGGCCCCCTCAGTCTTAAGAGTATCTATCTCAAGCTCCTCGATTTCAAAATAAATGATTCGTGCTGACCGATGAACTTGGACCAGCAAGAGCCTGAGCGGCGGTGGCAATAGCATCCTTGGCAGTAAGGATAGCCTTTCCCTCAGCAATTTTTTCGATATCTTCGGCATCGAGGTATTCGACTATCAATTCTTCTTCAAAACGGCTATCCCAGACGTCGCAACTCAGTGGAGCACCTCCACCCTTGTATTGACAAAAGTCTCAGGGTAAGCACTCCCTGTGCACTTTAAATTTTTGTGTAGAATCACACTAGCACAAAAGTGTTGGAGTGTTCCATTAAGCTCCTCTCTTTCTTTAGCCTTAGTCTCCTTGAGTTCCTTTAACTCAACCTTAGCTGATGTGAACTAAACATCAGCATCTAGCTTGTAAACCTTTAACAAAAGTAATTCATCGGCAAGTTTGTCCTTTTCCTCTCTCAACCTTTGAAATTCGGATGCCTTCTCTTTGATAGTCTGGTCCCTGGCCTGGATGATCTTATCCTTTCTAATGAGGGCCGGGTCATTTTCATCAACTTGCGACTTCAGGGCAGCACTCTCCTCAAAAGCATTCTTGTGGCAATATTTTAGTACGAGGTTGATTGGGAATATGCAAGCTTTATCTCTATTATTAGGTTATTAGCCCTCTCCTTGGACTCTATTGCAGCTTCTCTTTTAGCCTTCAGTTTCTTCATGTCCTCTTCACGACTCTTGATGATTCTTTCGTAAGTTTTCTTTTCAAAGTTGAAGAAATGAATATTGGTACAGTTGATTCCGTTGACATTGGAGAGGGTGTAGCCTCGTTGACATACCTTTTAACTCATTGGATTCCCGATCCATCTCTTCCTTTGGAGTGTTTTAAATGTCTTGATCAAACATCGCACCATGTAGGAAAAGGTCGGGAAATGCTGCTTGCAGGAGTTGCGGAGCAGCAGGAAGAGCAGTCAGGGGAGCAAAATCCCTTTGGATTGGGGAGGAGCTATAGCGGTCAATGATTGGGAGGTAGGAGCCTTATGGTGGGAAGAGATTTGAGGTTTAGTACGCGGTAAAGGAATGTCAGAAGTAGGACCGCGGTGATAATGCAATTCCTTATGTCGCTTGCTAAGATCAAATGACAGCCCCTCTTCGATCTGTCTTTTCTTTTTTTCTTTCATAGCACGGTGATAGTCTTTTGCCTCTTTTTCCTTCCTCCTATGCCTTTTCTCATCATTCTCATAATGACACTGATAGCTGGAATGGGGAGGATTCAAGTCATGAGTTTGACCTCCATACTTGACAGCATTGCGTGAGAGATGTCTGTATCCATCCCTGCCCATGGAACCTAAAACAGAAAGAAAGTAGTGTAAGTGTTGGAACCACAAAAGAAAACAGATGTAGGGATGTGTGTTCATGATCCTAGTGAAGTATATGGTGCCGACGACCCCTTATGTACTCTACAGACTATATTGGCAAGGAATTAGAGATGGAGTCACCACTTTCACTCAAAATTCCTCCAAGCGAGAAGCTAAAGTTGGGGGAACCCTTGAAACGAAAATCAGTAATGAAAATGTCAAAATTGCTTAAACCATCGTATACGTTACTAAGAATGTGATCTTAAGGTGTTATTTCATCCGAAGGCAATGTGGTCGGTCTTCCAAGCATCTCAAAAGTTTCAATGATGGTTCACTCTAGATGGGGTGAGCATGGAAGTTCGCGGTGCTCGTGGGTGTCTCACCAAACGAATCACCCTCCTTCGCACTTGCGTAATAGTCGTTATCGCTATCGCTGATGCTCTCTTCTTCCTCTTCCACCATTGGATCCTTTCCTTCTCTCCTTCCCACACCCTCACTCTCCTCCAGGATTGGCTTCATCCCAACACCTTCGTCCCCTTCTCTGGGGACATCATTAATAGTTGGCACTTCAGCTCCCTTTCCAATAGGCTCTTTGGAATGCACTGTGCCCAACGGACCTTCGACTTACCCCTTAAGATTCTTGTCGGAACTGCGAGTAGGGATAGAAGATCGAATAGGTACTCTAGAGCCATTGGGTGGAGGTGACTTAGCAATAGCATATCTATTCGGGAGCAGTAAACCACATCATTGGAGATTCTCGTTGGTCAAGAGATACACGGTAGTGTGATGCTGGAAGCTAATCTCCTTCGAATCTTTAAGGATATCGGTATGCTCATCGCGATTGCCTTGAATAAGAATATCTGCGCAGAAATGGATAACAAGTTAGGTACTTGAACAAAAGGAATCCAAGCACTAAAGAGTAAGAAGGAAGGGAATCATACCTCTAGAAAGCCAATGCCAGTTGAACCATATGGGCATCGGACGAAAAAGTATTCGTTCTTGAATAAGAATGTTTGTTGTGAAGCTTTTAAATAACCTAGCATGTACACAAGGCCTCAATGATCATGTAAGATGGTGATTCGAACCTATGGTTGAAGTGTAGAAGATAAGTTAACTCATTGAAATGTAGAGGCCATTGAAACTGGTCTATGAAGAGCATGTATAGAAAGCTCAGGAGAGTGTAGCCATTCGGATGGACTTGGGATGGAGCCTGCCCGAGCTCTTCAAGAACCAAATGTAGAAATGTATTGAATGGTGGGACAGTACCACCTAGGCAAATATATCTATTACACGCCGTGTATCCCCGCGGAGGATGGTGCGCTCGTTCACCCTATGTTGGGAGAAGTACATCACCAGTAGGAATCTCATGTTGGCAACACATGTTTTGAAGCATCTTGGGAGTAAGAATTGTGGGCATTTGTTTTTGTGGGTCATCCAAGACCCTTAGGCCAATATATCCATTCAAGGAAGGAGGTTGATTTTGCATTGGGTCCACTGGCACAACTGCGTAACTCGACGGTGATCGAATGTCTGGACCTGATTGGTATAGAAGGTGAAGCTTGAGCTGTGGAGGATCCAACTTCAGGAGCAGTAGATGTACCCTTATCGGACTTGAAGCATTGAAGTCAACGAGTCAGTCTGGAATGGAAAGTCTAGCGTTCAACACAGTTTAGTATGTTTTATTTCAAATATGAAGCATGTGTGATCAACGTCTGGAGTTCATGGGATGTCGAAGTATTTTGATCAGTTGGATTTCGAACGTTGACTGGGGCAAATGAATGTGTTAATCTATACAGTATGAGTTCTGTGTCCTATTCCCGACAAACAGACCATCCCATGTCGATAGCTCGCTCGTGTTAGAAAAATGAAATGTGCTAAGCAATGGAACTATGCATTGATCTTACCCGTTATCGATGGATAATCGATGAAGGAATTATTGTCTGGAGTGATGCGGAAGCTTTTCGTTTACAGGAACGTCGGGAATATAGTGGTGAAGAATGTTATGCAGCAAACGATAGTGCAATGGAATCATATAATATAACCATTCATGAGGTGAACCATCCTACTAGAATTCAAATGAAGGTGCGAGATTAGCCGTGCTTTGACTATAGTTAGTCGAGGATGGAATACCAGACACATTTCCAGAACGGAGTGGGAAAAACCATGGCCAAACGCAAGAATAACCTAGATTGAGTCCAATACCTAACTTCAACCAACTCTCCCGAAGAGCAACTGGCATCATCGCCACCAACACAATCGCCGTGCCAAACAAGCGCCACCTACCTTAGAGGATCTGAAACTTGGACTAGAAGATGAAATAAGTGGATAGAGGTTGAAAAAGAATCAGTGCTAAAAGCTTTCGGGTGCAACTTGATACAAGGCGATGATTTAGGGGTTGGGGGCTAACTTGGACTAAAGGTGGTCTAAAAATGGCGGCGGTAGTTCGAGGTCGACAACGGCAACAAGATGATCAGCGTAGACGATCGGTCTTGAGAAATCTAGAGGAATCGGAAGAAGAGAAGTCAGGCATGAATGGTTGAAGGAAAAAAGGTAAGGGCTGAAATATCCATGTCTTGTTTTTCTAGCACTTGGGGGGAAATCGAAAGCTCTCTTTATGAGACAAAGTTTTGAGCCGAATACTTGCAGAAAGCATTGCGAAAGAGGGAGCAAGCTTAACTAAGGCGTATCATAATCTCAGAAGTGCAGATCTTGTCCTTAGCATGAAGAATGAAGTATTAACTATGCAAAGCAGTCGAAGGAATACCTAACGGACAAAGGCAATGCTTCAAAGCAACCCCTTAATGACTAACCGAAATCACGAGATAGCGATTCAAAACTTCTCCTAATCCAGAGCATGCTTTGTTTTCAACAAAAGCATACTCTAGGGGGAAAGTGTTAATCGCCTGTTTAACTAAACAAATTTTCAATGGAAGTTAGAACATTAGGACGAAGAAAAAATGACTAACGAACTTAGAAACATACTTGAAAGAATAAAGTGAAGCTACTAAAGAAGTTTGATAGGTAATGAAGCAAAGTGGACCTCTCGGTACCGAGAGGAACCTCTCAGTACTAAGAGCTTGTTAAGCTACATTGAGCCTTCCAAAATCCCTTATACCTCAAGGACAACCTCAAGCAATTGTCATAAGGTGCATTTTTCAGAGAATAGGCGAGTAACTTCAATGATTAATGAGAAGAAAGCAGATTAAGATAAACAATATCAAGAGAATTATCAGAAGGAACTTGATCTATATAAAAAAGAGTTTGGAACACATCAAATCGGAGATAGGAGACAAGATAAAGGGAAAAGATGGGTTTCCACCCAATAAAACCTCTCGGCACCGAGAGGTCTTTTTTGGTATTTGGGCCAGCATGCTCTCTTCTACACCTCTGGGTTAGCATCTGGACCTTATACGACATAGGCCCCTGAATCTACAATGTTGTTGCTCTATAAATATCAGGCCTAGGGCAACTACAAAAGGATCTTTTTTCTCACTTTTGGGCATTTCATCTTCTTCATCTCCCGTCTCTTCTAAATAGTCACCAGGGCAGATACTCTTAGCGATTCTAGGCTTAATAACTTGTCAATCTTTTATATTGGTGACTTATAATTCTCTCAGATTCTCTCTAAATTGAACAATGAATATGTTGGAATCTCAATTTAACATTGTTTTGATTAATGACAAGCTATATAAAATATTTTGTGTGTACTAATCATTTATGCAGAAGATTTGTTGGAGTTTAATATTCAGAGTGTTTTGAAGCTGTTAGTTCCTAGTCTAGAGTCTGTATATCATTTAGTAATTTGTTAAAATCTCTCCTGAATTGATATATATATATATATATAAACGTATACACACATGCACAACTATGCACAGCAGGCTGAATGCTGAAACAAAATTTTTGTTCCACAATATTCAACCAGCTGAATGAATCTATTCAGCCGGCTGAATAAGGCCAGAAATAGCCTAATTCCTTGCTGTTTGCGTTTTAATTTGATTCAGAAGGCTGAATTATTTTATTCAGCCGGCTGAATTTTTCCAACTTCTATTTTCATGAATAGACGCTTCTCTTCATCGAAGAGTAACGTCTTCAAAATCAACGGTTGCACCTGTTTCTTTTCAATATAATTTTTCATCTATGGTTGCAACCTTTTAAACACTATAAATAGATTACAGAATTCAACAAACAACTCACCGAATCTATTTTTAATATTCTTGAATTCTTATCTATTCTCTACTTTTCAAACTGCACTCAAATTGCTTACATTCTCTGATCGTTGATCACTCTATCTTCCACAATTCTCAAGCACATTACACTACATATCATAAAGGAGAAGATTATAGGAAGATTGTACTTAATTGACTTATCAGTGCTATTCAAAGAGCATACTACAGTCAGATACTTTTGTTATTTGTAAAGAAGTCCTGTTCGGTTGCTCAGGCTGTAGAAGTCCTATTCGGTTGCTTAGGCGGTAGAAGTCCTGTTCGGTTGCTCAGGCGGTGTAAACCTATTCCTCCGGGTCAAGTGAGGGTTGCTAGTTTAAATTCCAAAAGGAGTCTGAGACTGGACGTAGAATGGGAGTTCGAACCAATATAAAAATCTCTGGTGTCATTTACTTTACTGCTTTTACTATTTACTTACTTATTCTGCACAAGTAGTTTATCCATATTACACGATCCTATAGCACAATCACTTTCATTTGGTATCAGAGCGAGACCATCATATAACCGTAACATAGTTATCTGATATTGTTTTAATATGGAAAACAACACCAGCACTGTTTCTAATAGTACCTTTTTAGAAGGTCAATCTACTGCATGACCACCTCTATTTAATGGAATGGACTATAATTATTGGGCTACTAGAATGAGAATCTATATACAAGCAAGTAGTTATGAAACCTGGAACATTATGCAATCTGAATATATTATTCCTACTACTGAATATTCAGCATGGTCTAACATGCAAAAATTAGATGCTACTTCAAATGCTAAAGCTATGAATATGTTATATTGTGCATTAGACAAAAATGAGTTTAATTGAATAAGCATGTGTAAAACTGCTCATGAAATTTGGCGTACACTTAAAGTTACACATGAAGGAACTAACAAAGTCAAACAAAGTAATATTTCTTTTCTCAAAAATCAATTCCAGAATTTCAAAATGAAGCAAGGTGAAACTGTCAATGAAATGTACTCTAGGTTTCAAGATATATATCATTCTTTGATAACATTAGGAGAAACGTACATAGATTTTGATATTGTTTCAAAAATCCTCAACTCACTAACGGATGAATGGGAAAGAAAAATCTTAGCAATCAAAAAAGCTAACGACATTTAAACCATAAAACCAGAAGAGTTGATTGGAAATCTAATGTCTTATGAAGTTAATCTGCAGGCAAAATGAGTACAAGCTCAAGATAAGAAATATATAGCATTCCAAGCAGAAAAAGATGAATCAGATTCAGATGAAGAAGATATGGCGTTCATTGCTCAAAATTTCAAAAAGTTCCTGAAATTTAGAAAGAATAACAGATTTAGAAACAACAAGAACAACTCCAGCAACAATAACAACACCAACAAACCACCATCATCTGCTCTAGAATGTTATGAATGTCACAAGAAAGGTCACATCAAAAAGGACTGTCTTGAGAAAAAGAGAGACAAGTATAAGCACAAAAAGGATAGATTCAAGAAGAAAGCTTTCTCTGTCACATGGGATGATACAGAATCATCTTCATCATCAGAAAGTGACTTAGACAGTGATTCGGAACAAGCCAACATTTGCTTTATGGCTACAAAAGACGAGGTATGTGATCTAACTTTTAATGACCTTTTGGAAATCAATTCAGAATTACTTGACAAATTAAAAGGCAAAAATAGAAAGTACAAAGAAGCTCTTGAAAAATTGAATATAATTGAAATAGAAGTAGAAATGCTAAGAGATGAAAAGAAAATTTTAGAAGAAGAAATCCAAGTTACTCAAGAATCTTGTTCTAATATGACATCTCAACTTTCTCTATTAAATCAAGAGATAGAAACTCAGAAAGAAAAGAATGATGCCTTATTAATTGAAAATCAAGACCTTAAATCAAATATCAAGATTTTAGAGTTAGATAACTTTAGCTTTAAAACAAAGTCAGAAAACTTTACTAAAATTGTTTCTAATTTTAATAAAGGTAGAGAAAATCTTTTCATAATTATAGAAAATTCTCAAACTGTTTCAAATAAAAGAGGACTAGGATATAAACAAACCTCTAAAATTATTCCAAAGAAAAAGAATTCTTCTTATAAAAATAAAGTTGAAAAACCTAGTTCTAAAATTTCCAATTTTACTACTTCAATTAAAATTTGGGTTCCTAAAACAAATAATTCTTCAATAAAATATAAGTATATAAAATCTTTTATAAAAACTGTTCATAAAAACAAAGATTTTGTTTTCAAAAGGAATTCTGAACCCTCTTGGGTTTAGCTTCCTAAGACCTAACTATTAGGATCCAAAATAAAATGGTGGGTACCAATGTTGATTCTATATTTTGCAGGTACCATCCAAAAAGAGAGGAAAATGGATACTAGACAGTGGTTGCTCAAAACACATGACAGGAAACAAAGAGATGCTAACAAACATTAACTACTCAGATGGAGGTTTTGTCACATTTGGAGATAATTCCAAAGGTATGTCATCGGCAAAGGCGATGTGAGCAATAATGGTATATCCAATTCACCTCTTATTACATATGTTTTATTAGTTCGAAATTTGAAACACACCTTACGTAGTATTAGCCAATTGTGTGACAAAGGATTCAATATTTCTTTTTCTGAAAATAAGTGTAGTATTTTTGATCAAAATAAGAATCTTATTTTTGAAGGCTTTAGAGATAAAAATATTTATGTTTTAAATATGAATATAAATTATAATACAAATATGTGTTTAAAAGCCAAAGAAAATGATCCTTGGTTATGGCACAAAATATTTTGTCATATTAATTTCAAAACTATAAATAAATTATCTAAAAATGATTTAGTAAAAGGTTTACCAAAAATGAACTTTAAAGTAAACAATATTTGTGATGCTTGTCAATTAGGAAAATTATCAAAATCATCTTTTAAATCAAAGAAAAATATTTCTACGATACAACCATTAGAACTATTACACTTAGATCTTTTTGGTCCAACTCAAATTCAATCTATAAATCATAGTAAATATGTATTTGTTATAGTAGATGATTTTTCACGATATACTTGGACTATTTTCTTAAAAAATAAAAGTGATACTTTTGAAAATTCCAAGATTTTTGCAAAGAGAATTCAAAATCTCAAAGAATTAAAAATTAAAAATATTAGAAGTGATCATGGAGGCGAATTTGAAAATGAAGCATTTGAACATTTTTGTAATAAAAAAGGAATTTACCATAACTTTTCTTTTCCTAGAACACCACAACAAAATGGAGTTGTAGAAAGGAATAATAGAACATTACAAGAATGTGCAAGAACTTTGTTGAATGGAAATACATTACCAAAACATTTCTGGGCAGAAGCTGTAGCTACTGCTTGCTATGTTCTAAATCGTGTCCCTATTCGACCTTTAACAAAACACACTCCATATGAACTTTTTCATCATAGAAAACTTCATCGGGATATTAAGGCTCTTGAAAAGAAAACGGAAAAGAAATTCAACTCCATAAAAGATTTTCTTAGTAAAATATGGGATAAAATTTCTTGTTCCAGATCTACATCCACCGAAGTTCACAATCCATCTCCTTTTCAATGGTCATCTTAAAGTTCAGATTCCAATGGTGATTAGCCTTCTCTCTCTACTCAATTTTAATTATTATTGTTTCTACAATTTTTTTCAAACTTCTATGATGCTTTATCTAGTTATTTATGTAATGATTGTATGAATATTGTTATTTTCAGTAATGACATCTCGAGTATGAGTTATTTATATAATATACTCCTTATTTGATTCTATGCATCCCTTTCTTTTTGTCGATGACAAAGGGGGAGAAAGTTAGTTAAATATTTGTGCATATTGACAGGGGGAGTAACAATGTTAAGGTAAGTACTTCTATAAATATATTATTTCTACTTATATAGTTGTCATCATCAAAACGGGGGAGAATGTTGGAATCTCAATTTAACATTGTTTTGATTAATGACAAGCTATATAAAATATTTGGTGTGTACTAATCATTTATGCAGGAGATTTGCTGCAGATTCATATTCAGAGTGTTTTGAAGCTGTTAGTTCCTAGTCTAGAGTCTATATATCATTTAGTAATTTGTTAAAATCTCTCCTGAATTGATATATATATATATATAAACGTATACACACATGCACAATTATGCACAGTAGGCTGAAAAGAGCTGGCTGAATGCTGAAACAAAATTTTTGTTCCACAATATTCTGCCGGTTGAATAAGGCCAGAAATAGCCTAATTCCTTGCTGTTTGCGTTTTAATTTGATTCAGAAGGCTGAATTATTTTATTCAGCCGGCTGAATTTTTCCAACTGCTATTTTCATGAATAGACGCTTCTCTTCATCGAAGAGTAACGTCTTCAAAATCAACGGTTGCACCTGTTTCTTTTCAATATAATTTTTCATCTATGGTTGCAACCTTTTAAAAACTATAAATAGATTACAGAATTCAACAAACAACTCACCGAATCTATTTTTAATATTCTTGAATTCTTATCTATTCTCTACTTTTCAAACTGCACTCAAATTGCTTACATTCTCTGACCGTTGATCACTCTATCTTCCACAATTCTCAAGCACATTACACTACATATCATAAAGGAGAAGATTATAGGAAGATTGTACTTAATTGACTTATCAGTGCTATTCAAAGAGCATACTACAGTCAGATGCTTTTGTTATTTGTAAAGAAGTCCTGTTCGGTTGCTCAGGCGGTAGAAGTCCTATTCGGTTGCTTAGGCGGTAGAAGTCCTGTTCGGTTGCTCAAGCGGTAGAAGTCCTATTCGGTTGCTCAGGCGGTGTAAACCTATTCCTCCGGGTCAAGTGAAGGTTGCTAGTTTAAATTCCAGAAGGAGTCTGGGACTGGACGTAGAACGGGAGTTCGAACCAGTATGAAAATCTCTGGTGTCATTTACTTTACTCCTTTTACTATTTACTTAATTATTCCGCACAGGTAGTTTATCCATATTACACGATCCTATAGCACAGTCACTTTTATTTGGTATCAGAGCAAGACCATCATATAACTGTAACAAAGTTATCTGATATTATATTAATATGGAAAACAACACCAGCACTGTTTCTAACATTACCTTTTCAGAAGGTCAATCTACTGCACGACCACCTCTATTTAATGGAATGAACTATAACTATTGGGCTACTAGAATGAGAATCTATATGCAAGCAAGTAGATATGAAAACCTGAAACATTATGCAATCTGAATATATTATTCCTACTACTGAATATTCAGCATGGTCTAACACACAAAAATTAGATGCTACTTCAAATGCTAAAGCTATGAATATGTTATATTGTGCATTAGACAAAAATGAGTTTAATAGAATAAGCATGTGTAAAACTGCTCATGAAATTTGGCGTACACTTAAAGTTACACATGAAGGAACTAACAAAGTCAAACAAAGTAAAATTTCCATGCTCAAAAATCAGTTCCAGAATTTCAAAATGAAGCAAGATGAAACTATCAATGAAATGTACTCTAGGTTTCAAGATATATATCATTCTTTGATAGCATTAGGAGAAACAACACAGATTTTGATATTGTTTCAAAAATCCTCAACTCACTAATGGATGAATGGGAAAGAAAAGTCTTAGCAATCGAAGAAGCTAACGACATTTCAACCATAAAACCAGAAGAGTTGATTGGAAATCTAATGTCTTATGAAGTTAATCTGCAGGCAAAACGAGTACAAGCTCAAGATAAGAAAAATATCGCATTCCAGGCAAAAAAAGATGAATCAGATTCAGATGAAGAAGATATGGCGTTCATTGCTAAAAATTTCAAAAAGTTCCTGAAATTTAGAAAGGATAACAAATTTAGAAACAACAAGAACAACTCCAGCAACAATAACAACACCAACAAACCACCATCATCTGCTCTAGAATGTTATGAATGTCACAAGAAAGGTCACATCAAAAAGGACTGTCTTGAGAAAAAGAGAGACAAGTATAAGCACAAAAAGGATAGATTCAAGAAGAAAGCTTTCTCTGTCACATGGGATGATACAGAATCATCTTCATCATCAGAAAGTGACTTAGACATTGATTCGGAACAAGCCAACATTTGCTTTATGGCTACAAAAGATGAGGTATGTGATCTAACTTTTAATGACCTTTTGGAAATCAATTTAGAATTACTTGACAAATTAAAAGGCAAAAATAGAAAGTACAAAGAAGCTCTTGAAAAATTGAATAGAACTGAAATAGAAGTAGAAATGCTAAGAGATGAAAAGAAAATTTTAGAAGAAGAAATCCTAGTTACTCAAGAATCTTGTTCTAATATGACATCTCAACTTTCTCTGTTAAATCAAGAGATAGAAACTCAGAAAGAAAAGAATGATGCCTTATTAATTGAAAATCATGACCTTAAATCAAATATAGAGATTTTAGAGTTAGATAACTTTAGCTTTAAAACAAAGTTAGAAGACATTTCTAAAAATGTTTCTAATTTTAATAAAGGTAGAGAAAATCTTTCCAAAATTATAGAAAATTCTCAAACTGTTTCAAATAAAAGAGGACTAGATATAAACTAACCTCTAAAATTATTCCAAAGAAAAAGAATTTTTCGTATAAAAATAAAGTTGAAAAACTTAGTTCTAAAATTTCCAATTTTACTACTTCAATTAAAATTTGGGTTCCTAAAACAAATAATTCTTTAATAATAAATAAGTATATAAAATCTTTTATAAAAACTGTTCATAAAAACAAAGATTTTGTTTTCAAAAGGAATTCTGAACCCTCTTGTGTTTGGCTTCCTAAGACCTAACTCTTAGGACCCAAAATAAAATGGTGGGTATCAATGTTAATTCTATATTTTGCAGGTTCCATCCAAAAAGAGAGGAAAATTGATACTAGACAGTGGTTGCTCAAAACACATGACAGGAAACAAAGAGATGCTAACAAATATTAACTACTCAGATGGAGGTTCTATCACATTTGGAGATAATTCCAAAGGATATGTCATCGGCAAAGGCGATGTGAGCAATAACGGTATATCCAATTCACCTCTTATTACAGATGTTTTATTAGTTCAAAATTTGAAACACAACTTACTTAGTATTAGCCAATTGTGTGAGGATTCAATATTTCTTTTTCTGAAAATAAGTGTAGTATTTTTGATCAAAATAAGAATCTTATTTTTGAAGGCTTTAGAGATAAAAATATTTATGTTTTAAATATGAATATAAATTATAATACAAATATGTGTTTAAAAGCCAAAGAAAATGATCCTTGGTTATGGCACAAAATATTTTGTCATATTAATTTCAAAACTATAAATAAATTATCTAAAAATGATTTAGTAAAAGGTTTACCAAAAATGAACTTTAAAGTAAACAATATTTGTGATGCTTGTCAATTAGGAAAATTATCAAAATCATCTTTTAAATCAAAGAAAAATATTTCTACGATACAACCATTAGAACTATTACACTTAGATCTTTTTGTCCAACTCAAATTCAATCTATAAATCATAGTAAATATGTATTTGTTATAGTAGATGATTTTTCACGATATACTTGGACTATTTTCTTAAAAAATAAAAGTGATACTTTTGAAAATTTCAAGATTTTTGCAAAGAGAATTCAAAATCTCAAAAAATTAAAAATTAAAAATATTAGAAGTGATCATGGAGGCAAATTTGAAAATGAAGCATTTGAACATTTTTGTAATAAAAAAGGAATTTACCATAACTTTTCTTTTCCTAGAACACCACAACAAAATGGAGTTGTAGAAAGGAATAATAGAACATTACAAGAATGTGCAAGAACTTTGTTGAATGGAAATACATTACCAAAACATTTCTGGGCAGAAGCTGTACCTACTGCTTGCTATGTTCTAAATCGTTTCCTTATTCGACCTTTAACAAAACACACTCCATATGAACTTTTTCATCATAGAAAACTTCATCGGGATATTAAGCCTCTTGAAAAGAAAACAGAAAATAAATTCAACTCCATAAAAGGTTTTCTTAATAAAATATGGGATAAAATTTCTTGTTCCGGATCTACATCCACCGAAGTTCACAATCCATCTCCTTTTCAATGGTCATCTTCAAGTTCAGATTCCAATGATGATTAGCCTTCTCTCTCTACTCAATTTTAATTATTATTGTTTCTACTATTTTTTTCAAACTTCTATGATGCTCTATCTAGTTATTTATGTAATGATTGTATGAATATTGTTATTTTCAGTAATGACATCTCGAGTATGAGTTATTTATATAATATACGCCTTATTTGATTCTATGCATCCCTTTCTTTTTGTCGATGACAAAGGGGGAGAAAGTTAGTTAAATATTTGTGCATATTGACAGGAGGAGTAACAATTTTAAGGTAAGTACTTCTATAAATATATTATTTCTACTTATATAGTTGTCATCATCAAAAAGGGGGAGATTGTTGGAATCTCAATTTAATATTGTTTTGATTAATGACAAGCTATATAAAATATTTTGTGTGTACTAATCATTTATGCAGGAGATTTGTTGCAGATTCATATTCAGAGTGTTTTGAAGTTGTTAGTTCCTAGTCTAGAGTCTGTATATCATTTAGTAATTTGTAAAAATCTCTCCTGAATTGATATATATAAAAAAACATATACACACATGCACAACTATGCACAGCAGGCTGAAAATAACCGGCTGAATGCATTAATTCAGCCGGCTGAGTGCTGAAACAAAATTTTTGTTCCACAATATTCAGCCGGCTGAATGAATCTAGTTTTAGTTTGATTCAGAAGGCTGAATTATTTTATTCAACCGACTGAATTTTTCCAACTGCTATTTTCATGAATTGACGCTTCTCTTCATCGAAGAGTAACGTCTTCAAAATCAATGGTTGCGCCTGTTTCTTTTCAATATAATTTTTCATCTACGGTTGCAGCCTTTTAAACACTATAAATAGATTACAGAATTCAGCAAACAACTCACCGAATCTTTTTTTAATATTCTTGAATTCTTATCTATTCTATACTTTTCAAATCGCACTCAAATTGCTTGCATTCTCTGATCGTTGATTACTATATCTTCGACAATTCTCAAGCACAATACACTACATATCATAAAGGAGAAGATTATAGGAAGATTGTACTTAATTGACTTATCAGTGTTATTCAAAGAGCATACCACAGTCAGATACTTTTGTTATTTGTGAAGAAGTCCTGTTCGGTTGCTCAGGCGGTAGAAGTCTTATTCGGTTGCTTAGGCGGTAGAAGTCCTGTTCGGTTGCTCAAGCGGTGTAAACCTATTCCTCCGGGTCAAGTGAGGGTTGCTAGTTTAAATTCCAAAAGGAGTCTGGGACTGGACGTAGAACGGGAGTTCGAATCAGTATAAAAATCTCTGGTGTCATTTACTTTGCTGCTTTTACTATTTACTTACTTATTCCGCACAAGTAGTTTATCCATATTACACGATCCTATAGCACAGTCACTTTTAGAATAAAGATAACAATGGATGTAGGTTAGAGATTGTTGAACCACTATAGAAATTCTTACATCTCTTCACTTTTTGCATACACTTTGCTAGATCTGATCCTACAACAGGTTATATTTGGGCGTTGTGCCACTTTTGGTGTCAACATTCTGATGCGTACACTTGCATGTATGTTATACCTTGTGAATGGCTATAGTCAACGATTTATTTTTCCACTTATTATTGATGGAGTGTTATTTTTTAAATGCTAATGAGTGTATGTTTGTAAATGGTATATATTACCATAGTATTTGTGAGGACTTATTTCTAATTAGCGAAATGGGTTTGATTTTGCCAGTTTGTTGTATTGAGCAATTGTAACTAGATGTATGATATACTTGATATTTTCATGCATTGGGTTTTATATTTAGGTGAATTGCGAAGTCGCAATTTCTTTTATGGGGTAATTGTAACGACCCAAAAATTAATGAATAATCAATTAAGGAAATTAATTATAATAATAAAGCCTAACTGATTGCATAAGAATATGAGCTGATTAAACAAGTAAAAATATAAGGGACATTTATATACTTTGTGTATATGTTATTGAATGGAAAAGTAGGGAATCTTATTAGGAAAGGAAGGATTGAATATGAGAGCTCTTATATTAGGTTTATTTGCATGTAATTAAATCTGATCATATATAATGGAAATCAATTTAAATACGTAAATAGAAAATAATTAAATGTGCTACATATGCGATTGTTTAATGAAGGAAATATTTCATTTAAGGAAATAGATTAATAAGAATAGATGGGAGGTATTTAAGACCATTAATATAAGTACCTCTCACCACCTCCTTTACATTTACATTATCTTTGTTGGAAAACATATAAAACTCCATTATCAAGCCAAGGCTGACCACGTTTCAAGGGAGAGAGAAAGAGGAAATCATAAATCAAAGGCAAAGCCTTTAACTTTAGAGGAAAAGAGAATATTTAAACAAAAATTTCATAAAAACTCCATTAAAATCTTCCAAACCCGTTTGGGTTCGAATTTGATTTTATTTGGATAATTTTAATATTGATAAACAAGTTTGAATGATTTGATATGGCTTTGAATATGTTTTATGATTTAAATGAAAGGAATTTAGTGAGGTTTTAGGGTATATAATGGCTTGAGCATGTCTGTATGTCACCAAAATTTATTATGATGTTTCTAATGATAAAATAGAGATGAGCATTTAATTTCGTAATTTTTGGATGAAGAAATAATTTATTATGAAATTTTTACATGGAAATGGTTTAATTAGCATGTAAATTAATATTTAAAAATAACAAAATTAAATATTTTGTTATGAAATTTCTACCAGAGGAAGAAAACGATGTTTCATAATTTTGATGAATTTCCCTATTAATTTTCTATTTATTATGAATCACTTGGCTAAATAAAAACGTGCCTTAATTAAGAACTTAACTAAGGAAATGATTGATAAATGAAGATTAATTTTTGGCTAGAAATTACTGTTACAAAACAAAATAAACCAGTAAATATGTGATTTGTGCAAGGTTTATTATGGCAAAATATCAATTTTCATTTAATTACGCATTTGCCACTTGCCATGCAACTATATGATGTGATGGCCATAGGTGGTGATAGCTATGAGTTGCAATAGCATTCTAATTCTGACATGTGATAGCTAAGTTACCATTGACACTTGATACTTATTAAACTTTACTTGCGATAGATAATAAAGATGAATTCTTTAAATAAATTAAGAAAGTATTTAGTGACATTTTGGAAGCCAGTTTCCAATATGTTGGTTTGGAATTTCATAGAGATGAAATTATAAAGGAAAATTTACGATTTAAAATTATTATTTGAATTTTGAAATGGAGTGAGCTTAGGGACGCTAAGAAATGATAGTTGCATCATTCAAATTAAAGATAAAATATTTTATCTATAGAAGTTGCAGCATACACAATAAATAAATTAAATAAATGAATTGAACCGAGATCGTAAAGATATACCACTTGTGGAGTTACTGAATGGCAGTGTGCCAAGACTAATATTTCCTAAATTCAATGGTATATGGTAGGATACCACGACTAAGGAAGTCTATAAGGTTCAATTCAGTTAACTGAACTTTAAGGTAAGTTCATGGTAGGGTGCCAAAATATCAAGATGGTGTTATAAATAAATCGGAAATATGAAATAAAGGGGTTTCAGGAATAAAAGTGTTTATTAACGCTTAGTAAGGACACTAGTTGAATGTATTCATGGTGCTTACGTTTAACCTCTTAGGAGAGTTAAGGTGGCTTCCATGGTGGAATGAGTGGTCATTTCATTAGGTGATTGTTCGAAAAAAGAATAAATTAGTGATAGAAAGGCCTAGGGAGGTAAACACTAAATAGTTAATGATAACATTTTTACTAACACCCAAATAAGAGTCTAAGTGATGCATGCATTTGTTAATGTTGATTATATGACATGGTTACTGATGTGATGATACATTTAGGTTATGCTTACGATAAGAAGTAATAATTATTTGATAATGATTATATTTTGCTAGTAAGGGTATCGGTTATACTTGTGATTTAAGGTGATGTTTGTTTGTTTATGTTATGATGCTTATGCTTATATGTAGTTATTGTTGATTTGTTTAACGATTGGGTTTGACGTTGTGTATTTTTAATGTTTGATGGTCGTATACTATTATTGTTGTTACCACGTATTATGATTGATTATGATGGATTAGTAGGAGTGGTCTTTCCTGCTTTCATTGCTTTTACCAGTTGCATTGGTTGCATGGATATTGTGGTTGTTATGTGCTAACAAGTATGATGTAGAAGAAGAGCAGAAAATAGAACTATGTGGGCTTGATCCTTAAATGGTACGTAGATGGTGTTTTTCTATGCAATAGTCCATGATTTCATTGTGGTCATGGTGTATAGAAATTGACACGTTACAAACATTGTTGAATTTTTTTCCTTTTCTTCCATGCATTTGTGAAGTTGCAGGTGGGAGTAAAGAAGGGAGCAAAAATTTGGATATAGGTCATATCCGTAGGTTATTGACTTAGAATATTTCTCTTACATCATCTTTATGTTTTTATTTGTCATTTGATCAATTGAATATGTGTAATATTTAATTGTTGAGATAATGTGAAACACCTCATACCCCTTAGTATACCCAAAAGTACACACTAAAAGATGTGGTGCGTTGTAGGTATAGCTAAAACTTACAAAGACTAAGATTCACAAGACAAAATAAATAAAAACAGCGGAAACAATTAAAACAATAACTTATTAAAATAATAAGTTCTTAAAATAGAGTTATAAAACCAAATACACAAGATGTCTCAAAATACCAATACATGTCTTATGAAAACCATATTCTCAGTCTCATAAAAATCAGAGTACAAAAACTATCCCTCTTAAATAAAAGTACCAGTACATCAAGTGAACTGAAAACTAAAAATAAAGGAGACGAATACATGAGAAAATCTCCGCAACCGAAGTCTCCAAGAGTCCTTAATCTACCTTCCTTGTCCTTGCTGGCATATGGGGGGGAAGGGAAAAATAAAGGAGTGGGTTAGACTAAAAGTCTGGTAAGTGGAAGTAATTACTAGTATTCTCAAGCAAGGTAAAGATAATAGACTTTGCAACAGTTCTAGTATAAGCAAAAGAAGTAAGGAAAATAGAAGAAAAGGTAAAGCTAGAATAAGATACGGTTTAACTATTAGATTAATTCGATTGGATAACTTCGATTATTTGCACTTGTCTTAGATAACTGCTTTGATTAGGCTGAATTCCCAGTCCTACTTTAAGTAGGTTGAAGTCCTAATTCTACCCTTTGATCGGCCTTCTACTAATGTGTCTACTGTGAGCTAGACACCAGTGCCTACGAAAGGCACCTACTAAGCGCTTGGAACTCAATAGCGAATTATATCCCCTGCACCGAGGCCGCACGCTCGACCACCGTTGGGTTCACACTATCTGTTGCTCCCTCTTTTGACCTTTTATTTACCCTAGACAACATAAGCGTGCCCTCATCTCACTTCAGGCTATAGTGAGTGAAACACCCACACCCTTTAGTATACCAAAAAGGACACAGTAGAAGGCGTGGTGGGTTGTAGGTATAAACTAAAACTAGCTGAGACTAAGATTCACAAGACAGAAATAGGTAAAAACAGCTGAAACAATTTAAATAATAACTTATTTAGAACAGAACTTCATAATTGCTTTAAAAACCAAATAAGTCACCAAATACCAAATACATCACGTGTCAAAATACCATACATATATGTCTTATGAAATCAAAGAAAACCATAGTCTCAAAAATTAGAGTACAACTATTCCCCAACATGTGCCAGTACAAATAAAGAACAAAAAGCTGAAATAAAAGAAGTGGAAGTACATAGTGGAATCTCCTTCAAAGAAACCTCCAAGCAACTGCAACCTACTGTCCTCTTCCTTGATTGCCTATGGGGGGAAAAAGGGGAAAAATAGAGGAGTGGGTCAGACTAGAAGTCTGGTGAATGATAGTAATTACTAGAATCTTTAAGTAAAGTAAAGGTAATAGGCTTTACAACAGTTCTAGTATATAAAAAGAAACAAAGGAAATAGAAGAAGGAATAAGCTGGAAATAAATATGAATTAACTATTAAATATGATTGGTTAACTTTGATTGTTTGCACTTATCCTTGATTGCTATTTCGATTAGGCTGAATCCCTAATCCTATAATTAGGATGAAATCCTAATTCTACCCTTTTGATCGGTCTGCTACTCCATAGTACCTACTACGGACTAGACGCTATATAACTCCCTACACATAAGGTAATGGCATCTACGAAAGACGTACAAAGTACAATGGTGTCTACGAAAGACGCACAAAGTATCTACTATGGACTAGACGTTATATAGCTCCCTACACAGAAGGCAATGGTGTCTATGAAAGACACACATACTTAAGCGCTTGGAACTCATAGCGATTACTGAGCACCGAAATGGAAGTCACACGCGTAAATGCCACCATGCTCATGCTACCTGTTGCTCCACCTATTGGGCCTGCTTATTACATGTGCTCCAGCATAAGCGTGCCCCTCGTCTCACTTCAGGATTATGTGAAACACCGTGTCCATAGAAAAATAAGGGAAATGCTGTTAGTATTGGTCCGTTATCCAAACAATATCTAGTTGCGCCCCTTGTCCAAATCCTCCGTGATTTGGACTTCTATTTGACCAATTACTACCATTATTAGCATAAGCGTGCCCTCATCTCACTTCAGGCTAATGTGAGACCACCATTTTGTTTAATAGGGAATGCTTTTTGGTACAGGTCCTACTTTCATCTTTTCTTATTAACTTAGATAAATTATTTAAATAAGCGTTTATTATTATCTTCACTAGCTTTACTTATTAATTTATCCTAAGTCTTAAAATAAGCCTCATTACGTTCTTTTTCTTATTATAACCTACGTTATAATCATGCTTATTACTTAACCCAAGGTCTAAGTGTGAAACCAAGCCTCTTTTATCTTATACTCTTTTTAGTTATAATTCTAAGTTATAACTAGGCCAATTATCTTTAATTAGTCCAATTCTAACATTAATATCATAATTAGGTTCAATTTCAGTCTTAATTCCATTTTTATTACAGTCTTTACAATTTACATCTTATCTTCCGTTATTTCAGTATTCTTATAATTTTAATCCATATTCGCGTTTAATCTATTCTAATCCATACGCGAAGAAGAAGGAGAAATAAAAGAAAACTGAAAATAGAAGAAAATCTAAAGCGTAGGAAAAGGATGTAAATAACGCATAAATAAAAGTAAATAAATTAAAATACTGTAAATAAACTGTAATTAAATGGAAAATCTATAATTAACATAAATAAGCTAAAATTAACTGAAAAGAATAGCTAGAAAGAAATAGACTGAAAATAGTTCTAAAAAGAACTATAAATAAAACTGCTAAAAAGGTTATTTCAAAAATCGTAGTAAAACTACAACTATTGGAAACCCTATTATTTTAAATTACTTAAAGAAATCTAAAATAATTATAATCACTCACCTCTGGTCCTTAGCTCTTCCCTTTAGGTCTTCCCGGATCCACTTGGTGTTGTTAAATATTTTTATTTAAAACGATTTCCTCCTTGGAAAATTATTCCGTTTAGGGTCCTTCCTGAAAAGGTGAACCCAATTGGAGAAAATCTTAGAATGAGAAAAAGTGTGTCTAGAGTTCTATTTATAGGGGTAGAAGTGGATCTCGGGCTGTTGGATGACGATTGAACAGGATGCAGCCACGTCATAGGTTGAATAGGAGTCATCGGATGCAAGAACGGAAGGACCAGATTGGTTAAAAGAATGCAATGACGCGTAAAACGTTCGAACGAAAGTTCGTTCATTCATAAAGAGAGGCGGGTCGATCGAGAGGTCGACCGCCCCTTCCTCTAGGTTGACCAGTCATTCGACCTAGGGCACGGTTGGGTCGACCTCTAGGTCGACCTAGCCCAATTAATTTTTTTTCGTTTTCTTTTTTAATTTGTAACTCTCTCATATTAACTCGGATTCTGACGTTCTATATATGGAAATTGACCAGAAAATTACCACGGACACAATGGTGCAACTCTTGTGGCTCAATTTTGATAATTTCACAAAGTTATTTTATTATTTCATTAATTAACGAATTAATTATTATGGGTTAAATTTCGGGTTGGTACAATGAGACACCTTTGTCCATAGAAAATAGGGAATGCTGTTAGTACTGGTCCTTGTCAAAAAAAATCTAGTTGCACCCCTTGTCCAAATCCCCATGATTTGGACTTTTAATTATTGACCTTTTATCTACCCTAAACAACATAACCATGGCCTCATCTCACTTCAGGCTATTGTGAGACACCTATTTCCATAGAAAATAGGGAATGCTGTTGGTATAGGTCCTACTTTTGCTTATTAACTTAGTATAAATTGTTTAAATAAGCCTCTACTGTTATCCTTGCTATCTTTGCTTATTACTTTTTCTAAGTCTCAAAATAAGCCTTTTTCTGTTCTGTTTCTAATTATAAAATATGTTATAATATTGCTTATTAACTTAACCCAAGGTCTAAGTATAAAAATAAGCCACTTTCTCTTTTTACTCTTCTTAATCATAATTATGCATCATAATATGCTTAAATTCAATCCAAGTCCAATTTATTACAGTCTCCATATTTTACATCTTATTTTCTGTAATTTCAGTGTTCATATTATTTAGTCCATATTCGAGTTTTAATCTATTCTATTCCATTCGTGTAAAAAGGAAAAATAGAAAGAAACTAATAATTATGGAAGAAAATGCCAAACGTAGAAAAGATGTAAATAAAACGCAAATAACAGTAAATTATAAATACTGTAAATAATTGTAAATAAATGGAAAAGCTATAATTAACAGTAATTAACTACAAATAACTGAAAAGAATAACTAAAAGGAAATAGACTGAAAAATAAATTTAAAACTGAAAATAAACTGGTAAAAAGGTTATTCCAAAATCGTAGAAAAACTACAACTATTGGAAACCCTATTATTTTAAATTACTTAAAAATCCAAAATAATTGCTAATCACTCACCTATGGTCCTTAGCTCTTCCCTTGGTCTTCCCGTATCCACTTGAGGGTATTAAATATTTTAATTTAAAATGATTTTCTCCTCGGAAAATTATTCCTTTTAGGGTCCTGCCTGAGAAGGTGAACCCAAATGGAGAAAATCTAGAATGAGAAAATTAGCTAGGCCTATGGTCTTATTTATAGTGGCGCTTGTGAATCCCAGACCATTGGATTTGGAGATTGAATTTGGTGCAACCATATCATAGGCTTGATAGGAGCCGTCGGATGGGAGCACGGACGCACCAGATGAGAGGAATTAACCAAAATGACGTGTAGAAATCGCAACGAAACGAAGAATTTAATTCTTCGTTCATCAATAGGGGCGGGTCGGCCTACCTGTCGACCTTTCTCCTCCTAGGTCGACATGCATGTCGACCTAGGCAGTGGTTAGGTCGACCTGGGGGTCGACCTTGCCCTTGTTTTTTTTTCTCTCTTTTCTGATTTCTTGTTTAATTCGTATCTTCTCATTCTAGCTCGGATTCTGACGTTCTATATATAGAAATTGACCAGAAAATTACCACGGACACAATGGTGCAACTCCCGTATCTCATTTCTGATAATTTCACAAAGTTATTTTATCATTTAATTAATTCGTTGATTAATTATTATAGCTTAAATTTTGGGTTGTTACATTCTCCCCTCCTTAAGGGATTTCGTCCCCGAAATCTCTGAGGATAGAAGAATGAAATAATTGTTTTCATCCAAGTTCTACAACCAACTACTCAACCATCACATATTCATCCATTGTCCTTAAGTTTTTCTAATGCGATTTATGATACTTATGCAATTAGTGTAGTGTCGATGTCCCTAACTAATGCAAAAGATTAGGCAGCCCACTGATTCAGTTGACCTCCTTTTATGCAATCATGTCCATGCCATGTATCCAAATGAATGCAAAATTCCTTAATGATAACTGATAGTTCTACATGCGTGCTACAACCATCATCCAAATGCAACAATCATGTAATAATCATCCATTTATAGCAACCATGAAAGATAAAATAAAAATGAAAATGCGCACACATCCATATGCATATACTCTAGTGTCCTAGTTAGGCCAACCCTAAGAGATAATAGTGCCTAGTGTAAGTATATGCGTCCATTAGATTCCATTAGCAAACACTTGCAGCCACTAGCATCCATCATACATAACATGTTCTAATAACATGTTTACATTAAATCCTACCATCCATAAGTTAAATCCTAAGTTCCACCCTCCCAAAGGATAATAAAGGAAAGAACCTATTCAAAACTAAAGATGGAAATCAGAAATTCGAAAACTTATTACCAAAGAGATGTGGATATGAGATACGAATTTTCTCCTAATCAAATTTGTCTTCTCCGAAGTCTCTTTAACCATGTCGGAACCAAGGCAATCTCTCTGTAGACTCTATCCAACATGAAGGCGACTTGCGCGGTCTTCCATAATGAGCTTCGAAATGTGCCATTCCAATGCTAACTTCAAGACTGTTACTATACATAAATTCCACTAAAGGAAGATGCTCTTTCCAAATCTCTCAAAATCAACAATACACATCCTCAACCACGCGTGTCTTACTATCTTAATAATACCACTTTAGTTTTCTTCTATAGTCTACACACATGAAGCGACAATCCTAGGTTCTCACTAATGTCTTATATACTCCACGGAATCTTCTATCATTACTTTTAAAAGTAATTACTGCTATTTCCTATATAGCCTTACACTTTTTCCATCACTCCTAAGGAAATGATTCCTATCTACTCCACATTAATAGTTTGGTTTGGTATTTATCATCTTATTTCAAAAAATAAAGCTTCTAAATTTTTAAAACATCAAATCCTAAAAAATTTATCTTTAAAACTGTGATTTTCAAGTTTCTATTAAATTCAAAAATACTTGGTTACTCAATATTTTATTTTTCTGGACTTGCATCCTTATAGTTTTTTGAATTTACATTATTTCCCAAACCTAGAGAGGAAAACTTCCAAATTCTATGTCTAAAACTAATTCCTCTTTTTCTTTTAAAGACCTTTATAGTTTTCTATAAAAATTTGGATTTTCCAATTTTACTTTTATTAAGTTTTTCATTTCCAAAAACGTATTTACTTTTTCACTAAACCATTTTCTTTTAAAATATCTTTAAAATGTCCTTATGTGTTTTCAAAACATCTTCTTATTACACCTCACGGTCTCATAACTTAATGTATTGGAACTACTTCTCTAATGAGAAATTATTAACGCTAAAATCTTCAATGAACCTTTTAAAAGAGGATTTCATGTTTATGTGAAATTACAAGGAACTTATTTTATATTTTTCGAAATAGGCTATACAAAATATGGTGCTTCCCATACCTTGTATATCTCTTTCACATATTGCTTATAACTTACACAAAACATTTTTATTGGTTCCATAGAAAATTATACCATTATTCTTTTCATTCTAATAAATTAAAGTGTGTTTATATTCCCCCATGATAAATATTTTCTAATATCTAACTTACCCATTTTTTCAGAAAAACTTATCTTCAAAACTGTTTTTGAATATATCCATAACTAGAAAACATTTTCTTATACTTATTAAAATAATAAGTGTACTTTACAAACCGTTTTATTTCTATACTTAGAAATTACATTCAAAACACATTTTTATTTGGGTCAAAACAGATGTTGCGTAAAATACCGTTACTACAACCCAAAAATACTAGTGTATGGATTTAAATAAATACTAATAAATCTCATATACTATGTAAAAACATTTCACTTGGGAGTCACTTACTATAATAATAGTGTTATAGTCTATGCTCCTTTTATTTTCCACAAAAACATCTATTATAACAATAAATGTTGTAACCTATGTTTTCGATACTTAATACACCCTATGTTTTTATATTTAAAATCTTTGCTTACTTACAAAGAAATTAGCGAGCTATATACGCTCTATAATTCTAGAAGAATTTCATTTTAAACAAAATTTACACCATATAAAAACCAATTTAAATTTCATACCATTTTTCAAAAACCCAATATTTATTTCCGAAAAGAAAATATTAACTACGAAAATTTTCAATTCTAACAATTATATTTTATTGAGCTGATCATAAGGTGGATTTTCTTCTCACTACCCTAGGAGAACCATTCCTAAACCTTGGAAATCTCATTTCCCTACTAAAGTCTTTTGTTCCTATTCCTTTTGTATGCTTATATCTATTCTAAGGTACTGCCGTTAAATCCACTTATCTGAAACAATTATAATTTTTGCAATTATCTACACATGAGCTTTCTTCCTTTCTTATCAACTGAATTTATTGTACATCTCTAATCTTTACCTACCTCTCTTTGGATTTCCACAATCTGAGCCTAAATGTACAAAACCGTTTCTCAAACTCCTTCTATGTGTAGACCTTCTCTATGCCCCAAGAAACGCACTTCCTTATGCCTAGATTATTACTTCAAGAATTTTGCCTTCAACTGATGAACGCGAAGTGTATGAAGAACCTCCTCTAGATGAATAACATGCTCTTCCATACTCTTGGAAAACACCAAAATGTCATCCACGAATACCACCACGAACTTATTTAGGACATTTCTAAAAACACGTCTTATCAAATCAACAAAATAGGCTGGGGTATCGGTTAGCCCAAAAGGCATAACCAACCACTCGAAGAATCCATCGGGTGTCCTAAATGCTATTTTATCGATGCTATCGTCATTGACTCTAAGTTGATGAAATCCATTGGCTAAATCAAGCTGAGAGAATACTGAAGAGCCAACTAATTGGTTGAAAAGGTCATCTATCCTAGGAAGTGGATAACGGTTCTTTTTCATGAGCTTATTTAATTCTATATAATCTACGCAAAGTCGAAGGGAACCATCCGCCTTAGTAGCGAAGACGACTGGCGCTCCATACTTTGATATGTTCCTTCTTATGAAACCTTTGTCCAAAAGCTCAGGAATCTGCTTGCTCAACTTCTTCTCTCCCTAGGTGCCATGTGCCTCACGAGTAATGCTACCGGCTTAGCATTATCAGTCAAATAAATCCTGAAGTCAATCTCTCTCTTAGGGGGTAGTCCCCTAACCTCCTCAAAGACGTCTGGAAAATCTCTAACGATAGGAACCAAATCTAACTCCACTGATGATGAATCGAGGGAATAAAGGAAGCTCAACATAACTGATCCTTGCAGGTCGCAAGAAACCTCGAGAGTCCTACCGCCGCACGTCTCTAATCTAACAACTCTCCTCTTGCAGTCTAATATAGCTCCATATGTGGATAAACAATCCATCTCCAAAATCATCCCATACCCCGAGAATCCCAGTACATAGGCATCGCAGTCAAACTCTACGCCTAGGATATAAATTTTCAAGCCCCTACAAACCATAGATGAATGTGTCGATCCTCCTATGGGGTTTGAAACAACAATGGGGTCTACTACTAAAGAGGTGTCTAAGTGCAAACAATCTACCAAAGAACTAGAGATGAAAGAGTGTGATGCTCTAGGATTGAAAAGAGTCCGAATGGGAAAATCATAAATAGAAACCAAATTTTCCTACCTCGATGTGGTTCGCTGCTGGAAGGTGTTGCATCTAAAGCCTGAATCTGTGATGCAGGTGCACTCGCTCCCTGCCCCATCTTTTGAGGACAAAACTTACTAAGATGACCGGGTTGTCCATAACTGTAACACTTTTTCACCTTCTCTCTCTTGCAGTCTTTTGGGTAATGACCAACCATTCTACAGCGTTTACATTTCCCACTTTTCTTGATTCGCTTCTGAGGGCCTCCTCCTTTCCTCTTGCCCTTATCCTCCTTCCACCATGACTCCTTAGAGCTTTCTAATCTAGGAACTTCTTTAAGCTCTCCCTTTAGTTGCCAAGATGTAGGCTGAACTCTCTGTCGATCCTTCAAATCTAATAGCCTAAACCTTCGCTCCATATCCTCCAACCTAGCTCGTGTCTCCTAGGAATCCTCTGTGCCGGAAAACATTTTTCCTCCTATACTAGCGAAGTCCTTGCATAGCTTAGAAAAATCGTCTGGTGTAGGTGGATTAAAGGGATTTCCACGTACCGGTGTTGTATTGGGCGCTTGCCCTTGCACCTTTGGAATCGTAGCTCTATGGAACCATTCAGTCATACCACGCAAAGAAAAGGAAACTTAGGCTTTAAAGAATCGAAAGAAGGTTGAACTGGACTTTGAGGGGATTTTTATAAAACTCTTTTATACTTGAAAACTATTTCTAAGAGTTTCTTTTCTAAAAATAATTTTTAAAACAAGTTATTTTGAAAAATACTTATACTTTTAAAACAATTTTTTTAGGAATATTGTAACCTTAGGCTCTAATACCAAATGAAACACCCCACACCCCTTAGTATACCCAAAAGTACACACTAAAAGATGTGGTGCATCGTAGGTATAGTTAAAACTTACAAAGACTAAGATTCACAAGACACAATAAATAAAAACAGCGGAAACAATTAAAACAATAACTTATTAAAATAATAAGTTCTTAAAATAGAGTTATAAAACCAAATACACAAGATGTCTCAAAATACCAATACATGTCTTATGAAAACCATATTCTCAGTCTCATAAAAATCAGAGTACAAAAACTATCCCTTTCAAATAAAAGCACCAGTACATCAAGTGAACTAAAAACTGAAAATGAAGGAGAGGAATACATGAGAAAATCTCTGCAACTGAAGTCTCCAAGAGTCCTTAATCTACCTTCCTTGCCCTTGCAGGCCTATGGGGGGGAAAAGGGGGAAAATAGAGGAGTGGGTCAGACAAAAAGTCTGGTAAGTGAAAGTAATTACTAGTATTCTTAAGCAAGGTAAAGATAATAGACTTTGCAACAGTTCTAGTATAAACAAAAGAAGTAAGGAAAATAGAAGAAAAGGTAAAGCTAGAATAAGATACGGTTTAACTATTAGATTAATTCGATTGGATAACTTTGATTGTTTGCACTTGTGTTAGATAACTACTTTGATTAGGCTGAATTCCTAATCCTACTTTAATTAGGCTGAAGTCCTAATTCTATCATTTGATCAGCCTTCTACTAATGTGTCTACTGTGAGCTAGACACCAGTGCCTACGAAAGGCACCCACTAAGCACTTGGAACTCAATAGCGAATTATATCCCCTGCACCGAGGCCGCACGCTCGACCACCGTTGGATTCACACTATCTGTTGCTCCCTCTGATTAAATTTTATTTACCCTAGACATCATAAGCTTGCCCTCGTCTCACTTCAGGCTATAGTGAGACACCTATGTCCATAGAAAATAGGGAATGATGTTGGTACTGGTCCCTGTCAAACAAAATCTAGTTGCGCCCCTTTTCTAAATCCCCATGATTTGGACTTTTAATTATTGACCTTTTATCTACCCTAAACAGCATAAGCGTGCCCTCATCTCACTTCAGGCTATTGTGAGACACCTGTGTCCATAGAAAATAGGAAATGATGTTGGTACAGGTCCTACTTTTGCTTATTAACTTAGTATAAATTGTTTAAATAAGCCTCTATTGTTATCATTGCTATCTTTGCTTATTAATTTATTCTAAGTCTCAAAATAAGCCTTTTTCTATTCTGTTTCTAATTATAACCTATGTTATAATATTGCTTATTAACTTAACCCAAGGTCTAAGTATAAAAATAAGCCACTTTCTCTTTTTACTCTTCTTAATCATAATTATACATCATAATTAGGCTTAAACTCAGTCCAAGTCCAATTTATTACCGTCTTCACATTTTACATCTTATTTTCTGTAATTTCAGTGTTCTTATTATTTAGTCTATATTCGCGTTTTAATCTATTCTATTCCATTCGCGTAAAAATGAAAAATAGAAAGAAACTGACAATTACAGAAGAAAATGCCAAACGTAGAAAAGATGTAAATAAAACGGAAATAACAGTAAATTATAAATACTGTAAATAAATGTAAATAAATGGAAAAGCTATAATTAATAGTAATTAACTACAAATAACTGAAAAAGAATAACTAAAAGGAAATAGACTGAAAAATACATCTAAAACTGAAAATAAACTGGTAAAAAGGTTATTCCAAAATCATAGAAAAACTACAACTATTGGAAACCCTATTATTTTAAATTACTTAAAAATCTAAAATAATCACTAATCACTCAACTGTGGTTCTTAGCTCTTCGCTTGGTCTTCTCGTATCCACTTGAGGGTATTAAATATTTTAATTTAAAACGATTTTCTCCTCGGAAAATTATTCCTTTTAGGGTCTTGCCTGAGAAGGTGAACCCAAATGGAGAAAATCTAGAATGAGACAAATAGCTAGGCATATTGTCTTATTTATAGTGGCGCTTGTGGATCTCAGACCTTTGTGTTTGGAGATTGAATTTGGTGCAACCACATCATAGGCTTGATAGGAGCCGTCGGATGGGAGCACGGACGCACCAGATGAGAGGAATTAACCAAAATGACGTGTAGAAATTGCAACGAAACGAAGAATTTAATTCTTCGTTCATCAATAGGGGCGCGTCAACCTACCTATCGACCTTCCCCCTCCTAGGTCGACATGCATGTCGACCTAGGCAGTGGTTAAGTCGACCTGGGGGTCGACCTAGCCCTTGTTTTTTTCCTCTCTCTTTTCTGATTTCTTGTTTAATTCGTATCTTCTTCATTCTAGCTCGGATTCTGACGTTCTATATATAGAAATTGGCCAGAAAATTACCACGGACACAATGGTGCAACTCTCATGGTTCAATTCTGATAATTTCACAAAGTCACTTTATCATTTAATTAATTCGTTGATTAATTATTATAGCTTAAATTTTGGGTTGTTACATAATGTACACATATTGATTTTTGATTTCGTTGTGAGGTTTACACTTTTTATTTCATAATTATTGAAAATTTAAGTTATAAAATAAACATTCCACTACTTTTGATATCTAGGTGATAGGCTTTGAAAAATCATTTTGCAAATTGAATTTAACTCATTTTATTTTTTACTCAAAAATCAAGACATTATTGATTTTAATTGTGAAATGAGTTTTAATCAATTTCAAAACTATTTTTTAAATTTTATAAAAATGTTCCAACCTAAAATTATATAAATAAATATTTATTTATACCAAACTACCTTTTTGCCAACCACTAATATTTTGTTTGTAATAATATATGCAAACATTCTACTATAAATTGGTAACACATTATGCATACGGTATCAATTAATATTAATATGAGGATTTGAAAAGATATAGCTTTTCGTGAGGCGCATACCCTTATTTTCGGGTTTTATCTTTATAAAACTCTTCTGAATCTACCTTTATAAAACCGCTCCCTCTTTTTTGTTTTTGTTTTTTTCTCTTTTCCTACCCTTCTTCTTCATTTTTCCTTCGTTAACAAAATTTTTCAATCATCCATGTAACAATTTTTCACCTTCGATTGGTTCGTTTTGTTCAAATCTGTTTTTTTGTTCCGATTTTGATTTCCCCTTTATTTTTTGTTCAAATCTATTTTTTGTTCAAATCGATTGGTTCATTAATGGCATCTTCGTCTTCTAGGTATTTTTCTTCCACGGTTTTTTGTTTTATTCTGTAACGCTTTTTTACTAATACTTTCAGTTATGTTGAATTAAGTATAAATATTTTCGTCAAATTTATTCAAATATCTGTAGATTTGTCTACAAATATTTGAATATTTCGTTTTGTGTAGCTCTCTCTCTACTGTTTAATTATATATATTTTTTACCAGATTTTCTCCTAATGTTCTCATTCTTTTTATTCTTGGTAATGATAGTTTCCCTGGATTTGTTAGTTTGAAGGATAGTGTCTCTGGTTTGAGATATGATGTATGTTCAAAATGGTCTGAGTTAAATTCTACATCATTTGATTATTCCTATGAGAGAAATGATAAATAGAGGAATATAGAGATTGATTCTTATTTGCATTCTGTTTTTTGACGTGCACACATAATCATAAGGAATTTTTGTTTTTTGTGTTGATGTTGCTACTTCTAATTGTTCAACTAATAATTTGCAATTAACTAGTCCAAGTAATACTTAAAGTAGTTACAGTTCTTCTTTAGTTGGTTTTGGGTCTGATTCTGATAGTTACTTTCAGCAAAGGTTAAAACATGATTTTGATAAACTGTTTTTTACTGGTGTTTGCTAACATTTTCCTAACGATTTTTGATTTTATGCGATGTCATATTCGGTTAAAAATTGTTATAATTTCAAATTTGTTAAGAATGAGTCAGATAGAGTTACCGCTGTTTGTTTTAATTGCAAGTGTGATTTTAGTTCGTGCTTCTAAGATATTAAATAAGTCTGCTTTAATTAGAAAAAGGTTTTAACCTGAACATTCTTGTGGTTTTGGTACTTTTGATATAAATCATCCACCTGTTTTTATCAAGTTTGTAAAGCTTTTGGTATAGGATCATATTAGTGCTAATCATTGATGAAGACCAAAGACATTGTTAATCTCTTTCAAATTGAGTATAGTACTATTTTAAATTATTATATTGCTTGTATGGGTAAGAGATTGGCTCTTGATAACTAGAGTGATACTTGTGCATTGTCCGTTGTCCTAGGCACTACCATTGGCTTTGATAACATGTTGAAGTTTGGAATCTGTTTACTCATCTCTCTGTGGGGGCAACCTAGATTTCGATCAACATCTTTTAACAAAAGGAATTCCTTGTTCTTAAATGCGACCAAACTCACATATATACCACCCTACCTCTATTATTTTTCATGATGTGGGACTATTCTTTACCAATTTGCGCTAATTACCCTCAAACAATGCAAGATAACACAACAATATCTATTGATTTATCTGCAAATATGTGTGTATTTCTTAGTAAATACTGCAGATATTTTTAAAAAAATTAATATTTTCATATGTTTGTTTCTTTTGTTTTTTATATCTCATGTATTGCTTCTTTTTTGGTTTTTATCATATTGCAATTGTTTTTGGGGAGGATGAATCTAATTGGGTATTGTTGTGAGCAAATTAGAGATATGCTTCGAGGTCATATTAGACCTTTTACTTTTATTTCAGATCGTCATTTTGGTCTTCTAATTGCTATTCCAAAAGTGTTTCTAATGCATTTCATGTTTTATGTTTTTATCATTTGACTAATAATTTTAAAAGTGCTAATAAAAGTCATTTTTCAAAGGTTAAGAAGAACACTTTGATTGATATTTTTGGTCATGCTCCTTACGCTTCTAACTTGAGTGATTTTGAGGCCGCTTTGGCTGAATTTAGGCAAGTTGGTATAGTTTATGTTGATAATTTTTTGAGAGAAATTCCATTTGATAAATTTTCTAATATATTTTTTCTTGGTAATCGTTATAGTGATATGTCGTCTAATTGTTCAGAGACTTTCAATAACTACATTCTTGGAGAAAGATATATTACTATTATTGCTTATTTGAACAAGATTAGAGTGAAGTTAATGAATCTTATGTCTCAACATTGAGATCATGTTGCTTCTTGGAATAGTGTTTTATGTCCAATCATTAAAGATCATTTGAAGAATTTTTATGTTGAAGACTCTAGATGGATTGTTGTAAAGTCTAACGAACTTGTTTTTGAAGTTCATTTTGATATTAGGCATTGTGTTGATCTTTCTACTCAACGTTGTTATTGTAATATGTGGTGCAATAATGGTTTTCCTTGTGCACATGCTATTAGTTGTATCTTGAGTTGTGATTATTTGAGTATTTATGAATTTGCTGAAGATTATTTCAAGGCCTAATATTTTCGCTATGCATATTCTCATCCAATTCATCTAGTTCTTTTCTGCATCGAAGATGTTAATGTTGATGTTGCTCCACCTAAATCTAGAAAAATGATTGGTTTCCTATCAGCTTGTAATAGAATTAAGTCTTCAGAGAGGTTAATAAGTCTATTAGATCTAGTATTAGTAAGAAATTGGGTCATAATAAAAGGAGTTGTATTAAGAAAACTGTTTAGTGATGGTTTAGTATGTTTGAATTTTTTTTTGTATTGATGTCATTTATTATTTATATCAAATTAAGATTAAACATCTGTGTATTTGTTATTATTATTCAAAGTTGATTTATTATTATTATTATTATTCTTTTATTATGTATATTCAATACCGTTCTCTCACTTTTTTCTAGATAACTATAGTTTTTAAAAATATTTGCACATTCTTTACAAATATTTGCAGATTTCCTTGCAAATATTTGTAGTTTTTACAATCATCTGTTCATAATCATTCAAAATTTCTCCGTAAATATTTGCAATTTGTCGACAAATATTTGTAGATTTCCATATAGTTATATTTATAGTTTTTTCAATCAACTATTCATAACCATTCAAATCATCACAATTTTTCTTTGCAAACATTCTTATTCAGCACAATCAGTTCATTTCTACAAATCTAGTTTATCATAACCATCAAACTATCAGTATTTTTTGAAATAAACTTTCGCAACTAGTATAATATTTACAATTTACATCCATCATAATCTTTATAATGTTTAGAACCATCATATTATTTTCAAATATTACAACATTAGAACTATCCTAACCTTCGTAATATTTAAAACTATCATGACCATCATAATGCTTTTGATCATCACGACATTAAGACAACATAACCTTCACAATATTTACAACCTTCACAATATTTACAACCTTCACAACTATAATACTATTTTCAACCATCAAATCATTAAAAAACTATCATATCCTTTCTTTTCATTGTTACTACGACTCAGCTTCCTCCTTAAGCATCTATGTTATTACTCTTCGATGGATTTCATTTTCATAGTTCTAGTTGTGTCTCTTGTCCGTTATTACGTTGTAGGAAGTTTGTGATCTTAAGTTGTCTATGTTTACCTTTTTGTATAGATTTCTTTGCCCGAAGTGATTGTAATTTTTACATTGATCTTCTATTACTTTCATGACGTACAACCTGCAGCCAACTTTGCAACATTATCTTTGTTTGAAATTAAAATTAAAATTAAAATTTGAGCAGTTTAAAATTATTATTTTATATTCTTACGAGTCCCTTTATTGTTGTCGTGTTAGTTTTATTTACATAAAACTACTTAAGAAAAAGGATTTTATTTTCATGTAGTCACAACTAAATAATCAAATGAATCGCTAACCTTTCTCCATGCTAGCGGTCAATTTGATGCTTTGGAATGGTGCTCTTCTTTCTCTTGAGAAATAGTCTGGAATGGTGTTTTTATAATTCTAGAATTGCTCCCCCTTGCTAAAATAAACTATGTTTTATGAGTATATCTAGATCGTGAAGATATTTCTGTTTATATAGTAGGAGAGTACCGAAATCTTATGTATTGATGACTCAAGGACATTACGAGTCTTTCTTTATTCTAATGCATTGAGGACTCAAATACATTACGAGTCCATATTTATTTCACTAATCATCACGTGAATCAAAATTTAGCTCAAAATACGTTATTAAATATTTATCATGTTCCCTTATTAATTGATAAGACCACATAATGGGAAATCACATTAATATGGAATTTCAAAAGCGTTGGAGAATAATAAACATTAATTTATATAACTTTGGAAACAAAATAATTATTAATTAATTTCCAACAGTCTTACACTTGGTCTTATAATTATATTAGGCATCCTTAATTGTACAATATTTGATAAATGTGATTTGCTTAAATTAATTGAATCACGAATGCGAGTCATGGCGGTTCCACGCCATTCTAGAGTATGATCCCTTCCTTGTACTAGAACATCAATGTTCAACTCAACCAAGCCTTTAATATTGGGTATCTTAATGGCCTCATAATATCCCTTTTAATGTGAGACTTTCTCTATCAAACAATAATTCATAATTATATGCATGCATTTCTTAAGAGACGGAAATGATAGCAATTAGAAACATCTTCATTGATATCAAAATAATAAGTGTCATACAATTAAACCAAATAGCAATCCTAATAAAATAATTTGAGACTCATTACTTTGACATGTCCTAAAAAGGTCTTTGGAGACAGTCCTTTCATAAGAGGATCTGCTATGTTATCATCATTACTGATATGATCAATTGACACTCTATGTTTCTGAACTTCTTCTTTCACTGATAGGTATTACATCTAAATATGCTTTGCTGCTTTAGTATACATATTGTTCTTCAAAATGAAGGCTGCTGCAATGTTGTCGTAATAAATTTTCAACGGCTTATATATAGTGCCCATAATTCTAAGCTCTGAAATAAAATTACGCAGCCATAATCCATGATTTGTAGCTTTGAAGCAAGCTATGAATTCAACCTCGATAGTGGATGATACAATTAGGCTCTGTTTTGCACTTTATCATGAAACGGCTCCTTCCGCAGGAAGAAAAACATAACCCGAAATGCTCTTTCTAGTGTCGGTGCATCCACCAAAATCCGAGTCTTTGTAACCAATTACCTCAAGGTGATCAGTTTTCCAGTATGTGAGCATGTAGTCTTTGGTACCTTGCAAATTCCTCAGCACTTTCGTTGCAGCATTCCAATGACAGTAACCGGGTTACTTTGATATTTGTCTAACGTCCCGACTACAAAACTAATATCCGGTCTAGTACAAATTTATGTGTACATCAAGCTCCCTACGAGCGAAGCATAAGGTAAAGTTTTCATTTGCCCCATTTCTAAGTTACTTATAGGGCATTGATTTAAACTAAACTTATCACCTTTTTTGAAGCGGATCAATAACAGAATTACAATTGTCCATCCTGAACCATTCTAAAATCTTAGTATTGTAAGTTTTCTAAGAAAACCCAACATTCCTCCTAATCGATCTCGTGATATTTTTATCCCGACCAAGAAGGATGTCTCGCTAAAATCTTTCATCTCCATAGTTATCAGACATGTATTTCTTAGTTTCAAATAGTAAACTAAGATCATTGCTGGCAATAAGCAAGTCATCAACATATAGTACTAAAAATATAAACTTACTCCCGTTGATCTTTAGTTGTATGCACCGGTCAACGGTGTTTTCTTTGAACCCAAACAATGTAATGGTATTACGAAACTTAATGTACCATTGTCGAGCAGCTTGTTTTAGGCCATATAATGATTTCTATAATGTACATACCATATTTTCAATTCCTTATTTTATAAAGCTTAATGGTTGATCCATATAGACTTCTTCCACCAAAGTCCCATTTCGAAAAGCTATTTTCACGTCTATTAGGTGCAGCTTTAAATCATAATGTGCCACCATTATAACTAGTGCCTTCTCTTTGATTAAAACCTTTTACAACAAGTTTAGCTTTATGTCATTCACTATTGCCTTTTGAGTCAAGTTTGGTCTTAAAGATCCACTTGCACTCATTTTTTTTGGTCCTTCTAGGAATTCGACCAACTCCTAAAATTTATTGTCATGCATAGATTTTATGTCTTCTTTCATGGCATTAATCCATTTATCAGAGTCATTATTTTTATGGCTTTCTTATAAGAAACCGGGTCATCGATGTTTCCTTTGTTAGATTCAGTCTCATGAAGGTATACCACGTAATCATTAGGAATTGCCGATATCCTTTCTCTTTAAGACCTTAATGGCATTTCTTATGGTTATTCGATAACTCCATTGGTTATAGTCTCGTTATGTTGTTGTTCAGTTGGTCGATCATTCACTTATTGTTTTTCATTATTGATTTGGCAAATGACTGGTTCGATAATTACATTAGGAACTTGTTCAATGTGAACCAGTGGTACATGAATTTGTACACAAACTTCTTGAATGATCACCTCACTTTCCTTTACACTCCCACCGACTTCACTATCTTCAATAAATTTAGCATTTCTAGTTTCTATTATTCTGGTTGTATGATTAGGACAATAGAAAATATATCCCTTCGCTCTTTTTGGATAATCAACAAAATAACATGATAATGTCTAGGGGTGGGCATTTAACCGACCTAACCGACTTAACCGACTCAACCGACCTTAACAGAACCGCATTAACCGATAAATTCGGTTAACCGAATATTCGGTTAACCGACCGACGTTAACCGATAAAAGTCGGTTCGGTTAACGGTTAACCATATGTTATGTATCGGTTAACCGTTAACCGAAAATAATTTTGCATGTTTAAATTAACGGCTGCTCAACGAAATACGAAGCCACCCGGCCCATCAATAATTTCGCATAACAAACATATAATAGAAACCCTAGTGTTTGCCACTTTCACAATTCATTGACTCAGAGTCTCGGAGCTTATCGATCTTGTTCCCAAATTTCTCAGATATACCAATTTCTCAAATCTGCCGATTTCTCATTCCCTGAATCCTGATCGTTCTTGGAAAAACCTAGATCAACACAAAGCCTCTCTACCCATCAATTACCTAGCCGATCAACACAAATTCAGATCGATCTGTTGATCTACAGATTCAGATATGGTGAATACTAGTAGGAAAATAAAAAACGTAAGTTTGAATTAATCATTTGATTATGTTTATTTTTAGTTTTTATATGTTTTAGTTAGTTTGTATGGACTGTATAATTTGTTATACTCAATAAAATGAAAATATGACCAAGTTGAACTTATTTATAGTTGATATTAAGTTCAGATTAAACTGCTTTTAAAATATACAAATTTAGATCGATCTATACAGAGCCTCAGAACTTATTTATAGTTGATATTAAGTTCGATTAAACTGTCTCAGAGAGGAGGAAAGAAGGATGCAACTTTAACGTGAGTTAACGCTCACAAACTATGTCTTAATCTCTATTATTTTGAGTTTCAAATGCTTTGTTAATGATTAGTGGAATATGTTGTGGAGTTCTTACATTTATTGATCTAGCTTTGCCTAGTCTATTCTTTTTATTTAAACTGGTCCAGGTTGCACTTCTGTTTTCAATAGCATATTATTTGTTCACTCAGTATATTGCTCTACTTGTATATTTGTCTTTGAATTGCCTGTACATGTGTTGATTTACCCGTGGGTAAGTTTATATATTCTTTGTAATAGCTCTATTAGTTGAGACTAACTTGCTAATTTAATTCTTTTGGGTCTACGTTGTCAAGTGAGGATTACAGAGTATTATAATAGTGTGTGGGCTGTGTTTGTACATAGGTGCTTGATGTGTATGTAGTGTACAGGGTTACATAAATATACATATGTGTGTTTAGGCGTGTGTGCATGGCTGTTCTAGTGAGTGTGTGACCATGTATATACATGTGTTGTGTTTTTAGTGTGCATATTGGGCATATGTGTGAGACACAAGGACGGTGTGTTTAAATAGGCGTGGGTGTATGTTGTTGGGTTCATGCCTGAGTGATTTCATTAACAAGGTTATATATTTATGTGTGTGCAAGGTTGTATATTTATGTGTGTGTGTTTTTCCCTGTATGTGTGTTTTACTATCTTATGTTGCTGTGTATATTCTTCTTGATTTCATTTGCTGAATTGAGGTACTATGGGTTTCTTTCACTTTGTTTTAGGATACTAAGAAATGTCTTCATTTTGTTTAATTGAACTAAGTCCTATATCATTTTACAGTGAATAAATGACTTCATGATATATCATTTTACAATGAAGGTTTAAGGGTTTTCCTATATACATATATCTGTTGGTATAGAAACATGCTGAAACCAAAGCCTGTGATTTAGTGTTTGTACCTCCTATCTGTATGTTTCTTCAAAAAATATATGGTTGCACAAAACATGCACACAACAGCAAGTCATAATTGTTTATAAACTTTCAGAAAAATGAAATGAAGGTTTAACAGTATTTCAGAAAAACATAACTGTTTATACCTGTTTATAACTTTCAGCACACAACAGCAAGTCATAACCAATACACACAGATATGAACCGTATATTTCTAATCTAAAATGTAATTTTGTTTTTCATGCACTATAGCAGGTACAAATAGGTAGTTCTAGAGAAACAAGAGATGACGACGAGTTCGTGGAAGAAGCGGATGATGAGGAAACCGACGAAGAAGGCATAAATATTAGAAAACCTCCTCTACACCCGATGCGCAAGCCTTCTTCTAGAAAGACTTCTCCGGTATGGGAACACTTTACTAAAGACGCTAATTTCAATTTTCAGAAATGTATATGCACCTATTGTGGTCAACAATTTGCATGTGATTCTAAATCAAATGGCACTACACATTTAAATTACCATATAAAACATTCATGTAAGTCCATTCCACGTGATAGTGATAAGAGACAAAAAAAACAAATAGCGATAGTGAAGGTAGTTTCAATCTTATCGCATGGTCATTCAATAAAGAGTAATGTAGAAAAGCATTAGCTCGAATGTTAGTTATTGATGAGCTCCCTTTTACTTTTGTGGAGGGTGAAGGTTTTCTTCCATTTTGTCGGGAATTGTGCTCTAGTTTTGAAGTTACTTCATGGAGAACAATTTGTAGGGATATTTATACCTGTATAATCTGTTAACTATAACCAAAGCATATTTATACATTGGTTTAATGGTTTTATAAATAGATTATACATGGTGTCATGCTTCCATTTACATTGATTGCACAATTTGCACTGATGTATTGCATAGTTCAAACAAATTATACATGCTTCAGTTTATAGAAAAAACATATTATAAATATGTTAATTGCTCGGTTATATTGTATATTTTGGTCTTATTACTCAATTATATATATTAATTGCTTACTTATACTGTTATACATGTTTATCTTTGCAGTTTGCACAGACTTGGAGAATGGAGTTTAGTCACAACTTTTAATTTCTTTGGATCCGGCTCTCTGCAGAGTATGTTATTTCGCTTATTTGGACTTTGTAATTATATTAAACATTACTATATTTTTATTTTATGTTTAGACTTTCGAGGTTAAACGTTCCTCTAAAGGTACTCATTATGTATGTTATTTGGACTATGTTATTGTTAAGACTGTTAAGACTATGTAATGTGGACTCTACAGTAACTCATTATGGATGATTCTTTATGTTTATTACTGTAGCATTACTCTGTAAGACATTACTGCAGCATTACTCTCAACTTGATATCCGGTTAACCGAGGTAGTATAAAGGGTTAACCGGTCAACAGTTAACCGTGCAAATTAAACGGTTAACCGGTTAAATATAATGTTTAACCGCGGTTATATTTAATCGGTTCGGTCGGTTTTCTCAAACCAATATTAACCGAATAGCGGTTAACCGAACCGAAACTATTATATGGTCAATCGAAAATATTAACCGATCGAGTCGGTTAACCGACCGTGCCCACCCCTAATAATGTCCTTGGGTCCAATTTCTTTTCATGAGGGTTGTAGATTCTAGCTTCCGCTGGGCATCCCCACACATGTAAATGTCTTAAACTTGATTTTCTTCCCGTCCAAAGTTCAAAAATGGTTTTTGGAACTGACTTACTAGGAACTCAATTTAAGATGTGTACAGTGGTTTTCAAGGCATGTGTCCATAAAAATGTAGGTAGTGTAAACCTACTAATCATACTTATGACTATTTCTATTAGGATATGATTACGCCTTTTAGCTACACCATTTCTGTCAAGGTGATCCTTGGCATTGTGTATTAGACATATATAGCAAATTTTTCAAGGAGTTTAGCAAAAGGACAGGGCGTTGTCTCGACTCATCGTATCTTCCATAATATTGACTACCTCTATCCGACTTAATGATTTTCACCTTATTGTTTAATTAGCTCTCAACTTCATTTATGTATATTTCAACGATACTTACAGATTGAGATTTTTCATGCAATAAGTACAAAACATGATAATGGGAATAATCGTCGATAAAGGTAATAAAATAATTTTCTCCACCAATAGATGAAATATCAAAAGGTCCCCAAATATCTATATGTATAATTTCAAGTAGCTGAGTGCTTCTCGTGGCTCCTTTCCTTGTTTTTTTTTATTATTTTCCTTTAATACGGTCCACACAAACATCATATCTAGCCTAATCCAGGTTATGGAGTATTCCATCTTTAACAAGCCTTTCAATTCTTTTCCTGGATATGTGCCCTAATCTTTTATACCACAAGTAAGCGAAGTTATTTTCAATAAGTGCAAGTTTCATACCAATATTAGGATGCAGGGTAATAAGGGTTTCATTTATAAAATTCTTATCTGAATTTAACTTGTATAAATCATCACACAAAATTCTAGATCCGACATTAATAGAATTCTTAAATAAACCAAAACCATTGTTTTTAAATTCAACCATAAAACCTTCAACAACAAGTTTGGAAACAGAAATTAAAATTCTAGAAATAGTAGGAACATAAAAGATTTCTTTTATATCTAAAATCACTCTAAAACTCAAAAGCAGGCGAAAGACTCCAATTGCTTTAAATTTTGCTTTTGCTTTATTTCCCATGTAGAGATGATGATCATTTAGGTTTGTTTTGTGGGTCATAATGAATCCCCGCATCTAATTCGAAACATGACACATTGAACCAAAATCAATCCACCAAGTACTAGAAGGAACATTTATAAGATTTGATTTGAAACAAAACATTAATAAAAGGCTTACCCTTTTTCTCAAACCAAGCTTTCCTCTTATGATAATCCTTCTGGAAGTGAACCATTTGTTTTTACAGAAGAAGCACTTGTCATTCTTTTCCTTCTTCCTAGCATGTAACAATGGTTCTCCTTGATGAGATGGTCTAGGCCCTTTGTTAAGGCCCTTTCCAGTCTTCTTCTTAAATTAGCTCCTTTAGTTGTTAGATTTGCCACAGGTTCTTTATTCGCATGGCCACCTTACTGCTTAAGTCTTCCTTCTTCCTCAACCAATATGTTTTGCAAATCGTTTACATTCCGCTTATCTTTTATAGTGTTGTAATTGATTGAAAAGGCCCATGTTCAGAAGGTAGGGAGTTAAGGATGAATTGGACGAGAAAAGAGTCGTCCACAATCATGCCCAAAACTTTAAGTTTAGTAGCTCGATTGGTCATATCAATTATGTGCTTATTTATGGTTCGAGTGCCATCAAACCACATTATGGTCAAATCTGCCATCAATTTCCCAGCAAAGGATTTATTAGCATAACGGAAGCGATCTTTGATGTTGTTCAGAAACTCTTTCGCTTTCATTGTTTCAGGTAGGGATGTCTTAATGTTAGGTGCAACGCACATAAGCAAAACATAAGTGCCAGTTTATTTGATCGTAACCATGCATCATGAACAACTACCTCATCCTTTCTGCCCGTATCAGTGATATTAGTTGGTTCATCACTCGTGATAGACACGTCTAGGTAAAGAATTCCTAGGCTGAACAATATTTGCTCATGCAACAACCCCCATCTTTGAGGTCCAAAGCTAACGGCTACAGATGCTGCAGTCATCCATAGTTATTAATCCTCGATGATCAAATACGGCGGTGTTAGATTCATTGATACAAAGAAACACATGAATATGGAAGAATTTGAAAATTTCAAATATGATCACATTTCATTTCAAAATATTTCCAATTCATTACATAATCCCATAATCGTAAACAACGTCCAAAGAAAATATATTTATTACAACATACGCCAAAAGCGACATATGAAGATGCCCCCTTGGATGATCAGAGCATATACAGGCAATATAATAATTTTGCCATTACAAACAACATAGAGGAATTAATAAAAGAGAATTCTATATAGCTATCATGCCTCTTGCACGTCTCCGGAAGCTTTATTCGTCTAATGAGGTACCTTAAAACCTCAACTCTCAAACTACTCAAAATCAATTGAGTACCCGAGAGTTTAAGGGGAAACATAAACTTCGAGTCATACATAATGCCTGATATGAATAATAATCCACCATCTCAAATCATTTTGATATCTAGTGAGACCACGCTGCTTAGCGGAATGGGTTTTCTCCTCACTAGTATCCTAAAACGTTTAGAAAACCATATTCTATGCTCCTGCATCCACAATGGTCAAAATAATTCAGAACAATATGATATGATGATATGCAAAACAAATGAATCAATTCTGGATTACCCATCCCCATTCATTTTGACAATCTGTCTCAATTATAGTTTTTAGGACTACTATTAGCCTAATAGTTTTCATGGGCTGACTAATATTCGGTAAAATGTTTAAGGACTCCCTGCCCAATTACATAGTTTTCATGGGCTCACTATGAACCTATTGGTAGCTCCAATATCTTTACTCTTATCTTAGTTTTCATGGGTTGAATAGGAACCTATTGGTTACTCCAATATCCCTTCTTCTTTCCCTAGTTTTTAAGGGCTGACAAGGAACCTATTGACATTTGTCATTATCTTAATCCGAGTAAAGCTTTCATGGGTTAACTACAAACCTACTGGCCCCTGCTAGTATCAAATCATAGTTTTCATGGGATTACTATGAACCTGTCTTTTTGACATCTTCCTTTATACATAGTTTTCATGGGCTAACTATGAACCTATTAGCCCCTGCCGATATCTTTTCCTATACACAGTTTTCATAGGCTTACTGAGAACCTATCGGCCCCTACCAATATCTTTCTTTAATATTTTAGCATCCTATATTCTAGTTTTCCTAACCTCCTGGATGCAATTCTACTCATTTAGGAGTTAACTTAATTTATATTCACCACTGGGTCAACCTAGCTGGTTATTCTGCCCTTCCCCAAAGTTCAGTTACAAGTGCAAAACATTGTGAATATATGAATATATGAAGAAGCATACAAAATAACTTGGTTAAACCCTTTAACTGTTTTAATCAAAGAAAACTTCTTCATAAACTCCTTTTCAAGACACTTTATTTAATTATGTTATGATTCTCTTTCAAAATTAGATTGGGTTATTTGCTTTGAAAACTAGGGTTGTTGAAACCTTCAAAACCTTGATTTCGACTTCCTTGGATAACCTCCTTCGAAAGCATATAAATCTCTTTTCAAAACATTAGGCCCCTGCCTTTAGAAACACTTTGAAATATCTCTTTCGAAACCTTTTAAATTAATAAAGTATTACTTAACACTTAGAAGCATAGCTTCGAAACTCTTTAAAGTACCCCTTTCAAAACCATTGGAAGAGTCCCTTCCAAAATCGTTAAAAGTACCCCTTTCGAAACCATTGGGTTTATACTTAAAGTTATATCATTTGGGTCAAAGTGAATATAAATGAAAGTAACTCTTTCGAAACCATCATTTATCATATAAAAATATTGGGGAAAACTTGATGGCGTCGACACCATCCCTTTCGAAAGCCATTTAAACAAAACACTAAAGGATAGCGTCGAAACCCCCTTTCAAAGCCATTGCCTTGGAAACCCTTGGACCCTTTCAAAAGCATTTAGGAAGCAGCTTAAAAGATCTTTATAAACAAACACTACCTTTCGAAAGCATTGATGACGTCAATACCATCGAAAAGATAAAGAACGGCAGCAAGGCTTCGACTAGGTCGGAACCCCTTCGATTGGATCAATATGAACCTATTGGTAGCTCCAATATCTTTACTCTTATCCTAGTTTTCATGGGTTGACTAAGAACCTATTGGTTACTCCAATATCCTTTCTTCTTTCCCTTGTTTTCATGGGCTGACAAGGAACCTATTGACATCAGTTAATATCTTAATCCGGATATAATTTTTTTGGATTAACTACAAAGCTACTAGACTCTGCCAGTATCAAATCATAGTTTTCATGGGCTTACTATAAACCTGTCTTTCTGACATCTTCCTTTATACATAGTTTTCATGGGCTAACAATGAAGTTATTGGCCCCTGCCAATATCTTGTCATTTACACAGTTTTCATGGACTTACTGAGAACCTATTGGCCCCTGCCAATATCTTTCTTTAATATTTTAACATCCTATATTCTGGTCTTCCTGACCTCCTGGATTCAATTCTACCCATTCAGGAGTTAACTTAATTTATATTCACTACTGGGTCAACCTAGCTGGTTACTCTGCCCTTCCCGAAAGTTCAGTTATGGGTCCAAAACATTGTGAATATACACATATATGAAGATGCATGCATAATAACTTGGTTAAACCCTTTAACCATTTTAATCAAAGAAAACTTCTTCAAAAACTCCTTCTCAAAACACTTTATTTAATTATGTCATGGTTCTCTTTCAAAATGAGATTGGGTTAATTGCTTTGAAAATTAAGGTTGTCGAAACCTTCAAAACCTTGCTTTCGACTTCCTTGGATCACCTACTTCGAAAGCATATAAATCTCTTTTCAAAACTTCAGGCCCCTGCCTTTCGAAACACTTTAAAACATCTCTTTTGAAACCTTTCGAATGTAATAAAGTATTACTTAATAACACTTAGAAGCATAGCTTCGAAACCCTTGAAAGTACCCCATTCGAAACCATTAGAAGTGTCCCTTCCGAAATAATTGAAAGTCCCCCTTTCGAAACCATTGGGTTTATACTTAAAAATATATCATTTGGGTCAAAGTGAATATAAACGAAAGTATCTCTTTCGAAACCATCCTTTATCATATAAAAGTATTAGGGAAAACTTGATGGCGTCGGCACCATCCCTTTCGAACGCCATTTAAACAAAACACTGAAGGATAGCGTCGAAACCCCCTTTCGAAGCCATTGCCTTTGAAACCCTTGGACCCTTTCAATAGTATTTAGGAAGTATCTTAAAACATCTTTAAAAACAAACACTACCTTTCGAAAGGATTGATGACTTCAATAACATCGAAAGGCTAAAGAACGACAACAAGGCTTCGACTAGGTCGGAACCCCTTCTTTCGAAAGAATTATTTTATAAGTAAGGAAACCCCTTCGAAAGCTTACTCTTTAAAACATAAGTTGATGACAACCCCTTCGAAAGCACTTGGAAAACCTCTTTCGAAAACATATGCTTCGACTCCTTCGAAGGCTAAAATAAAACAAAGGCAGGTGCTTCTCTTTTTAAAACAAATAAAAGTTATCGACCCCATCGGAAGCCATGCTTTCGACACCTAGCCTTCTGCTTTTCTCCAATCCACTACGTACCATCTTTCGACACTGCTGCTAATTTCAGATCTAAACTATGGTTAAGTTAACAAATAGCCCTTCCATTACGCAAAACCAATATTGCAAAAAAGCCCCTCTTCTAAAACAATTTAATTTGCATAACAATTCACTTAGGAAAAATCCCCAAAATTCCAAAATTTCACTTCAATCATGTTATTAAACATATCAAAATTTCAGAACCAAATTCTCAATATATTTTCCGAAATCTTTCCATAGCTTGGAAAATTATCAAAATTAGAACCCTACTCCAAAATCATGATTTACATAGCATAAAAATTTTCTATGGCATTTAAACATCAACATAAATCGGTTTTGCCCTAAAACCATGTATAATCTTATTTAAACACTCTTGTTTAAATCAAACAATTTGTAATTAAAGCATATCATCATCCAAATCATCATAAAAATGAATTTACCCTTGAATCTGAAGACATATGATTATAAAAAAATAGAGATGGAAATATTATTCACTTTGATTTAGATAAGGAGATTGGATTGAGATTAATTTCCCCTAAGCTTGAATCCCTCGCTTTACTTTGATTTCTCTTCTCTTAATGGTCGGCTCGTCTATAAGTTTTTGTTTTGCGTTTTCAAAATTTCATGAATGGGAAATAAAATGGTTGGAATGAAAATATATAGGGATTAAGGGTTAGTGCGGCAAATACCTAATATACCCTTATGTAAATTAATTAGTTATAACCCATTCTTAAGTCCATTTAATTATTTTACTAAGCACAGTCTTAATTATATTTATTCAAATCTCTACCCCTTATCACTTAACATTTACATTATTCTATTTAATTTATCTAATTAAATCTCTTGAATATTGTTATCAAAAAATTAGGGGTTTTACTGGCTCCCCTCCTTAAAGAATTTCGACCTCGAAATTTAGTAAGGACTAAATACTAAACATATCAATCATCTTTAACAACTCCTAACAACCATACTTTTCTACCTGACTATGACTTATCTATCTAAATCTAATATAGACATACCCTCAAAGCAGATCAGGGTAAGTATCTCGAATCATGTCCTCTATCTCCAAAGTACAGTCCTTCTCGTTGTCGCTTCGCTGAACTTTCACCAATTTGACTGTCTTGTTCCTTTATCTTTTCTCATCTCTTGCTACAACCCGAACCCGTTGTGTTAAAAAAGTCAAATTAGGCTCTACTACTAGATCTTCCAACCTTGTTGGAGGAATAGTAGTCTCCGGATCATGCACATATACTTACGAAGATGAGACACATGTAATACAATATGGACACCTGCCATACTGCTCGGCAACTCTACTCTGTATGCGAGCTTTCCAATCCTCTTTATAATCTGGAATGGACCAACATATATGGGGGCCAGCTTCCCCGACTTTCCAAATCGTATCACACCCATCATTGGTGACACCTTAAAGAAAACGATGTCTCCCACTGAGAACTCTAGGTCTTTACGCTTGTAATTTGCGCAACTCTTCTACCTGGATTGAACTTCCTTCATTTGTTCTCGGATCAGCTCAATCTTCTATGACGCCTCCCTAACCAAATCTGGACCTAAAACCAATATGTCTCCAGTCTCCAACCAACATACTGGTGATTTGCATGGCCTTCCATACAAAGCTTCAAAATGCACCATTCCTATACTAGTCTGATAACTATTATTATAGGAAAACTCAACCAAATGTAGGTGATCCACCCAAGATCCACCAAATTCCAACACACAAGCTCTCAATGAATCCTCGAGTACTTTATTGGCTCTCTGTGTCTTCCCATCCTTCTGAGGATGATATGCAGTACTCATCTTGAGCTTAGTGCCTAACACATCCTATAGACTCTTCTAGAATTCGCTAGTGAATAAAGCATCTCTGTCACTATCTATGCTACTAGGAACCCCATGTAGTCTAACTATATTATTCATGCACAACTTCGCCAAAACAGGTGCCATCCTGGTTGACTTAACTGGAATGAAATGGGCACTCTTGATCAATCTGTCCACTATGACCCATATACTTTCATTACCTCTGTTTGACCTTGGTAACCCATCAATAATATCCATGGATATCAAATCCCATTTTCAAACTAGAATCTCTAGAGGCTGAAACAACCCACTCGGCTTCTGATGTTCGGCTTTCACTTATTGACAGTTTACACACCACCTAACCCACAAGCCGACATCCCTCTTCAAGCCTTCCTAAAAGAAACTTCTCTTCATATCTTGATACATCTTGGTCTCTCCAGGATGAATCGTAAACTTGGATCGATGACATTCTCCAAGAACTTCTTTCCTCAAGTTCTCAACATCTTGAACACATAATCGCCCCTTCTTTCTCAACCATCCTCTCTGGTCAAGACAAAAATCGTTCAAATCATCGATCTCAGTTCCAACCTCAAGCCTTATGATCTTCTCGGCAAATAATGGATCCTCCTTCTGCTTAGAAGCAATTCTCTCGATCAACACTAGTCGTACTTCTAAATAGGACAACATGGTAGTACTCTGACTAGAACTAGCAGTCGATCTTAACTGCACAACACAGCTGGCCAAAGCTTCTAGATCCTTCTATTCTGCCAACATCACATTCTGGTGTCTTCTGCTAAGAGCATCCACTACTTTATTACCTTTCCCTGGTGTATATTCCATACCAAAATCATAAGCAGCCAAAAACTCCAACCACCTCTGATGTCTCATATTCAACTCCTTCTGAGAGAATAAGTATCTTAAAGACTTATGATCTGTGTATAGCTCAAATCTCTTCCCTAAAAGATAATGCCTCGAAATCTTCAATGCGAAGATCACCGTAGCCAACTCCAAATCATGAGTAGGATATCTCACCTTATGCGGTCTAAGCTATCATGAAGTGTAGACAATCAATTTACCCATCTACATCAACACAGCTCCCAATCCAGTTCCACATGCATTAGTATACACCACCAATCCTTGATTTTTGTCTAGAAATACAAAAACTGGTGCATTAGTCAACAAATACTTTAACTTAAGGAATGCTTCCTCACATTTGTCGGACCAAATAAACTTCACTTCCTTCCTGGTAAGCTTAGTCAAAGGCACTGCTATCCGCAAGAAATCCTTAATAAATCTCCTGTAATAGCCAGCAAGTCCAAGAAAACTTCTAATCTCAATCACCGTCTCTAGTCTCTTCCAATTGTAACAGCTTTAATCTTATCTGAATTGACTGACAACCCTTTCTCTGAAATCACATGACCAAGAAACTTAACCTCTTTCTGCCAAAAATTACACTTGGAAAACGTCGCCTTTAGCTGATTCTGCCTCAGTGTCTCAAGCACAAATCTCGGATGATCTTCATGCTCTCTTTCATCCTTAGATTATACCAAAATGTCGTCTATAAACACCAACACGAATATATCCAAATACTCTTGGAAGTCTCGGTTCATCAAATCCACAAAGAAAGAAGGTGCATTCGTCAACCCAAATGGCATTACTAACCACTCATACGAACCATATCTTGTTCGAAATGCTACTAAAGGAATGTTCTCTGCTGCCACTCTTAACTGATGGAAGGCTGTTGCCAAATCCAATTGGGAAAACACTCTGGCTCCACTCATCTGATCAAATAGATCATCAATTCTTGGCAAAGGATACATATTATTTATCGTCGTTTCGTTCAACTTACGATAGTCGATACACATCCTCAACGACCCATCTAGTTTCTTCACGAATACCGCGGCCGCTCCCCAAAGCGAACTGCTTAGTATAATAAAATTCCTTCCTTCTAAATACACCAGCTGCACCTTTAATTCCTTCTTTTCAGTCGGAGTCATCCTACTAGGTGGTCTACTTACAGGTTCAGCTCCTGGCGCAAGATCTATCCGAAACTCAGCAGCTCGTTTCGGTAGTAGTCCTGTGAATGGCTCAAAGACATCTGCAAACTCTTTTGCTACTCGAACTTGAATTACCTCTTCTCCCACTTCCATTACACTTAACAAAGCACAACTGCTCCGGTCAGAATTCTCCACTGAGAATATAATTCGATTATGACTATCAGGGTGTCTCAATAATATCTTCGTATCCTGGAAAAATATCATTGCCTCATACTTTCTCAACCAATCCATACCCAAAATGATTCCAAAATCTACGAAATTGAAAACATACAGACTGCATTCAAACTTATGACCTAACAAATCAAGTTCTAACTAGTCACAACTCATCTCCAGAGTTGCGTACCCTCATATTGGTTCGCAACCCTTAAGGATGTAACAAGGTATGTGGGTTCTAAGCATAACCTATCAACCAAACACTGAGATATAAATGAATGTGATGCACCAGTATCAAATAGTATCCTAACTGGTATACTCTGAATCAAAAACGTACCTTCCATCACAGTCTTTCCTTTATCACCTGCAGTTGGCTTAGCAGATGATCCAACAGCAAAAACCTTCCCATTGTCCACCCTGACTGGCTCTGGACACTGGTTCTTATAATGCCTAACTTGGTCATAGTTGAAGCACTTCACATTCTTCTTGTCTGCAGCCTTCTTTCCCTTTCTTGATCGGCACTCATTTGCATAATGACCCTTCTTGTCACATTTGTAGCAAACTAAATCAGCATTTGCCTTCTTGGCAGCTTCTCCCTTCCAGGCTCCCTTCTTTTTAAAGAACTTCCTTTTTTTTCTAAGAACCCTGGGTTTCAACTTGGTTCTCTCTAGCACAAATAGCAAGCATCTCTTCATGGCAAATTCCCATCTCCATAACCACATTACAAGGATCACAGATATGTGTCATGGTTGCTTTAGCAAGCTCGGGCCTCAAACCTCGAATGAACCTCTCATTCCTTCTAATGTCAGTGTCAACAATACCATAACCATATCGAGATAGCTCATCAAATATAGTGGCATACTCGATAATCGACATCTCTTCTTGGACTAGATGCATAAACTTTCTCATCAACGCTGACTTAGCAACTTAAAATAAAAACCTATGTTCGAATCTTCTTCTAAACTCATCCCAAGTCAACTCTTCCTCCGAGACTCCAGCAGTAAAACTATTCCACCAATGCAGTGCTGACTCCTGCAACTGTCTAGAAGCCAACCTTCTCTTATTCTCATCATCTAAACCCAGATTAGCAAAGATGCGCTCACAATACAACAGCCAATTCTCTAACTCAATAGCATCCTCCGTTCCCATAAACGGCTTTCTATCCAGACTGGTATAGTCTCTACTTAACTTAGCATAGTTATTCCCAACTAGAGCCACAGAATTAGTTCCTCCAACATTACTAGCAACTCCAGCAGCAGCTCATGCTTGCATCATATTAACGAAGAACTGATACATCGCCCCCATATCTACTGGTGGATTTCCAACACCCACATTGGCATCAACATTTTGGTTAGTAGTAGCCTGTCGACCTTGGTTCCTCCTGGTATTAGGTCGAGCATTTCCATTAGTTGCGGTGCTTCCTCCAATGAGATTTCCTCTTTCGTTTCCTGCTTCCATATTTTCTTTCTCTTAAATCTATATACGAGCCTTAGTAAGATACAGAAGAATGGTCTAAGAGAGAGGGGAGTATGTACTTATATATATATATATATAAAATACAAATATGTTACTATAGCGTTATCCCAAACCTCAATCATATTTTTGGTTCATTGGATTATGTTTCAAAAAACTTTTAGGTTTAATTTCATTTAAAGTTTCATAAACCTATGCTCTGATACCAACTTGTAACACCCCCCTACTTGGAATCCCAAAAAAATGGTTACGGATGTTGTAGTCATCCATAGTTATTAATCCTCAGCGACCAAATACGGCAGTGTTAAATTCATTGATACACAGAAACACATGAATATTTTAAAACTTCAAATATGATCACATTCCATTTCAAAACTTTTCCAATTCATTACATAATCCCATAATCGTAAACCATGTTCAGAGAAAATATATTTATTACAACATACGCCAACAGCAACACATGAAGATGCCCCCTTGGAAGATCAGAGTATATACAGGCAATATAATAACTTTGCTATTACAAACAACACAACATAATCAATAAAAGAGAATTCTATATAGCTATCATGCCTCCTTCACGTCTCCGGAAGCTTTATTCGTCCAATGAGGTACCTTAAAATCTCAACTCGCAAACTACTCAAAATCAATTAAGTACCTGAGAGTTTAAGGGGAAACATAAACTTCGAGTCAGACATAAAGCCTGGTATGAATAATAATCTACCATCTCAAATCATTTAGACATATAGTGAGACAACGCTGCTTAGTGGAACAATTTTCCCCTCACTAGTATCCTAAAACATTTAGAAAACCATATTCTATGCTCCTACATCCACAATGGTTAAAATAATTGAAAACAATATAATATGATGATATGTAAAACAAATGAATTAATTCTGGATTACCCATCCCCATTCATTTTGACAATCTGTCTCAATTATAGTTTCTAGGATTACTATTAACCTAATAGTTTTCATGGGCTGACTAATAACGGGTAAAATGTTTAAGGACTCCCTTTCTAATTATATAGTTTTCATGGGATCAATATGAACCTATTGGTGGCTCCAATATCTTTACTCTTATCCTAGTTTTCATGGGTTGACTAGGAACCTATTAGACTCCAATATCCTTTCTTCTTTCCCTTGTTTTCATGGGCTGACTAGGAACCTATTGACATCAGTTAATAATTTTTTTGGATTAACTACAAAGCTACTAGCCTCTGCCAGTATCAAATCATAGTTTTGATGGGCTTACTATGAACCTGTCTTTCTGACATCTTCCTTTATACATAGTTTTCATGGGCTAACAATGAACTTATTAGCCCTTGCCAATATCTTGTCATATACACAGTTTTCATGGACTTACTGAGAACCTATTGGCTCATGCCAATATCTTTCTTTAATATTTTAACATCCTATATTCTGGTCTTCCTGACCTCCTAGATTCAATTCTACTCATTCAGGAGTTAACTTAATTTATATTCACTACTGGGTCAACCTAGGTGGTTACTCTGCCCTTCCCGAAAGTTCAGTTATGGGTCCAAAACATTGTGAATATACACATATATTAAGATGCATGCATAATAACTTGGTTAAACCCTTTAACCATTTTAATCAAAGAAAACTTCTTCAAAAACTCCTTCTCAAAACACTTTATTTAATTATGTCATGGTTCTCTTTCAAAATGAGATTGGGTTAATTGCTTTGAAAATTAAGGTTGTCAAAACCTTCAAAACCTTGCTTTCGACTTCCTTGGATCACCTCCTTCGAAAGCATATAAATCTCTTTTCAAAACATTAGGCCCCAGCCTTTCGAAACACTTTAAAACATCTCTTTTGAAACCTTTCGAATGTAATAAAGTATTACTTAATAACACTTAGAAGCATAGCTTCGAAGTCCTTGAAAGTACCCCATTCGAAACCATTAGAAGTGTCCCTTCCGAAATCATTTAAAGTCCCCCTTTCGAAACCATTGGGTTTATACTTAAAAATATATCATTTGGGTCAAAGTGAATATAAATGAAAGTATCTCTTTCGAAACCATCCTTTATCATATAAAAGTATTAGGGAAAACTTGATGGCGTCGGCACCATCCCTTTCGGAAGCCATTTAAACAAAACACTAAAGGATAGCGTCGAAACCCCCTTTCAAAGCCTTTGCCTTTGAAACCCTTGGACCCTTTCAAAAGTATTTAGGAAGTACCTTAAAACATCTTTAAAAACAAACACTACCTTTCGAAAGCATTGATGACTTCAATAACATCGAAAGGCTAAAGAACAGCAACAAGGCTTCGACTAGGTCGGAACCCCTTCTTTCGAAAGCATTATTTTATAAGTAAGGAAACCCCTTCAAAAGCTTACTCTTTAAAACATAAGTTGATGACAACCCCTTCGAAAGCACTTGGAAAACCTCTTTCGAAAACATATGCTTCGACTCCTTCGAAGGCTAAAATAAAACAAAGGCATGTGCTTCTCTTTTTAAAACAAATAAAAGTTATCGACCCCATCGGAAGCCATGCTTTCGACACCTAGCCTTCCGCTTTTCTCCAATCCACTACGTACCATCTTTCGGCACTGCTGCTAATTTCAGATCTAAACTATGGTTAAGTTAACAAACAGCCCTTCCATTAAGCAAAACCAATATTGCAAAAAAGCCCTCTTCTAAAACAATTTAATTTGCATTACAATTCACTTAGGAAAAATCCCCAAAATTCCAAAAATTCACTTCAATCATGTTATTAAACATATCAAAATTTCAGAACCAAATTCTCAATATATTTTCCGAAATTTTTCCATAGCTTGGAAAATTATCAAAATTAGAACCCTACTCTAAAATCATGATTTACATAGCATAAAATTTTTCCATGGCTATTTAAACATCAACATAAATCGGTTTTGCCCTAAAACCATGTATAATCTTATTTAAACACTCTTGTTTAAATCAAACAATTTGTAATTAATGCATATCATCATCCAAATCATCATAAAAATGAATTTACCTTTAAATCCGAAGACATATGATTATAAAAAAATAGAGATGGAATTATTATTCACTTTGATTTAGATAAGAAGATTGGATTGAGATTAATTTCCCCTAAGCTTGAATCCCTAGTTTTACTTTGATTTCTCTTCTCTTAATGGTCGGCTCGTCTTTAAGCTTTTGTTTTGCGTTTTCAAAATTACATGAATGGGAAATAAAATGGTAGGAACGAAAATATATAGGGGTTAAGGGTTAGTGCGGCAAATACCCAATATAATCTTATGTAAATTAATTAGCTTATAACCCATTCTTAAGCCCACTTAATTATTTTATTAAGCACGGCCTTAATTATATTTATTCAAATCTCAACCCCCTTATCACTTAACATTTACATTATTCTATTTAATTTATCTAATTAAATCTTCTGAATAATGTTATCAAAAATTAGGGGTGTTATAGCTCGTTCCTTTCAAAAATGTTAGTGCTATCAAATTCGGTATAAGATTGAGCTTGTGATAACAGGTTGAGGGGAACTGCAAATTTTTAACAATATTCACAAAATTAAATTTTTGTACACAACTTTAATAGCAAGGATCGATAATGAACTGTTGATTAGTTTATAATCGGCTAAATTTCTTAATGAATACAATGTTATAAAATCTTTGTTAATCATCATATAATATTTGGATTCTAATGAAATTTTCCCATTAATTTATTTGTCATGGCTCAATAAGTTTGGAATCTTTGTTTGTCGTCTAAACATTAATTTCCATGACTAATAAAGTTAATACCAACTATCCATGTTTAATAATATTTCTAATGTTTGTTTAATTTGAATATCAGCATTTGTTGCACTTCAATCCAAATTACAACAAAGATATAATATAATTAATGTAAGTATATTATCTGCTCATGTAGTTTTAGCCTTTGTTTGGCCTTTGATATAAATTGTAATGACAATTTCATACATTATGTGACTTAATATATTCAATCAAACATTAATATGAATAATTCATATGTAATCAACATATTTTCAACTATATCCAAATGTCAACAAATGGTCTAAAATCATAATTGCATGGACATATATATTTTGAACACAAAATAAACCAAAAATTGAGTTTTCATCGGATAATGAAAGAAAATTATGTCATAAACTCAAAACCTTTTGCAGAATCTTAATATCAGTTTTCTGTTAAAATTTATAAGCCCTAACATTATTTCCTTGAATGGAAAAAGGGGATTTTAAAGGCTTAAATAAACTCGAATATTCCAAAAATAATAATTATTAATAGCCAAAAAAAATTTAGCTGAAAACCTTTTACTGCTTTCAGATTCATAATGAAATTATTCGTTTATGGAGAACATGATATTATTAGAAATTGGCTCTAATACCATATGTTAGTTTTATTTACATAAAACTATGTAAGAAAAAGGATATTATCTTCATGCAATCATAATTAACTAATCAAACGAATCACCAACCTTTCTCTATGCTAGCAGGTGATTTGAAACTTTGGAATGATGCTCTTCTTCCTTTTGAGAAACAGCCAAGAATGGTGTTTTGATAATTTTGGAATTTCTCTCCCTTGCTAATGTAAACCGTGTTATAAGTATATCTAGATGGTGAAGATATCTTGGTTTATATAGAGGGAGAGGTCCGAAATCTTATGCATTAATGACTCGAAGACGTTATGAATCTTTGTTTTTTCCAATGCATTGATGACTCAAAGACGTTACGAGTCAATATTTATTTCAATAACCATCGTGTGAATCAAAATTTAGCCCAAAATACATTATTAAATATTTATCACGTGCCTTTATTAATTAATAAGACCACATAATGGCAAATTACATAAATGTGAAATTTCAAAAGATTTGAAGAGTAATAAATGTTAATTTATATAACTTTGGGAACTAAATAATTATTAATTAATTTCCAATATGTGGTCCATCGACATAAATCATCTCTTTTGATTGTTTGTGCCGAGCTTTTTTCTTCTTTCTTCAGCCAGCTACTTACATAAGTTTTCTATAACAAGATACAAATTTGTTAGCATTTAATTTTTTAATTATGATTCATTGCTTGTATTTACCACTTTTTGGGCTATCTTTTCGTAATCTTCCATTCTATTTTTGAGTGGTTTTGATGAGTTGTAGTGCGTCTTGTTTGTATGTCAAAATCCCAAATGGTAACTAAAGTGTGACCGAGTCTGAATTGGGAAGAACAACTTTGTACAATTTTGAATATTTTCATTTTATTTTTGATCTACAAGGATTTTTGTATTGCTTGTAGATTTCAAATTTATGCATTCCTGAAAGAAATCAATGATAAGTTTTAATGTTAGAATTTTTTTGTTTTATTAGTTGTAGCTTTTTTGTTAAATAATAATATATTAAATTATTAAAAAATTCTAACCACGACATACATTCTAAATAAATTCATATATATATGGGTAGTCTTGTGAAAGGTATTTGTTGAACCATTTTATGATCTATAATGTGAATATCGGTAAATTCTGTTAGATATCAAATATAAAATGGTTAGTATTTGAATATTACACTACAAATATTGGTATTTTGTTATATTTTTTTACTATTCCACCCAGTTCTGCATTTGCAAAGATCCCGCTATAGATTATACAGTCTTGGCCAACATAAAGCAAAGACAGGGGGAATCCTTGGGAGACTATTTGAGGAGATTCAACCCTAAAGCTCTAAAAGAAAAAGACATGAACGACCGAGACAAGATTATCGCGGTCTATTTCGGCTTGATAGAAAACACCCCCTTTTGGAAGCAGCTCTTCGTTAATGAGTGTAAAGATTTACAAGATTTCCATTTCCATGCTGACAAGTTCATTCGGATGGATGAGCTTTACTATGCTAAGAGAAAAGCTATCCCCAAGAAAGAAGGGGGGATATTCGGTCAAGACCGATGACATAAAAGAACAAGATGGGAAGACCCAATCGCTAACACAGTCGCTTTAAACAAGCTACTGTCTTTCGTTTATGTTGTTGCCAAGGAAAGAGTTAACTTTCCAACCTCCTTTAAGGCTAAGAACAACCCTGAACAAAGAAAGGGAGAAGATTACCGTGCTTACCATAACGACAACGGCCATAGGACTGATGAGTGCAGGGTTCTAGCTGGAATCATCCAGAAACTAATCCGTGAGGGTCATTTGAAGGAGTTTATTCAAGATCAGCAGAAAGCTCAATAGACAGAGAATGGTCCACAGAAAAACCCTGGCAATGTTGTAAATATATTGGAAGATGAAGACCCCCAGAGCTTGAGCCCTTCAATAAACAGAATTGATGTAATTCATGGTGGGCTATATCCGATGGAAAACAGCAAAGGGGCCCAGAACAGATACATCAAGGAAGCTAAAGAAGGCGTCTTCTCTCTCCAAGAAGAACCCCTATTGAAGAATCCACGTCTCAGTATTCAAATGTCGAACCTTGTTGTCACTCCCTAAGAGATGAAAAGGGCGGTTGACCATCTGCAAACGATCCTTTGATTATTACTGCTCGGATTGGATCATCCATCGTCTCCAAAGTTCTGTTTGACAAAGACAATGCAATCAACATAATCTTCAAACATGCCTTTAACCGGATGAATACCCCTGAAGACAAATTGGAGCCCAGCATGAAACCCTCCTTTGGATTCAGTAATAAAGGGTCGATCCTGGGGGCACAAGTGAAGTTGCTCGTGCAAGTGGGGTTGCACCAACTTGCAGAACCTTTGAGACTATTTTTGTGGTTACCAACCAGCCCTCTTACCATAATGCCTTCTTTGGCAGGCCGGCTCTCGATGAAATAGATGCATTCGTCTCCCTAAAATATCTCATGGTAAAATTCTTGAAAAAAAGAGGATGGGGCACCGTCCGTGGGGAGCAGTTCAGCTACTGAGAGATGTATTTTTCTACCCTAGATCAATATAAAAGGAAGTATTCCGCTTACTTTGATTCTTCTACTATTTTACAACCTTCGGATGATGGATTTTTACATCCAACATTCAAAGAAAAGATTAAAATTAATAAATCTAATAAACATATGTGTGAAGGTACATTCCTTCTAGAGGCAAGATAAAGAGAGTTGATGCTCACTCGGCTGAAGAAAGCCCAATTGTCACAGAATTCGATTGCCAAGGGGAAACAAAAAGGGTAAAGCGTATAGAGGCTCTTGAGGAAGCATACATAGATTCAGATGATGCTACAAAAGTGGTCAAGGTGGGAAAAGATTTGAATGGTGACTTGAAGAAGGATTTGATCCAATTTCTCAAAGTCAACAAGGATGCATTTGCCCGGTCAAATTTTGATATGGTGGGGATTGGTCCAGCAGTCATGTGTCATGCACTCAACAATAATCCTGAAGCAACCCCCATTAGGTAGAAAAAGAGACAGTTAGACAAGGTATGGTAAGATGCTTTGAAAGATAAAGTTAACAGACTCCTTTAGAGTGGATTTATCTGGGAAATATACTGCCCAAAGTGGTAGCTAATCCGGTTCTGGTAAAGAAATCAAATGGAAAATGCAAGACTTGCATTGACTATACGGACTTGAACAAATCATGTCTAAAAGATTGTTTCCCGTTACAGCAACTAGATAAGTAGTAGATGCAACAAGCGGGCACAAATTACTTTCTCTTATGGATGCCTACTCAGGGTACAATCAAATACCAATGTTCAAACCAGATGAGGAGCACACTAGCTTCATAACTGAGTGGGGAATTTATTGCTACAAGGCGATGCTATTTGGATTAAAAAATGCAAGGGAAACATATCAAAGACTGGTCAACAGGATGTTTAAGGAGCAAATTGGCTGAAAAATGGTAGTTTATGTGGACATTATGCTAGTAAAGTCTGGCGAAGCTAAGAATCATCTTAAAGATTTGGAAGAGATATTCACGATATTACGGAAATATCAAATGAAACTGAACCCACAAAAGTGCTCTTTTGGAGTCCATTCGAAAAGTTTTTAGGCTACCTTGTAAGTACCCAAGGGATTGAAGCCAGTCCTGACCAAATCCAAGCCATTAAGGACATGGCCGAACCCAAGACCAGCAAGGAGGTAATGAGTTTGAATGGAAAGGTGGCCGCCCTAAGTAGGTTCATTTCTAAAGCTACCGATAAATGTATTCCCTTCTTCGACGTAATCAAGAAAAAGAAGAACTTTGAATGGTGGGAAGATTGTAGAAAATCTTTTAAGGAATTAAAAAGCCATCTGGAAAAGCCACCAATACTTTATAGTCCTAAGAATGGGGAAACCTTATACTTATATATGGCAGTTTCAGAACACGCGGTCAGCTCAGTATTGATTAGAGAAGGGAATGGAACACAACTTCCAGTGTATTATATGAGCAGATGATTGAAGGATACGGAAGTTCGATACCCGGTGATAGAAAAGTTAACCTATTGCTTGATTCTCATAGCTCGAAAGCTTAAAGCATATTTTCAAGCACATCCAATCAGGGTATTGACCAATTTTCCCTTTAAGCAAGTATTTAGTAAACCAGAAACTTCTGGAAGATTGGTAAAATGGGGAATCAAGCTCAGCCACTATGACATAGAATTTTAGCCGCGAGCCGCAATCAAGGGGCAAGCACTAGCAGACTTCATAAATGACTGCACTAACTTTATTAAGGAGCAATCAGAAAAGGAAAAAGATCAAAGGCCTATGTGGTAATTATTCGTTGATGGTGCATCAAACGAACAAAGGGCTGGTGCAAGATATGTAATCATAACACCGGATGGACACCGCTTATATTATGCCATGAAATTAGAATTCCCGCAACGAACAATATGGCAGAATATGAATCTATGGTAGCAGGATTAACCTTGGCAATATAACTCAAGGTTCCATGAATTCAAATCTTTAGTGATTCTCAGCTAATGGTAAACCAAGTAAAACAGATATATCAAATGAAGGACTCCAAGCTATCTTTATACATGAAGAAGATATCAAAAATGCTTGCTTTTGAAGACTTTTCAATACACCAAGTCCCAAGAGCGGAAAATTCACAAGATGATTCGCTAGCAAAACTAGCTAGCTTAAGAGGAGCCCCGGAGTCACCTATTGTTCCAGTAGGATATCAGAACCAAGTATTAGAGAGGAAGTGTCTTAATCGAAAAAGGAATTATTAGTCTTGACAAGGTCTCAGACTAAGTTACAAGGGGAAGAGAGAAGAGAAATTGATAGAGAAATATCAGATGAAAGGGTTGACCAATCAAGTTCAAGTGACATGAATGATGACACTTGGATGTCACCCATCATCAAATATCTTGTTAAAGAATACTCCCATCTAACAAAGGAGAAGTAAGGAAGATCAGGAGACAAGCTCCAACCTTCACAATAATGGATGGAATCTTCTATAAGAAGGGATATGCCTATTGCCCTTCCCTATCTAAGATGCATAAGCCTAAATGATGGAATAAAATTGATGGCTAAAGCCCATGAAGGATTCTGCGGGGTTCATTAGAATGGACTAAAATTGGCAAAGAAAATAATGATGCAAGGATTTTACTTCCCTCCTATGGTAAGCCAAGCCATCGAGTATGTGAGAAGTTGCAAAAAATGTCAAAAATACTCAAAAATTCCCAGATTACCTCCAAGTCAGTTAACTCCAATTGCAAGTCCATGGCCCTTCAACATATAGGGAATAAACTTAATCGACCCATTGCCAATCTCAAAAGGAGGAGAAAAGTATGTCGTAGTCGCCACAGACTATTTCACTAAATGGGTTGAAGCGGAACTACTTCCAAATATTACTTCTAAGAAAGTACTCAGATTCGTTATAAAAAATATCGTAACCAGATTTGAAATTCCCTAGAAAATAATTTCCGATAATGAGACACAGTTTGAGAGCAAAGAATTCTCTATCTTTTGCAACAAGAATGGTATCATTAAGAGCTTTTCCTCCGTTGCACATCCGAAAGCAAATGGGGCAGTTGAGACTGCAAACAAAACCAAAAGGACAATTCTGAAAAAATGACTAAACAAAGAAAAAGGAAATCGAGTAGAAGAATTACCACTTGTGCTATGGGCTTATAGAACATCTACTAAAACGACGATGGGACATACTCCTACTTGTCGACATATGGGTGTGAGGCGATGTTACCAATTGAGATTGAAATACCCTCACACCGAAGAATCGCCTATGCATTCGATATGAATCAAGAACTAAAAAGAGAATCCATAGATTTGATACATGAACTGAGAGATGAAGCAGCGGTAAGAACCACGGAGTATCAAAGAAGAATTTCAAGGTACTATAACTCGAAAGTGAGAACGTGATCATTTCACGAAGGAGATCTGGTACTTCGAAGAGTAATGTCGAATACAAGAAACCCCGCAAATGGACCCCTAGGGCCAAATTGGGAAGGACCCCTAATCATTTGCAAAGTAATTCCCCCATGAGTTTACAAATTATGCCGACCAGATGGCAATATGTTTCCGAGAACATGGAATGCTGAACATTTAAGACCATATTTTCCAAAGATGAATGAATAAGGCATCTCTTTCTTCAAAAGAAAAATCTACATAGTTGGGAGAGAAATAATCCTCACATTTGGATACTACCTAAGATGGTAGTCTACTTAAGATGGTAGAAAGCCTCTATCCACACCGAGTTGGCTAGGGCAGAGCACCTCCTGGATGGAGGGCGGAGTAAGTCTTCAACCGCACCACGCTATGTCCAGGATAAAGCACCGGACAAGCCCTTGGTTGCGCCTCTGGTCAGGTCAAGGCACCTCCTGGAGGGAGGACAGAGTAAACCTTTATCTGTGCCATGTTATGGTCAGGGTAAATCATCGAACAAGCCCCTCCCCGCGCCACGCTATGGCCAAGGCAGGGTGCCTTCTAGAGGAAGGTTGGAGTAAGCCTTTATCTACGCCATGCTATGTCCAGGTTAAAGCACCAGACAAGCCCTTGACCGCATCTCTGGCCAGGTCAAGACGCCTCCTAGAGGGAGGTCGGGTAAGTTCTTGGTTTTAGCCTCTAAGATGAGCTAACCAAGAGCATCGGAGAACAATGGACTAAGATGTCCAAGCCCAAGAAGAGGCTCATTCAATAATGGACTAAGATGTCCAAGCCCACGAAAAAGCTCTTCAAATCATGGACTAAGATGTCTAAACCCGAGAAGCGGTATATCTCCAATGGACTAAGATGTCCTAGTCCGAAAGGAAATTAATCGAATTACAACTACATTCAAGACTTGAAGGGTTCGTACATGTCAAAGAGGACAAAATCTAAGGAGTAAAGCCGAACTCCATCAATTAAATACCCAAATCTGGGTTTCGGGTTTCTCATTTCAGGATTTCATCTATTAATACCCGAATATGGGTTTCAGGTCATTATCAATCACTTATAATCTTTATTATACCCGATCTGGGTTTCTGGACTTCATTTACTAATACCCAAATCTAGGTATCGGGTCTTAGTTATCTTTATCATACCCGAATATGGGTTTCGGGATTATTACTTAATGCCCTAATCTTGGCTTGCTGTTTGTAAAGACAGCTACCAGGGACTTCTGGCTATCCAACATATGCACTAATCTTGGCCGAAGACTTCTATTATGACAAACAATTACCGTGGATTTCTACTCATCCAATAGATGCCCTAATCTGGGCCGAAGATTCTTCTTATATAGATAATTGTTAATAATTTCTACTTATCCGACATATGCCCTGATCTGGGCTCCGTATTTTTGACATGAAGACAATTATTATGGATTTCTTGTTAATCCACCATAAATAGCCGAATCTAGGTTTAGAAATTCCACTTTGAGGACTATTTTTAGATATTGCTATCTGGATTCTGGATATCTCATTATTAACTTATAAACTTCACAAGTTAATATCCTAATTTGGGTTAAATCTCATTGCTTCCCAATCCCTATCGAATCCCAAACCTAGGGTATGACGTAGTAGAGTTGAAGTTTCTCCACGCAACCAGAAACTTCAAACTGGTCTTCTTAATACCTAAATTAGAGTTAATGTTTTATGACTCAAAATGAGGCTCACCAACATCTGAATGAAGACTTCAGGATCATTCAAATTCCTGGGAAAATTTCCAAATTCATATTAAAGTGGATGGATCACAAAGGCCTATTTTCAGAGAACAACTTGTATCCCCTATTTACAGCTATTGGTTATTTCCCACAAGGAGTTTGTAGATTACACTTATCATACGCACTAATAGCTATCGATTATAGGCCTCAAATCTTTTGAATCAGAATTATGATCAACTAGCTGGGTAGATATAGATGCGTTAATGTGCTGACTTATCATGAAGCATGCACAAAAATATGATAATGAGCTAACAAGAGAAAATATTACTTACTTTGAATTTTGCAGGAAAAATAAAGTTATAAAGAGCGAGAAAGTTATGAAATTTTTGTCCTAAAGAACAAAAGCAAAAGCTTCTTTCATACAAGGGAGGGGGGGGCAAAATGTAAGCCATAAAATCCACTTAAAGAGCAAAAGCATGAAAGAAGATAGAAAAAAATTCCAGCTTCTACTAAAATGGGGTTTGAAAAGGATCATAAATAAAGGTTCCGAAGGCATTGGGAAGGCTTTCGAAGGAGATGTAAGCAGGAGGCACCTTCACAGATGATAAACCATGTGCAAGCCTCTGAAGAAGATGAAAAAAGGGGAAGCAAAGCTATCTTTCCGCTCTTTAAGACCTTCTGACATAGATGGATTAACAAAGACAGCTTCGAAACCCTCTTTCGAAGGCAATGAATGTTAATCTCCTATATGCCCGCCAAACATTTTAGGACTAAGGTTTCGCCCTTATAACAACCCTTTCGAAAGCATACACAATCCTTTCGAATCGGTCAAAACTAATGAGATTAGGGGAAGGTTCCACATCAATTCGCAGGCATGCATTCAGAAGCTACTTAACATCATTGAAACCATTGATACTTCAATATCTTCGAAGCCCCTATAAACAACCCTTCGACAGAGTCGAAACGCTCCCATCTTTAATTTCGATGACAATAAGGCAGCATGAAGAGATAGACATATTTGAAGACCTTTCGACAACGTCGAAGGCAATTTTGGAGAAAGCGGAGTAAAGGAATACAAAAGACTAAGCAAATGTGAATGGTCGACAGAAGACCCTTTCGACTTAGTCGAAAGGTCTGGAGTAAGATAAGAAAAGCACAGGGGTGATTCAAAGGATTCGAAAGAGATGCCTTTCGACAGTGTCGAACACAGATGTGGCTTTTCGACCAAGTCGAAAGGCATGATGCGGCATATAAAAGAGTCCTTTCGACCGGGTCGAAGGCATAAGCATGGAAGGGCGGCCGACCTACATCTATAAATAAGACCCAAGGGGTCCATTTTTGGGGATCAAATTTTGGGAATCCTAAATTCATTTCTCTTACTCCAACTTCTTAGCTACAACAAAATCTTCTATAAACCCTAGATCAATTTGGGGATAAAGCTTCTATAATTGTAACTAATTTTGGATCATTAATAAAGAGGAGATGGCAGATTCATTAAGGATTTCGATGATGAGGGAGATCATTTTGATCATTAGCTTGACTAATGATCCTTTGCGCATGATTCTATCTTATTCTCTTAACCTCCTTTTGTCTATGCAATATATAAGATCGACTTGGATATCTACATTCGAAACACATCACCATCGAAACCAACATTAGTCAATTGGAATGAGAATGGTGATGGGGTTTCGATACTGATGAATCTATGAAACTTATGAATATCAAAGCCTGTCTTATATAGAATAAATAAAGTGGTGCTTAGGTAGTTACAAGCAGAATCTGATTCGAAGGGATGGAACTCCACTCGACTTGATCGAAAGAGGTGTTCCAAAGGGGTTTCAGTTTGTAATTAGCTAATGACTGACTAAGGAGTAATTCCTTCGAAAGGGGGTTTATCCCCAACTACCACTGTAACCGTTTCAAAGGGGTTCCTCAATAAAGGAAGCAAAACCAATTGAGTCGAGAGTAGCTATTTCACATCAATCAATCATGCATGCCTTTCGACATGGTCGGATGGGCCAAAACGAACCTTTCGACGCGATCGAAAGGGATGGAAAGCCAAAATGAAACGGTTGCTTCCGACCCATTCAAAAGAAAGGTTTCAAGCAAGATGCTACTTCCTTTAACTACATTTATGACCTAACTTCTTAAACCCATTTTACTAAGTTAATCTGGTCGAAAGGTAGGTTTCGAAGGAAGTAATTATCTCAAAAATCAAGCTTCGTTTGAACTCATAGCTTTGGGGATGTTGATAAGTTTTCTTGTTAGCAGGGACATTATATAGTTGATGTAACTTCAAAAGAGTAAACATGGTATACATATAGTTGATGTAACTTGAATAAACATACAAATAGAATTATTTGTTGTTATGTTTGTTACCCCTCCTTTTGGTCAAGGCCGAGATATCAACAAATTGGCTAAAAAGGATGGATATCAGGATTGCAGATCGATTGGAAATAAGGCTATGATCAATACCGTCAAAATTGGACCAAGCTCCAATCAAGGTGGGATCGATCGAGAATGATAAACAAGGCTCGGTGAGGCTACATTTCGAATTTTAGGTCAATCGAAGTTCATGTGCTCAAGTTATGCATGGATCAATATTCGTATGATCGATTGAAACACAGCTATGATCGATATCGTCAAAATTGGACCAAGCTCCAATCAAGGTTGGATCGATCGGGAATGATAAACAAGGCTCGATGAGGCTACATTTCGAATTTCAGGTCAATCGGAGTTCATATGCTCAAGTATGGATGGATCAATATTCGTATGATCGATTGGAAACAAGGCTATGATCGATACCATAAAAATTGGACCAAGCTCCAATTAAGGTGGGATTGATTGGGAATGATAAACAAGGTTCGGTAAGGCTACACTTCGAATTTCAGGTCAATCGGAGTTCATATGCTCAAGTTATGGATGGATCAATATCCGTATGATCGATTGGAAACAAGGCTATGATCGATACCTTCAAAATTGGACCAAGCTCCAATCAAGGTGGATCGATCGGGAATGATAAACAAGGTTCAGTAAGGCTACACTTCGAAGTTTAGGTCAATCGTAGTTCATATGCTCAAGTTATGGATGGATCAATATTCGTATGATCAATTGGAAACAAGGCTATGATCGATACTGTCAAAATTGGACCAAGCTCCAATCAAGGTGGGATCGATCGGAAATGATAAACAAGGTTCTGTGAGGCTACAGTTCAAATTTCAGGTCAATCGGAGTTCATATGCTCAATTTATGGATGGATCAATATTCATGAAAAACTGGCCTGTATCGATGTTCTCGTATCCATCACTATGGATACCAGATGATGAATACCAAATGATTGATACCAGTTGATGATACAAAGTGATGGATACCAAATGATGGATACAAAGTGATGGATAGTAGATGATGGATACGAAATGATGGATACCAGCTGGTGGATACCAAATGATGGATACGAATTGATGGATACGAAATCATCAGCCAACACTTGCCATCTCAATCTTGGATCGATCATATCCCACAAACTACACACTGGAATTTCATGAAATTTGGAAAGCAAAGACTTGGCACTATTTTCTTTCAGCATGATCGATCCCAACCTAATCAGAGCGATTCCTGATCGATACGAAATTGATATGGATCGATCGGGGATCGATCTATGCACACTTGCAATCTCAAACTTGGATCGATCATATCTCACAAACTACACAATGGAATTTCATGAAATTTGGAGAGCAAGGACTTGGCACTATTGTCTTTCACCATGATCAATCCCAGTCTAATCGGAGAGATTCCTGATCGATACGAAATTGATATGGATCAATTTAGGATCGATCCCAAACCACCTTGGATCGATCATGTGGGCCCACCTGCGAATGAGAAAAGGTATTCCAAGTGAATTGGTGGATAGGTTTTTGAAGCAGTTTTGGGTTCATATCAAGAGGCCGAAAAATGTGATGACACTGACATCGGTGAAGCAGAGGACAGGGGAATCGCTCAGGACATTCTTAACTCGGTTCAATGCAGCGGTTGCTTTGGTGGATCGGCCGGATCCATCGATGGTTTTAATGGCGACAGTATCAGGAGTCAGGGACAATTCGGATTTCAAGGTATCATTGATACGGGATCCACTAAGGGATCTCGGGGAATTCTTTCACGAGGCCGAGAGATTCCTTCGGCAGGAGGATGCAAGTTCAGATATGAAATCAAAGGAAGTAAACGTGGTTAAAGATGGAGGCCATCCGGTGAGAGCTCGGATAAGGATAAGGATAAAGGGAAGAGGAAGTCGGATAACGATTTTGGCAGGGCAAGGAAACACTGGGGAGAACCAAAATTCTCTACTTACACAGGATTGAAGGAAATGTTGGAGCAGATATACATGGAAACCTGGCATCGCCTTCCCTACCGAAGGCCGGCAGGGAGAGAACCCTCGGAACGTGAGAGGGCATCAGGAAGGTATTGTCTCTTTCATGACCTGGACAGGCATGATACCAACAGCTACATACATCTAAAGGATTTAATCGAGGAGCATGTAAGGAGTGGTTAGCTGCGGCAATATGTCGGGGCTTGGAATGCGACGGTGGAATAGGAGCAGCCACCGTCTACCTCAAATGATGATGACGCAAGGCCCAGGAATGATGGTCGATTGGTTATCGACTGACAGGGATGATATGGAATAAGTAGCAAACTTTGGGCAAATGGCCAAGTCACTTACTCATGTACGGGGATGGAGATAGCCCCTAGGCATGCTCTGAGATGATGATAAACCATGATGCTCTAGTTTGTGAAATCTGCCTTTTCTTTTTTGGTTTGGACATTTGCTTTTTTCTGGTTTGGTTTGAACTCCTGGTTTTGTTTGTTTTCCGGTTTGGACTTTGGTTTGGATGCTTGTTTTCCGGTTTGGATCCCTGGTATGGATTTTTGTTTTTCTGATTTAATCTGGATTTCGGATTGGATTTTGACTGGACTTTTATCTGGTTTTTGATAAATGATCTCGAGTATGGATTATGCCTGGCAAGGGGTAAGTCGCTTCGTCCGAACATGGCGAGACTGCTTATTCAAGTCGTCGAGTATGGACTATGCTCGGCAAGGGTCTGGAGCGACCAGGATTCGGCTTAGGACTTAAGCCACGGCATTACTTAGCGTTTAGGAACACTGAACCAGGATCACTGTTGAGCAAGGCGTTGCTTGACATAGGTCGTCAAGTGTGGATTGCGCTTGGCAAGAGCCCAGAGAGGTTATGGATTCAGATATTGGCTATGAACAGCTAAGGATTTGGCTAAGGGCCCGGAGCGGTCCTAGATTTGGATATAGACCCGGAGAAGTCATGAATTTGGTTATTGGTCACTGGATATGGATGGATTAGAACTCGGTTGTTGGGTTCGGATAAGTATGGAATTGGCAAAGGATTTGGTTGCGGGATTCAGAATCGGATATCGACTTAGAGCAGTCGCAGATTTGGATAAGGATATGGAACCCGGATAGAATGGCTATGGATGAAATATGGACTTTGAATGTCCGATTTAAAGCTATTCAAAACACGCCTTCCTACCGCAAGGCATGTTTTGGGGGGCAAATGTTACCCTGCATTTTGGTCAAGACCGGGATATCAACAAATTGGCTAAAAAAGGATGGATATCAGGATTGGAGATCGATTGAAAACAAGGCTATGATCGATACCGTCAAAATTGGACCAAGCTTCAATCAAGGTGGGATCGCTCGGGAATGATAAACAAGGCTCGGTGAGGCTACATGTTGAATTTCAGGTCAATCGAAGTTCATATGCTCAAGTTATGCATGGATCAATATTCGTATGATCGATTTGAAACAAGGCTATGATCGATACCGTCAAAATTGGACCAAGCTCCAATCAAGGTGGGATCGATTGGGAATGATAAACAAGGCTCGATGAGGCTACATTTCGAATTTCAGGTCAATCGGAGTTCATATGCTCAAGTTATGGATGGATCAATATTCGTATGATCGATTGGAAACAAGGCTATGATCGATACCGTAAAAATTGGACCAAGCTCCAATCAAAGTGGGATCGATCGGGAATGATAAACAAAGTTCGGTAAGGCTACACTTCGAATTTCAAGTGAATCATAGTTCATATGCTCAAGTTATGGATGGATCAATATTCGTATGATCGATTGGAAACAAGGCTATGAACGATACCGTCAAAATTGGACCAAGCTCCAATCAAGGTGGATCGATTAGGAATGATAAACAAGGTTCGGTAAGGCTACACTTCAAAGTTTAGGTCAATCAGAGTTCATATGCTCAAGTTATGAATGGATCAATATTCGTATGATCGATTGGAAACAAGGTTATGATCGATACTGTCAAAATTGAACCAAGCTCCAATCAAGGTGGGATCGATCAGGAATGATAAACAAGGTTCGGTTAGGCTACATTCGAATTTTAGGTCAATCAGAGTACATATACTCGAGTTATGGATGGATAAATATTCGTGAAAAATTGGCCCGTATCGATGTTCTCGTATCCATCACTATGGATACCAGATGATGGATACCAAATGATGGATACCAGTTGATGGATACGAAGTGATGGATACCAAATGATGGATACGAAGTGATGGATACCAGATGATGGATACAAAATGATGGATACCAACTGATGGATACGAAATGATGGATACCAGCTGATGGATACCAAATGTTGGATACCATATGATGGATACGAATTGATGGATACGAAATCATTAGCCTGCACTTGCCATCTCAAACTTGGATCGATCATATCTCACAAACTACACACTGGAATTTCATGAAATTTGGAGGGCAAGGATTTGGCACTATTGTCATTCACCATGTTCGATCCTAGCCTAATCGGAGCGATTCCTGATCGATACTTATTTAAATGGATCGATCGGGGATAGATCTCTGCAATTGCAATCTCAAACTTGGATCAATCATATCTCACAAACTACACACTGGAATTTCATGAAATTTGGAGAGCAAGGACTTGGCACTATTGTCTTTCACCATGATCGATCCCAGTCTAATCGGAGTGATTCATGATCGATACGAATTGATATGGATCGATTGGGGATCAATCCCAAACCACCTTGGATCGATCATGTGGGCCCACCTGCGAATGAGAAAAGGTATTCCAAGTTTTGGGGCAGATTTTTCCAGATCTACTCCTATAAATAGCGACTCCATGGCAACTAAAAGAGGGATCTTCTTCTGCTTTTCTAGGCGATTCTCTGCCATTTTGGTTTTTGATTTCAAAGGCTTGTAACTGTAATCACAGTATAAATGGAGTAAAAGGATTAATTCAAAGTCGACATAGGCCGGAGATAGCCGAACGACTATAAACCTTGTGTTCTTTGTTTTCTTGCTCATTTTAATTTTCTTATTTCTTAATTTCTGCTCTCTACATCGTTTGGATCTAAGATCTGTGTTTGGATATTGAGGATTTGTGTGTAAACACTGGTGCTTTCACTACTTCTGGGGTTTGTGACTAATTTTGGCGCAAACACTTTGGTGCGTTCACTGAGAGAGATTAGCACCCACTATACCAGATTTGGAGTTCATATTTGGAAAGCTAAAGGATCAGATCTAAAACGAACCATGACAAAGCAATCAAGAAGGAGATAAAGAGCGGAAAGGAGTCAGTACGAATAGAGTCAGGAGGCTTTCTCAGGAGCAAATCAGGCCTTAGTTTTCATCATTAGAGATGAGATGGAGATGATGATGGGAGCTATGTAGGAAGAATTGTTGAAAAGGCAGGAGGAAATGATGATGAACCTTCTCAAACAGTTTGGACAGGCAGGAACAGCTGGAGGTGCTGGAGTTCAGATCCACGGAGCTGGAATAGAAGGACTCAACATGCAAGCAGATGGAGCAGCTCAACAGGGTGCAACCCCCAATCAGCAGACAGTTACCAATTTGGATGGATCCAGACTCGGGGGCACACCATCATGCAATGATAGACCAATCCATGGAGGGATTCCAAGTGACACCACACAATAGGATGCCAACAGGAGCACAAGAGAACGTGATGAAGAGTATGTACCAGAATTCCCTCGAGGACTCAGGGGGCAACCCTTGGTGGACAACACTGGATTAGCTGAGATTATCAGGCGAACTATGTGCGAAGGTTTAGCAAATAGAGATCTGGAAGGAGTAAACAGGAGTCTGTTTACCCATGTCATCAGAATGGCTCGGAAAACCAGAGTTAAGGCTACCTACTCTATAGGTGTACAACAATAGGGCTGATCCTACCGATCATTTGATGAGGTACACGAGACACATGGAAGTGTTGGGGGCTTCGGAGGAAGTTATAGCCCGGTGTATCCCTCTATACTTGACGGATATAGCTGATATGTTGTTCAGGCAGTTGGAAGATGGATCTATCAGGACATGGACAGAATTGGTGGACAGGATTTTGAAGCAGTTTTGGGTTCATATCAAGAGGCCGAAAAATGTGATGACACTGACATCGGTGAAGCAGAGGATAGGGGAATCGCGCAGGACATTCTTAACTCGTTTCAATTCAGCGGTTGCTTTGGTGGATCGGCCGGATCCATCGATGGTTTTAATGGTGACAGTATCAGGAGTTAGGGATAATTCGGATTTCAAGGTATCATTGATACGGGATCCACCAATGGATCTCGGGGAATTCTTTCACGAGGCCGAGATATTCCTTCGGCAGGAGGATGCAAGTTCAAATATGAAATCAAAGGAAGTAAACGTGGTTAAGGATGGAGGACCATCCGGTGAGAGCTCAGATAAGGATAAGGATAAAGGGAAGAGGAAGTCGGATAACGATTCTGGCAGGGTAAGGAAACACTGGGGAGAACCAAAATTCTCCACTTACACAGGATTGAACGAAACGTTGGAGTGGATATACATGGAAACCTGGGATCGCCTTCCCTACCGAAGGCCGGCAAGGAGAGAACCCTCAGAACGTGAGAGGGCATCAGGAAGGTATTGTCTCTTTCATGACCTGGATGGGCATGATACCAACAGCTACAGACATCTAAAGGATTTAATCGAGGAGCATGTAAGGAGTGGTCAGCTGCGGCAGTATGTCGGGGCTCGGAATGCAATGGTGGAACAGGAACAGCCAACGTCTACCTCAAATGATGATGGCGCATGGCCCAGGAATGATGGTCGATTGGTTATCGACTGATAGGGATGATATGGAATAAGTAGCAAACTCTGGGCAAATGGCCAAGTCACTTACTCATGTACGGGGATGGAGATAGCCTCTAGGCATGCTCTGAGATGATGATAAACCACGATGCTCTAGTTTGTGAAATCTGCTTTTTCTTTTTTGGTTTGGACATTTGCTTTTTTCTAGTTTCGTTTGAACTCCTGGTTTTGTTTGTTTTCCAGTTTGGACATTGGTTTGGATGCTTGTTTTCCAGTTTGGATATTAGTTTGGATTTTTGGTATGGATTTTTGGTTTTCTGATTTAATATGGATTTCGGATTGGATTTTGACTGGACTTTTATCTGGTTTTTGGTAAATGATCTCGAGTATGGATTATGCCTGGCAAGGGGTAAGTCGCTTCGTCCGAACATGGCGAGATGGCTTATTCAGGTCATCGAGTATGGACTATGCTCGGCAAGGGTCCGGAGCGACCAAGATTCGGCTTAGGACTTAAGCCACAACATTACTTAGCGTTTAGGAACACTGAACCAGGATCACTGTTGAGGAAGGCATTGCTTGACACAGGTCATCGAGTGTGGATTACGCTTGGCAAGAGCCCAGAGAGGTTACAGATTCAGATATTGGCTATGAACAGCTAAGGATTTGGCTAAGGGCCCGGAGCGGTCCTAGATTTGGATATCGACCCAGAGAAGTCATGAATTTGGTTATTGGTCACTGGATATGGATGGATTAGAACTCGGTTGTTGGGTTCGGATAGGTATGGAATTGGCTAAGGATTTGGTTGCTGGATTCAGAATCGGATATCGACTTAGAGCAGTCGCAGATTTGGATAAGGATATGGAACTCGGATAGAATGGCTATGGATTGAATATGGACTTTGTATGTCGGATTTAAAGCTATTTAAAACACGTATTCCTACCGCAAGGCATGTTTTGGGGGGAAAACATTACCCCGCCTTTTGGTTAAGACCGGGATATCAACAAATTGGATAAAAAGGATGGAAATCAGGATTGGAGATCGATTGGAAACAAGGCTATGATCGATACCGTAAAAATTGGACCAAGCTTCAATCAAGGTGGGATCGATCGGGAATGCTAAACAAGGCTCGGTGAGGCTACATTTCGAATTTCAGGTCAATCGAAGTTCATATGTTAAAGTTATGCATAGATCAATATTCGTATGATCAATTGGAAACAAGGCTATGATCGATACCGTAAAAATTGGACCAAGCTCCAATCAAGGTGGGATCGATCGGGAATGATAAACAAGGCTTGATGAGGCTACATTTCGAATTTCAGGTCAGTCGGAGTTCATATGCTCAAGTTATGGATGGATCAATATTTGTATGATCGATTGGAAACAAGGATATGATCGATACCCTAAAAATTGGACAAACTCGAATCAAGGTGGGATCGATCGGGAATGATAAACAAGGTTCGGTAAGGCTACACTTCGAATTTCAGGTCAATCACTGTTCATATGCTCAAGTTATGGATGGATCAATATTCATATGATCGATTGGAAACAAGGCTATGATCGATACCATCAAAATTGGACCAAGCTCCAATCAAGGTGGGATCGAACGGGAATGATAAACAAGGCTTGATGAGGCTACATTTCGAATTTTAGGTCAGTCGGAGTTCATATGCTCAATTTATGGATGGATCAATATTCATATGATCGATTGGAAACAAGGCTATGATCGATACCATAAAAATTGGACCAAGCTCCAATCAAGGTGGGATCGATCGGGAATGATAAACAAGTTTTGGTAAGGCTACATTTCGAATTTCAGGTCAATCGGTGTTCATATGCTCAAGTTATGGATGGATCAATATTCGTATGATCGATTGGAAACAAGGCTATGATCGATACCGTCAAAATTAGACCAAGCTCCAATCAAGGTGGATCGATCGGGAATGATAAACAAGGTTCGATAAGGCTACACTTCGAAGTTTAGGTCAATCGGAGTTCATATGCTCAAGTTATGGATGGATCAATATTCGTATGATCGATTGGAAACAAGGCTATGATCGATACTGTCAAAATTGGACCAAGCTCCAACCAAGGTGGGATCGATCAGGAATGATAAACAAGGTTCAGTGAGGCTACACTTTGAATTTCAGGTCAATCGGAGTTCATATACTCGAGTTATGGATGGATAAATATTCGTGAAAAACTGGCCCGTATCGATGTTCTCGTATCCATCACTATGGATACCAGATGATGGATACCAAATGATGGATACCAGCTGATGGATACGAAGTGATGGATACCAAATGATGAATACGAAGTGATGGATACGAGATGATGGATACGAAATGATGGATACCAACTGATGGATACAAAATGATGGATACTAAATGATGGATACCATATGATGGATACGAAATCATCAGCCTGCACTTGCCATCTCAAACTTGGATCGATCATATCTCACAAACTACACACTGGAATTTCATGAAATTTGGAGAGCAAGGACTTGGCACTATTGTCTTTCACCTTGTTCGATACAAGCCTAATCGGAGTGATTCCTGATCGATACAAAATTGATATGGATCGATCGGGGATCGATCTCTGCAATTGCAATCTCAAACTTGGATCGATCATATCTCACAAACTACACACTAGAATTTCATGAAATTTGGAGAGCAAGGACTTGGCACTATTGTCTTTCACCATGATCGATCCTAGTCTAATAGGACCGATTCCTGATAGATACGAAATTGATATGGATCGATCGGGATCTATCCCAAACCACCTTGGATCGATCAAGTGGGCCCACCTGCGAATGATAAAAGGTATTCCAAATTTTGGGGCAGATTTTTCCAGATCTACTCCTATAAATAGCGACTCCATGGAAACTAAAAGGGGTATCTTCTTCTGCTTTTCTAGGCAAGACTCTGCCATTCTAGTTTTTGACTTCAAAGGCTTGTAACTGTAATCACAGTATAAAAGGAATAAAAGGATTAATTCAAAGTGGACGTTGGCCGGAGATAGCTGAACCACTATAAACCTTGTGTTCTTTGTTTTCTTGCTCATTTTAATTTTCTTATTTCTTCATTTCTGCTCTCTACATCGTCTGGATCTGAGATCTATGTTTAGATATTGAGGATTTGTGTGTAAACACTGGTGCTTTCACTACTTTTGGGGTTTGTGACCAATTTTGGCGCAAACAATGTTATAGAAGCACTATGTAAAATATTTTTAGATTTATTATCAAATACTTGCAGATTACACTTACCAATTGCTTAGTAATATTTGCATATATTTTTGCAAATATTTGCATGTTTTCTTTCAAATAGTTGGATATTTTCTGAAAATATTTCCTTGTTTTTTGCAAATATTTTGTTGTTTATTTGCACATATTTGTAGATTTCTATGCAAATCTTCGCAGATTTTTTTATTGAAGTTTTAGGATCCGTCCGCACATCCCTCTATGGAGGGACATAGAATTTGATCAAACATCTTTTAACAAAAGGAATCTCTTGTTGTTACATGCGACCTCATTTTTATACCACTCCACGCCCATTATTTCCAATGTACGCCCACTCCTCACATACAATGCAAGACACCCCAATATTTTTCTATAAATATTTACTAATTTCTCTATAAATTTTTGCCTATATCTCTATAGATATTTGATGTTTTTAGATAATTAATTATTTTGTGAATATTTTTGTTGCAAATATTTTCATGTTTAATATTATTCTTTATTTCAACATTTTTGACATATAATTTTTCCTGGTTATGTTATTATCATATGATTCTTAATTTCAATGAAAATTGAATCGAATAATTGCAATTATCTTTACATTCAATTTGTCTACTTCCATTTCTTCCACGTTTGTCGATTTCTTCTTTTTTGTTCTTCTGCTTCATCGTAATTTTGATCAATATTCAGATTGAGTGTGTTGTTCTTCATACGCCATTAGAGTTTGACAAAGTTATTTTTCTAAGAGCCTCATTTTGATTTGTGTAAATTAGATTGTTTTGTTTGGCGGATTTGATACTATCATGATATTGAAGGGTATTTTCATTCTTTTTTCACATTTTTAAATAGGGGGTAATTTTTATATGTTTTAGTAGGTGGGTATTTTGCTTATATGGAACTATAGTAAGGTTGTTTAGTTAGCAAACACCGTTTTTTTAATGTAAAGTAACTTATTAGCTTGTGCCACTAGTTTGAGAAAATACAATTTTTATGGATCAAAATCTCAAAAAATCTCTTCAACGTAAATAAAAGCATATGTAACACCCTCTATTTTTGGTGACATTATTTAGAATATTTAATTGATTAATAAAATAATGTGAAGATTAATAGGTTGAGATTTGATTAAGCTAAGGGTAGTCGTGCCATGTTAATTATAAATCAAATAAAACAACATAAACTAATGTATTAGGAAATAAGTAAGGACAATATGGGAAATAGGAGGGACTTATACCCTAAACCCTTAGGAAACGAAACACACGTTCATTCTCATTTTATCAAATTAGAAACATCAAGGCCGGCCACAAATTTTATCCTAAAGGAAGATAAAGCTAGGATTCAAGAAAAAGAAGATAATCAACTTATTCAACATCAAATCTCACATCTTTTAATCTCAAAGCTAAGGTGAGTAATTACTACATCCCATTTTCTTATAGTTTTCGGTTTGAAGATAGATCCGAAATGTTTTGGCAATTTTATGCCATGTTTTTTATGATAAATGTTATATATATATATATATATATATATGCTTGTTGATGAACTATATATGTTCATGTTAGTTTTTATGATATGTTTTCCATGAAAACCATATTAGATGACATCCAAATACCTTGAAATTTTAAATATAGGTCGAAAATGATATTATTGAGATGAGTTTGTATTTTCATAATTTTCTGAATGTATGTGGATTTTATATTAATTTTCTAGTGAAGAAAATGATTTATTATGTTATAAATTATTTATGGCTAAATAAATAATTATTTGGATCTGAAATTTTTATATGTTGGAAAACATATGAAATTGGACTTTCTGGAATTTTTCCTAAGTGTTTTGATGAATATATAAAATTATTTAAGGTATGGGACTTAAATGTTTTATATATTTAATTAAGAAGAAGGGGCATTTTATAAAATAAAATATTTTTTTATTTTTGAAATTATTGGCAGCATTTTTCTAAAAAGCATTTGTTAACCAATAAGAATCTGATAAACAGAGGCAAGTTAGTTGAAAAGTTATCTCTTTTAAGTTAAAAACAAGAAAATCATGCTTTTAGCATGTTTCGGCCATTTTCGGCATCTAACCTTCCGACCAAGACCTTTCGACAAGGTCGAAAGGTATTATAGCTTTCGATAAAGTCAAAAACCAATGTGTATGGTATCAAGCAATCGGTACGTAACAAATTGGACAAGATCGAAGGGTACTTGGTTGAAATCTTAGTTGTCGAAGAGGTTGGAGTATGTTTGTTTTATAAACCAAAACTAATGCCTGCTTTGCTTTCGGAAAGGAGCTTACCACTTGTTAGCTTTCGACTAGGTCAAATGTTTAAAATAAAGGTTTAAAGCTTGCTTTTGAAGGGGTCGAAATCCCCTAGCTGCAGCCTTTCAACCTTTCAAAGTCATGCTTTCGACAAGGTCGAAAGGTTTACTTGTTTTCAAAACCAACCGCTTCTCCCATGCTTTCGACAAGGTCGAAAGGTTTACTTGTTTTCAAAACCAACCGCTTCTCCCATGCTTCCGAAAGGAAGATTTTGACTTAGATGGTTTACCCATTTAGCTCTAACTGAAGTATAACCCAAGCTTTCGAAGGAGGTGTCTCAACGTGTTAATAAGGCTGGATCCTATTGTGTTCAAAAGAAACGTTTTAAAGCTTTCGAAGGGGAGCTTCCGAAGGGGTCAGAAGCTAAGCTTTCGAAAAAGTTGAAAAGTTGCTTTCAATGAAGTTGAAAGGTTTTAAAAGAAGTTTTTCCACATGTTGTAAATAGAACCCAAAGAGTTTACGAAAGGTTTATGTTTTAAGAGTTGAATGCTTTCGAAAGGTTTTAAAAGCCGAATGGTTTCAATGGGGTCGAAAGCCAAACTTTCGATGGAGTCGAAAGCAAAGCTTTCGAAGGGGTAGAAAGCCAAGCTTTCGATGGGGTCGAAAGTTAGCTTTCGAAGGGGTCGAAAGTTAGCTTTCGAAGGGGTCGAAAGTTAGCTTTCGAAGGGGTCGAAAGGTAGCTTCTAACAGAGTCAAAAGGTTCTATTTTCTGATGATTTTTAAAGGTTTAAAATGGAAGGTTTTCCAAAGGTTTTCTAAGGCAATGTTTTGAAGTGTTTTCAAAATAGGATGTCTAAAATTTTATTGCTTTCGAAAGGTTGAAGTATGGTTTCGAAAGGTAATATTTTGGCCACTTGGCCTAGTTAATTGAAGGGTTTTACTTGGTTCCGAAAGAGATGCTTTCAAAAGTCTAGAAGGGGGAACTTTCAATGGAATCGAAAGGGATACTTTCAAATGTTTAAACGTTTTCATTAACTAAGGTTTGAGTAAAGTATATAGATATAACACGGCAAGGTGATTTTGAGTAAAGCATAAAGATTTTATATTTTCCTTGTATAAGTTTGATTTAAAGGTTTTAAATCATTTTGAAAAGAATTTCAAGGAAAATTATGCGAGGGGATCCCTAAGTAAAAATGACTCAGATATTAGAATGCCAGATGGTACTGGTATAGGGTCATGCCCTATACATTATATGTTATCTCCAACTAATTATTGTCCAAAATTCTAGTGTGTAGGGTTTGGTCAGGTAGACTAAAATTATGATTACACACAGAAAGGAATATATACTTGTATATAGATAGGTCATTTGTGAGCCCCTAAAATCATTAGGATCAGGAAGACTTGGGAGATGATTAAGCTAGGGACAGACTGTCCAAAAGCGAAGTATTTAACAAATAGTTAAGGACAGATAGTCTAGAAGAGGTGTGTCTAACAGATGTTAGATTAATTTTGTTTATATTGTCTGGTAGGTCCTAGTCAGCCAAAGGTTAAATGTTAGCCAAACAAAACTTTTGCGTTTGAATGGATGGTTCATTTATTACCTGATATTTATGTAAGTTTACATAATGACGCTTTACAGTATTTAACCAGTTTTGGTTGCAGGAAAAGGTTTTGCAAAGATATGTTTTAAAAGTAAGTTAGCAAGGGGAAACCCATTCCATAAAGCGGCGTGGTCACACTTAACATATTTAACCAGGATGTAGTATTATTCACATCAGGCTTTATGTCTGTCTCGAAGTTTATGCTTTCCCCTTAAACTCTCGGGTGCTCAAAATTGATTTGAGTATGCTGAGGGGTTAAAGTCTTTTCAGGTTTTAGTAGGATGACGAATAAGGCTATCGGAGGCATGCAGGAGGCAAACAGATAGCTATTTAGTGTTAGTCCCTGAGGAGTTGGTTTTGATGACAACAACCTTACTTAGAATTAGATTATAAAATATATAATACTAACATTATTGTGTAGATATATATAGATATGTTTGCAGGTACTAAAGAATGAAGAACTGTACAGTATAAAGATTCAAGATCAAAGATTGAAGATATCAAGATTCAAGACTCATGAGTATCAAGAATTTCAAGAGTTCAAGCTTCCAAGATAAGTTATATAGTTAGGAATATTGTTAAAACTCATAGAAAAGCACTGACATCTTAAAATCTATTTTATTCGTGGAATGGAATCCACTTCGTGCTCGTTAAAGGGATGGAACCCTAAGTAGGATGGAACCTATGAAAAATCTAGTGGAACATCTTTTTGTATCCACTTAGTTTTATTTCAAAATGATTTTCAAAATATATATAGCTTGTTTTTCAAAATGATTTTAAATATTCCTGTTTAAAAACCAAAATCATCTGTCCTGGTTTTTCAATATATTTTAGCCTCAAAAATATCCTTAGTTTTAAATATCCTTAATTTTAAATATCTTTGATTTTAAATTATTATCCTAAGTTTTTAAACTATAATTCTGATATTAATATATTTAGCTGTTTTATATATTTATACTTAAGATTTAAATATAAAAGTATAGAAAATTATTATATATATTTTAATATTGTTCTCTATAGTTATTTATGTATTATAACTATATATAAGTATATTTTAAAGTTTAAATATAAGTATAATATAATATTGAAATTATTTTCAAAAAAAAACAAATCACCAAAAAATACAAGGGCATGTCGACATGGTCACATGTACCCCTGTCGACATGGTGACAGTTAAATTGTTTTTTAAAAGAAGTGTCTATTCGCCACATCCCTTCACCAATGGACATGGCTATTGATCTACTATAAATAAAGGGTGTTTTCAACGAATTTTACTTACTTTTGTCTCTGATTTAACTTCTCTTCTTCTTCTCCACTTTCTTATTTACAAATTACACCATTACTCTGCCGAATCAATATCAAATCTAACTAGATAATTTCTGGTTTTGATTCTCTCCACTATCTCTATAAGATCCAAGTGTTAATCTGAGTTATAGACTTTTTGTAACCAATAGAGCGAGAAAAGGTGTGATTGTAGCCTTGGAAATCAATTGGGTGAACTTGTTGCCCCGGAAATCAAGTATCTCTACCCAAAGGATTGTGAATCTAGAGCGGTGTACCTCGTAGCCTTGAAATCGAGGGTTGTATTTGTAAGAATTGTTTTTGAAAGGAAATCCGTACTTGTGTTGCGGGACTGGATGTAGGGTAACTCCGTACCAGTATAAAATCTGGTGTGTTCTTTCCTTTACTGCTTTTACTTTATATTTGCATCTGTGTTTGACTCTGTGCTCATATCTGTGTCTGATTAGTGTATACATTGTCAACAAATTAAGATAAATTCAAAAAGATTAACAAATTTCTTAAAACACTATTCACCCCCCCTCTAGTGTTAATTCTAGCCTTAAGATCCTTAATCCGCATTCTAACAATTGGTATCAGAGCTTTGTTTTCAAAAGTTTCATTATCTGAATTTTGAAAAATTTCAAAATGGCTACTAACACTAGTACTGCTATTACCACCAACACTAGTTCATTTGTAGAAGGTCAGTCTACTACCAAACCACCACTTTTTAATGGTAGTAACTATGCATATTGGGCATGTAGGATGAAAATATATTTACAATCTATAGGACTAGACACTTGGAATGTCACACGGACAGAATATTCTGAACCCACAACTGCTTTTGCTCAGTGGACTGCTGATCAAAAGACTGTTGCACAGAATAATTCTAAAGCTATGAATATCTTGTTTTGTTCACTTGATAGGAATGAATTTAATAGAGTGTCAGTTTGTAAGTCTGCATATGAAATCTGGAAAACTTTGCAAGTTACTCATGAAGGAACAAGCAAAGTTAAACAGACAAAAATATCCATGCTCACAAATCAGTTTCAATTATTCAAAATGAATCCTAATGAGTCTATTCCAGATATGTATAGTAGATTCCAGGATATTGTCCACTCTCTAATATCATTGGGAAAAGTATTCTCCGAAGAAGATCAAGTCAGAAAAATCCTAAACTCTATTACTCCAGAATGGGATCAAAAGACACTCGCAATCGAAGAAGCAAATGACATCAGCACTTAAAGATTGAAGAATTGATCGGAAACCTAATGTCGTTTGAAGTTCAAATGCTTGGGAGAAGAGAAAGCAAGGCATCAGAAAAGAAATCAATTGCATTCAATGCACTAACAGAAGGATCAGATTCAGACAGCGATAATGATGAAGAGATTGCTTTTATGACCAAGAATTTTCGGAAATTCCTGAAGTACAGAAAATTGAATAGTTCCAAGAGAAACAACTTTAAGAATTCCGGTAATCACACTACAGTACCAAACTTTATCAAATGCTTCAATTGTGACGAACCAGGTCATATCAAAAGAGACTGTCCGCATCTAGATAAGCAAAACCCTCCTACAAACAATGATTCTGCAAAGAAACGGAAACGTGCATTCACTGCTACTCTAGATGACTCTGACTCATCCTCCAGCGACGATGAACAGAAGAAAGATAATTCAAATCTGTGTTTCATAGCAATTCTCGATTTAGTCGATACCAAAGACACGAACTCTGAAAATGGTACACGTTTACAATACATTGGCTGAAATTGCATGCTTGAATTGATTGATTGATTGGTTGTTTTTAAATTGATGTGTCGTTTGAATTTTAAAATTTTTATTATTTTATTATATTTTTTATTATTATTTTATTATTATTTTTATTTTTAATAATATTATAATATTTTATGAGTCTTAGTAATATTCCAGATATTATATAGACATTAAAATAATATATATATATATATATATTACATTATTTAAAAGTATCTAGTCATCAAAATTTACGGATACCTGTCGACATGGGTCCATCCCTACCTGTCGACATGGTATAGAAAATTTGAAATTCAAATTTTGAATTCAAATGCTTGTATTTTCCTCCACTCTTTCACACCATTCGAGACTCTGAAAGGACACTTTTTGACCAGAGAAACTGTCCATTTAATTTCTATTTATTTACTATCATTTATCTCATCTTTTCACTTAACTTTTCAAATTCAAACTCTTTCTTCATAACTCAAGCTCTCTTCTCTCTACATCAATGGCCTCCTCAAGTACTCCATCAACTATGAGACTTTCCAAAACCTTAAAAGAACACCTCTTTTATGATCCGGAAGCAATCAAAGCCTATATTGGCTATGCTAATTATGGATAAGTTCATCCCGGAAAGTTTGCAATTTTCCGCGATTTCGCTTCTTATGAAACGATTCTCTTTGTGTGAGCAACAACATTTTAAGTCTTGTTGACGATTCTCAAAATGATTTTGTATGCTACCCAAATCTTGTGAAATTTTTTTATGCAAATCTTAATCGTGGCTTTTATCAAGGAAATGATGATGAAATATGGAGTAGTGTAAAAGGTACTCAAATTGTTTTAAATTGTGATGTTTTGGGAGCGATTCTAAATTGTAAGTGTACGGGTATGGATCTTTCAAATTTCAATTTTAATGAAAGTGATCGTGAGACTTTCCACCATATTTTTGAAAGTGATGAAAACTTTGATTTTATAAACTGCAATTTTCGTCCAAAAGCAAAAATTGTGAGCCTTCTTTTGCAACACACTTTGACCCCGAGATCGGGAAGTTTTAATAATCATACTTCAAAAGTTTGTAAAGCTCTTTTCGCTCTTTTTAGAAACTATGATATTAATTGGGCTCAAGTTATTTTGGATGAATTTCGGCCTAAAAACTTGGAAATGGAAGAAAAGATTTTATATCATGGAATTTACCTTACTAGAATTTTCAACTATTTTGGAGTGAATTTTAAAGGAGAGGAATTCATTTCTAGAAAACTTTTCAATCATTCCAATATCTCACTTATGAAAATTCCATACATCTTTCAACCTTATGAATCCCTTGTGGAAAAGGAAGAGCGTTTAGCTCATGAAGAAATGGAAGAAGGAGAGGATAAAGAAGAAGAAGAAGGGGATGAAATGGATATTCAAGAAGAAGAAGAGGAAGGTGAAACATCTCTTGAAAGTATTGATTACACCTCCAAACCAACCAACAAGATGATTATCCAAAACCAAAAGATAATTGTGGAAAACCAACAGACACTTAAGAGATCCGTTAGTAAAAAGTTGGATAAAATGTCTTCTAAGATGAACAAGTTCTTCTCAAAAGTCAGCAAGAAGTTTAACCTTTCATCATCCTCATCATTCTCCAATTAGATCTATCTTTTCATACCTTGTCGTAGTTGTTTAAGTTTGTTTTAAGTTTGAATGTTATTGTATTTCATGTTGTTTAATCCATGTATCATTCTAGTTTGAATTAATGTTGAAGTTCTTTCTGTTATCTAGCTTATTTCATCTCTAGAATAACTGTTAATATGATATATATATATATATACACACACATTTATTCAAAATAAAAAACAAGTCATCAAAACACAGATGACCCTGTCGACAACCCCCAAAGGCACCCTGTCGACATGCTTAGAATCTGAAGTGTCTTTTCATTTTAATTTTTGAATTTTAAATAACTAATTTGTATCTATTCATTTCAAACGAAATTTACACCTATAAATACATGTTCCCTTCCAGAAATCTTTACTCAAAATCATTACTTATCTATTCTATCTATATTTCTTCTCTTTTTCACAAAAATGGCCGATCCTATTCACAATTTATCTGAAAATCTTGAAGAAACTCCTAAATCCTTCAAGAATATTCTCTCTATCATTCTCCGTAATCAACGTCACTTAGAATTGAGTCAAACGCAGATGATCAAGGAGCAAGAAAGGCATTTCGAAGCAATTCGATGGATGATTTCCTCCCTGCACAAGGATGATAATGAAGCACATCCTTCCGTTTCTCTCTCTGTTGATAATGAGAATTGGGATGCCATCAAACAAGACCCTATCTTTGGAGAAGAAGGATGGGTTGATGTTCCTCGTAATATTTGATTAACTTTGTTTAATTTTTATTTGTTTGCTTGCTTAATTAGGATTTGGTTTGATTTGCTTGAATTTGACTTAGTATGGATTGATATTATGTGTGAAAAATATAACTTACATATGATTAGTATTAATAATATATGATCTTTTAAGTTATCATGATTATCAGTTTAACTATCTATTTTTATATTAAAAACTTCATTATGAATAAAAAAATTGTGTTCTCTTATTCGTATATTCTCTTACTTTAGAATAAATAGTTTAGTAGTTAGGAAAAGTAGTTATTAAGAGTTTAGTTTAAAGTTAAGTATTGATTATGTATGATAACACTATCATTATAATCACAAATAATGTAGTCTTAGTTTCAGGGGGAGTTATATAGAGTTATATAGTATTATAATTATGGAGTTATATGGTTTTTTTGTTGATGACAAAGGGGGAGAAGTATAAAATAGGAAAGTTAGGCATAGATTAAGGGGGAGTTATTAGAAGTATTAGGATAGAAGTGATATTTTATAAACAAAGGTTGTCATCATCAAAAAGGGGGAGATTGTTAGTCCCTGAGGAGTTGGTTTTGATGACAACAACCTTACTTAGAATTAGATTATAAAATATATAATACTAACATTATTGTGTAGATATATATAGATATGTTTGCAGGTACTAAAGAATGAAGAACTGTACAGTATAAAGATTCAAGATCAAAGATTGAAGATATCAAGATTCAAGACTCATGAGTATCAAGAATTTCAAGAGTTCAAGCTTCCAAGATAAGTTATATAGTTAGGAATATTGTTAAAACTCATAGAAAAGCACTGACATCTTAAAATCTATTTTATTCGTGGAATGGAATCCACTTCGTGCTCGTTAAAGGGATGGAACCCTAAGTAGGATGGAACCTACGAAAAATCTAGTGGAACATCTTTTTGTATCCACTTACTTTTATTTCAAAATGATTTTCAAAATATATATAGCTTGTTTTTCAAAATGATTTTAAATATTCCTGTTTAAAAACCAAAATCATCTATCCTGGTTTTTCAATATATTTTAGCCTCAAAAATATCCTTAGTTTCAAATATCCTTAATTTTAAATATCTTTGATTTTAAATTATTATCCTAAGTTTTTAAACTATAATTCTGATATTAATATATTTAGCTGTTTTATATATTTATACTTAAGATTTAAATATAAAAGTATAGAAAATTATTATATATATTTTAATATTGTTCTCTATAGTTATTTATGTATTATAACTATATATAAGTATATTTTAAAGTTTAAATATAAGTATAATATAATATAGAAATTATTTTCAAAGAAAAACAAATCACCAAAAAATACAAGGGCATGTCGACATGGTCACATGTACCCCTGTCGACATGGTGACAGTTAAATTGTTTTTTAAAAGAAGTGTCTATTCGCCACATCCCTTCACCAATGGACGTGGCTATTGATCTACTATAAATAAAGGGTGATTTCAATGAATTTTACTTACTTTTGTCTCTGATTTAACTTCTCTTCTTCTTCTCCACTTTCTTATTTACAAATTACACCATTACTCTACCGAAATCAATATCGAATCTAACTAGATAATTTTTGGTTTTGATTCTCTCCACTATCTCTACAAGATCCAAGTGCTAATCTGAGTTATAGACTTTTTGTAACCAATAGAGCGAGAAAAGGTGTGATTGTAGCCATGGAAATCAATTGGGTGAACTTGTTGCCCCGGAAATCAAGTATCTCTACCCAAAGGATTGTGAATCTGGAGCGGTGTACCTCGTAGCCTTGAAATCGAGGGTTGTATTTGTAAGAATTGTTTTTGAAAGGAAATCTGTTTTGTGTTGCGGGACTGGATGTAGGGTAACTCCGAACCAGTATAAAATCCGGTGTGTTCTTTCCTTTACTGCTTTTACTTTATATTTGCATCTGTGTTTGACTCTGTGTTCATATCTGTGTCTGATTAGTGTATACATTGTTAACAAATTAAGATAAATTCAAAAAGATTAACAAATTTCTTAAAACACTATTCACCCCCTCTAGTGTTAATTCTAGCCTTAAGATCTTTAATCCGCATTCTAACATTTAGGAGTTGCAGTTTTATGTTTTGTTGTATTTCTGATGTGTTTGTATTAAGTCTATTATGACTATATGACTCTGATCATCCAAGGGGGTATCTTCGTATACCGCTCTTGGCGTATTTTGTAATAAGTATATTTTATCTGTGCCTGGGAACGTATTGGGATTATGTAAGATGAATATGGAACATTTTTTTAAATGTAATGAAGAAAATTTGTTTTGAAATCTGTGTTTTGTTTCATATTCAAGTGCTTCTGATATTATAGATACCATTAACATAGCCGTATTTAGTCACCGAAAGCTAATACTATAGATGACTACAACATCTGTAGCGCTTAGTTTTGGGCCTCTAGATAGGGGATGTTACAGCTTGGTATTAGAGCATGGTTTATGAAATACTTTAACTAAAAATGGTTTTTGAAAACTTAATCCTTAGTAATTAGAGTTAAGATCGGGGTATGGGACAACGCTATAGTAACGTAGTCGTATTTCTTATATATAAGTATACGCTATATCTCTAGACTCCTATCTTAGTTAGACTACTCATCTGTATCTCACGAAGCTTGAATACGGATATGGAAGGAAGAAGAGGCAGAGTTAATCTTGGAGGACAGAGCACCACCACTAATGGAAATGCACGACCAAATGCTAGAAGAGGTCCAGGTCAGGCTCAAGCTGAAAATGTCGGTGTTGGGGTTCCCCAAGTGGATATGGGGGCCATGTATTAGTTTTTCGTAAACATGATGCAAGCTGGAATTGCAGATGGAGTTCTCAGAGGGAATGCTTCTGGGGGAGGAGTTCAGGAAGCTCTGATAGTCAACCACTATGCAAACTTGAGCAGAGACTATATTAGGCTTGGAGGGAAGCCGTTCATTGGAACTGAAGATGCGATTGAGATAGAAAACTGGTTGTTGCATTACGAGAGGATTTTTGTTGACTTAAGGTTGAATGACAAGCAGAAGAGGAGATTAGCTTCAAGACAGCTTCAAGGAGCTGCTCTGTTTTGGTGGAATACTGTTGTAGCTCGTGTTGATGAGGAAACTATGACTTGGGCAGAGTTTAAGAGAAGGTTTCAAGAAAGGTTTATGTCGGTGATGCTGCAGTCAGCATTGGTTAGGAAGTTTGTTGAACTAGAACAATAAGAGATGTTAGTTCTACAGTATGCTAGAAGGTTCGAAGAGTTGGCCCGGTTCGGGTATGCCATGGTTGATACGGTGATAAAGATAAATGAGAAGTTTATAAGGGGTTTGAAGCTGGAGTTAGCAAGAGCTACCATACCACATTTTAGAGATCCATGTGATGTAGTGATAGAAATGGCGCTAAGGCAGGAAGATGCGTTAGCTTGTTTGGAGAAGAAGAAAGATAAGGAAGTCCAAGTGGAACAAGGCCAGAAAAGAAAGTCTTTCCATAAGAAGAATGCTCAAAAGGGAGGAGCACAAAAGAGAGGAAAATCTGAGGTGGTTTGTTATAAATGTGATAAGAAGGGACACTATGCTCATGAGTGTCAGACTAGAAAAGGAAAAGGGAAAGAAGCAGTTGGAAAGAAGAACATCCGATGCTTTAATTGTGATCAAATCGGCCACTACAAGAATTAGTGCAAAGAGCCTACAAAGGATGGAAAGGGCCAAGTGTATGCAGTGGAGCCTGTTGCTTCGAGACCAAGGGCATAGGAGAAAGGAAAGGCTATTCTGGGAGGCTCTCTACAGATCCATGATACGTCTGTTAGCATTCTATTTGATACTGGTGCATCCCATTCTTTTATTTCTCGATGTTTGGTAGATAAGATTAACCTAGAGCCCTCATATTTAGTTAGTTCCTTAAGGGTTGCAAATCCGATAGGAGGGTATGCGACACTTAGGATGAGGTGTGATCATTTAGAGTTTGACTTACTAGGTCATACATTTGATTGTTGTTTGCATGTATTTGATTTTGTGGGGTTCGGAATTATCCTTGGGATGGATTGGTTAAGTAAATATGATGTTAGGATATTTTTCCACGATAGGAAAATATCACTTAGTCACCCTAGTTGTAGTGAGCAGATTCTTTATGCCGTAGAAAGCCCTAGTTGCGAAGTGAATGCTTTATTGGGTGTTATGGAGATGGAAGATGAGTTAAGTCGAGTTTTCATGGTAAGAGAATTCGCAGATGTGTTTGAGCCGGTAATTGGATTGCCACTGAAACGAGCCATTGAGTTTCGGATTGATTTAGTGCTTGGAGCAGAACCGGTGAGTAGGCCGCCAAGTAGAATGACTCCCACCGAGATGATAGAATTGAAGGTGCGGTTGGTGGAATTGGAAGGCAAGAGTTTTATTCGACCAAGTAGTTCACCTTAGGGTGCAGCGGTAGTGTTTTATAAGAAGCCGGACTGATCGTTAAGGCTATGTATCGATTATCGGAAGTTGAATGAGAAGACGATAAAGAATCGATATCCATTGCCAAGAATTGACGATTTGTTCGACCAGCTGAGTGGAGCGAAGATATTTTCTCAGTTGAATTTGGCTACCGGGTTTCATCAGCTTAGAGTTGCAGAAGATAGTATACCATTGACGGCGTTTAGGACCCACTATAGATCATACGAATGGTTAGTTATGCCGTTCAGACTAACTAATGTGCCAGCATTCTTTGTAGATTTGATGAACCGGATCTTCAGAGATTACTTGGATAGATTCGTGCTGGTGTTCATAGCTAATATTTTGATATACTCTAAGGATGAGAAGGAGCATGAAGTCCATCTCGGAGTAGTACTTGAGACCTTAATGGAGCATCAACTGAAGGCGAAGTTTTCGAAGTGCCGCTTTTGGAAGAAGGAAGTTAAGTTTCTTGGTCATGTAGTCTCGGAGAGAGGATTGGCTGTAGATCCAACTAAGATCGAGGCCGTGAATAGTTGGAAGAGGCCAGAAATTGTGACTGAGATAAGAAGCTTTCTTGGACTAGCTGGATATTATAGAAGGTTTATAAAGGATTTTTCGTAGATAGCAACACCGATGACTAAGCTTACGTGAAAAGATGTGAAGTTTGCATGAACTGATAAGTTGGAGGAAGCATTTCAGACCTTGAAACACTTACTGACCCATGCACCGGTGTTAGTGGTTCCGGAGGGAATCAGGATTTAGTTGTTTATACTGACGCGTGTGGAACTGGATTGGGAGCTGTGTTGATGAAAAGAGGTAAAGTGATTGCTTATGCTTCTAGACAGCTCAGACCACATGAAGTTAGGTATCCAACTCATGATTTGGAGTTAGCTACCGTTATATTTGCTCTGAAGGTGTGGAGGCATTATCTTTTAGGAGAACGATTTGAGCATTATACAGATCATAAGTTGCTGAAGTACTTGTTCTCTCAGAAGGAGTTGAACATGAGACAATAAAGATGGCTTGTGTTTATTGTTGATTATGATTTTGGAATTGAGTATACATCGGGTAAAGGCAACAAGGTTGCAGACGCACTTAGCAGAAAGCATCAGAATGCAATATTGGCTATTTTTACTGAGTGGAAAGATTTGGAAGCATTATCAGCTTGTAGAGTGCAGTATAGATCCGAGGCAGGTTCTGGTGCAGGAAGTGTTGTATTGTCTTGTTCAGAAGTTCGGCCAGTGATGATTGAGAAAATAGCTTCTAAACAGGGGGAGGATCCAGTTTTGGCTGAATGGATCATAAGGTTAAAGGAAGGAACAGAGAGCGATGACTTAAAGGATTTCAGGCTTGACCAGAAGGGATGGTTAAGAAAGAAGGGAAGGTTGTGTGTAACGAATGTAGGAGACATGAGGAAAGAAGTTTTGGATGAATGCCATTGTTCAAAGTTCACTATCCATCCAAGAGGAACAAAGATGTATCAGGATATGAAGAGAAATTTCTTCTGGGAAGGTATAAAATGGGACATTGGTTCATATGTTAAGCAGTGCTTGAACTGCCAGCAGGCAAAGGCTGAACACCAGAAACCAAGCGGATCGCTTCAACAATTGGATGTTCCGATGTGGAAGTGAGATTCTATCTCTATGGATTTCATTGATGGGTTGCCAAGATCTAATAGAGGTAACTAAAGTATATGGGTCATAGTGGATAGATTGATCAATAGTACCCATTTTATTCCCGTCGGGTCAAATAGGACGGCACCTAGTCTGGCGAAGTTGTTTATGAAGAATGTGGTTAGACTGCATAGGATTCCTAGTAGTATCATCAGTGATAGAGATTCTTTGTTTACTAGTGAGTTCTGAAAGAGTCTACAGGAAGCAAAAGGGACCATGCTCAACATGAGTACAGCTTACCATCCACAGATGGATGGGCAAATAGAAAGAGTTAACAAAGTCTTGGAAGATTTATTAAGAGCTTGTGTATTAGATTTTCAAGGATCATGGGAAGACCATCTTCATCTAGTCGAGTTTGCGTATAACAATAGTTATAAGACTAGTATTGGGATGGCACCGTTTGAGGCTTTATATGGAAGACCCTGTAAATCTCTAGTTTGTTGGTTAGAGACCAGGGATAGATTGGTTCATGGTCCAGATTTGGTAAAGGAAGCCGCAAAAAAGATTGAGTTGATCCGAGCTAAGATGAAGGAAGCTCAATCTAGGCAGAAAAGTTAACAGATAGAAGGAGAAAAGACTTGGAATTCTTCGTTGGAGACTATGTTTTCATTAAGGTTTCACCAATGAAAGGTGTTGAGTTACCAGTAGTTTGGCACCTAGATTCGTTGGACCCTTCCATATTGTTGAGAGGATCGGAAAACTCGCATATAGAGTTGAGTTACCAGTAGTTTGGCAGGAGTCCACGATGTGTTTCATGTATCTCATCTGAGAAAGTGCATAAGGGATCCAAACACTACTATAGAACTTATTGAGTTAGAAGATTTAGTAGTGGAACCAAATTTGACTATTGTTAGGAAGCCCGTTCGGATAGTCGAGAGAGATGAGAAACAGTTGAGGAACAAGACAGTCAGATTAGTGAAAGTCCACTAGAGTGACGATGACAGAGAGTGTACTTGGGAGACTGAGAGAAGGATTAGAGACGCTTATTCAGATTTGTTTGATGATATGTTTTACCTTTGATTGTTAGATATGTACCTTACTATAATTTCGAGGACAAAATTCTTTAAGGTGGAGAGTTTGTAACACCCCATATTTTTTGTGACATTATTTAGAATATTTAATTAATTAAATTAAATTAAATAATGTGAAGATTAATAGGTTGAGATTTAATTAAGCTAAGGGTAGTTGTGCCATGTTAATTATAAATAAAATAAAACAACATAAACTAATGTGTTAGGAAATGAGTAAGGGCAATATGGGAAATAAGAGAAACTTATACCCTAAACCCTTAGGAAATGAAATACACGTTCATTCTCATTTTATCAAATTAAAAACATCAAGGCTGGCCACCATTTTTATTCTCAAGGAAGATAAAGCTAGGATTCAAGAGAAAGAAGATAATCAACTTATTCAACATCAAATCTCACATCTTTTAATCACAAAGCTAAGGTGAATAATTACTACATCCCATTTTCTTATGGTTTTCGGTTTCAAGATAGGTCCGAAATGTTTTTACAAGTTTATGCCATGTTTTTTATGATAAAAGTTATATATGTATATATATATATATATATATATATATATATTTCTGTGTGTGTGTGTGCGCGCGCGTGCGCGCACGGGCTTGTTGATGAACTATATATGTTCATGTTAGTTTTTATGATATGTTTAAATGAAAACTTTATTAGATGACATCCAAATGCCTTGAAAATTTAAATATAGGTCGGAAACAATATTTTGAAGATGGGTTTCAATTTTCATAATTTCTGAATTTATGTGGATTTTATATTAATTTTCTAGTGAAGAAAATAATTTATTGGATTATAAATTATTTACGGCTAAATAAATAATTATTTAGGTCTGAAATTTTCATATGTTGGAAAACATATTAAAATGGATTTTCTGGAATTTTTCCAGATTTTTCCTAAGTGTTTTGATGAATATATAAAATTATTTAAGGTATGAGACTTAAATGTTTTATATATTTAATTAAGGAGAATGGGCATTTTATAAAATAAAATCTTTGATTATTTCTGAATTATTGGCACCATTTTTCTAAAAAGCATTTGTTAACCAATAAGAATTTCATAAACAGAGGCATGTTAGTTGAAAAGTTATCTCTTTTAAGTTAAAAACAAGAAAATCATGCTTTTAGCATGTTTCAGCCATTTTCGACATCTAACCATCCAACCCAGACCTTTCGACAAGGTCAAAAACCAATGTGTATGGTATCAAGAAATTGGTACGTAACAAATTGGACAAGGTCGAAGGATACTTGGTTGAAGTCTTAGTTGTCGAAGAGGTTGGAGTATGTTTGTTTTATAAACCAAAACTAACGCCTGCTTTGCTTTCAAAACGGAGCTTTGGACTTGGTTGCTTTCGACCAGGTCAAATGTTTAAAATAAAGGTTTAAATCTTTCGATGAAGTCGAAAGGTAATCTTGCTTTCGAAGGGGTCAAAATCCCCTAGCTACCGCCTTTCAACATTTCGAAGTCATGCTTTCGATAAGGTCGAAAGGCTTACTTGTTTTCAAAACCAGTCGCTTCTCCCATGCTTTCGAAAGGAAGCTTTCAACTTAGACGGTTTACACTTTTAGTTATAATTGAAGTATAACCCAAGCTTTCGAAGGAGGTGCCTCAAAGTGTTAATAAGGCTAAAGCCTATTGTTTTAAAAAGAAGCGTTTTAAAGCTTTCGAAGGGGAGTTTCCGAAGGGGTCGGAAACTAAGCTTTCGACAAGTCGAAAGGTTACTTTCAATGAAGTCGAAAGCTTTTAAAAGAAGTTTTTCCACATGTTTTAAATTGAACCCAAAGAGTCTACGAAAGGTTTCTGTTTTAAGGGTTGAATGATTTTGAAAGGTTTTAATTGCTGAAGGGTTTCAATGGGGTCGAAAGCCAAGCTTTCGATGGAATCGAAAGTAAAGCATTCGAAGGGGTCGAAAGCCAAGCTTTTGATCGAGTCGAAAGATAGCTTTCAAAGGGGTCGAAAGGTAGCTTCCGGTAGAGTCAAAAGGTTCTATTTTCTGATGATTTTGAAAGGTTTAAAGTGGAAGGTTTTCCAAAGGTTTTCTAAGGCAATGTTTTAAAGTGTTTTCAAAATAGGATGTCTAAAATTTTATTGCTTTCGAAAGGAAAGATTTCAATGGTTTCGAAAGGTTGAAGTATGGTTTCGAAAGGTAAGATTTTAGCCACTTGGCCTAGATAATTGAAGGGTTTTACTTAGTTTCGAAAGAGATGCTTTCAAAAGTCTAGAAGGGGGAACTTTCAATAGAATCGAAAGGGATACTTTCAAATGTTTAAACGTTTTCATCAACTAAGGTTTGAGTAAAGTATATAGATATAACACTGCAAGCTGATTTTGAGTAAAGCATAAAGATTTTATATTTTCCTTGTATAAGTTTGATTTAAAGGTTTTAAATAATTTTGAAAAGAATTTCAAGGAAAATTATGCGAGGGGATCCCTATGTAAAAATGACTCAGATATTAGAATGCCAAATGGTACTGGTATAGGGTCACGCTCTATACATTATCTATTATCCCTAACTAATTATTGTCAAAATTCCAATGTGTAGGGCTTGGTCAGGTAGACTAAAATTATGATTACACACAGAAAGGAATATATACTTGTATACATATAGGTTATTGGTGAGCCTGCGAAACCATTAGGATCAGAAAGACTTGGGAGATGATTAAGCTAGGGACAGACCATCTAGAAGCGAAGTATTTAACAGATAGTTAAGGACAAATAGTCCAGAAGAGGTGTGTCTAACAGATGTTGGATTAATTTTGTTTATATTGTGTGGTAGGCCCGAGTCAGCCAAATGTTAAAATTTGGCCAAACAAAACTTTTGCGTTTGAACGGATATTTCATTTATTACCTGATATTTATGTATGTTTACATAATGATGATTTACAGTATTTAACCAGTTTTGGTTGCAAGAAAAGGTTTGGCAAAAATATATTTTAAAAGGATGTTAGTGAGGGAAAACCCGCTCCGCTAAGCGGCGTAGTCTCACTTAACATATTTAACCGGGATGTATAAAATTATCCACACCAGACTTTATGCCTAACTCGAAGTTTATGTTTTCCCCTTAAACACTCGGGTGGTCAAAATTGATTTGAGTAGGCGAAGGGGTTAAGGTCTTTCCAGGTTTTAGTAGGATGACGAATAAGGCTACCGGAGGTATGTAGGAGGCAAACGAGTAGCTATTTAGGAGTTGCAGTTTTATGCTTCGTTGTATTTCCGCTGTGTTTGTATTAAGTCTATTATGACTATATGACTCTGATCATCCAAAGGGGTATCTTCATATACTGCTCTTAATGTATTTTGTAATAAGTATATTTTATCTGTGCTGGGAACGTACTGGGATTATGTAAAATGAATATGGAACATCTGTTTTAAATGTAATGAAGAAAAGTTGTTTTGAACTTTGTGTTTTGTTTCATATTCAAGTGCTTCTGATACTATGGGTACCATTAACATAACCGTATTTAGTTGCCAGAACCTAATACTATAGATGACTGCAGCATCTGTAGCGCTTAGTTTTGAGCTTCTAGATAGGGGATGTTACAGCATATCATTCACACCTTGTTGTAAATATTAAAAAATACATGATAAAATATATTCAGTGTTAAAGAACCACTTATTATCAAAAAATTTGATATTGTAAAGAGCGATTTTTTAATATTTAAGTAGAACTAATTCTATTAATTGATGAAAGTGAGACTATTCTCATTTCTCCATACATCCCTACACGTATGGCATATTTTGAGTTAAACATGTGAGTATTTCTTTACATTGAGTAACTTGGAGCATGTTCGTCGAATAAGTACACATAGGGAATGTAATACTTTATCCGAGATCTATTTGTTATCCTATATCCAACTCAACGTCTAACTATTACTGGTGTTAACAATTGAGTTTTAAAAAAAATCATCAAATAATTGAATTAGCAACATAAATTGGATATGCTTGATAATCATTGGTTCTTTATTAAATAGAAACGATCATGAAAGAACAACTCACACCCTCTAAATTCGTATAACCGGATTTCTACAAATTTAAGATATTGTTGTTTGCATTATCAATTGTTTACCAATTGTTTTTATCAAAACAACTGTTCCTATTGTTATTAAACCCAAATGTTGAAAATAATAGTAGAATGTGTAATGATTAAATGTCATATCCAGTATCAATTCCTATCTTAATTATCTAAAATTAAGACGACTCCATGCTACACAAATGGAGTTTAGTTTCTAAGTTATACATGGGTATCAAAAATGATATAGTTTCTAATTAAACTTGTTTAAAAATCATAAACTATAACAACAATTGTCCATAAACTATATTGCCAAGTCAATTATATCACCAAAATTATATTCACACATATATTCTACTTAAACCCGTGCGTAAATTATACTGGTTTCAACGCATTAATTTCGTTGGACGACTACTAGATTTGGCATAAGAAGCACTAGAGTTTTAACTGGTTGAAACAATCTTCTTTAAAATACAAGAATTTCACAATATAGTATATATATGTTTGTTCCTTGTTCCGCAGTCCAGATAGCATGAAATCTATTAAATAATAGTAAAGCGGAAGAAATTCAAGCTCTCTTATTAATTGTAAGAGCTTTCTCTACTCTCCTTAATTCTCTCTCTAGATATTTTAGTTTCAAATTTTTATAATTTATCAATTTATAGTTATTCTACTAAACTTCTAATGCCAATTTATAATCAAATACATACTTTTAAATTTTTCTATAATTATTCACAAATTTCTTCTTAGTTCTCTTTTAATATTTTACATTTAAGTCCATATATTTAACTTAATTACGTAATTCAAAATTTAAACCATTTGATAAATTGACTTAACTAATATTAGATACGTCGTGTAAATCCTAAAATACCAAAGTAGCATCAACAAACTAGTAAAACAAAAAATTTATTTGCATACAAAGATATGTAAATCACATAGCATAAATTATATACATCAACAATAATAACAAATTTATTTCCTAATTCGCTTATCTCAACGAAGTTATTATGCATTGTACTGAAAAATTATATTTTTATCTTTACACACCTATATTTTAAATTTCTATAGTTACTTACAAACCCTTCTCAATTTTTTCCTAATATTTCTTTTTACTCATATCCATGTATTAACCAATTATGTAATCTTTATTTTAAATCATTCAAATAAATTGATTAACTAATATTTATTAATTCATTTAATAAATCTTAAAATATACCGATTTAAGTAGGTATACAACACTCATACATATAAGCGAAGATGATAAGATTGTTATTTTTATTCATATATAAAGGTATACGAATCGCATAACATAAAATGTAAACATAAACAATAATATATTTTTAATTCATCATTCATTTATCTTTAAAAAAATCAAATCATACATTGTAGTACAAAATTTCATTTTTTACAACTTCCAAAGGATAAACTTATATGTTACAACAGTGGGATGTGAAAGCACGGATTACTCTAATACAGATTAAGTTACGTAGACATTCTCATTTTCAACATTGTATTATTAAACTTTAAAAAGATAAATTTATATTTTACAATATTGGGATGTGAAAGCACAGGTTACTCAAATACAAATTAAGTTATGTAGACATTTTTATTTTCAACGTGATATTAAAACTTACCCAACTCATAACCTAAATTAACGCTATAGATTTATTATTATTATTATCATTATTATTATTATTTTGAAAATATTGAAGTTGTAAACATGACACTCATACAACAACGTGAAATTTATTATTAACTGTTAAGTTAAAAAAGGTTTACTAATTGAAATCTCAAATAATGAATAAAAGTTCATGCGCAGATAAATTGATCGTAAGATGTTTTTCTCAACTACAACTACATACAAAGCTCTTCTCATTTTTTACCTTACTTTCTAACATTCAGCTACATATATTTAATTAGTTAAGTTGATCATTAATTTAAAATATTTAAATACATTCAATTACTTAATATTCGTTATTTCATTATAAATCCTTAAAAATACATATACAATTTCATATTAATAGAAATGGAAAATTCAATTTTTTCATCCATTTATATAAAAAAAATATGTATCACATAGCATCAACTATTTACGTATATAGTAATAGAAAGAAACACACATGCACGCGCGCGCACATATATATTGCTATTACCGAGTTAGGACAATAATTGCGACGAGAATATGTGGTTGGCGACCCTCTACCTTATATACGAGTGTTGCATGTCATTTTAAATTATAAATTTCTTTATTTCAATAAATTTATCATATACTGCTTAAAAATATTCAAATTTTTTTAACAATAATTAAAATTTAAAAATTATTTTTAACAACATTACCGTATGCAACGCACGGGTTACACACTAGTAGTCAAGTATAAGACAATACGTCATTGTGTGGCATCACAATAAATGACACAAGCTGTGATGTGCGATTCTCATCATGTATGGGAAGACTTCTTGGAAAAGACAAATTTGTGCACACTGAATAATTTGTCAACAACCCATAGTTCAGATGTATCATTCAATGATACAATTTTTTTTGTTATTACCAGAATAAAATGCCAAAAAGCCCTGTACATGTACAACCTATAAGATTTCGGATGTCTGAGTAGATGGAAATGCCGAGCATACTAGAAACTAGAAACAGACGTAAGCTAATTAAAGTCATCATGGATTGCAAGAAATTGATAAGCTAAATAAATCACCGTTAAAAATAGTTAATTTGGAGAAAATTTGTAGAAGAATGCAAAATAGTGACGATCATTAATAGCGCTTGGACAAATTATAATGATTTGGATATGGCATTAACTTTATGACATACCAAACACTTGTATGTATATGTACACTACTTGGGTTGAAGTCTTTAAGACAATATAAATTGAAAATCACTCATAGGTAGCACATTCTTCTTTCTTCTGGGGATGGACATAAACTGTTTCTACCAAAATTGGACACAACACTCTTCGGACGTATTTGAAGAGATTAAAGTGAAAAATATAAATGAAGAAATGAAGTTAATCTATCAAACACGCCAAAAACAGACAAACAGAAGTATAAGAACACAGAGATTTAGAGTGGTTCGGCGTTGTAGCCTACGTCCACTATAGAAAGTTTGTTGTTTTCTCACTGGTTACAACTGATTACAACAGTACTCTCCAGATACAACGGAGATTTCGGCAGAGTATTGGCATAGAAGAGTCAAAAGTCCGTTTTCTGAAGGCCTTGGACTGCTATTTATAGGTGTAGGCAAAGAATATCTGTCTCAAACTTCGAAAGACTCCTTCTCTCACATGGGTGGGCCCATGTGATCGATCCCTGGACGTTTGGAATCGATCCATGATCTATACGCATGAAATTCGTATCAATCCAAATTTGGTCCTTTTGGGCCGAGATCGATCACAGACATTCTTGAGGTAGTACGCAAGCTCCTGTGAAAATTTGATGGAATTTGGACTTGTAGATTTTAAGTTATGATTGATACAAGTTTGTGTTTGCAGTGTATTGCCGAGCTTCATATCGATACCATCTCATATCGATGACTTTGTATCGGTGATATGCACGTGTCGATCAGATGACGTGGCGGTATATTCTAGGATCGATCCACTTTTCATGCCGAGTGACCGAGTCTTCCTCTCTTTTAGGCTTTGTTCGTTTCGACCTAATGTGTTCCTTTCGTCGATCTACTGTGTGAGACCAATTCGTATCGACCGCTTACAAGCTCCCCATTCGTATCGATATAGGCTCAAGCCTTTCATATCGACTGATGGGTGATACGAAATATTGTCAAGTGATGGATACGAAATGGAGTTCTTTCATGGATACGAACTATTGTTAGCCATGATGGATACGAAGTAGGGCGAGCTTGATAGATACGGAGCAATGCACATTCGATGGATACGAACTAATGGCCACTTGGTGGATACGAAGGAGGTCTTCTGAAGGGATGGATACAGACTTGCATGGATACAAATGGTGTTAATTCTCTTGACCTTGATCGATCAATATCTTGTGCATATGAACTCCGATTTACTTGAAATTTGGAACGTTGGCTTTCATAGCTTTGCTTGTCGTATCATATCGATTGTAGCTCGATCCGGACTTGGGCAAAATTCGCCAGTATCCATAGTGAACCTGTGTATAACCGATCTTCGGGACAGACTGTCCTTGGTTTCTAGTCAAGTTCTTAGTGTCACCACCTTGCCAAAAGACGGGATAACATTTGCCTCATAAAGTACGTCTTGTGTGAACATGAAGTGCTTTGAAAAGCTGCAACCTTTAGTCTGAAAAGTTTTGCCCGATTCGCTGAGTAGTTGTTGTTTTTCCGTCAAAAGATGTAACCCTTGATTGCTTCTCGGTAATATAAATACTGAATGGTTGACTACCAATGACTATACAGTGCATTGTTGTAACTGAGTGTTGAGTGCTAGAAATTCTTGTTCATCGTTGTAATTGTCGCCAGGTGAGCATTCAATTCCTGTGAATTTTGAAAATTTAATATTAATTCGCCACACATAAATGTATGTTAACCTGACTCCCGTTAACGTTTGTACGTTCACGAGTCATTGTTAGTTTTTTTTATCGAATTCTGTATCGATCCTCTCCTGAATTGATATGAAATTCGAGCTGTAACAATGCTTGATAGTCGTTTTAGTGTATCTCTTCGTATCGATCCTCTCCTGGATCGATGTGAAAAGTTGGAAAATCATATTCATATCGATGGCGATTGACACGAATTGGTTGGCTTCTCAAAGCATTTCGTATCGATGGATAAGAATCTCTGTGGGCTTTAGGTTGATGGATACGAACTAAATATTTCGTATCGATGCATTTCCAATGGGTTCGAACAGTCCAAACAAGCTTTGGCTTTGTACTTTGTGTCGATTACCTGGTGGATACGAATGGGCGTCACTCTAGATAGATGGGGCATGAACACGAACAGCGGTTGCTTCAAATCGAGGTAGAATGGATACGAAAGAGCCTTTTTCGTATCGATTGGAGGGGAGACTGTTTTAAACGATCGTAGCAACTGGGAGACGAATAGCCCCTCCCCTTAGTATAAATACTCTGGTACTTAGACAAATTTTCCACTTGTTCATTTTTCTTCTAGCATTCGTATCACTCCGGATTAGGGGAAATTGAAACTGCTCTCGCCTTCGAACCGAATCAATCTTTCAATCCCTTAAATCAAGTGTTAAATCTAGGTAATTAGACAATGAATAAATGTTGAAACCGATGAAACTTGAAATTCTTTGCCATTCCACTTGTTCCCGTGACCGGCTCTGATGAAGTGATGGCCGGAGATGGGCCAGAGCAAGGTCGAGGATGGTTGAAGAAGACGTCTGAACGGTTTTGAAGAAGACGAAGTGTGAGGATATGAAGAAGGTGCTCGTATCGATCTGGGATGGAGAGAGGAACCGTATCGATCTGGTGCTGGCCAAACTTCATGTCGAATTGATAAATCGCTTTGTATTGGCTGGTGGTGGGCTCTTCGTGTCGATCAATTGGTGGTAGCGTTCGTATCGATCCGGAGTGATCGATACGAAATCCAAGGTTCCGCGATCGATATGAAGCGAGGATTTAGCATCGATACAAAACATTTCTGAGCGATTGACACGCAGTTCCGTTCCATGATCGATACGAATCAACGCTTCCTACGATCGATATAAACCGTGCTATTGGTGATCGATACGAAATGATGTGTGGGTGATCGATACGGAGCGCTTCCTCTTCTATCGATACAAATTGTCCATGTGGAGATCGATCTAAGCTTGAATTCGATGGAGACGAAACCCTTTGCACACTCGAACACTTGACTCCGATGAGCTTCTGCCCTGCATACCTGAACTTAACCATGTCACTGCAATTCTGACTGCCTTTCGAAGCTCGTCGATGGAACTGCATCTTGACAAAATTTGACAAAGTCTAACTTGGATCGATCTCCGAGGTCTGGATAGCACAGGTGTGACGGTCAGCGATGACGGTCACTCCAGTTGAATTTCGAAGTCTTGTTGTTCAAACATCCTTCTAATCTTGTAGAATCTCTTAAGTATTATACAACACTTCACTGCACAACACATTCACGCACTTCACACTGGGGAAACACGGGTTTATTGTCATCTAACGATGATTTTTGCTGAGTTGATTAACCGTGGAACTCGGAAGTTCGCAACCGCAGGAGGCTTAGAGTCTGCCTCTTCCTGTAATCGAGATGCCGGCTATTACAGCCGAAGTTATTAGTCCAGCTTCGGATGAGCTACTAGGAGCAGTTTTCATCGCGCATCCGCAAGATTCTGTCCCTTCTAATATCTCTGAAGACATGCTGGGCATGATTTGCATAAGGCATGGATTGTCAAGGGATGATGTCTTATTGCCAAGGGAAGAAGATAGAGCCCATACTCCCCCAGAAGGGTACACGACCTGCAATAGATTCTCATGTGTAGCTGGGGCACTCCCTCCATGTAATCAGTACATATGAGAAGTGTTGTTCTATTTAAAGATCTCCTAGTCATAGCTGCACCCGAACGGGTATGCTTTGCTGAATAAATTATTCATCTTCTTCATGGAGCATCTCTTCCGACCCCCAACTCCAGAAGAAGTAAATACTTGTTCAATATAAAAAGTCGAGGAGATAATCCCTCCTTCACTTTTTTAGAAGCAGTTAGGAACTGTCAAGTCGTGATCAGGGCCTGGACCAAGCTTAGCTATTTTACGACCAAGTGGTTCTTTGTTCGGTGCCCACCGGGGTTCGCCAAATGGTGGCTAGCCAGACATAAGTGCTTCAAATTCTATGCCGATTAACTGGAGAATAGTACTCGATTTCAGAGACTAACACTTCTTTTCTTTCACAGCTTCGATTCCGTGGCCCGAAGGGGCTCAGTTTAAGGAGATTGTAAGAGTTCTTCAAGAGGTGTCTGTTGAGTGCAGAGAGATCGACGAGGTCCTCACTGATGAAAATTTGAGGGCCGTTGGGCTAATTGATAGAGATCAGAGCATCGGGCTTGAAGGATTCCTCAGGACGGCTCCAGCTAGGCAAGTCAGAAGGAGAGCTCCTGGAATTGTGATCATCGAGCAAGGTGACGATGAGAATATGCCCGCTGGAGACGAGCCCGTACTCGGGCCTTCACAAAGTCATCGACATTCAAAGAGGATAAGGAGAGGCAAGGCCGCTGCCCACAAAGCTCCAAGATGCAAGTCGGTTGTAATGTCTTTGCCAGCAGCGGCTATTGTAATTTCAGAGGCCCCATCTTCATAAATAGAGAGTCCTTTCGAGGGACTTGCAGATATTCCTATTCCGGATGATGTGTCTCTTCACCAAGATACCAGATTAGAGGGGCTTCAAAGTACCTTAGAATTAGGAGAGCCAACCCCTTCGAGTACGGTTGCTACATCCGGTTAGTTGGGGGGGGGGGGGTTTACACCTACATGCACACACTTCACGGCACCACACAACTAATATTCACGAGCTATTCAATCTCTAGAGATAACTAACTCTGTTTCTTTTTTCACTTTATAGATACAATATCGAAGAAAGGATCCATGATCAGTAGCCTTCGTGCTGCATGTCAATCTTCCATTTCATACCGAGAGTCCCGCAGGCATGAGTCCGATTACGATCGCCGCTACTCTAGTCGAGATAGGGATCGCTATGATAGGGAGAGAGGAAGAGGGAGAGAGAGAGAGAAAGAGAGAGATAGGGAAAGAGAGAGGCGAGATAGGCGCTACTCCCGATCACGCTCTCCTCCACCTAGAGTTCCCTTCCCACCCTCCGGTTCTGGAACACACACTGCTGAAACTTCACGCCAGCCAGTGCCTCCACAAACTTCAAGGTCTGGCGAGCAGTGCCACAGAACTGGGGCGGACGCTTCTATTGTCACTACATCAACGGCTATAGAGCTTACAGGGGTGGGAGCCGCCCCAATAGCTAAGCTAAAGGAAGATTTCCCTAATATTTTCTTTGACGGCTTTCACTTCCCCCCAAATTTGAGGTTGATTCCAGAAAGGGCAGAGAAAACGGTGCACGACTATGTATATGACACTTATAGCCAATATCATGAATGGAAGAAAACTGCAGAAAAGGCCTCGACGGTGGGATTCGATCGAGCGAAAACAATTGGACAGCTGCAAAAAGATCTTGCTCACAAGGATCGCATAGTTCATGTGCTCAACAATGAGAATGACACTTTGAGGAATTCAGAAATAGAGGCCTTGAAGAAAGTCGATGAGGCTAACAAGAAGATGGAGCAGATGAGGCAAGAGCACCTAAAACTGGTCGATGATATGGGCCATAGGAATGCCACCATCACAACCGAGAGAGATAATGCGCTCAAAGAGCTTAACGAGCTTAAAGCAAAGTATACCGAGGTCGTCAAAGAAAGGGAAGAGCTAATAAGACTGCTCAGGAGGCATGTGATCAGACTGTGGAGCTTAAGGGTGAGCGGGATGCGGCAGTTCTTAAGGTCTAAGAAGTCGAGGCTAGAATTGAAGCCAAAGTCGGAGCAACGAAGGCCAGGTTAAAAGGCGATATGGAAGACCTTCTGATCACTTATAATTCCAATGTCTTGAAATAACGTGGCTTGAGTTGGCTCGTTGACTATCCGACTCATTTGCGTGATGCCCAGCACCGCTTGGTGGATGATGAGAAGGCTGAACACCACACTACATCTATTGATGAGTTTGAACTGGAGAACCGGGTGCTAACTGAAGATGAGAGGAGAGTTCTCCATGAGGCCATCGTTACATTTGAGAAAGAGAGACACGCCGCTCAGCATCCGGAGGTTGGAGAGCGTTCTAGTGTTAAGCACTACGACGCAAGTTTTGAAATGCCCACGTCAACCCAACCTGAGCCTACCTCTACAGTTGATCCTCCACATGTGCCTGCTTATGATCCCGATCAACCGCAACTGTCTCTGGCTCACGAGCACGTTTCTGAAGGAGTTCCGGCTCCACCCATGAGCCAACATGAGGAAGGTATTCTAAGCACTTCTCAAATTTATCCAAAGTCTGGAGTATTACCAAAAGAAGTCGCTAATATTTTTTCTTATCTCCATTCAGTCATAGGAGCTGCACCGGTCGTGCCCCCCTGCAACTGAAGAGCAGCATCAAGAGCAGGAGGCCATCATGACGGAGGCAACGACCACTGCAGCTGCCACTTCTACCAGGGAAGTTCATGAGAGCGCTTTTATCTTCAATGAACAAATGGTGAAAGAACTCCTCGGTCGTCAGAGCGATCCACTTACTGACTTGCCATTTGTCATAGGCGAAAGTGTGTTTACAGCCAGCTCTTCGGCCCCAACTGGCAGCATTCCAGCGGACACTCAAGCAGCTCATGATGAGGTGATAATGGCGGAGATCAAGGCCGAGATGGCGAGTGCCGCACTGGGTAGCAGTATTGGAGGTGGGATGGCATGTCCTGGTCCGGCCCCTTTATGTATGATCTCTCCGGGCGGTACAATCATCGTCACAGGTGTACCCCCTGTGTCTTCTCATATAGAAAGTGCCCCTGTCCCTCCGACCACACATTCCGAAGGCATTCCAATTTCCGTGAGTTCGGAGGAGGAGACTACAATACTTCCCCCGACAGGGATAAGTCGGGTAAAGGAAAGAGTTCGAAACAGCACCACAGTGGTATCTCTAGTGGATTGACGCCGAAGGGGAAGAAGAAGAAGAAACATAAGGAGTAGGCATGTCTCTTTGTGTCCCCTTATTTTGGTAGATAGGTAGGAATTTCTTTTTGCTTCCAGTAAGCCGTGTATGGTTGCGGGCTCGGCCTCTGCTTATAGGAATTTTTGGGAATAAGCTTCTTTTTGTACTTATTTTGCTTCCAAAAAGTAGATGAAATAAAATCTCCTTTTGTTCTTAGCACAACTCCGAGTTTATTTGCTTAAGTGTTACATCACTTGAATTTATATTCAATATACTTGTGAAGCTTTAGTCTCTGGATCGGACTTGTGTTCGGTTGTTAAGTCCCGGAGTCATGGCTTCGAGCCGTAACCAAACGTTAAGTTGATTCCTAATGTTGTACTGTCTCGATCAGTATCTAGTGTTAGAGTTATGCCCCAGACCTGGGGATGAGTTGAAGTGGTCAGATGATTGTTGCTTTTTTGTCTTCGACACTTTTAATTTTACTCAATCAGAACTAAGTTGTTGTAAGATGAGTTCGAGTGGTCGGATCACACTCGTTCATGTATTGACAATCGCATCCGCACTCTGGGGATCGAACTTGTGAACTGGCGATTGGTCATGCCTACTTGATGTTTAAAGTTACGTCCACGCTCCGGGGACTTAAGTTGTTTCATGGGCGGTCTGTCACACCCGTTTTAATAGTCAGAATTGCATCCGCACTTTGGGGACATGGGTTGATTTGTGGGCAGTCAATCACACCCAATTTGTGTTTATACTCAGGTTCGCGCTCTGGGGACTTAGAGTTGTCTCGTGGGCGGTCGGTTCACCCCCGATTGATGTTTATACTCCAGTCCACACTTTGGGGACTTAGAGTTAGTTAATGCATGGTCAGTCACACCCATTTTAATATTTATACTCCAGTTCGCGCTTTGGGAATCTGGAGTTAGTTAACAGATGATCAATCACATCTGTTTTAAGTTTTAAGATCTCGTTCGCACTCTGGGAATGATAAATTGATTAGGATCGTGGATGGTCGGGTCACATCCAAAACAAGCGAATTCGTAGATGGACAGATTCATCCTTCTCGAGCTTGTAAATGTGAAAGGTGAGGTCGTTAGATGGACGGATCCATCCTCCTCGAGTTTAGATTGCACATGGGTGAGGTCGTGGGTGGAAGGATCCACCCTCCTCGATCCCATGTTCTGGATTTTAAGTTTATACTCCGGCTCGCACTCTCGGAACCGGAGTTGGTTAGAGGATTATCGTGTATCAATCCTTTTTGGCTTCAGTGTGATAGCTTGCCCCCAAGCTCGGGTTTCACTTAACGAGTGACCGGTCGTATCATAGCCATTCCCTATGTGAATAAGTCCCACCGTAGGATGGAACTTAGCTCTCTATGCATTGTGATGGTCGTATGACGCATTTCAAGAATCACTATTCTGGCTCGAAGAGATTGCATTTTATTGCTGAAATAGGAAAGTATGGCAAAGTCAGTTGCCTTATTACAAGTTCAAATTTCGAAATGCATAAACAAATTGCAAATGAAAAGCAGACTAAATTGATAAACAAAGCCTGTTATGTGTAGTAGCGGCGAAGACTCTCGTTGTTCCAAGCTCTCGGCAAAGTGAGACCATCGACAGTCGATAATTTGAATGTGCCATCTCCGAGTCTTCGTTTAATAACATACGGTCCTTCCCACGTAGGCTTTATATGAGAAGGGACTGGATAAATTGTCTTGAGCATGAGATCGCCAAGTTCAAAGGTTCTAGGTCGGACCTTAGCATTGTATAACCGGGCGACTCGACTCCGGTGCGCGGCTGCCCTCAAATCAGCCTCTTCATGCTTCTCGTCTAATAAGTCCAAAGATTCGACAAGTAATATAGCATTTGTCTTCGGATCATAGTAAGTCACACGATGAGAAGGTACTTCCAATTCGATCGGAATGACGGCTTCTAAGCCGTAGGAAAGTGAAAATGGAGTGTGGACGGTCGCGGACTTATGGGTAGTTCGATATGCCCATAGGGCCATGGAAAGCTCATCGACCCATTTGCCTCCGGCCTATTCCAGTCGTTTTTTCAGAATGGATTTGATAACTTTGTTAACAGCTTCGACCTGTCCATTCGCTTGAAGGTGAGCAACTGCTGAGAACTTCTTCGGAATGTGAAATCATTGACAGAAGTTCTTGAATTTGACACTATCGAATTGGGCTCCGTTGTCGGTGATAATGGTGTGTGGGAGGCCAAATCGACAAATGATGTTACGTATTACAAAGTTGATTACTTTCTTAGTCGTGATAATAGCTAGGGGTTCAGCTTCCGCCCATTTGGTAAAGTAGTCAACTGCAACGATGGCATATTTCACACCACCTTTAGACAGAGGAAAAGACCCAATTATATCGATGCCCCATATAGCGAACGGCCATGGACTGACCATTTGAGTAATTTCGATAGGTGGGGCTCTCGGAATCCGAGCATGTTTTTGACATTTGTCACACTTTTTGGCATAGTCTAATACGTCATGATTCACTATTGGCTAATAGTATCTGTATTAGAGTATCTTCTTAGCAAGGGCTTGACCCCCAGTGTGATCGCCGCATTCTCCCTCGTGCACATCGTGTAACACTCGTTTGATTTCGTCGTGGGCGATACACCGGAGTAAAGGAATAGAGTATCTTCTTCTATACATGAATCCATTGTGGATAATGAATCGTGAAGCTTTCCGGAGAACTTGTCTTTTCTCACTCCTGCGCTCAGGCAGGGTTCCATGCTCAAGATAATCTCTGAACGGGGTCATCCATGACCCCTTCTCGGGTATGGCTTCATGTACCTAGTCGGTCTCCATCTGATCGATACTCGGAGAAGTAAGTGTCTCAACGGGGACTAGTCCCATTTGCTATGCTTCACCGGTGCTGGCCATTTTTGCCAAAGAATCGGCCTTCGGGTTATGCTCTCGAGGTATGCAATAGATGGCATAATAATCGAACTGATTCAATACTTCCTGGACCTAAGCAAGATAAGCAGCCAACCTCCGGTCTCTAGCTTGGTATTCTCCCCGAACTTGACATAAGGCCAATTGCGAATCGCAGTAAATCTCCACAACAATAATCCTCAAGTCTCCGGGGAGTCTCACTCTGGCAAGTAAAGCTTCATATTCGGCATCTTTATTGGTTGCATGGAAATAAAACTTCAAAGCATAACATATGGATCGTCCTTCTGGGGTTTCAAGTACAACTCCAATGCCTGAGCAACAGTCGTTTGATGCGCCATCCGTGTATACCTTCCATACGTATTTGGGAGATTCACTGGTTTTGGGCAAGTCCTTTGGGATAGTGAATTCAGCGAAGAAATCCGCCAGAAATTTTCCTTGAATAGCCCGTCTTGGTGTGTAAGTGATGTCGAACTGACTCAACTCGATATTCCACTTGAGTAACCTACAAGACGTCTCAGTCCGTGTAAGGACCAATCGTAATGGTTGGTCGGTGTAAATCGTGATAGGATGAGCCTGAAAGTAAGGACGGAGCTTTCTCGAGGTGATGACGAGACAATAAGCTAGCTTCTCCAACATCAGATAGTTTCTCTCTGCTCTGGTCAATCGTTTGCTAATGTAATAGACTGGTTGTTGTATTCGATCCTCCTCCCGAATTAATGCAGCACTGATGGCGTTTGCCGAAACCGCCGGATAGATGTACAGTCTTTCATGATCAATCGGCTTTGACAGAATTGGTGGCATTGCCAGATGTCGAATCAATTCTCAGAATGCACCTTCACACTTCTCAGTCCATTCAAAGTTCTGTTTTCCTTTCTTGATTAGATCGGAGAAGGGAATACATTTGTCCGTGGATTTGGAAATGAATCTGCTCAAAGCTGCCATCTTCCAGTTGAGGCTCTGTACTTGCTTTATAGTTCTAGGAGTCTCGAGATTCCGAATCGCCCAAATCTTTTCAAGATTGGCTTCAATTCCTCGAGCATTGACAATGAATCCAAGGAACTTTCCGGATGCGACCCCAAAGTGACACTTCAACGGATTGAGCTTTATTCGGTACTCTTGGAGGATGTTGAACATTGTTTCTAGGTCTTTGACATGATTGATGGAGAGTCGCAACTTTAAAAGCATATCATCCACGTACATCTCCATAGTTTTCCCAATCCGGTTGGCAAACATTCGATTGACAAGTCTTTGATAGGTCGCCCCAACGTTCTTAAGTCCAAACAGCATCACTTTATAGCAATAGAGTCCCAGATCGGTGACAAAGCTGGTATGCTCCTGATCGGGTAGGTGCATCGATATCTGATTGTAGCCGGAATACACATCCTTAAAAGACAAGAGCTCGTGTCTGGCCGTTGAATCTACAAGCTGATCAATTCTGGAAATTGGAAAGCTATCTTTAGGGCATGCTTTATTTAGGTATGAGTAGTCCACACAAGTTCTCCATTTCCCGTTAGGTTTCCTGACAAGCACTGGGTTGGACACCCATTCAGGATATAATGCATCTCGAATAAACCCGTTCGACCTGAGTTTATCCACCTCTTCCTTAAGGGCTGTAGATCTCTCTGAATCCATATCGCACCTCTTCTGCTTGACCGGGACATGCCGCGGGTCAATATTCAATGTATGGCTCGCGATGTCCAGCGAGATCCCATACATGTCTTAGTGCGTCCAGGCAAACACATCAAGGTTTGCCCGGAGAAATTCAATCAATTCCTCTCTCATCTGTTCGCTTAGCTGAGACCATACCTTTATCATTCTGGAATCGTCAACATCATCGATCGTCTGCTCTGCCGGGGAAGCCTGACTATCCTTGAATTCATCTTCATTGTCATCATCTCATGGATCAAGATCCTTTAGGAACTGGTTGTGGAGCCCGGGTCTAGGCCCAGGCATTAGCTGTCAATTATCAGTAAAACGGACGCAGAGAGATTCCTCTATGTCCTTGCCCTTTTCTTTTCGCTGCGCCTCCCACAGCTCAGCAACATAACAGGCGCGTCCAACCGCCGGATCTCCCTGAAGAACTCCAAGCCCGTTGTTGGTGGGGAACTTAAGATTTAAACACCAAGGGGCAATAGCTGTCCTGAATTCAGCCAGGGCTGGTCGGCCCAAGAAAGCATTATACGGTGAATTGATATCCAACACAATGAGCTGTAACATTCAGACTCTCCAGCGGTCTCCGATTCCCAACTCCACCGGTAATTCCACCATCCCAGTGGGTATAGTTGCACTTCCATTGAAGCTGTGTATGCGAGACTGACACGACTTCTAGTCCTTCGCTTCCATCTTCATCCGATCATATGCTCGCTTGAAAAGAATATTCACGGAGCTTCCACTGTCCACTAAGATCCTCTTCATCCAAGCATGACCTATTTGAGCTGATATGACTAGTGGATGAATGGTGGGGGCTTCGACTCTATCGGCATCCCTATCTCGGAAAACGATGTCGTCTGTCATCGTCTTTTTTTATTTAGACGGAGCCCCATTGTCAAGATTACTGCAATATTCGAAGCTCGCATGCCTAACTGAGCTAGCATACGACTTCATTTCCTTCCAGCTCCGGTCAGTTGGATGAAGACCACCACTTACTGTGTTAATAAATAACCTCCCGCCAGCACGCGCGGATTCCTCTGGTCTAGCCTGATTTTGTACTTGATTCTGATTCGATTGGCCCGCACCTCCAGCCTGCGGTGCCCGGACGAATTGTTCCAACTTCCTCTCACGGATTAGCTTCTCAATAATGTCCTATAAATGACAACATTCTTTGGTATTGTGACCGTAGCAATCATGGAATCTACAGAATTTTCCAGATTGAATCTGCTTTTCGGACGACTGCTTCGGAGCAGGCTTCTTATATTGGCCAGTATTACAGGTCTGCAAGTACACATTCTCTAGGGATGTATTCAAAGGAGTATAGGTGTCAAACATGGGAGCTCTACATCGCGGTCCACGATTTTTATCTCGCTTCTTACCCTGACTTCCATCGCCTTTCTGCGTATTCTGTATATTTAACTGCAATTTACCGGAACTCTCACATGTTTGCTTCACAGCGACGTTACTTTCAATGCCTTCCACACTGGGCCCCCGCATCATCCTTCTTCCTGGATTGTTTAGCGTCTTCTCTTCTTAAGAACTGGGCCGCTTTAGAGTAGAAACGGTCCAGCAACGCGGAGGGTTTCCCAGCCAACCAGTTGCCAAATTCGGAATCATGATCGATTCCTTTAGTCAGCGCCATCAATATGGATTATCATTAGGGTTACTAATCTCCGCACAAGCGGCATGGAATCTTTCCAGATAACGCCTGAGTGTCTCTCCCGGAGCCTAAGTGACGCTGGATAAGGTGTTCACATCCTTAGCTCTTGTGACGTGCATACGAAACTGTTCGATGAATTTCGTAGCTAACTGATCAAAGCATAAAATGGATCGGGGCGGTAGGCGAGTAAACCACATGGTCGCGATACCCTCGTGGGAGATATGAAAACTTCTACATTTGACCGCATCGTCAGCTCATGTGGCATTCATAAGCCATTCATACTTTAAGATGTGTTGGTTAGGGTCTGAACTCCCTTGATAAACATGTAAAGTTGGCATTTTGAATCAGTGGGGCGGTTCAGCATAAAGGATGTCATTAGTGAAGGGTCTATGACTCCAGGAGATTCCTCAGTCGTCATTGGAAAGGCCCTGACTTTCTCGAATCATTTGACGGATCATGGTCGGGAGGTATGGCATCTGGACATTCTGAGCATTCTGGGCCAATGTGTGGTCGGGTTCCATAATGTGAGGATGGCCCGGGCGCGGTTGACGATCCATGCCTCGCCTCCTTGGCTCCAGGTCTTCGGGCACATAGGGTTTAGGAGTACGATCTTGTTGACGAAGGTTCAGATCTGCTCGGTTCTGATTGTCAGCTTCCAAATCTATGGCTATGGTAGTGGCAACAGCACGGTTATCCACAGTGTGATAAGGAATTGCCCCTCCCAGGGAGGAGGGTTCAGCCTGGTAACTTGTAGATGGACCAACTCCCACTTGTCCAAGGTTCAGAGTGCGCTGATGCCCGGGAGCTTGCGCATAGCTTCCATCCAGCCGTGGACGTGTAGATCTATGATTGTAATCAGAGGAAGCAGAGCTTTCCGTGGATGAGTAGGAAGCTTGATCCCTTCTGGATCTCCTTCATCTTTCCTGATTCAATTGGTTGGTTAACTCCATGTTGGCACAGATCTGCTTGGTAAACTGTTGGCGGCTTTGGGTCAGTTCTTGCATCAACATTTGGAACTCCTCCCAGGTGATAGGGCCTTGTGGATCTGAAGGTCCAACTGAATTTTGACTTGTAGCGAGCAGCTGCGCAGGGTTTTGTGTATCTCGTCCTTCCTGATCTGCAGCAGTTGAGGCAGTCCTAGTAGTAACTATGGTGAATGGTGTAGCTCCTTCCTAGATTTGATGCAATCTGAATAGGATGGAAGAACTACTTATATTCTCCTTAGAATCTTGCAATCCTACGATGGTAGTAGATCCAAAGAGAAGGAGAAAACCCGGGTTTTCTCAGTGAAAGCACCAAAGTGTTTATACCAAAATTGGACACAACACTCTTCAGACGTATTTGAAGAGATTAAAGTGAAGAATATAAATGAAAAATGAAGTTAATCTTTCAAACACGCCAAAAATAGACAAACAGAAGTATAAGAACACGGAGATTAATTTAGAGTGGATCGGCGTTGTAGCCTACGTCCACTATAGAAAGTTTGCTGTTTTATTGATGATTCTCACTGGTTACAACTGATTACAACAGTACTCTCAAGATACAACGGAGATTTCGATAGAGTATTGGCGTAGAAGAGTCAAAAGTCCCTTTTCTCAAGGCCTTGGACTGCTATTTATAGGTGTAGACTGAGAATATCTATCTCAAACTTTGGAAGACTCCTTCTCTCATATGGGTGGTCCCACGTGATCGATCCCTGGACGTTTGGGATCGATCCATGATCGATACGCATGAAATTCTTATCGATCCAAATTTGGTCTTTTTGGGTCGAGATCGATCACGAACATTCTTGAGGTAGTACGCAAGCTCCTGGGAAAATTTGGTGGCAGTTGGACATGTAGATTTTGAGTTATGATCGATACAAGTTTATGTTTGCAGTGTATTGCCGAGCTTCGTATTGATACCATCTCGTATCGATGACTTTGTATCCGTGATATGCACGTGTCGATCAGATGACGTGGCGCTATATTCTAGGATTGATCCACTTTTCATGCCGAGTGACCGAGTCTTCCTCTCTTTTAGGCTTTGTTCGTATCGACCTGATGTGTTCCTTTCGTATCGATCTACTATGTGAGACCAATTCGTATCGACCGCTTACACTCCCCATTCGTATCGATATAGGCTCAAGCCTTTCGTATCGATTGATGAGCGATACGAAATGTTGTCAAGTGATGGATACGAAATGGAGTTCTTTCAAGGATACGAACTGTTGTTAGCCATGATGGATACGAAGTAGGGTGAGCTTGATGGATACATAACAATGCACATTCGATGGATACGAACTAATGGCCGCTTGGTGGATACGAAGGAGGTCTTCTGAAGGGATGGAAACAGACTTGCATGGATACGAATGGTTTTGATTCCCTTAACCTTGATCGATCCATATCTTGAGCATATGAACTTCGATTTACTTGAAATTTGGAACGTTGGCTTTCATAGCTTTACTTGTCGTATCATATCGATTGTAGCTCGATCCAGACTTGGGAAAAATTCGCCAGTATCAATAGTGAACCTGTGTATAACCGATCTTCGAGACATACTGTCCTTGGTTTCTAGTCAAGTTCTTGGTGTCACGGCCTTGCCAAAAGGTGGGATAACATAAACTACACCATTATACGGAAACCGTCCACATCGAACCGCAAAAACGGTGCGAAAACCTGCACCGATTCTTCTAACCAAAACGAATACTCCAAATTGGACCAATCCGCATCAATCGATTTGGTTGCGATTTGGACTATTGTACCGACCATTTAAACCAAACCGAACCGAATATTTATCCTAATAATCTTTTGATAAAAATATAAGCAACACCTATGTCATTTTATATTCTAATGATGTAAATTTTATTTTTAGCTTATATTAATAATAATCATTGTCATAAAGGAAGAAGTTATGATTTTAATATAATATTTTTCATCTTTTTTTTGGATAATTGCTAATTATAATCTTATTCTAGTCATTTTACTTAATGATTATACACTGATTAACATTGATGATTGGTTAATCTACTAAAAAAATCTCACTTGTAACTAAATATCAAATTGAAATATTCATACAATAAGAACTAATCTTTCATTTCAGTATAACATCGTGTGTTTTAACCTTTAAGTGAAAAAGTTTCACACAGTTGCCTTCGTAAATTGATTGTTGATGGAAGTAATTCTCTTAATTCATATTTAATATGGATTCAAACCGGACCGGACCAAAATCAGACCATATTACATTAAACCAAACCGAAACCGAACCGTTTAAAAGATTAGTATAATGGTTTGTATTTTTTATTAACGTTTGATGCGGTGCGGAAGTGGTTTGGGCTCCAAACCGCACCAAACCGACCCGCACATACCTCTACTTTCTTCTATGATCTTTTACTTCTGCTATATTTCCAACTCGCAATTGTTGTATACAAATCTTTGATTCTTATAGTGTATATGGATATTTGATAAAAGATTCCAAAAGGGCCATAATATTATTGTTATCTGGTGTAAAATTACATATTAGCGATGTGTTATATGAAGAAGAACCATCTTATATTATTTTTAAATATTTGTAATGGATTTTATATTTTAAACATAAGTGAAAATAGTAATGAATATATATGCATTACTACGATCATTTCTTTAAATCCATAAAAACATCACTTTTAAAACATTGCATTCAACATCATTATCATTGGATAGGTCATACAATCAGGTTCGTCGTATTGCACAAAGAAAGTATACGTCGTAGTAGCTAATTTTGTGTTTAGTAAGCAGTCAATCAAAACATATACCATATAGCAAGGTGTTGCATAATATCACTTTCACTAAACCAACAGGTACAGCGAGCAGCATGCATTAAGAATATTAATTAGTTTATCAACTAATTTAGGTGGATTTAAACATATCAAGGTTGCTAGCAGATTGCAGTCCTTTGTTCCAAAACCTGTCATAGTATTCTTGGTAGGTAAAACCAATGTACGACATTTGATGATCATCATCGACCAACTCTTTATATGGCCTGATCAGAGCTTCGGGTGATGGACAGTAAAAGGTAGGTGTTAACGCTGAAAAGTGAACGCTAACACCCGGTATGTGTAGTAGTAATGTGAAAGCACCACCCGTTGGTACGGGAACAAAATATAAGCAGAAAATAGTAGAAAAGTAAAGAGAATGGATTTATAGTGGTTTGGCTCGTAATTAAGCCTACGTCCACTTTGAATTCCTTTATTGCTGATTTGGTTACAATTTGATACAATGTACTTCAAATACAATTCACTTTGATCACAAGAACACTTCAGACTAGTAGCTCAAACTTCGATGATGAGATTTGTCGAATGTGCGAGATCTCTTTCGAAGCTTGTTGTAGTGTCTTTGGTGTTGAAGTTCTTCAAGTGTAGATTCAGTTGAGAAACCGGCAGAGTAGCGGCGCTTCAGAGGAAGATCCAAAAGTCCCCCCTAGTTGGAGTTAAGGCCGTATTTATAGGAAGATCCTAGGCGAAAATCCCCCTCCAAGTCTTAGGTCGTGTACGACCTAAGTTAGGTCGTAGGTCGCGAGCGACCTAAGATAGGTCGTGGTCCGTTCGCGACTTAGGAAGTGTAGCATGATGGAGTTGCACTCGGTCTTATCTGAACAAGGTGGCAAGTGGTAGGTCGTATGCGACCTAAGGAGTAGTTGCAGAAGTTTTAGATCGTTGAGCTGCTTTGTGAAGTTAGGTCGCGAAGCTTTAGGTTGTTAACTTCTTAGGTCGTGAATGTTTTAGGTCGCTGACTTCTGGGTCGTTAACTTGCAGGTCCTTTCAGTAGTTAGGTCGTGAAGTCCCTTAGGTCGTTAGGTCGCGAAGTCCCTTAGGTCGTGAAATTCCTTAGGTCGTTAAGTTCCTTAGGTCGTTAGGTCATGAAGTTATAGGTCGCGAAGTTTTAGGTCGCTCAAAAATATGAGTTAACACTTGCCCCTCGAAGTATAGGCCTATGTCGTAGGTCGTGTGCTTCGACTTAACTTTGCTAGGTTGTGAGCGACCTAAAAACTCATATTAACTCGCGCACCCATTTGTCTCCTTCTTGCCCTATATAAACTGTTAGGTCGCTCCTTCCTCCCTACCTTACTACTCCGATCTCCCACTGCCATTGACGAATCTCCGAACTTCCAAAGGCGAATTCAATCCATTTAGTCGTCGATTCATCTCTACCAACATACTACGTAAGTGAATTCGATCTCTATTCCACCATAATCGCCGCTCAATCATGAATCCATGTTTTTCGACCCAAGTCCAATTTCATGTGTCGTGCTTCATTTTGAATGGTCATTACAATCGATTTTTGATCGTCGTTTGATATGTTGTTGTGATTCATGAAGGCACGGTAATATTTATAATGGATCGGAGGGATTTGGAATCGATTTTTTGGGTGGTTTGGTGGTTTGTGGAGATGAATGAAATTCACGAAGAGGACGATAGATTTCTTTGTAATGGCGATATCGGATTGTCGGGTCTAGTAAGTGATTGCATGGAGAGGAAGTCAGCGACCTATCAGATCTGAGCGACCTAAAAATTAGGTCGTGTTGGGATTTTTTCGACCTAAGTCTTACGACCCAAGAATCCTGACCGACCTAAGAATTCCTGCGACCTAAATAAAGCCGAACATCTCCGACCTATGCTAGGTCATGAGCGACCTAGGACTTGACAATTGAGCTTTGAACAGAACAACTTAACAATTGACCGACCTAATTTCTACGGCATAAGCTCTAGGTTGCAACCGAGTTAGGACTTGACAAATTTGCATTGCCTTGAACTTTTTGTCTTGCACAGTACGATCTAAGAAAGGCTCCAACCTATGCTAGGTCGCTGGACGACCTATGACTGAACTCGAGCTTGAACTGTGTTGCACTTTTTTGCAGATCGTTTTAACTTTAATGCTAATAACTTGTTAAACACAATATTTGCAGAAAAAATGGGACGAATATACTGCCATTGACTGCCCACATCGAACGATAGATTAGCCGATAAAGAATAATCCACTTAAATGAACTTATGTGAATGAAATGCTGTAAACCAACCAATTCAAGTGAAGTATTAAAGCAAAACGAAAATAGTTAACTGAAGATGGTTTGTTTACATTAATACCGCACCTGAGTTTTTTTTTAAAATTAACAAGTCCTGAAATCTTGTAATCGACCAATTGTCAACTAGTTTAATTTCAGTTATGTTTACTTTCTGTTTTTGTTAGTTAGGCACAACACTTCACACTTTTTAGGAAACGTGCACCTTGATATTTGAATATCCAGTTGATTGTGTAGAATGACTTCTCAACAAGAAGATACAGGACCAGCTGGAGAAGCTTTTCTGATTGCTAACCCATTGATTGATCCTCCGGAAAGGACTTCTACCACCTTGAGCCATAAAGTTTTCAGACAATTGTGTATCCAGTTCGACATCGCCGAAACAGATGCCTTATTTCCTGGAGCAAACGATACTGCTGACAGGCCACCTCTTGGTTTTGTCGTAGTTAATCGTCAGATGTGCCTAAGTGGAGCTATCCCGCCCTTCAACGATTTTCTTCGAGAGCTTTTTCTTCGATTAGCTATCTCTCCCTTCCAGCTACACCCCAATGGTTATGCCCTCTTGATGGGGTTGTGTGTTCTGTTCAGGAGGACGCTCGATCGTCTTCCAAGCTTTGAAGAGATTTGCTATTTATGCACCTTTGCGAAGAACAAAGACCACCCTTCAATTATACTCGTAAGGGGTGCGAGAAACCGCAAACTGATTCTAGACTTGCCCGACAGTGCACACGGGTTCTTAAGTCAATTCTTCTTCGTTCGCTGTCCTCCAGGATTCTATGCCGTCTGGAGAGTCGGAAGTAAGATTGCCTTTCTCTGTTCATCTCATGAGCCTTTCGAAATTCAAATTGTCAAATGCTTAACTTCATTCTTTACTTTTTTGCAGCACTTCCTCCTCCTCTTAGAAATCCCAGCCTCAAGTCAACCATTGAAACTTTAAGCGCTGTGGCTGCTGAAGAGAGAAGCACTAAATTTCTATTGAAAGATGAGTTTTTGCATCAGTTTGGACTTCTGCACTCCTCTCGATCTACCCAGATTCATGAAGTGTCTAGTTCTGAGACTGAATTATTAACAAATGCCCCAGTTTCTGCAGGAGAAACTACATTGGGAGAATCTGCCGTAGAGGCTGCATTGGTGAAGTGTTCTACTTCTGTTGATGTTGCGTGGTCATCTGGAAAACTCACACTTTCCCCAGTAATCGAAGAAGAAGAAGAACCTTCTAAACACTCTGGGAATGCTGATGATAAAGGAGTTGAGAGAAAGAGTCCCGCTAAGTTTGACAGTGACGACACTTTTGATGATTTAAGCGACTTAATGATAAATTCACAAGAGGTTTTAAGGATGACCCTATTACTACCAAAGTTATTTCTTCAGCAATTGAGGCGACATCCGTCTTGCAGCAAACTCCATCAACCCAAGAGTTAACGCCAGCTGCAAAAGTTGATGTTACCCCTAAGCCGAAGAGTGGTTTGTAGCTCGACGCGCATAGTTTACATGCCACACACACTTAGAATTTTTCGGCACTTATATGCACTTAGCTTCCTCTTTCTGTAGATTTCTATATTTCATTTCTTTTTCATTTTCAGATTCTCTAATGGGGCGATCTGGCTCGTACTACGACAAATTCCAGCGCCATGGAAGCCACGATACTTATGATTTTAGGCGCTATCTCACTGCCCCGAGGGAAACAGATGAAGAAAGAGCTATTAGGAAGGCTTAAGAAAGGCGGGATTATGAGCATCAATACGGGAGGAGGGATGAGCGATACGACTCTTCTCACAGAAGCGATGATTCCCATAAGCGAAAGTCTTATGACGATAAAGGGAAGAGTCACATTGTTGAAGATCCAAGCAAGCGGGTCAAGCCTAGTGACGCGTCTGCAATTTCTGAAAAGACCGATGTTCCTAACCCTCATGACATCTCCTCCGGTTCTCCTGCTTTAGAGAGAACCGACATTCAGACAATTATAAACATGCCTCAGTATCAAGTCAAGGATGCTCCGCCTAAACTTCAAAGCTGATTCCCAAACTGGTGTCTAAAAGGAGTTTGCTTTGACTTAGACTTGGTTCCCATTGATAAGCAGGCCATGCTGAAGAATCTCGATGCTGTTAAGCTTGACATTGAGAGAATGTCTGGATGGCAGAAACTGGTTGACGAGCTTCAAAGAGTTAATCATATGAATCTTGAGGCCATGTTAACTATGGAGAACGATCATTCAGAGTGGAAGAAGATTCTCAAGCAACACGATGCGGAGATGACGAGCATCGCTGACGACAATGCAAGACTTGATTCTGAAGTTAAGAAACTCAAGGAAGATCTTGCCACCTCTTCCGCTTCGCATTCCCAAAAAGAAGAGGTCTTCCAAAAGCAAGTGCGAGATGCACATGCTGCTCAAAGAGATGCTGAAGCCAAGCTTGAAGCGGAGAAGCATATTGTTGAAAAATACCGCAATGACACCGTCCAGCTGCGGGAAAAAGTCAGCTCTCAAGATTTGGAAATTGTAAGGCTGCAAGCTCAGTTATTGAAAACTAAAAAAGAGCGCGATGAGGCAGTTGCCGGCCAAGCTGCAGCCATGGCTGAAAAAGAAGCGGCTGAGCAGTTGCACGAGGCGACGAAGGCCAAAATCAGCTCTACTTTATTTGACTTTTATATCCATAGCGTTTTGGGGCGCGGAAGCCTCTCATTTCTGGGTCCGACATACAAAACTACTTTGGCTGAAGTGTGGGAGGCGATAATTGATATGTTTGGAGGCGCTGGCTATGCAGAGGCGGATCTTGAGGCGAATTATCTGGATGATGAAGCACGCACCACCCTTGCCAGGGGAAAAGAGCAGCTTGCTAGGGAGCGAGCCGAAGCAGCGGGAGGAGAGTGTTTAGAGAAAGTGACTGTAACTGACCCTACTCGTCCTCCGGCTTCGGTCGATCCTGATAACATTGGCTCTAGTTCCTATTCTCCACCTCCTGCAAAAGCCGAAGCTAAAACCACAACTACTGAGCCTCCCACTGTTCAGGACGAGGAGAAGACTCAAGACGACATTGAAGCTGAACAATTTGAAATCAATGTGATTAAACCAACTTCTCCAGGTAACTTCGATGTTGATCCAAGTCGAGTAGATTACTTATTTGCTTCAACTGAGTTTGAAAAGAGCAGCTTGCTAGGGAGCGAGCCGAAGCAGCGGGAGGAGAGTGTTTAGAGAAAGTGACTGTAACTGACCCTACTCGTCCTCCGGCTTCGGTCGATCCTGATAACATTGGCTCTAGTTCCTATTCTCCACCTCCTGCAAAAGCCGAAGCTAAAACCACAACTACTGAGCCTCCCACTGTTCAGGACGAGGAGAAGACTCAAGACGACATTGAAGCTGAACAATTTGAAATCAATGTGATTAAACCAACTTCTCCAGGTAACTTCGATGTTGATCCAAGTCGAGTAGATTACTTATTTGCTTCAACTGAGTTACTTTGGCTGAAGTGTGGGAGGCGATAATTGATATGTTTGGAGGCGCTGGCTATGCAGAGGCGAATCTTGAGGCGAATTATCTGGATGATGAAGCACGCACCGCCCTTGCCAGGGGAAAAGAGCAGCTTGCTAGGGAGCGAGCCGAAGCAGCGGGAGGAGAGTGTTTAGAGAAAGTGACTGTAACTGACCCTACTCGTCCTCCGGCTTCGGTCGATCCTGATAACATTGGCTCTAGTTCCTATTCTCCACCTCCTGCAAAAGCCGAAGCTAAAACCACAACTACTGAGCCTCCCACTGTTCAGGACGAGGAGAAGACTCAAGACGACATTGAAGCTGAACAATTTGAAATCAATGTGATTAAACCAACTTCTCCAGGTAACTTCGATGTTGATCCAAGTCGAGTAGATTACTTATTTGCTTCAACTGAGTTTGAAAAGAGCAGCTTGCTAGGGAGCGAGCCGAAGCAGCGGGAGGAGAGTGTTTAGAGAAAGTGACTGTAACTGACCCTACTCGTCCTCCGGCTTCGGTCGATCCTGATAACATTGGCTCTAGTTCCTATTCTCCACCTCCTGCAAAAGCCGAAGCTAAAACCACAACTACTGAGCCTCCCACTGTTCAGGACGAGGAGAAGACTCAAGACGACATTGAAGCTGAACAATTTGAAATCAATGTGATTAAACCAACTTCTCTAGGTAACTTCGATGTTGATCCAAGTCGAGTAGATTACTTATTTGCTTCAACCGAGTTTGATGAATTTCTTGATTATTACTTAAGTCTTGATGAGCCGATATCTTCTCTTTTTTCGAAGAATACTGATTTTAACTTCTTTTCTTCTGTAGCGGAAGTACCGAAAGCTGCGCAAACTTCTCCTCTTCCAGCTGTTCCTCCTCCATCCCTTCAAGTCACTCCTGTTTCTCAGCCGGGATCGCAGGAAGAGCAAATAGAAGCCCTTCAAGGCTTGGAGGATCCGCCCGCCTCACAAGAGCAGAAGCCGGAAGATCTCGAGGATAGTGAGAAGACTCCGGAGCAGTCTCTTGATGATAACATGAAACTTTCTGCGCTGCTTACTACTCCGGGAAGTGAGTCTTCTTCGAAGAGGAAAGGGAAGCGCGTCATGAGGAAGAAGAAGAAAAGCGTTTCAGCTGGAGAAGATGAAGCAGAAGAAGATCCAGCTACACCTTCTTCTCCTTCTTCTCCGACCCGTCCACGCCCGATTCTGAAACTAGTCATCAAACCGGGCAAGGGTACTAAGGTGGCAGGAAGAAGGAGTGATAAGCTGGACTCTACTTTTCTTATTTTGATTTTTGCTTGTATTGACCGGAGATTGTGCGGATACCGGCCTCCGCTTATTGAAACCTGCATATGCAAAAAATTTCATAGTATGGAATAAAATGGTTCTTTTTGCTTATACAATTTCTTGTTAGTATATGTGTGAACGCATTTATTCCTTGTTTTTGCACAAGTTTCTTTATTTACTTTATATGATATTGTAGTGAGCTCGTGGTATGATGTTTGAGCGTTGTTTTTATTCATATAGCTATATGCCCCCATACCATGGCTTACTGCAATATTCTGAAAAGACTTGTACTCTTATTTTAGAGAATAATTTTTCCGTTTTAAGGAAACATTATTCTGCTTTTAATAGAATATGCTTTGTATCGGAGAAGTCTCTCTTTCTCTTTCTTTTTAAAGAACACTTCTACTTTCAGGGATGATCACTTTTATTTGTTGAAAAGTGGATTCCCCTACGCAGTGAAGCGAGCTTCTAAAAAATGTTTTGACATTTCAACTCTGGCGAAGTGGGTCTCCGAAGAGAGATTTTTGCACTTCAATTTTGGTGAAATGTGCCTCCTAAGAGGTCTTCTTGGCATTTCTAAGGAGTGGCATTATGCTCAATGGAGTAGTGTGGACTCCGAAGATTAGCATTTGAACTTTGAGGAGTAGCATGGACTCCGAAGAGTAGTAGTTGGACTCCGAAGAGTAGCACGAGGACTATATGGAGTAGCATGGACTCCGAAGAATAGCACGTGAACTTGGAGAAGTAGCATTTGGACTCCGAAGAGTAGCAGTTGGACTCCGAAGAGTAGCACGAGGACTCTGTGGAGTAGCATGGACTCCGAAGAGTAGCACGTGAACTCGGAGGAGTAGCATTTGGACTCCGAAGAGTAGTAGTTGGACTCCGAAGAGTAGCACGAGGACTCTATGGAGTAGCATGGACTCCGAAGAGTAGCACGTGAAATCGGAGAAGTAGCATTTGGACACTGAAGAGTAGCAGTTGGACTCCGAAGAGTAGCACGAGGACTTTGTGGAGTAGCATGGACTCCGAAGATTAGCACGAGGACTCTGTGGAGTAGCATGGACTCCGAAGAGTAGCACGTGAACTTTGAGGAGTAGCATTTGGACTCCGAAGAGTAGTAGTTGGACTCCAAAGAGTAGCACGAGGACTCTGTGGAGTAGCATGGACTCCGAAGAGTAGCACGTGAACTTTGAGGAGTAGCATTTGGACTCCGAAGAGTAGTAGTTGGACTCCGAAGAGTAGCACGAGGACTCTGTGGAGTAGCATGGACTCCGAAGAGTAGCACATGAACTCGGAGAAGTAGCATTTGGACTCCGAAGAGTAGCAGTTGGACTCCGAAGAGTAGCACGAGGACTCTGTGGAGTAGCATGGACTCCAAAGAGTAGTAGTTGGACTCCGAAGAGTGGCACGAGGACTCTGTGGAGTAGCATGGACTCCGATGAGTAGCACGATGATGCAGCTCAGGCTAGAGTCGAAGCAGTGCAAGCTCTGAATTCACCAGGCATAGGTCGCCCACGACCTAAGAAATCACTGGTTTTAGATCGGTCGCGACTTAAGAAAGGAGTAGGCTTAAGTCATACACGAGATAACGGAGCTGAAGAAGAAATCCCAGGTCGTACCCGACCTAACGAAGCGGATGTAAGTCGTCCACGACATAACAAAGAAGACCTAAGTCATCCACGACTTAACTCAAGCGGGTCACGACCTAAGGAAGAAGATTTAGGTCGTATGCGACCTAAGAGGGAAGCTTTAGGTCGGCTACGAGATAACGAAGTAGCGGCACGAGTTGAGAATGCGCAAGGCTTAAGTCGGCTACGACTTAAAGGAAGTGTTTTAGGTCGTCTACGACCTAACGAGTATGCTAAAGAAAGGATCTCACGACCTAAGATAAGTCGCGTACGACCTACGACCTAAGTTAGGTCGCGAGAAACGTTAGGTCGCCAATTGCTACAGTTCGCTGAAGATTGAAGCCGTGGATTCTTATGCCGCTTTACTCTATGCCGTTGATTGTTTTAAGTCGCGAAGAATGTTATGTCGCTGCTGTTTGAGTCGTTGGGCCTGCTAAGTCATAGGTCGCAGGTTATAGGTCAGAAACGACCTAAGTGTTGTAAATTCGTGATGTGTTGTATGTGTTGCTTTGTTAAGTCGCTATGTACTATTTGTTGTGTCTTTTAAGTCATAAGTCGTCTGATTTTTAAGTCGTGGGTTTTTAGGTCGGAGACGACTTATGTGTTGTACAATTTTGTTTATGGCATGAGTTGTAGCCTATAAATAGGCAAGTTGAGTCATTTGTAAAAGTTTAGTTGATTTGAAATAAAAACTTTGTTTTGTTAGCTTTGTGCTTTCACCAAATTGGTAGTTGAGTGTAATCTCCTATCTCCACTCTCGGATAATCGAGTGCGCTCGATTCAATGACAGCTGAAGCCGATTCACGGAATCTAGTGCGCTAGATCAACGTGTGAAGAATCGCAGATCTTTGAACCCGGTATCGTGCGCGATCAACGTGTTCGGGATAGCTAGAATTCGGTATCTTCGGATCAACGAATTTGGGCATTTCAGTATTCATCAATCCACCGATTGCTACTTTCATCGATCTACATTGTTTTGTTTTAATCCGCTGCGTCAGTTTGGTATCAGAGCCTGATTTAGCCAATCATAGCTAGATCGAGTCTTGGAGCCAGTTCTTTTGAAGAATTTCGAAATTGAAGTGTTAGCCGAGCTTGAAGTATGGAAGCCGAGATAAGAAGAGTGTAGATCGAGCATCATTTCATTGTCTAGCCGAGAAGTTATTGTTCATCGTGTTCATCGCAAATTGCAACAAAGTGGGAATTTCGATCCATATCATTTTGGATCAAAGTTCGAAAGGTGTTTGAATTTGAAGTGTTGAAGAGTTTCGGCCGAGCTAAGCAAGGAAGGCCGTGTACATCATTTTGAAAGTCAAAGTCGAGGATTGAGGAGTTTGTAAAGTTTCAAATCATGCTGCCAAGAAGAGCTAATCGTCACCAAAACGTAGAAGCTTTATATAGAAGAGAAGAAGCAGATGAGATGGAGAAAAGGATTAATGAAAACTTTAGTGAAAAGCTTAATGAAGGGATTGGACGATTAGAGAAGATGATGTTAGAGATGAATCAAAATCGGAGAAGGGTTTCACCTGAATCCAACCATGGGGGAAGTAGAGTCTCACCACATTCCAATCGAGAAAGAAGTGTTGATGATGATCGAAGACATGATAGGAATGTGAATGATCGAGAACGGAGGAATGTAGATAGAAGGGATGTTGGTGGAAGACGTGATGGTAGTAGAGATGTTGGTGGTCAGGATCGACATCGATATACATCAGATTTTGAAGAAGAGTATGACGGTGGAAGTGTTCATGGACAAGGACGTGGACAAGGAAGAAATCAGTCGGAGTATGATCACAAGTGGGAATCTGGGATGAAGACTGAAATACCGGAGTTCAAAGGAGGTATGCAAGCTGAAGAGTTTTTGGATTGGTTGTCTAATGTGGAGGAGATTTTTGACTTCAAGGAAGTTCCAGAACATCGTAGAGTGAAGTTGGTTGCTACAAGGTTGAGAGGTAGAGCTTTGGCATGGTGGCAGCAAACCAAACTTATACGTGAACGGGGAAGTCAAAGGTTGAATCATGGGAAAAGATGAGGAAAATGATGAAAGCCACATTCTTACCTTATAATTATCAATCGCTTATGTATTAGAGGCTGCAAAACTTGAGGCAAGGAACGAAGTCTGTTAATGACTATGCTGATGAATTCTATCAACTGATTGCAAGGAACGATATCATGGAGACAGAGGAACAATTAACAGCTAGATTTGTTGGGGGGTTACGAATGCAGATTCAAGATATGGTTAACATGTTTGATCCTAGATCTGTAGCGGAAGCACACCAGAAGGCGTTGGCTTGGGAGAAACAGGGAAGACGAGGAGGTGGTGTGTTTACAAATTCCAACAATCCAGTGAGGGGTGTTAGTGGAAGTTCTAATGTTTCAAAAACTGTTGCAAAACCAGTTGTGAATGAGGTTGGGAAGACGAAAGTCAATAATGGTTTAAATTTTTATAATTGCCAAGAAATGGGCCACAAAAGTAATGAATGTACAAAACCGAAGAAGAGGGCTATGATAGCGGAGGTTGAGGATGAGGATGAAGAAGCTGAATGTTCCAATTCACCACCTGATGAGGGGGAAGAAGAAGTGTCGGGAGACGAAGGTTGTAATCTGATGATGAGGAGGTCTTGTTTGACACCAAAGCTAGAGGAGGATTGTAGTTGGTTGAGGAGCAATATATTTCAGTCGACATGTACTATTCTGGGGAAAGTTTGTAAATTTGTTATTGATGCTGGAAGCTGTGATAATATAATTTCTTCAGAAGCGGTGAGGAAATTGGCATTGAAGACTGAGAAACATCCGAAACCGTACAAGTTGACTTGGTTGAGAAAAGGCGGGGAGGTGAAGGTTGGACGAAGGGCTTGTGTGAATTTTTCAATTGGGAAGAAATATAAAGACGAAATCTGGTGCAATGTGGTAGACATGGACGTATGTCATTTGTTGCTGGGGAGACCGTGGCAGTATGATAGGGCGGTGCAACATGACGGGCGTACCAACAGTTATAGCTTTATGTTTGAAGGCACGAAGATTACTCTAGTTCCAAAGAAGCGACTACAAGAAGAAAACAAACTAGAGGAGATTGAAGAGCTGAAAACTTTATTATCCTTGAAGGAGTTTGTTAAAGAAGTTGAAGAGGAGCCTGAAGTGTTTTTGTTGATTGGGCGAGAGAGCAATGAAGTGGTTTAGATACCTGAAGAAGTTAAACCAGTACTTGAAGAGTTTAATGATGTATTTCCTGAAGAGCTGCCAACGGAATTGCCACCGTTGAGGGATATACAACACCAGATAGATCTTGTTCCGGGTGCTGTGTTGCCACATAAACCACATTATCGAATGAGTCCGAAAGAACATGAAGAGTTGCGAAGGCAGGTAGAGGAATTGCTTGAACAAGGACGAATACAGGAGAGTTTGAGTCCGTGTGCTGTACCAGCATTACTCGTACCGAAGAAGGATGGCTCATGGAGAATGTGTACGGATAGCAGGGCACTAAATAAGATAACGGTTAGATACAGATTTCCGATGCCGAGGCTTGATGATCTGTTAGATCAAATTAGTGGGTCTGTGATCTTTTCTAAGATTGACTTGAAGAGCGGTTATCATCAGATTCGCATTAGACCAGGGGACGAATGGAAGACAGCATTCAAGACGAGGGAAGGATTGTATGAATGGCTGGTAATGCCGTTTGGTCTATCGAATGCACCGAGTACATTCATGAGGGTGATGAATCAAATTTTCAGGCCGTACATTGGGAAATTTGTGGTGGTTTACTTTGATGATATTCTGATCTACAGTGCTAGTACAGAAGAGCATGTTCAGCATTTGAAGAAAGTGTTAATTATCCTTCGTGAAGAACAATTCTACGCTGCTACAAAGAAGTGTGTTTTTATGGCAAAGAGTGTTTTATTTCTGGGGTATGTTGTATCAGAGGGAGGAATACAGGTTGACCAGAGTAAAGTCGAAGCAATTAGAGATTGGCCACAGCCCAAGATGATAACAGAAGTTCGGAGTTTCCACGGGTTGGCTTCATTTTATCGGAGGTTTATTCCACACTTTAGTAGTGTGATGGAGCCTGTGACTGATTGTATGAAGGGTAAACAGTTTGCATGGACAGAGGAAGCAGGGGTTGCTATTGAGCGAATCAAAGAACTCTTGACGTCAGCACCAATTCTAGTATTACCAGATTTTCAGTTAGTGTTTGAACTACATACTGATGCATCAAAGGTTGGGATTGGAGGAGTGTTGAGTCAGAAGGGACGTCCGATTGCATATTTCAGTGAGAAGTTATCGGGAGCAAAGATGAGATATAGTACTTATGATGTGGAATTTTATGCTGTTGTACAAGCCATTAAACATTGGAGACATTACTTATTTCAGAAAGAGTTTGTTCTTTACACTGATCATGAGGCGTTGAAGCATTTACAAGGGCAAGACAAGATTTCAGCGAGACATGCATCGTGGATTGCGTACCTACAACAGTTTACGTTTGTGGTGAAGCATAAATCTAGAGTGACGAATCGTGTTGCGGATGCGTTGAGCAGAAGGAACCATTTGTTAACTACAATGAAGGTCGAAGTGACAGGGTTTGGTGTGCTACCAGAAGTAATTGTTGAAGATCCTTACTTTATGAAGCTTGTAGATAAAGTCAAGAATGGGGAGACGGATGAGTTTATGATGGTAGATGGTTTTCTGTTCAAAGGAAATCGATTGTGCATACCTGATTGTAGTTTGAGAATGAAGATTGTGAAAGAGCTACATGAAGAAGGCCACGTGGGTAGAGACCGTACATTACAGTTGATTTCACACTCTTATTTTTGGCCATCGATGAGAAAAGAGGTTGAGCGATTTGTGGAACGATGTCATATCTGTCAGGTTTCGAAAGGAACTGCGACCAACGCTGGATTATATATGCCGTTACCTGTACCAACTAAGCCTTGGGTTGATGTGAGTATGGACTTTGTGTTGGGGTTGCCGAGGACACAGCGTGGTAACGATTCCATTTATGTGGTGGTGAACCGATTTTCGAAAATGGCACATTTTATTGCTTGTAAGAAGACGGCGGATGCTGTTCATGTTGCTTAGTTATTTTTCAAAGAGATATATCGACTTCATGGATTGCCAGAATCTATTGTGTCGGATAGGGATACTCGTTTTCTGAGTCATTTTTGGCTAAGTTTGTGGAAGATGGTGGGAACGAAGTTGAACTTTAGCAGCGCTTATCATCCGCAAACGGATGGACGGACCGAGGTTGTGAACAGATCACTGGGAAATTTATTGCGATGTCTAGTTCAAGATAATCTGAAAAGCTGGGATGTGAAGTTATGCCAAGCAGAGTTCGCTCATAATCATGCCGTAAATCGTAGTACAGGATTCAGCCCATTCCAGATTATATATTCCAATTTGCCAAAGGGACCGTTGGACTTAACGGTAATACCACATTCGAAGGGGATAGTTAAGAAAGCTGCTGATTTTGTTGAAGGGTTGACGGAATGTCATAAAATCGTTCAGGAACGATTGGAGAAAGCGAATGAGAGATATAAAAAGTCCGCAGACTTGAAGCGAAGAAATGTTGAGTTTAATGAAGGAGATAGGGTATATGCTGTGTTAACTAAAGATCGTTTTCCAGTGGGTGCTTATAACAAGTTAAAAGCCAGAAAAATTGGTCTTGTAGAAGTCGTGAAACGAATTAATGAAAATGCTTATAAATTGAAGCTGCCGGAGGATGTGTACACTTCTGATGTGTTCAATGTTAAGCATCTCGTACCATATTACGGGGATGAACGATTGGATGTGGAAGAATTTACAAATTCGAGGACGAATTTTTCTCAACCTAGGGAGGATGATGCAGCTCAGGGTAGAGTCGAAGCAGTGCAAGCTCTGAATTCACCCGGCATAGGTCGCCCACGACCTAAGAAATCACTGGTTTTAGATCGGTCGCGACTTAAGAAAGGAGTAGGCTTAAGTCGTACACGAGATAACGGAGCTGAAGGAGAAATCCCAGGTCGTACCCGACCTAACGAAGCAGATGTAAGTCGTCCATGACATAACAAAGAAGACCTAAGTCGTCCACGACTTAACTCAAGCGGGTCACGACCTAAGGAAGAAGATTTAGGTCGTCTGCGACCTAAGGGGGAAGCTTTAGGTCGGCTACGAGATAACGAAGTAGCGGCACGAGTTGAGAATGCGCAAGGCTTAAGTCGGCTACGACTTAAAGGAAATGTTTTAGGTCGTCTACGACCTAACGAGTATGCTAAAGAAAGGATCTCACGACCTAAGATAAGTCGTGTACGACCTACGACCTAAGTTAGGTCGCGAGAAACGTTAGGTCGCCAATTGCTACAGTTCGCTGAAGATTGAAGCCGTGGATTCCTATGCCACTTTACTCTATGCCGTTGATTGTTTTAAGTCGCGAAGAATGTTATGTCGCTGCTGTTTGAGTCGTTGGGCCTGTTAAGTCATAGGTCGCAGGTTATAGGTCGGAAACGACCTAAGTGTTGTAAATTCGTGATGTGTTGTATTTGTTGCTTTGTTAAGTCGCTATGTACTATTTGTTGTGTCTTTTAAGTCGAAAGTCATCAGATTTTTAAGTCGTGGGTTGTTAGGTCGGAGACGACTTATGTGTTGTACAATTTTGTTTGTGGCGTGAGTTGTAGCCTATAAATAGGCAAGTTGAGTCATTTGTAAAAGTTTAGTTGATTTGAAATAAAAACTTTGTTTAGTTAGCTTTGTGTTTTCACCAAATTGGTAGTTGAGTGTAATCTCCTATCTCCACTCTCGGATAATCGAGTGCGCTCGATTCAACGACAGCTGAAGCTGATTCACGGAATCTAGTGCGCTAGATCAACGTGTGAAGAATCGCAGATCTTTGAACCCGGTATCATGCGCGATCAACGTGTTCGGGATAGCTAGAATTCGGTATCTTCGGATCAACGAATTTGGGCATTTCAGTATTCATCAATCCACCGATTGCTACTTTCATCGATCTACATTGTTTTGTTTTAATCCGCTGCGTCACATGTGAACTCGGAGGAGTAGCATTTGGACTCCGAAGAGTAGCACGAGGACTCTTTGGAGTAGCATGGACTCCGAAGAGTAGCACGTGAACTCGGATGAGTAGCATTTGGACTCCGAAGAGTAGTAGTTGGACTCCGAAGAGTAGCACGAGGACTCTGAGGAGTAGCATGGACTCCAAAGAGTAGCACGTGAACTCGGAGGAGTAGCATTGTTGCTTGTGTCCTTCTACCATCTGTTTCCTGGCGATTCCTCGTTATCACTTCAAGTGCATGTTCCATCCTTTTGCAAGTTGTTTGCTTTTTGCCAAAGAAATGTACATTATCGTTGAGTGAATCCACGGGGCAGACGCAAACTACTTTACCGGATGTTCGTTTGCACAAACGATCGCGATTGGTTAGCCAGGGTCTGGAATCTCCTCGTTAAGAAGATGCCCGCTTTGGTGGAATCACTAACTGTTTGAATAGCACTTCTTTTGTAGGAGTTGAATTTTGGAACTTTTGTGGCTTGGCATTCATTTGATGAGTGATTTGTAGGAATCTCTTGGCTTCGTGATGGGTTGAATAGGTAAGCTTTGCTTTGGTAGCCTGCAATGTTAAATCGACATTTTAGCAATATTTTAAAGATACTTGCATATCGAAATGAGACAGGCATTTTATAGTATTAGAGAATACAAAATTTATAGTTCTTTATTATTGATTCACACTGACTTCTCAATGGTTTACAATACAAGAGTTATACATCCGACATCATTTTTACAAATTTAAGCAATGCTGTTAAGTAAAAATTGGATGCAGGTGATTGTTGTTCCAGAATCTCGAGATTGAATTTCCATTTCTGCTGAAATCATTGTTTCTGATCCATATGCCACTCAGAATGGAGTGTGGTCAGACGCTTGGTGAGGACTCCCTGTGACCATATTAATGACAAGCCTCTCAGATTCCTGCGCTGCAGCTTTGTCTTCTGAGCCGGACTGATGAGTAGGAAGTCATTGCCCCTGAGTGGATGAGGTCGGGTCGACTCTGTTTTTCTTCACATACTGTTGCAGCTTGTTCTGTTTCAGCAACTCTTCAATCACATTCTTTAATTGGCGACATTGGTTAGTGTCATGGCCAGGTTGATTGTGAAATCGACAGAATCTTCCATTATGCATTGCCCCTCTCCCCATCTCAGGTGGTTTGGGATACTTGACAACATCCTTTGTTGCGAAGAAGATATTTTCCGGTGTATCAGTTAAGGGAGTAAAATCTGGAGGATTAAAGCGGCGAGGTTTCTTCTCATTCCCCTGCTTCTTTTCTCTATTATTTTCTCTTTTCTGGTTTCCAGATTCTCTCTTGCTAGAAGCAACACCGTTATCCTTGACTTCAGCCACAACTACTTTCGCTGGCGCAGAAAGGCTTTCTAGGCGCATGAATTCGTCAGCCTTCTTATAGAATTTCTCAAGTGAGTTTGGTTCTTTCATTTTCAACCATCTTCCGAATTCACTTGATTTGTTGACGGCTCGCATCAGGTAAGTCAGGATCATACGGCGTTCTGCATTATCCACTTCGGCTAGGGCTATATTGAAATGGTTCAAGAAAGATATGATAGATTCTCCGGGCCCTTGTTCAAGGCTAGACAGTGACATTATATCCTTAGCTTTTGAAGCATACAACCTGAATTGATCCTTGAATTTTCGAGTTAATTAGAGAATTTATCTACGGACCGAGTTGGTAGCTTTGTGAACCATAGTAGAGCCACTCCTTCCAAGTACATTGGAAAGTATCGGCATTTAATCTCATCTGATGCTCTTGCACCGGTCATATGCCAGTCGTACTTATACAGGAAATGATTAGGGTCACTTGTCCCTCTATAAGCCGGGATAGTAGGAGGTACAAATTTTCTTGGAAACTCTGCTTTCAGGATCCTTTCAGTAAACGGAGTTCTGCTTGGTGCAAATCCCCAATCACTCTCATTTTCTTCCCTCTGCATGCTCTCTTTCATGATTCGGCGAACCATCCCTGATAGGTATTCCTCATTGTCCAGAGGCATCGATGGGCAGACATCAGCCGTTCTTTCAGAAGTTTGCCTGGGCAAATGCTCGCGAAAAGTTGGTTGCGGCCTTGGACCTTCAGCTTGGAAAGGTGGCGCTTCGGCGGTGCCAGCTGCTCTTTGAGGAATATCTTTCTCTTGGGAATTATGAGCATCTTCAGCGAAGACTGTTTCATTGTTTTCTGGTTGTCGATTTGCCCCAAGTAGAGCGTTTAATCTATCCATCATCAAAGCGTTTTGAGCTTCAATTTGTTGGTATAATCCAGATACAACATCGTCTAATTCAGCCCTTGTAACCCCAACAGTAGGAGTTGCCTGATTTGGTGCTGGAGAAGAATCAGCCCTGTCATTAGCATTTCCGGATCTTGTAGATCTACCAGGAGCCATGATTTCAGATAGACTTCTGGTCTTTAGAGAGATTCTTTCAACAAACTTTTGCGAAGCAATGGTGGAAAAATTCCTGAGTTCAATTCTCAGTGAAAGCACCAAAATGTTAACGCTGAAAAGTGAACGCTAACACCCGGTGTGTGTAGTAGTAATGTGAAAGCACCACCCGTTGGTACGGGAACAAAATATAAGCAGAAAATAGCAGAAAAGTAAAGAGACAACGGATTTATAGTGGTTCGGCTCGTAATTAAGCCTACGTCCACTTTGAATTCCTTTATTGCTGATTTGGTTACAATTTGATACAATGTACTTCAAATACAATTCACTTTGATCACAAGAACACTTCAGACTAGTAGCTCAAACTTCGATGATGAGATTTGTTGAATCCATATCGGATGTGCGAGATCTCTTTCGAAGCTTGTTGTAGTGTCTTTGGTGTTGAAGTTCTTCAAGTGTAGATTCAGTTGAGAAAGCGGCAGAGTAGCAGCGCTTCAGAGAATGATCCAAAAGTCCCCCCTAGTTGGAGTTAAGGCCGTATTTATAGGAAGATCCTAGGCGAAAATCCCCCTCCAAGTCTTAGGTCGTGTACGACCTAAGTTAGGTCGTAGGTCGCGAGCGACCTAAGATAGGTCATGGTCCATTCGCGACTTAGGAAGTGTAGCCTGATGGAGTTGCACTCGGTCTTATCTGAACAAGGTGGCAAGTGGTAGGTCGTATGCGACCTAAGGAGTAGTTGCAGAAGTTTTAGATCGTTGAGCTGCTTTGTGAAGTTAGGTCGCGAAGCTTTAGGTCGTTAACTTTTTAGGTCGTGAATGTTTTAGGTCGCTGACTTCTGGGTCGTTAACTTGCAGGTCCTTTCAGTAGTTAGGTCGTGAAGTCCCTTAGGTCGTTAGGTCGCGAAGTCCCTTAGGTCGTGAAATTCCTTAGGCCTTTAAGTTCCTTAGATCGTTAGCTCGTGAAGTTATAGGTCGCGGAGTTTTAGGTCGCTCAAAAATAGGAGTTAACAATAGGTATGGAGATCCTCTCTCTTTCCCTGTTGACAACTGCTGTGAAGCACACTCTTGTATCTATCGTTGCTAAGTACCTACACAAAAATGTCATCTTCAACAACACAATACATATACATAATACATTCACTTGTACCCACATTATTGATGCGCATATATTATTTATATACCATACCTGTATAACATCGCCAATATTGACAACGAAAGTGTTGGGAATAGGATTGACTGGAATCCATTTGCCATTTCTGAGAACCTGTAAACCAGACTGCACACCATCTTGAAGAAGAATAGTAATTGCATTTGGATCTTTGTGTGCAGGCAATCCATAAGTCAGTTCGGGCTGAGGGCATGGTGGGTAGTAATTTATTGCCATATGCTGAGCTTGTTTTCCAAGTGACTTTATTATGCTGTCTTTTTCAAGGCCTAGGCTTTCTGATATCGCCTCCATTAGTATCAATGCTAGTTCCCTCACTTTCTTTGAATATTCAACTGCCACTTCTCTGTTGTTTATTGATCATTTCAGAAGATATTTTTGATATTTGATGAGTAAAAGTATTTCTAAATGTGCAGATAATGAATAAAACCTGAACTGAGGAGGATTAGAAGGCCAGTCATGAGCAAAGTTTTCAAGAGGATAGCAATGGAGTCTAAGATAATCTCTCCAGTTGCTTACATTTTCACTGGATACATTGAAGCTAGTTGATAGCCTTGTCTCCTTTGATGGGTCACTCGAGTAGTTCTTTAGCCTTTCGGACTCAGGTAGACCGAAGAACTCTTTAGCAGTACTTAGCATTGAATTGATCAAATCTTCAGGTATGCCATGATTCTTTATCTGAGAATGACAGTACGCTTAGAGCATGCTTTGAAGTATATATAGCTTATATAAGTATATGTATGTGAAAATGCTTAGAGAAGTATAAGCACTGAATAACCTGAAAAAATCCATTTGAGTAACATGCCAAACCAATTTCTTTTACCACTCTTTGTCTATCAGAACCTTTGATGCCTTGAACATCAACAAGTGGAATAGGAGAATCAGCAATGTCAATGAAATTTGGCCGGTCGTAAGTAGGTCTGATATAATTGGGAGGAACTGTTTTAAGCTGTGATATATTATCACTTAGAAGTAATTTTGAAGTAGCAGGAGCCATTGGCTTACTAATTTCTTGCTTGGTAATAAAAACCGAGTTACTCAAAGTGTTGTGCAGAATATATGGGAAATTAAGCCTTAATTTATAGCAGTAGAACCTTAGTTTGATAAACAATCAAATTATCAATTCTCTTTGTCAAAGCGCAAGTAGTGTTTTTAACCATTAGCAGACATTCCAATATAGAATAGTAACACGTTATGCGCACAAAGTCTTAATTAATACAAGGATTTGGAAAAATATAGCATTTTTCAATTATGTAATTAGTTAGCGTATGCCGTTAACAGTGAAGAAAATGATATATTATAATTGAGGTCAAAGTTGACTCCATGATTGTGTTAAAACTTAGAAGTATATTTCATATCGTGGTTCACATTGATAACTTATCCTAGAAAATAGCAAAAGGTTACCATGAAATCAGAGAAATCCGTGTCAGTTTTATTATCTCAGACCCTAATCCTCAATTTCTGCCATGTCAACCGAAGAGGTTTCTACCATCGTCGAAGACCAACCATCTTCTGATCCCGCTACAGCTCCCGCCTCTGAATTTGGCCCTCCTGTCAAAAAGGCGAAAGCTAAAAGTAGCAAGTCCAAAGCAATTTTTGTTTTGTTTTCGGATTTGCTTCCTTTGTAGTTGAGTGTTATTTTATTCCCATTGAAGGTTTGTATTTTTGATGCGCATACTTCTCTTAGAAAAATACATAAAATGGTGCAGTTTGTTTTGCTTTTCGTAACCCTCGTAATTATGTTCTACTTTAGATCTCTAAGGAAAAATTGGCTCATCAAATTCAAAGAATCGTTTCCATTCAGATAATAAACTTTCTTTTTACCTTCTAATTTTGCTGCTCTCTTAGTGTTTGGTTTTTTTCCTATTGTTACCCGAGTTGAATGAGTACTGGTGTTTATAGTGTTACCAATATCATTTTTCTTTGTTTTATTATTTATTTTCGGATATTTTGAACTTTGTTTCAATGTGCGGGGATTTTTCTCTTTTAGTTGTTGTGTGGTTTTGATGAGCAATGCACATATAAAATTAATTAATCGCTTGCTATAAAAGTTAAGGATTCTTCACCTTACCAAAATTCTTTTTCACAAGTTGCAACTTTTGTTTCGTTGTTTTCGTTTCGTTTGCATTTTTTATGTTCTATACGTCAAGTTTAACACATTAAATTATTTTCATCACTATAGGTCCAGAATTGGTGATAATTGTGATATACCTAAAGCAATGCAAAGCTCAGTAAGTTATGTATTTACTGTCTCATTGTTTCATGGTACCCCAATAATTACCGCCTCATTATTTGATGGTACCCTCAACAATGTGATATGCTTAGTTCTATCCCATTCAAATAGGATAATAAATTATTACAAGGTTTAAATCAAAGGCGTCTAGAGATAAACATAACTTTAATTTCTGGAACTCGCACGCAAATTGGTAGAAGATGTTTAGATGGGTTGGTAAAACAAAGAACAATGCATTTTTCGTTCAAATTCACCTAAATTAGAACCGTGGTAGCACAAAATAATTATTTTTCCGTCCTATGGGAACAAAAGTATTTGTGTATGTTCGAATAAACCTTCATACATTTGTGCAATCGTTGTTTAAACTTTAAACCTTCTTCATCTGTTGGTTTAGTGCACCCAAAAATGGTTAAATTGTAGGATGAGAAGCTTAATTTTAAGGAGAAGAGGCACATAGTCCTCTCGTAGTTTACCACGGGGTTAGTTCCGTTACAAATCGTTTAAAAGAAATTCCATAAATTTTTTTAACTGCGTAACATCCATGTAGCAATGATTCTTTGTTTCATTTGTGCATCGTGTTTTCTTTATGCAAAAGGTAGGACAATGACTAACAAATAGGTTTATCCTCAAGTTTAGAAAACTCAGTTAACGATGAAGAGATTGTGGATGTTAGTTTTTCTTTTATAATGCAATATATTGATCATCTATGAAATAATTATTTCATAATTTTAAGTTACAAAACTTATGGCCATGAAAATTGGAGAAACAAAATATGCGAGAAGAAATTGAATAATTTTCCTCAATGAACATAAAATTATATAATGATGGACAAAATATTGTTTTACGAATTCTAGAATACATTAACAAATTTGAAATTGATTATTAACACACATACACTAAAGAGAAACACACGATAGTAACGGAAAAAACAACTACTGTAATGTTACAAAATTTCAAATTTATGATGCAAAAAGTTATAAAAGTACATGAATGCTAAATACAAAGTGGTACCTCAATTGAATATAGCTAAGTTTGGTTGAGTTTGTTATTCACCACATATTACTTGATTGATTATGCTTTACTAAGGAGTTGTAGTATTGTCATTTAAATATATTTACCCTTTAGCATGTGTTTTTTAAATGATATAGGATTTTTGATTTGAATACTTTAATAGCAAAAAATGTTCATTTTTTTTTTGAAACAGGTTAAATAAAAATAGGGCCCAGCCCAAGTTTACAAAAGCGAACCGGGTACAAAGAAAATACCCGAACCATCACAAAACAAAACCCCAACCCTAACCCTAACAAAACTTTACCCGCCTCCATTCACTTCCTCGCTCTCACCATAAACAGAAATGGCGAACAAACACACAAAATCAGAACAAATGGTGAAAAGAGAAAACAAAAATCACGGGGGCTTAAGATCTCTTTTGTCTATACGACGCTTGCCCAAAGGCTTGAGCTCCTTCCCTCTGTAACTCAACGGAGCTGAATCCTTCCCTCTATAACTCAACGGAGCTGAATTAGTGACAGCTTCTTCAAAAATGGCACCATCGTTCTTCAGATTGATTATGGCATCCTTAGGAAAGCTGCTAATTGTTGATTTAGCTTTCGCCCTAGCTTTCGCCCCTTTACTCGCACCATTACTATTCTCCAGATCCTTTGGTGAATAGTAATTGGCAACAGATTTGCCCCCTGTTTGCGAGTTGATATCAGTAGACTTGCTGCTCTCTCCTTTGCTCCAGGAAGATAAGTGATAAACTTTATTATTCAGTAAACTCTTGTAGAAGTAGCCATCCTTTTTGCCAATATTAACTTTCGAATGATTGTAATCTTCGATAGAAATCATCACCAAATCCTTGGAAACACTACTGGAAGAGCGGTAGTTCTTCAGCGCTGCACAAGGTAAAAAAAAACTATTACTGTAAGTAATATTAGCATTTTTAATGTTATGATAATCATTTTCCTGTCTACTTCCCTTGCAGGTGATATCCTTGTCATCTGAAGTATGGCTGCCTCCAGGAAGATGGTCCAGATGGATGGTGGCTTGCCCATGCGAAATATTGCCTATGCCAGTATCATGAAGATGGTTATGGCAAGTTTGGTGGCTTCTACAAGGAATGTGCGAAGCATATTTACCTCTGAGTAAAAAGTCTTCAACTCTATTCCCATAGTCTTTATCAATATTTATAGAAAGTAAATCTTTATCTCTGTGATCATTCTAGATTTTGGCTTTTTTACTAAGAATCTGAAAGTCATAAGAGATATTGTTCCATATTTGAATACTGCCTGACTCCTGTTTGAGATGCAGTCTTTGATTTTCCTTTCGAAATATGATATATTGTAGTAGTTAGCATGATTGAAGCTCTTTTAAATTCAGTAGACTTGGGTTTGAAGCATTGTAGTATGTAATTAATGCATTCACTTATGCTTTGAATAGATTGATGGTTATTAAACCCTAGGGCATTTTTAGCAATAAACCATATATGTTTAGAGAATGCACAGTCAAAGAATAGATGGTCTGCATTTTCCACATCATTTTTGCATAAAAGACAATTTTTTTCTGCATTCTTGTTCCACTTAGCACATCTTTCAAGTGTGGGTAGTCTATTGAGAATTGCACAATATGAACAATGAGCCATTTTTGGGCAGTTTGCTTTGCACCAAATTACTTTATTCCAATAAACTTCGGTCTCTTCTCCTTTCACAAAATTACAAACTTTTTTAAAGGAGAAAGAAGCATTTTTAGAACTCAACTTCCAAATCCAAGTGTCTCTTTGAATATTGCTGTCAATTGCCATTTTTCCAATGGCAGTTCTGAATATAGTAGCAGCTTGATGAGTGTTAGCATTCCAGTTCTAATTATTTATAATTCTCTGAACTTTATCATTAGCTCCCCCAATAATAAGCAAGTTATTCCAGCCAAGTAATTCAATAAGTGATTTTCCATAAATCCAAGGATCAAACCATAAGCTAGTAGAGCAACCATCTTTAAATTTCCTTTCAATTAGATTTTTACCATTCTCCCTACAATTTAAAATATTTTTCCAAGCATAAGAATGATAGTTTTTTGCTTTAGTGGTCCAGAAGTTATTGTTTTTGAGGTATTTATCTCTCATCCATTTAGCCCAGAGAGATTTACCATCCAAAAACTTCCAAAATAATTTATATTTAGCTGCATCCCTTAAATCTCTAATATTTCTAATTCCTAACCCCCCAGCTTTTTTAGTCATGCAAACTTTGTCCCATGCAATTTTGTGTTGTTTACCTTGCCAAATAAAGTTAGCACACATTTTTTCAATTTTGCAAATAGTCTGAACTGGAATATTGTGAGCTTGGATCCAGTATAGAATAATTACAGTGATGACAGTATGGGTGAGTTCTAGTCTACCAGCTAGTGATAGTAATTTACTAGACCACCCTTCAAGTTTATTTTGAATAATCTCATAAAGTCTAGAGCAATCCCTATCATTCAGTTGATTAATACTTAGAGGCATGCCTAAATATTTGACTGGCAACTTTCCATCTTTAAAATTGAGAATGTTTAAAATTTCCATTTTGCAATTGCACCCTTTGCTAAAATAGATTTTACTTTTGCATTCATTAACTTTAAGCCCAGCAAATAATTCAAGATTTTTAAAGATATTAGCAATGGAATTAGCATTTTTCTCATCAGCTTTGGCAAATAAAAGTAAGTCATCAGCATATAAAAGATGAGTAATAGAAGGATTAACTTTATTTATGGCTTTGATATTCCCCTTATTTTGTTCAGTATCAATTAAAATTGTGAAATATTCCATCACAATAGTAAATAGATAGGGGGAAATGGGGTCCCCTTGTCTAATACCTCTATTACTTTGAATATAGCCAGTAGGTGAGCCATTAATCATCACAGAGTAAGAGACATTGCTAATACATTCTTTGATAAGATCACAAATTTTTTTATTAAAACCCATAATATTCATTATATGAATTATGAAATTTCTATTTATCTTATCAAAAGCTTTGTGTAAATCAATTTTGATGCACATAACACTATTGTTTTTCATATTAAAGTTTCTAATAAGCTCATGAGCAAGCAAAGTGTTGTCAGTAATAAGTCTCCCAGGGATAAAAGCACATTGGTTTTCAGAAATTAGAAATTTTAAAAACAATTTCATTCTATTACAAAGGATGGAAGAAATAATTTTATAGATAAAGTTGCAACAGGAGATTGGTCTATAATCCTCCATTCCTTTAGGGTTATTAATTTTTGGGACTAAAGTTAAGAAAGTATGGTTAAAGGATTTTAAAAGCTTGCTAGTCTTAAAAAATTCAGAAATGACTTCAAAAATATTAGAATTTAGCTCAGACCAATGAGTTTTATAAAATTTTGCACCAAAACCATCAGGGCCAGGGCTTTTATCATTGTTAGCATTGAAAATAATATTTTTTATATCCAATAAGTTAACAGGAGCTAACAAAATTTCCTGACTGACATCTTTTAAAGAGAATTTAACATTAAAGAAAGGAAAGGAGGCAGTATGGTTATTAGTATTAAATAACTCAGTAAAGTAATTAATAGCTTCCCTTTCAATTTCAGTAATATTCTTTAAAGCATAACCTTTAGAATCAAAAAGATTACCAATATTATTCTTGTTTTTCCTATTAGTCATTTTAGCATAGAAAAATTTGCTAGCTTCATCTCCATTAGTAAGCCAGTCAACTTTAGCCTTTTGCCTTATATTAACTGAGTGAATATGAAGAGAGTTTATGAGATTATTTTGAGCCTGAAAAAAATTATTGATAACATTACTGTTTGAGCAATCTTTATCAATTGCATTTTGCAAGCTTTCACATTCATCCCTAGCTAGCTTAATCTCATTTTTATTTCTATTCTTGTTCCAGTTTTTAATATGCCCCTTGGCAACTTGCAAGAATTAAAGAATTTATATTGGGCAGTGCCTTGAGTTTTGAATGATAAACAGTCCAGGAATACTTTCTTATAATTATCATCATAGACCCACCCATTCATAAATCTAAACGGAAATTTTTTCTTGCGTTCATTATTATCTATAAGAAGAATTTGAATAGGGGTATGGTCACTAGTAGCTTGGGGAAGAGTACAGCATTTATAATTAGGAAAAAAATTAGCAAACTTTTGATTAATTAAAATCCTATCCAGTTTGCAATGTATGTTTCTAAATTTACCAGATTTCCAAGTAAATTTATTTCCTAATATATTAGCTTCAATAATACCAGTCCTTAGGAAGAATTTATTAATAAACTCTAATTTGCTGAAAGGAACTGGTATACCACCTCTTTTATCATATGAATGCATTATTGTGTTGAAGTCACCCATAATGATCCAAGGATGTGACATATTTTTATTCAAATTCTCAATATGATGCCATAAGTCAATTCTATCATTTTCAAAATTTGAAGCATATATGAAAGTAACTTCTAAAACAAGACCACCTTTATTAGAAAATAAGCAATGAATAAATTGAATGTTTAAAATATGACTATCCAAGCTCCAAAGATTATGATCCCATAAGACTAAAATTCTACCGTTACCCCCATTTTGGTTATTATTAACACTGCCCCAATTGGAGAAATGTCTGAGATGATATTCAAAAATTTTATTATTATCCAATTTGTGTTCCAACAGTCCTATTATACTAGGTTTTTCAGTCATAACTGAATTAGAAACATCCAATTTTCTAATTGCAGAGTTAAGACCTCTCACATTCCATGAAATTATAGACATTAATAAAAAATGATGAAAAATTAAATAGGATACTCAAAGGATATATGTTCGTCACAGTGAATCACTGTAACTATCTTCATCCTCTTGCACTGCTAGCTTCTTTCCCTTTTTTTTGCATGTTGAGTCATTTTTAACCTTTAGAAGCTTGTCCCATTTATCATTTTTGAAGATGTATTTTTCTCTAAATTCCTTGTCATTGTCATCTTCTACTTGCTCTGTAGATGGAATGTCACTTAAGCTTTTAATTCTGGTTCTAGCTTTCTGTCTCTTTTTCCTTTTGTTTGCAGGTGATAAGGAAGTAACAGCATTAACAACTGTCTGAATAGTTTTCCCAGATATTGGCTTTTTCTTTAATGGGGTGAATGAATCTGAAAGGAAGGATAAAGCAATGTTTTTTGGAGGTTCAGTCAAGTCTGGAAGGGATTTAGAAGAGATGTGCTCTTGCTCAACAGTCATTAAATCCCCTTCCTCATTTGCCTGAACAGAGGCTTTCAAACTTTCAGTTATCTCCACTAAGGCAGTAGTAATATCTACCTTATCTACTATGGCTTTCTGAGGGGGGTAACTCTTTTTGCATTGCATATTTTCATTGTTGTCTGCATATACATTATTACAAGTATCCATTATCACATCCTGTGCTTCTAAACCATTAATACCACTTGACTTTAAAGTATTGTCTGGTTGGGGCACTTCTTTTGTAATTCCATCACTCTCATTCTGCATATTTAAATTCATTTCAACATTGCTGATTTCCCCTGCATTGATCTCAATTGTAGTACTATCATTCTCTCGGCATTTTTCTTTCCAAACTTTTTTAACTGTGCAATTTTCATCAGTATGCCCAAAGCATTTACAAGTTTTACATCTTGATGGGATCCATTCATATTCAATTTTTTGCACTATATTGTCACCATCATGCATTGTGATGTTTGCTTCGTATGGTAACTCTGCATCTGCTTTTATTTCAACAAGAATTCTTGCATAGCTCAGTCTTGTCTCCTTAGCTGTTGGTTCATCTAATTTTAATGGAATACCCACCACACTAGCAATAGCACTAAAAGCATCTTTATCCTATAATCTTAGGCTCAGTTCAGGCAGTCTAATCCAAACTGGCATAGTAGATAAAAGATCCCTGTCAAAATTAAATTTCTTGCTCCATTTTTTCAGAATAATCAACTTGCCATTTATAAAATATGGCCCCCCATTTAGGGTCTTTTCACAATCTTCTACTTTGGTAAATCTAACAATGAAGAAACCATTGTCCCTAGTATAGATTTCAAAGCTTCCTGTGGGATTCCAGTTTCGGGTAATATAAGTCTTGAAATGATGATAAGGAGGGCGAGGACCATAAACATAAACAATAACAGAAGATCTCCACTTACTCTCCGTGCGCTTATCTATATCTTCTTTCACAGTAACAAATTTCTTGTTGTTTATATTAATAGGAGCAACATAATTCAAGTCGAATTCAGAATCTAACCCCCCTTTCTTGAGAATATCAGCCCAAGAAGAGCCTTTCTGTGTCGTCAGGGCAGTTTCTACATTGGCTGAAGCCTTCGTGATTACATTTCTTGGATACAGAATATTCCTGCTCACGTTTCTTGATTGCGAATTATACTTTCTTGGATCTGACTTTCCTGAATTGCGCATATTCTGAACATTATCTGGTTTTTTTTGAATTCTTCTCTGAAAATCAGGTACAGAATGATTACGATTCGCCTTTCTATTGTAGATAACTTTCTGAAATCCCTCATCATCCAATGTAGAATTGCTCACAGTAGTATTACTCTGAATTGGGGGGTTAGCTATGGATTTGGGTTGATGAGAAAGAGGGAGATTGATAAGCAATGGAGGAGGAGAGGAAGGAGATGAAGAAGAGGCTCCATTCTGATCAAGACTTACGAAAATAGGATTATTTTGAATTTTGGTGTATTCCGCCATTAAAAATGTTCATTTTTACAACAAATAAGGTAAAACAACAAAACACGTTATGTACTTATAGCTCATTAAATGAAATATTGTGTATATATTATCCTTAATGTAATCATAGGAGTCAAAATTGCTTCTTTCTCAAAGATCAACTTTTAAATCCACTAATTAATTAGTACGTCCGTTGTAAGAAATTGAATTTATGTCAAAAATGACATATTTGGAAGTTGGACTATAATGTTATAACAATAAGAGTTCTCTTTATGATATTATTATGAAGTATAGATAATCTTATGTTCAAAATTCCATATTCTTTTTATAATGATTATATGCGTGCTTTCAGTTAAAAAAAATTGATGAATCTCTCGGATTATTTTTGACCCATAATAATCATTGAGCGGCCTTAAATGACAGAAATAGAAGTTAGCGGCATGTTGACCATAGAATGATTCATGGTAAAATCCATCTAAGGTGATTACTAAACATTGGACCTGGTACAGTACTAACATTTCATCTATGCATCTGCTAATATACTTCTTTTTACTTTGTCTTAAATGGTGGATGGTCAACATTCACGGCCAGTTACACCACTTACCAACCAAAAACTTATTTTATATCAAACTACATTGTGCGCTAGCTATTTTTCTTCCAACACACATAATTTATTCTCGTTGTGTGCTGACCAAAATCTTATGAAGTCAGTAGCTTTCATAGTTAAAAAGTAGGTGTTCAAAGGCATATTAACCCTTTTTAGCAGGTGAGCAAACTTTAGTACCACAACTTCACAACTAATACAACCATTTAAATCTATGAGCCCTAGCAACACTTCAAGCATGATTTATGTGGATTGTTAACGAAAATGAAATGCATAGAAATAATGAATGCAACACTTTACATTAACAATTAACAAATGTTTGATGGTTTATTCCATGTGTGTATAATAGTGATGAAAATTGGCATATTTGTTAATGCTCAAGCATCAAAGAAATGCAAATGTTGAGTGAGGTAAAAACTGCAATTGTCAAAGATCGTTTTCTTTTCAGATTGATTTATGCTAACATGGTAAGATGTGGCTTGGACAAAAAGTAGACGAAGTACACTCAAACGGACAATCTAATGCATCTTAATGGAAGTGGTGTGCTTTCCTGCAGGTATGCCATTTGGATTCTTTTTCTTTCTTTCTTTTTTTCTCTCTTTGTTTTTTTTGCTGTCCACTAACATTCTTGGTAATTCTAGTTATTCTACTCAACTTGGCCAAGGCTTTTTAATATATCTTTCAAACCTTGCACCCAAAGTGTTAATTAAATGCTTGAAAAAAGCAATCTATCATAGGTTAATGAACATTTTCATGATTTTTATATTGATTATGCCAAAGAGGATCTTATATTAAATGACATTTGGTTTTAAATTTATTAGGTTCTCAATATAGTTATGCACCTCTACTAACTTTGCTTATAGATCCTTTACTACAAGAAAGAAATTGTAGAATATTTGCCAGAAGCTATATGAGTAACTATCTGTTTATCACTAAATATGATTGCCTTAAACTTAATTATCATTCGCTTCTTAATTCTTATGTTTACTACCATAATATTTTAGACCTGTTATCTGCATTTAACGGGAAAAATGCATATATCCTTCACATGCGGTCTACATGTAGGGATAAGGCTAGAAATGTTTTTCCTTCCTACACTGTGACTAGATATCGATATTATGAAATATGTCATTTTTTGTGTGTTTTATTTAGGCAATGATCGGGGTAAGACTATAAGCACATGTTTATTTCCACTATGAGCTCCTTTGGAAGCAATATCAGTGTCATGTTCATTAAAAACCATACGATGAGGTAAAAAAGCATTAAGTTGGTTTACTGAAATATTAGTAATTAATTTTTGTTTCTGATTGTTTATTTTTGATTTAGGAATAATAATAAATGATATAATTCAAGGTCATATTTTGGAAAAGACCATGTTGATCAAATTTCTACAGGAAGGCAAAGTATGGCTCTAAGTTTTTATAATGATTTTAATGCTAGAATATTTGCTGATGGAGCTACTGAACTTTTAACAAAAGCTGTGTAAGTGATTAATTTAATATTTACGGGTTATTGCTATTTATTAATGGCTCTTAATGTGCCATATTTTAATCTTTTGTAATGCAAAATTCTCAAGAAGGATTGATTACTTTTACATAACTTTTGCATACTATTTTTATTATGATTGCTTAATTGATTTTGTGATTGATCAAATTGCATTACTTTTCTTCTGTACGGCGAATTTTCGTTTTTGTTCAATACGTGTTGAGAAGAAGCAATGGTTTATATGGTATGGAAGACATTATAGTAGAATGTCTACATTCAATTATAGCAGTTGGCCAATTTATAGTATTTTGTTTTGAATCTTTTTACTGAGGAATTTGAAGAATTATTGTTGATTAAACCTAGATTTTAATGTACTCCCTTTGGATTTCCACAGTCAAACGTATTCAGTCAAACCACTATGACAATTGAAGTGGAGTCTAATTCTTGGCCGACCAAATATTTTCTTGGTTACTATGAAAATTAGGTGTTGAGGTATTTAAACATTTTCCTACGAAATCTGTTTGACATTAATTAGTATATATCATGAATTTAGAATGTTGGCTATTCATTTTATTCATACACACACTGCTATTGTAAATGGTTTGAAGGTTAACTGCAGTTGTTTGCGGATGTCGTGCATTGGAATCCCTAGGCGTACATAATAACTGTAATCATAAAAGTTATAAAAGAAGCAATATAAATTTATTTAATAATGGTCACTTTCTCATTTTTCGTTGTGATTTGAACCTTTCGATGGTCCAAAAATAGGTTTTTCCCCTTGAAATATGGTTTTAAAAATAGTTGTAGCTGTGTTTTTTTGAAATGGTACTTTATATACAACATGTCACTGGGATAACATATCACATGTCAATAAACGTTTGAATCACGCTACGCAAGTTTCGAACTTATGACCTCTCGCACCAAAGCCGAATCACTTAACCACTGGGACAATGGTGCTTGTCAAATAAATTGGCTACAAATATGCGAAGCTGGGACTCGAACCCTGATGGGCTGAGTGATGAGCTCATGCCTTTACCGCTGAACTAAGCAAGCTTTTACTTTTTAGTAAAGCGTGTAATCTGTTTGAAGTTAGTTTTTTCTTGCTATCATTAGTTCATTATGTTTTTGAAATAATGTTTTGTACGCTGTTTCTGTTTTATTGCGTATTATTTATATTCTAAAGAAATTGAGCTTAAATTTGACTTGGTTGCTTTTTGCTAATAAATTAGAGATAATCTCGTATAAGTCATATTTTCACTAAAATTATTGTTATTCTATCCCAATTGCTATACATATTAATTTTTTAACGGTAAAAGGATAGCTTAGCTCAAATACTGAATTTAGAGGAATAGTCAATTCTTATTATAAATATATTCTCATTTGATTAAATAACAATTCTTTAAGTAACTCAGTTTGAACTGAAGGGAAACAATATTTTCCACTTATCAACAACGTAATAAATTATAGTGTAAAAACTATAGTACTATTAAAAGTTATTTTGTTACATTATGCTTCATATACATACATACATACATACATACATACATATATATATATATATATATTTGAAAAGAATATATATATATGGTATTTATTTTTGTATACAAATTTTAACGTTTTTTATTTATTAATCCGCATAAAAAGAATTTTTTTCAACAATACCCTATCAAATCACATAATTGAACTTTTTTATACACTAGCTTTAAAATATTTTTAATGCAAGCTTTATTATATTTGTAACATTATAAATCAATCTTTAACATTCTCATAAAAATGTTTGGTGCAAGTTGACCGTTTAATGTGAGATACTGTTTTCATAAAGTATTTTATCTTACGTGAAATACATAGGAAATTATATCACAAAGTATGTTTTTGATTTAAATTTTATAGGTCACACATAAAATATTATGATTATTAAGATATCAGTAACTAAACTAGTTGTTCGTTTTTTTTTAAATATCAAAACATCCCGTGTGCGTAGCACGGGTTCGCACTAGTGACTATAGAGGTGTGTCATTTTACATGTACACATAGAAGATAATAATAGAAGGTAAAAGTATTCATTAGTGCAAACGGTGAGGGTGGGCATAAAGAGATCCACCTTGCTTTGAATGTGACTTCGAAATCAATTAGGATTAGAAGACAGATCCAAACATCGTCTAAGATGATATGGAATAATTATTGGAAAATTTTCACGATAATGTCCAATAAACACAAAACAACTTTAAATCACTCATCATTTTCTTTATTAACTTTAAGTTCATCCAAATGGATTTAGCAGAAACCTAATAATATGGCAAATTGCTTATTTTATAGTTTGTTATATGTCCCTAATGCGCATTCCTTATGGAGGGAAACACAACCCCATATATATGAACCAGAGGGCTCTAGAGTTTCGTAACTCTTATGTTATAGTTATAAGACTTCATTTTACAGACTTTTCAACTTAACTACTCTTACTGATTCAAATAGTCGTCGGATCACTTTATTAAATGTTAAATGCATTCATCATCTAAAATATGAAGCACAACTATTTTATTTTAATGGGTATCCATAATACAACTTGTAGCATTTTCTGTTCCAAAACAAAAGATGAAACTTCAATGTACTCCAGTCTCTTGGAATTATCTTTCGACGGCAAGATAAGAGCTGTTATGTGTGTGCTATGTGGTGTGTGTAACAGGATAGTTTAAGTAAACATAGTAGCTAAAAAATGTCATATATAATCATTTTTACATTTCTAAATTATTCACATTAAAGTGCCTAAACATGTGTCAAAATATAATACAACATAGAGAATAGTGTCGTGTCCAAAATATGAAGATGCAGACACACACTTCATACAATAGAATAAAAACAACATTTATATCATCTAAGCCTCCTTCTACTTCTTCAAAACTCTTTCAAAGTAAACCACCTAAACTTATAAACTCGGACTAATCGAATGAGTACTTCTGAGTTTGTGGGAAAAACAATAACAAAATAATGGGTAAAACATAAAGTCTGGTATGAGTACTATATTACCCTAAGTATAAAATATTCTGAGACCACACAACTGAAGCACATAATGGATTTTCCATCAATATAACACAACTTTCATTTAACAACATGAATCATAAACATAAATCGTTATTTCATTCCTAAAGGTCTTATACAAGCTATGATATCATGGCTAGAATCAATAGGCATTTCACACTATATATCATTCAATCTCCATCCGCTTCTCTATTCAAAATGTAAGAAACAAAGCCTTCGGCTACCACTAAGGACTTATGCCTTCATTACTTCCTTAGCTGCTGCTACTTTTTGTTTTGGTTGTCATTTAAACCTTACACATATGCTTTCGAGTTTCGATTGCCACTTAGGCCTTACACCCGCGCTTTCTTGTTTCGCGGTTGCCACTCAATCCCTACACCTACATTTTTGATTCTTAACTACCACATCAAACCGTACGCCATCGACCAAGTTCTTCTTTGGTAACCACTCCAAACCTTACACCAATCACTTTCGTGTTTTGGATGCCACCCTAAGCCTTATTCCAACACTTTTAGATGTTGTAACCTTTAACATCCAACATTTTGAGGCTCGAAAATAGATATTGATGTTGCTACAGTCATCCTTAGCATTAATTTTTAGTGATAAAATGAGATCAGTAATTATGTCATTAATATCAAGAGCACGATAAATTTACTGATATTCACAAAGCAATTTCATTCATTAATTTGCAAATTCATTACAATTTAATATCATAATCCCACAATTATATCGTTCAGATAAAATATAAAAGTTACAATTATAATTCCAAGAGTGACATTTGAAGATACCCTATTGGATGATCAGAGTCTTAAATACTCAGATGGTTATGGCGCCCATCATTACATACATCCATTAATAATAGAAACTAGTTAAACTGTTGCACAGTAGAAATAAACTTTAAATAGTAGCTTGCCTCATGCACCTCTCTGGAAGCTTATTCGTCAAACCTGAAATACCCTACTCTCGACCTACCCAATTCCAAATTGAGTACCGAGTGTTTAGGGGAAAATAAAAAACATCGAGTTAAATAAAATGTTTGGTGTGAATAATATTAGTCCATCTCAAACCAAAATATAAATATTTAGTGAGACCACGTTGCTGAGCGGAACGGGTTTTCCCTCACTGATATTCTATTAAATAATATGTAATCCATAACATATCCTGCATTCAAAAATGATTAGAACTTAATCATAACATTAATAAAATATCATGTAGTTATGGGAGTACTGATCTGAATGATAACCTAATGGCATTCGCAAGTCAGATGGACCTCTATAATGCTTCAAGAGCTGTATGCTGCTGACATTTTCCCACCACCTTCCAAGGGGTAGCAGCTAAGTGGTATAGACACTATTGCGAGAAGACCATATACTCATGGGAATAATTCTCTTATGAGTTCTCATCATAGTTTTGTATTTGCAAGGATCCTACCATTGACTTCAGTTTATTGGATAACATCAAGCAAAGAACGTAAGAGCTATTGGGTGACTATCTTAAGAGATTCAACGTAGAAGCACTATAAAGGCAGAGAATATGACCGACATAGACAAATTAATGGCAGTAAGCTCAAGGATGATTGTGAAGATATCTTTCTGGCGAGAACTCTATCTTCATGGATGTAGAGATCTCCAAGATTTCCATTTTCAAGATGATAAATTCATCTGTATGGATGAAATTCATGCTAAGAAAAAGTCCCAAATGAAGAAAGAAACGGGAAAGTCTGGTTTAATCACAACAGTAAGGAGTAGAGATGGGAGAAGGTCCCAAATACCAATTATGTTGCTCTGAACAAACCGATATCCTATATCTTTGCTATAGTAAAAGAAAGCAGCGACATTATGATTTCCTACAAAGCTAAGAACAACCTTGAAGCGAGAAGTGGGGAGATTACTATGCATACCATAAGGCGAATGGGCATAATACAGATGAATGTCATATCTTAGCAGGGATAATTCAGAGCATGATTTGTTCTAGGCACTTGAAAAAATTTATCAAGGAAAATCAGAATACTACACGTCCTAATGAAGGCAACCAAAGGCTCCCGAACAACACTACGAAATTTGTAGAAAGCGATGCTCAATCGAATTGATGTAAGTCATAGAGGCCCGCATTTGGTTGGAAATAGCTAGGAAGCCAGAAACGATATATTAGAGAGGCAAGAGATGGGTTTTCTCTGTCCAGGAAGAACCATCTCTCAAGAATGCCAGGTTTCAAATCCAGGTGCACGGCTTGACCATAGCCTCACAGGAGCTAAGAGGCGTCTGTCATCCACACAACGACCTACTTATGATAACTGCACAAATAAGAATTTCTACGGTTACTAAAATTCTTGTAGATACTGGAAATGCTGTGAATGTTATTTTCAAACATGCCTTTGATTAGATGAGAATTCTAAAAGAAAAGCTATGGCCAAGCTTTGAGCCCATCTTTGGGTTCAATAACAAAGGATCGACTCCGATAGGACAAATAAGGCTTCTGGTACAGATGGGAATCCCACTGCATTCTAGGACTTTTGAGACTCTATTTATCATTATGGACCAACCTTCTTACTACAAAGCCTTCTTTGGAAAGCCAGCTTTTGATGAAGTCGATGCTTTTGTCTAACCAAAATATATGATGGTGAGGTTCCCGACCAAGAGCGGACGGGGAACAGTTAGAGGAGAGAAATTCAGCACTCAGGAACTGTACTTTGCCACTTTTGATCAATGCAAATGCGATAATCTTTCTTGTTATGACTCAGAGAAAGATGAATCGATCATAATTGAAATTAAAAAGCCCTTAGGTGAAGGTCCTTTAAGCCAACCGTCCAAGGCAAAAGCAAAGACCATTGTGAAAGCTAAGCATGCATTAAGAAGAATTAACTTATTAGAAAAGAAAAGAAAAGGAAACGAAGAAAATTTGTTTGAGGATGAAGTAAATGGTGAGGAAATCATCACTGAACTAGAGTATAGAGGTGAACGAGAAAGAATGAAGCCCACCAAGGATTTTGAGGAGATATGCTTGGATTCAGTTGACCCAACAAAGACCGTGAAAATCGAGAAAGAGCTAGATGGCAAACTCAATGTGGAATTAGTTTGATTTCTTCAATCTAGCAAAGATGTGTTTACTGGGCTCATTTAGATATGGTTGGAATAGATCCAACCATCATGTGCCATGCCTTAAACATAGACCCGAGTATTACACTTATCCAACAAAAGAAGAGAGAATTTGATAATTTCGAGCTAACACTTTGAAAGAGGAGGTCAAGAGGCTGCTCGAAAATGGGTTCATCAGAGAAGTACTTTATTCGAAATAGTTGGCCAATCCAGTATTGATCAAAAATCTTAATGGGAAATGGAGGACATGTGTTGATTATACCGATTTAAACAAGGCATCCCCAAAAGATTGCTACTCCCTTCTAAGAATAGAACAGACGCAATAAGTGGACACAAACTCTTATCATTCATAGATGCATACTTTGAGTACAATCAAATTCCGATGTTTAAGCCAAATGAGGAGAACAAAAGCTTCATAATAGACTGGACAATATTTTATTACAAAGTAATGCCATTCGGGTTAAAGAATGCAAGAGCTACCTAATAAAGGTTGGTAAATAGAATGTTTAGAGAACAGATTGGCCGTAACATTGAATTATACGTGGATGATATGCTGGTTAAATCTCAAGAAGAAGGTAACCTTCTAAGAGATCTTGAAGAAATGTTCGGGGTATTACAAAAATATCAAATGAATCTCAACGCACAGAAATGTTTTTTTGAAATCTGGTCTGGGGGTATATTGTTAGTGCTCGGGGAATAGAAGCTAACCCTAATCAGATCCAAGCTATTAAAGACATGGCAGAGCCTAAGACAAGTAAAGATGTAATGAGCTTAATTGGAAGAGTTGCAGCATTGAAAAGATTCATTTCCAAGGCAGCCGACAAATGCATCCCATTCTTCGATGTGATTAAAAAGAAGAAAAACTTCGAACAGGGAGAGGATTGTCTGAAAGCCTTTAAGGAACTAAAAGATCATCTCGAGGAACCACCAATTCTATCCAGCCCCATAAAAGGGGAAAAGTTTTATCTTTATATGGCAGCTTCAGAATATGCAGTTAGCTCTGTTCTAATAAGGGAAGAGAATGGAACTCAACTTCCAGTGTACTATACAAGTAGAAGGCTTAAAGATGTAGAAACCAGATATCCGGTTATAGAGAACTGGCATACTGTTTAATGCTCATAGCATAAAAATTGAGAGCTTACTTTCAAGCACATCCAATTAAGATTCTAACCAACTTTCCACTCAAGCGGGTCTTTAGTAAACCCGAAGCTTCGGTAAGATTAGTAAAATGAGGAATAGAACTTAGCCAGTATGATACTGAATTTCTACCACGAATAGAAATTAAAGGACAAGCTATAGCCTATTTTGTTAATGAATATATGGGATTTATCAAGGAAAAATCAGAGAAGCAAAAAGATTTAAAGCCTAAATGACAACTTTTCGTGGATGGAGCTTCAAACAAACAAGGGGTCGTAGTAGGATATGTGATTATTACCCTCGATGGACACCGTTTACATTATGCAATGAAATTGATATTTTCGGCCACTAATAACATGGTAGAATACGATTTGATGGCGGCAGAGTTCTCCTTCGCCCTACAATTGAAAATCCCTAGGATTGAGATTTTTAGTGATTCACAGTTAATTGTAAATTATTTGAACCAAACATATCGGACAAAGGATGCCAAGTTGGTCTTATATGTCAAAAAAGTGTAAAAAATGTTGACCTAATTTGAGGATATCTTGACACCCCAATTGCCGAGAGAGAAAAAATCCTAGGCCGACCCTTTAGCTGAGTTGGCTAGCTCACGAGGACCACCAGAAACCCGAATTGTGCCAGTAGGCTACCAATCAAATCCTAGTACAGAGGAAAAGGGCCCCGAGCTAGAAAAAGATCTTTTGTATTAACCAGATCTCAAGCTCTAATGCACAAGGAAAAGGAAAATGGAAATGAAATCCTTCATAAAATATGCTCTTATACGTGAACTAATGATCAATATGAGGATAATTTGATGACGTCTATCATCGAATATCTGACGAAAGAGATGCTAGTAGATAAAAAGAAAGCAAAAAGGGTAAAACATCAAGCCCCAATCTTCATTATGATAAATGGGATACTTTATAAAAAAGGGTATTCACTCCCTTACTTATGATGTGTTAGTTGGAGTAAAGGAGCAAAATTATTAAGAGAAGCCTACGAAGGATTCTCTGGAGACCATTCTAATGGCATAAAGCTAGCCAAAATGGTTGTGAGACAAGGCTTCGATTGGCCTCGGATGACTGACCATGCTATAAATTATGTGAAGAGATGCGAAAAATGCCCAAAGTTCTCTAAGATCACACACTTTCCACTAAGTGAATTAACTTCAATCTCAAGTCCATGGCCTTTCGATGTGTGGGGAATCGACTTGATAGGGCCACTATCTATATCCAAAGGAGGAGCTAAATTTGCAGTGGTAGTCATTGATTATTCTACCAAATGGGTAGAAGCAGAACCACTACCGAATATCACATCAGGAAAAGTGCTTAAATTTGTAATCAAGGATATTGTCACCAGGTTTGGAATTCTACATAAGATAATATCCGACAATGGAACTCAGTTTGAAAGTAAGGAATTTACCCGGTTCTGCAGTAGAAATAAGATTATCAAAAGCTTTTCATCTGTAGCACACCCCAAGGCTAATGGAGCTGTTAAAGCTGCCAATAAAACCATTAAGACCATCCTAAAGAAACGGTTGGACAAAGCAAAAGGAAATTGGGTAGAAGAACTACCTCTTGTGTTATGGGCATATAGAACTTCTTCCAAAACTGCAACGGGACATACCCTATTTTCTTTAATATATGGATGCGAAGTCATGCTTCCAATCGAGGTTGAAGTAACCTCTTATCGAAGGATTGCATGTGCATTTAATCCAAATCAAGAATTGAAAAGAGAAGAATCCTTAGACCTAATCAATGAGCTAAGAGACGAAGCATATATATAAACAGTTGAATATCAGTGTAGAATAAGCAAGCACTACAATTTCAAAGTCAAGGAAAGATCATTTTGAAAAGGATATTTGGTATTCTGAAAGGTCATGGAAAATACTAAGAATCTAGTGGATGGACCGCTTGAGCCAAATTGGGAAGGACCCCTTGTTATCCACGAAGTATTCCCACCAGGGACCTATTGATTATGTTGACCAAATGGTAACGTCATAGCAAGAACTTGGAATGCCGAACATCTAAGGCCGTATTTTCTTATATTGGATGAATAAAGAAGTTGAAACAAGTATATCTACTGGATCAATCATAGAAAGGAGTAAGAATCTCCTAAAATAAAGGAAAAGCCAAAATCGTTACCTGTAAGGTAATAAGAGGAAAATAAAGCCTTTGATCCCGCCAAAGGGCCTGGTTAAAGCACCTGCTAGAGGGAGGTCACAGTAAGCCATTGGTCCCGCCAGAAATGGCCTGGCCAATGCATTTGCAAGCCTTTGGTCCCGCCTACGTAGCCTAGCCGGAGCATCTCCTAGAGAGAGGACGGAGTAAGCCTTTGGTCCCGTCTAAGATGGCCTGGCCAAAGCATCGAACTAGCGTTCAGTACCGCCTATAAGTCTTGACAAAAGCGCTTCCTAGAGGGAGGTCGGGTAAGTTTTTGGTTCTGCTTAAGATAGCTAACCAAACGCACTGGACGAAAGATATAAATCATCATCTAAGACGATGATAAGGGATGCGATCTAAGTTGAGATCATTACCTAAAGATGGTAGCAAAGAAATAAATCAAAGCCTAAATCACTAACTAAAGAGTAGTAAGGGGCAGTCTTCCAAGGGAAGATCAATCAAAAATACGCCATTGGTGCTCCCAAGGTAAAAGAAATCTTCTAGAGAAGATCAGTAAAAAATGAGCCATTAGTGCTCCTAAGGAAAAAGCATTCCTCAATCAAAAATAAGCCATTGGTGCTCCCAAGGTAAAAGAAATCTTCTAGAGAAGATCAGTAAAAATGAGCCATTAGTGCTCTTAAGGAAAAAACATTCTTCTAGAGGAAAGTCAATCAAAAATGAGCTGGTTGAGCTCCAAAGCAAATATCAAGAAATCTTCTAGCATAAGATCTATCAGTTATGAGCTATTGTACTTTAAAGAAAAAAAAAGTAGGATTCCTCCTGTAACACAAAAGAAAGTATTATTACCAAATGGATTTTCTAGTCCTCAATTTAGACTATTGCCAGAAGGATTTCTAGTCTTCCATTCATATTATTACCAAATGAATTTTTTGGTCTTCTATTCAGACTATTATTGCCAGATGGATTTTCTAGTCTTCCATTCATATGAATCAGATATATTTTCTGTTCCTCTATTTATATTATTGGCAGATGGATTTTCTGGTCTTCTGTTTATATTATTGCCAGATGGATTTTCTAGTCTTCTATTCAGATGGATCTTCGGGTCTTTTATTCAAATGGATTTTCTGGTCTTCTAGTCAAGAAGTTATAACTGCTGGAATGACTTTATGGTCTTCCCCTATTCGGGAATTTATTATTATTACTAGACGATTTTCTAGTCTCCTTTTATTCAAGAAATTTTTTGGGAATTTAATCAAGAGATCATTATTACCAAACGAATTTCTAGTTTTCTAATTAAGAAATAATTACTATCAGATGGATTTCTATTCTTATATTCATGATATTGCCAGAAGAGTTTATAGTCCTTCCTCCTATGGTATTTCGTAATGGTGTTCTGGATTTCTATTCGGGCAATTATAATTCTTAAACGGCTTTTTAGTTTCCCATTCATAAAACCAATATTTCCAAATAGTTTTCTAATCTTGATTCTATAGGATTGCTGCTAAACAAATTTTTGGTCTCTTCAAGAAAAATCTAACTTCCAAAAGTAACATTGAGTCACAAATGAAAATCCTTTATGATCTTGTCAAAATCCAAAAAGGTTTGCCTAAAATCAAATTTAAAAGTTAGTAATGAAAATCATAGCTTGCTTTGTGTTTTGTAGGAAAACAAGATTGGAAGGGAAACCTTGCAAAGAACTAGAAAAGTAAGGAAATTCTTGGTTTTACACAAAAGTGTAAAAAGCTTCATTTAAGCTTTTTTTATACAAGGAGGGGGGCAAATGTTATCCACATATTTTCCAAAGGGAATAAAAATAAAGGCAAGAGAATATGATCAATAACTCTACAATTGGGCTTCCAAGATAATGTTATAATAAGCATAAGAATGCCAAAGCTGAAGTGATATTGAATCCAAAGGCGGCATGAAAATCACACTTATGAACGTAAATCAATGATGAACTTATTGGCAAATGAAGATATCATACTTGAAAGCATAAAGTATCTCTCATAGGCAAAAGCATATCGCACCAATACAAGAGTAGTTGATGTCGCACCTCATCGGTAAGAATGTCAACGTTGAAGACTTGTAAGTGGAAATAAATCGAAAGCCTACAACCATAGTTCTTGATGCTATGCTCCATCAATAAAGGTAAAAGAGGATATCGCATGTCGCACTTAATCAATATTATATTTTATTATCACCATATCATCCATGCCACGCTTAATCCATGTTGCATCCCATTGGTGCTGCATGTCGTCAGTAACCAATTGAAGGATTTTGGGTCTAAAACAAATATTACTACCATTATTGACTCCGAAGGCATAAACGCATGCTGACAACAAGAATGTCAAAGTTGAAGGATCCCGTAGACAAAGGAATTGTTAAATTAAAGAAAAGCATGTCATCAATGCCAGTGGAGAAGGCCTACAATAAGGCTGCACACTATTGATGCCACCTACCGTCGGTAAAGTTATGATATCGTATGAAGCCAATAATCGATCTTGTACACCATTGATATCGCATATCATTAGGGCAGTGATATCAACTAACACTATATTGTAAGCCATCAATGTTATAGCAACATGATCTATCATCGATTTCACGTAACATTGATGCTTCATCACTTCAATATTGAATGCCAAATAAGAGGTTTGAAGTATCAAGGAACAACAAATAGAGGTTGTCGCCTCCCTTCAACATCGCCGTTCAAGCAATACCGTCTATCACCAATGTCATGTTTTGATGATTCCCCCCTTTGCCAACCAAGGCACTATACAAGAGCATATTGCATGTCTCTAGTACAATAAAGGATGCTAAATGCCTTTATTTCTAGGGATGAGATCAAAAACCGCATACAATTAGGATGATGATGCTATAATCCTTCAATACACCAAAAAATGACACAAATCATCAAATCAAAAGCAATATCCTAAGCGCCATCAAGATGGACCTTGAGGCGAAAGATCGAGCATGTCGCATTGACACGTGGCGTCCATGCCGTACAATTCTACCCCTATAAATACGGACCTAGGGGCATGTAGGAGAGGGATCAATTTTCTTTACTCTCTTCTTAAAATTAAACAACTGTAACCCTAAATTGAATTGGGGAAAATCTTTAATTGATTGTAAACCTTCCAATTTTATATGAGCGAGGACTTAAACAACAATCTAGCATAGCTTGTCTACTTTGATTGTGCAACTATGATGCACATAATAAAGCTCTTTGGGTCTTAAGTCTCATCTTGATTTTATCTCACATAAAATCACATGAACTTTGGCGTAAACTAGTGTTTATATGCATGACCTATATTTTTCTTACTACATATGGGTAACGGATTGTAAACCATAAGGATTGCTTACTTAGTTCGTTAACGAATGCATAATGAACTATCTCACATGCTTGCAACTTATTCTTTCTCTTCTATTGAACATATGACATGAGCTTTCAAATAACTTTATCAAAGTTCATGGACATTATGAAGCCATCTTTAAATGGCATTATCGTGTGCTAAGCCTTAAATGGTAGGCTAGCTCTTGATTTCTTAGCACTATTTGATCTCATCAACTAAGCAATGCTTAGTCATGCGATCAAGGGGTAAAAAACCAAGTTTAAGCTCATCACATTTGGCTACATAGTTGTTATACCAATTTTTGATTTAACATACATACATACATACATATATACATATATATATATATATACATATATATATACATACATATATATATATATAACCGAACATAATTTTTTAAAAATTAGGAAAAATATTTTACTTGAATCTAAATTTAAATTTTAGACTCCTAGAAAATTTTAGATGAAAATTTTATGGTTTAAAATTTATTGTATTATTTTATAGTTTAAAACAATTAAAAAAATCCAATATTTTAATTTTTGATTTTAATTAAATATTTGAAATATATATAGAAATGTTTTTCCTGCCTTATGTTCAATATGTATTAAGATGATTTTATAAATTTTAAAATGTATTTTATGATAGATATATGAATTTATATAATTATTTATATGATAAATTGGCTTAAATATTATTTAAAAATAATATATAAAAATAATTTTTTTCCAAAATAATATACTTATTAAACATCATTTATAATTTTTTTTTCATATTTTGCATAATTATAATATAGTATTTAAATTATAAACTATAAAAATATATGTGTATATTATATATTAAATCATTTAAATAATAATTTTTTTTTAAAATCTAAGCCGTATTGTATAGGGATGAACTGTCATAATTTTTTTATAAATATATACACATATATACAACTAATCTAAATTGTAACAATAAATCTACATATTAGAATCATTACCTAACTCACAATATATATATATATATATATATAATGAGCATTATAAATATAAATTAATGTTTGTAATTAATTAGAAACATACCTTATAGCCAAATCCCTTAACCACACCTTGAAACAATGATGTAAGCTCCTAGAAACGATTTTCGATCCATTAGAGTGCTAGTCCTTGAACCGTTGACCAGCAACTATCGGGTTTCAGCTAAATCGATTTGATTTGAGCTTAAGAGACTGGAGCGATAGAGGGGGAAAGTCGGAATGGGATGGAGACTCTAAAAGATCATTTTCAAATGGAGGTAGATGTTTAAATAAAGGAAGGAAAGGAGAGATCTTAGGATCATATCTTTTACTCTATCTCCTACCATTTCAGCCATCTATCTTTATTCCTCTTTGCCCATCTAGTAGCCGCCCCTAGCTTCATGTTTCAGCGGATCCTATTAGCTCCAGGATGGGCCATAAACCTATTTAGATCCTGAATGAATATTTTGCATTTTAAATTTAATTTAAAACGCTTATTGATATCGTATATCGAGTAATGTATTTATAACTTTTATAAATACATTTAATATTCATTTATCAAATCAAAATCAAATTTATAAATAATAATTCATAAATATTATTTAGTTTAATGAATTTATAACAATATTAAATTAATTAAATCATTTGGTTAGTGGAAAATTCCTCGTTTTCGGTTGTGTGACTCGTCATTTGTAAATTTGGTCAACAATTAATATCGAACTATTTGAATATTAATGTTCACACGTCACTTAGCAGGTGATGTGACATTTTGTCTAAATTTATTGCTTACTTGGTGTCGGTAAAATCTAATTTTACTTTATTAAGCATTACTAGGTTGTGAATGTTATTTACACCAATTCTCTTCGTCAAAACTATATCACTTTGGACTAATGGAATTTGATAATAGCCAAAATTCCAATATCGTTCATTTTCTACTCTGTAGTCCAAACACAAAGTTATTGGCTCAATAATAAAAATTATTATTAATCGAACTACTCTGACTATAGATTTTGACTTTGAGTTGAACATGATACTAACCCTATATAACCGAGGAGACGGATCCTCTCCTGAATAGTTCGTCACTTCCAATGCTTCAACTTGACCCAACTATAGTTACATGATGGACGTCGTGCCATGATTTGACTATAATCAAAGCGGAGCTGTCATATTAAAGATTAATAGTATTCTCAAGTCGAGATAATTGTGAAAATCGATCACATTGATATTTTCCATTTGACCTTAGTTATATTAACCACAAAAAACTATCGAGTGAATCATTATATATTTATCCAATAACTATCATCATGTAACCCCTAGGTGCCTCCAGCAATCATGAGTAATTCACTACACAATATGTGGAAAGTAGTACGTACTCTAGTCTCAATGGATACATTGATTTCCAATCTCGATGCATCTGAATAGGAACATTTAAAATGATATATTTATATTCATTGTGATTAACTACTCATGGTTACAACACATTAAAACTACTATCACAAAACACACCATTTATGGATTTTCTATTAAATATACTTTTAATTAAATTATTTAATTAATACAACTCATTATATCAAATATATACTAGAAAGAAAACACCTTATATTTAGAACAAGATTGATTATCGTGTTTGATATATGTAACAAATTACATAATTGTCCCTAGGGTATACCCTAACTCAATCAATCTCCCAATTGCACTCGGGTCAATTATGAAATCTTATTCCAACTTCTCCAATTATATTTCTCAAAACTAATTAGGTGGTTCCTCAGTGAAAAGGTGTGCTATTATGTTTAATTATCTATTATATCAATCAACTCTCCACGAGGCTGATAAAAGATTTTATCGTTTGGCACATTTTGGAGTATGTATCTCAATTTCTATTGAGCTCTAAGTTCTGTTACCAACTATATCGTGACATTTATTATCATATAATGATGTTATGGGATTCTCAACATTTGGAATCATCCTAAGCTCGGTTATAAATTTGTGCATTTATATTTATATACATTACTTTTATTGCGGTGCTATTCAAGACGATGTACTTAGCCTTTTCCAATGAATCAGCCATAGTCTTTCATTTAGAACAACTTAAATATTCTTAACTTAAATTTGTTATTGACATATTATATCACTTATGAAATTTGAGTCTGAATACTCCTTCATAAGGAATTCATTGTTTATATATACAATTCTATAGTATTTTGTAAATACACAAGAACACCTCAAACAATCATTTAATGGTATTAATTTAGATTTGATATTAGCTTCATGTATCAAATACATAAACAGTTCAAGATATCACAAACAACATAACATGTATGATAATTCCTATTGCCAACGCATAAGGAATTCATCTTACATGTTCCATATTAAACATTTTAATAAGGTGTCCCTGAATATCGTTTAGGACATTCCTAATATCTTTTATACTTACTATAAAAGGCATCGTTTACAAATCCAATGTTGAGTATTAAAACAACTAAAGATGATTTTAACATACGTACATCATCAGCAATCAACAGTGTGTTATTTACTTATGGTTTAGAAATATCTCTCTACCTTTTAACATTCTTTCTTATGAACACATTCTTCCTTTGCATTTTGACTGATGGTCAAACTATTCGATGTTTCTTTAAAAACACTTTTTTAATTTTGATGCTTTTCTAAATGAACCTTTCGTATCTATTCTTGGATCGTATCCGTAAAACCCACATACTCAATATCGCTCCCACTAACTTCAAGACACTTTGGATGTTATGTGAAAACAGTATATTCTAAATCTAAATTTATAACTTCTGCATTAACACATATATACCAAAACATAAAGTCATACTAGGCGATAACTTCGAGAGTAAAATCTCAACCAACTTGAGCATATCGAATGGTAAAGCTGTTACGTCAATTTCAACAATTGAAATTCACAGTATTATTCTTATCAATATGGCTCACTATATTCCAATTGTATTTGTCTTTCTCTTAAAGACACTTTTGCGGCCAATGGTTCATATCCCTTTGGGTACAACTATCAAAATCATATTTTGATAATGTATTGGAATCTATTTCAGATTTTCGCATCATATTCGCATCATACTATATCATAGAGTCAATACTCTTAATGGTTTAATTAAACAACCAAGTATTATTTGTTCTTGACATCAGAAAGAATTCATAGTTTCTCTTTAATGTATAATAATGCTCATTAGATGTTCTAGTGTATTGTGTTTATTTAGGTTTGGCCAATTTCATTTCATCCCTCGTAATCAGTTTATCCTTGGATAGTATCCAAAATCATTTTATACCAACAATTTCTTAAAGAAATTTCTTAGCTACGAAGTTGGTATTTCTTGAAAAAATATTTGTTTCTCAGTGCAACTGAATAGGCATTCATAAACATTTTATGACTTGCCTTATATTAAAACTGATTGTGCATTAGTTCATAATATATTTATGTTCATAACATAAATTAGTCATTTAATGGCGATTGGTCTTGAAATTTTCTTAGGACGACTTATACAAGATCCCTTATGTATAATTATTACAGGCAGTCTTTTGACTTGCATGTTCTGCCAACTCTTTGCCCTAAGATATATAGGGGATTCTTATAAATCTTTATCCTGTATGGTTTTGTAAACTAAACTTTGGATGATATTAATTCTAACCTTCTGTACTACTCTGAAGTACACACCTTATAGAAAGAATTTAACTCAACTTCACTCATCATTAATCTTTCTTTATCCAGCAAATTTCGATTACTCCTTATCAATACATCATTATGTATTATAGGGAGGAGTGACCATTGAGACTAAATCTTTATTCTTATTAGGTAAATACGGAACTCATTCCAATATACTTACCCATTCGATCAAATCGAATCATTTTTGTCACATGTTATACTATTTACTTTCATTTCATATTCTATGAACTTAACATAGACTTATTTATGAATATCAAATACAAATGTCCATGTTCGTGATAACTCATTGATGAATATGATAAAGTATGTTGAACCATTTTGGCATTAATAGACTTAAGATTGCATACATACATACATACATACATACACACACACAAATATACATACATACATACATACATACATACATATATATATATATATGTATGTATGTATATATGTATGTATCAATCCAAAGAGTTGATCAACTCTTATGATGCTCCTACTAAATGCGTGCATAGCCCTTAATTGTTTGAGACATAATAAACTAGTATCATATGATTCATAATCATATAATAAAATTAATTCTCAAAACTACGTCTTAATCTATAATCCTAAATTAATTGTAAATAATTTTGACACTTTAGTATTTTCTAATGCATCATTTTGTTGTGAAAAAAATACCACATTATAGTTTTATTTCATAACGAATATTCATAATATTCACATTGAAATATAACCATGTCTATTTTTCAGTCGACACTGAAAATAGTCGTTATTTCATAAATAATGTTTGGTATGTTTTACGAAAACAATTTTCATAATTTAACACAATCAATAAGTGATATATGGTATGCTCACACTATTTTCATCATTACTATAACAGCGTACTAAATTTAGAGGTCCATCGTTCACTTAATATAGATTATTTATTTCATATGCTATAACTAGTTCACAACGGAGAGTTCTTTGATCAAATATCTTGAACTCAAAGTAATAAATCTCATAGAAACCAATTTTTTCTACATGAAAATACATTTTGAAATAGAAGTCACATTTCTCATACAAATGTTAAGTATCAATCATTATTATTACAATTCTCATTTCTGATGTTTCTCCATGGAGCAAAAGTGACTATTTACTTTCTTTATTCCAACTGTACCTTAAATCATATCTACTCTTGTACATTTATTTTTTCTTTCTAAATGGTCAAACTATTCAAAAGAATACCCCAACTACAACATCATAAAGAACTCTTTACAAAAACACACTCGATCTTCCTAAACATTTAAGGATATCAAATATGTTGCACTTTGCATAAACTGATCAAACCGACATTTCTACGGTTGAGTTCTTATATCTATCATGTAGTTTTGGTCTATTGTTACATTTAACACAATAGGATCTTTATTGTAATTAACCAAATTGAACACTTGATCTCAGAGTACGGTTTATTTGTTTGCTTCAAATGAACTAATTTCACCAAAATATCATACATTACAAACTATGTTCGTTCAACATATAACATTTATATTCAATTTTATATGGACCAAATATCCATAATCTTGCATTGCTTTTGAGTTTAAAACTCATAGAATGCCATAAATGGTCTCGACCAAATAAAAACATAAGCGACCAAATAAAAACATATGCGACCAAATTACAAATGTATCTAGTAGTTATAAAATCAGGCGCTTAAATGGATGTTGAAACGTTAACATGCAATAGTCATTTATTAGTAAGTATATGCTATATTTATATTTGTCAATCTTCAATTCAGTTAATTTGTATACCTTAATCGATAAACATTTTATCAAGCATTTTAAATGCACAAATTTATCAATGTAGATAATTATAACATTATAAAGCATACGTTCTTACAATATTAGAAAGGTTAAATGCCATCATTTCATTTTTCTAATAAGGCTCCCACTAGTTTTTTTTAATGTTTCACCAAACCCTAAGCGAAACATAGAAGTCTTTCGACTTCACTAGTGTATATGAGGACTCGTCTGTCTTAGAATTATGACCTTGACTCCTTGAGTTTGCTCAATAAATCATAGCTTTATGGATGATGGATAACTCCTTATGGGTTGTATCGAATACAACTCCTAACCTTTGGTATGTTGTCCTAATTTCACTTCGACCTTGAGTTTGCTCAACAAATCGAAATGAAATTATTCTCTCATACCTACCATACCGCAACGGCCTAAGTACAGTATATGTACCTTGAATTTTCTCAGCAAATACATTAGTTATCTTACCTCGTTTATTCAATATATTAATAATACTACACATAACATCCCTTGCATGAGTTTTCTCAACAACTAAGGAGTATGCAAGTAATTTATTTTTATATATAGTAGATGACAACATTATATTGAAGATTCATAATCTTTAATATATTATATTGAGTGATATCGACTTATGGAATAATGTATTTCTAATGAAATACCCTCATGATTCAAGTGTCAGACACATCGGAATTCACGGTATACCTACATTTACATATATATTTATTCCTTAAGCCTATTTAGGGTTTCTTAATGTTCCATCTTTAATTTATACATTCATATTATATAAGTTTTATTATTTTATAACTTTTATATTTCATGTTACTTATATAATAGTCTTATATATATTATGATATAATTAAATCTTATTTAATTAATTTTAATTAATTAACATTTTAGTTAATTTTGTATTGATATAACATTTATATTTAATATTTATTATATACTATACACTATAACCTTTATAGTATATCACATATATCCTATACATGTGTATATTATTTAATTAATTAACTTTTAAATTAATTTAATTAGTTAACTAACCTTTAATTAATTAATTCAATTTATTAACCTTTAATTAACTTATATAATTTATTAATCTTTAATTAATTAATTTAATTAAATTTTTTTAATTAAATTATATAATAATTTCGAAAAATCATATTATATACATACATGTATACTTATGGTATCTTAAACATTTTGAAATATCATAACATATGTCAAAAATATATGATACTTATATATATATATATATTTCGTTTGTTAACTTATTTAATTAATTTATTCATTTTATTAATTTTATAAATAAATTGAAAATTTTGAAATTAATATATACATATTTTCAAACATTTTGAATTTATTATTATATTATAAATTTTATAATATATTTATATCTTATTTTAAATTTAACTTTTAAATTTAAAATCCTTTTATTTTAATTTTCAAACAATTTTGAGAGTTAGCCTGAGACCTAATTCAAATTTGGCCTCTTCTATTAGGGGCAACCTTTTGGGTTTACATATTTGTTCGGGCCAAGGTGGTAGTTAGGTCGGGCAGGATACTTGATTACCCAAATCGAATCCTAAACACTACCTTTCTAGACACCCTACTAACTGGACTATGAGTTTAATTAGTTAACTCTCACATGACTAATTAGACTGCATAGGCCATTAGGCTCTGATACTGTTGTTGAAACAGGGCCAGCCCACAATGAAATTTATGGATGAATTTCAAAAAAATTACTCTTAGTGGATCTTTATTGGGCCTATGAAGTCTAATTTATTTAGAACATTTCTAAATTTTATTTAAATAAAATCTTTTATTTTATTTAAATTTATAAAATGATATTGTTTTATTTAATTTTATGTTATGTTAAATATACATACATACAAACATATATATATATGCATATTGTTAACAAGAAAACTTGTCAACACCCCAAAGTTGATGTAATAGGGAAGGTTAATCCTTTCGATCTCTTTTGGTTTATGGGAGAGAGCTAGGATATGAATGCCTTCTTTTAGATCACCTTTCGAATCAGACTTTATTATGAAATTTCCTTCTAATTGACCTTTCGACTCAGTCGAAAGGCTTTAATTTCCCTTGTTTTTGGTCTTTTGAGTTGAATAAAGTGGCTTGACTTTGCCTTCGAAACAGTCCCTTCAAAGCAGTTACGGAAGCCTAATGGATAGCTCTAAGATTCAAGGTTATGATCAGCTTTAAATGGTTTCCTGATCAAAAGCTGGAACCTTAAATGACTTAGGTTTGAATTGGAAGCTAAAGGTAAAACTGGCCTGGGTTAAGGTTCCGACCCACTTGAAGGTGGAAGTCCAATGAATGAGGGTCTGGAGTTGATAAATGGAGTTACTTGATAATGTAGGGGTTTCGACCAAGTCGGAAAGGATGGGATCGATAATTGGAAAATAGAGTTAGATCTAATAAAAGCTTTCGAAACAACTAAGTAATTAAGAATATTGAAGACTTCCCTTTCGCAACTCAACAATGCCTTTATTGATCAATTTTCCCTAATTTGATTTACAAATTAGGGTTGCAACTTTTTAGAATTAAGAAAATACAAGTGTAGAATGAAAGAGTTCGGATCCTCAAAACCAGACCCCTTGGGTCTTATTTATAGATACGGATCAACACTTTTCGACCCAATGCTTTCGACCTGGTCGAAAGGTGGCTTCGGGATTGTCTTTAGAATGCTTCTGCCTTTGTCGATAGGGATAGTTGCACCTTTCTTCTCTATGTTGCTTTGTAGGAGCTTTCGACCCTGTCGATAGGCTGTATCCAGGGGTTTCAAAGCTGTTGCAATACTGATGGTTTCGACTCTGTTAATTGCTTCTGAACTCTTGCTCGCAACTTAACCTCCCTGGATATTAATGGCTTCGACCGGTTTGAAAGGCATGGTTTGGTTTTCGAGAGGGTTGTTCTGACCAATGTATGTTTATGAGTGGTTTGAGTGAAGGCAAAACCTTTTGTTTTGAAAGGTTTGGCGTGCATATGAAGAGTTGTCATTCCTATTCTTCGAAGGGTGCTGCTTCAACTCATTCGAAAGATCGTCATGCATGTGGAATCATCTACTTCGAAAGGTGGTCACCAAAGCGGAAGGATGCTATTGACCCTTTCGACCTCTTCAAAAGGTTGTGAAACTTTTGGACTTTGGTTGTAGCATCCATTTGACTCCTTCGAAAGGTCCTGCTGGAGCTTCTTCCTCTTGTTCTTCTTTGTTTTTTATTCAAACTGGTTTCGACAAGGTCGAAAGGATATTTGGTAGTAACATTTGCCACATCCTTGCGAAGGGATGCCTTTGACTTTCCAAGTCAATGATTTCGAAACCCTGAATATTTCCCGCCTTTTGGTATTCCATCGTGAATCTGGACCGTTCATTTAAATTTGATCGAATGGTTTGCTATCTTTGCTGACTTTTCTTATAAATCACGCTCTCCTCTTCTTCTCTTTCACTCATATGTAATTGAAACAGACTTCGAGTAAAAGTAAAAATTCTCAAACCTCAAATCATTTTTTCTCAATCAAAGAAGAATCCAGCTCTAAAGTAAGTAAAAATAATTTCACTTTTCAAATCTCTTTCTCTCTTTTTATTTTACCGTAGATTTCAACTTCTCAAATTTTTACAATCGGGATTTCGATTTTTTTTATTTACTTGGAACCGTTTAAGTTTTAATTTACCTGAAAGCATTCTATTGTTTGATTCAATTCCATTGTTTGACTTGATTTTCTTCTTTTTGTTAATTTTCATTTTGAACTCACCCGATCCAAATTCTATTGTTATCATTGTTTTTAGGGAAAAATTTCCTTTACCTCAAAGATTTCAAGATTTTAAGTGATTGATTCTCATTCGAATTCATTTGTTTAATGGTTTTTAAGTTTTTGGGTTGAAATCGGGTTTGGGGAAGAAGGAATCTTCGGTTAACTTCTCCCAGAAGTTTTGAGATGTACGAACCAAAAATTTGGCGCTAGAATTGTACCCTTCTACCCTTTTGAAAGGGATAGAGGCGGCAATTTACTATTCTGATTTTTCAGCCCCTTTCGAGGGGTTGAAAGGTAATCTAGCACCTTATTTTATTGACCTTTTCGAAAGGTTATTTAGTTCATACGAAATCGACCTCTTCGAAGGCAATTTTATGTTTTTAGTTCTAATACCTTTCGAAGATATTGGTTATTACATCGTAACTCACATTTTCGAAAGCATAGATTTTGTCCCATGGATTTCGCAACCATTCATATAAACTTGTTTAAATTTGTTTAAGTTAAAGATAAATATATTTTAGAAACTGGGCCGAGGAAAGCATACTTTGTAACATTCATAAATCAAGCCAAACGTTTTGACTTAGTCGAAACCTGTTGTATTGATTGAAATTTAGTTGTAGTAAGCTTTCAGAACCATGCATTCCTTTCGATTCCATCGAAACCTTCTGTAACTAATGAGTCAAAACCTCCTATAATCATCTTTCTCCAATATCATTGAAACTTTCCAAGTCCTTTTATTTTTTTAACAATACGACTTCAAATTAAAACCTTTCGATTTAATTGGTATATATGGTTTCGACAGCATTCATGTTCCCTTGGTAAAATTATGATTGTAGGTTTTGACGGTGTCGAAGAGTCTTTCTTTTGTTTATTGAATATTGGTAGTGTATACTTTGTTCAACATATTTGGTTTTAACTATTCCTTTCTAATAACAAAGTTCCTATTGAGCTTTCGACATTGTTGAAGAGTGGCGATTGGACATATACTTCAACCCTCCCTTTTGACCCTGTCGAGCTCAGTAGATGCTTATATCTTGGCTTTCGACATTGTTGAGAGGTGTTTGTTAAGTGTTAACTTTTATTTTCCTTTCGACTCTGTCGAAAGATCAATAAATCTCATTTTTAACTTTAACATTCTTTCATGAATTTGAAGTTTCATGTTTTGTTGGATGTTCAAATTGTTGTAGTAGGTTTCTACTAATCCTTGAAAGAATGTTAACTTCATAACAAACTGTAATTTCTAACTAAAACGTTTCCACCTGGCAGAACCATGATTTCTCCAAAGAAAGTTGAAGCTACTTCCAAGCGTTCTTTGATATCCACTCAAGATGAAGTGGATGCGATCCTCAATGACTTTGGAATCACCGGGGTAGAAGCCATTCCACCTACTGAAAATGAAATCATCAACAGCCCTCCTGAATGGTTCTTCGCTTACTGCTATACACATATGGCATGGAGGGTTTCTTCCATTTCCAGAATTCTTATCTAGGATCCTAGCTTATCTAGGAATTGCTCTAATTCAGCTATCTCCAAACGTGTACACCTATCTCTTGTCTTTGGAGTTAATGGCACTAGAGACCGGCATCCCTTCTTTGAATGCTGAAATACTGAATCACCTTGTCCGATTGGTTAAACTCAGCAACCTGAACAACCAAATCTTCACGGCGAATCCTCCCAAGAAACTGATATTAGAGGGAGTGAACAAGTTTAGAGATTGGGAGAATCAGTTCTTCTTTGTCAGATGCTTCCCAAATGTCAGTGGGACTTTCTCTACTCCACGTAAGTTTAGATTTGATTATTTCCCTTTCACCTAGTTACTTTTCTTTGCTGATCTATGCTTTCTGTCAGGTGCTTCCGCTAAAGAACTAAACGAAGAAAATAAGAGAACGATAGAGTCTCTAGTTGCAGCTTTAGGCAGGATTGGGAACTAATTGATTCCGCTAAATCCTACAAATTTACAAAAGTAGTCTCTCCTATCGACCAGTCAAAGGATTCTTGGCCAACCTTCTTTGATTCAACACACATCCCGAAGCAAACACTTCCTTTCCTTGGGAGATCCTACAAATTTCTCCCCTATGTCTCGCATCTGCCTTGAACACTCCAGTAAGCTATAAACGTTGCTCTTGTTATCTACTGCTATATTGCTTCTTAAATTATTCTACTGAGTTATAATCTGTTTGAATTTTCTACAGCTGCTCCTCAGGTTGAAAAACCTGCAAGTGGTCAGGCTCCTCTCTATTTGACTTCTCGCATGCCATCCTTTTCTCAATCTCTCGCTAAAACAAAGATGGCCGTCAAGAGAAAATTAGTCAAATCAACTGTGGTGGAACCTCCTCTCAAGATAGCCAAAATAGTTGAAGTTCCTTATTCTGAGGGGGATTTGTCTTTAAGTCTTGATAAAGCTTTAGAGAGTTTGATTGTTGAATCTCCTCTCGACCAACCCAAGAAGACTCCTACTGTAGTTGATCCTCTTTCCCGCATCGTTGTTTCGAGCTCTCCGAGTGCGCTTGAGCAGATGCAGAAGGCTTTGGAGACGACCCCTTCTAAAAAGGGTGTTCCTCCTAGGCCATCATCTTCCACATCCCTAATTAATTTTGAAGAGATCGTCTGATCTATCTTAATCTCTTCTTCTTTTGCTTCCATGCACCCGCCTTCTTCGGTTTCTGATTTGGCAGGTCACTATCGCTCTTTAATCGAACAACAACTCTTAGTAGGTTTCTCTTCACTTGACTTTATCATTATTGTTCTTCTTTAATTTCCTGACTTATGCTATACTTTTTCTTTCATATTTCCAAAAGTTGGTTATCTTTGCAAGAACATGCGTCCAGATCATCTGCTGAATCCTCTAAGCTTCAGGAGGAATTTTTTGGCTTAAAGAATCTAGTCTCCTCTTTATCCATAGAGAAAGACGAAGCTTTGACTGAACTGGAGCGATTGAGAGCTTCTCTCACCCAGTTGGAATCCATTATCTCAGAGGAAAAGAAAGCCTGCCAACTCCTCAACGATGAAAACTTGGCAATGAAAATGACCTTAAAAGAATCCGACGAGGAGAAGATTCGAATGGTGGCCAAACAAGCCTCTCTAAAAAAAGTTGGAGAAGAACAAAGCTTCTTTGAAATTGGCAGTCGACACTATCTTTGATGCAAAACGGCGAGTGTCACAATTTCTTGACACCACTCTTGATGAGATTATGATGAATTCTTTCGAAGAAGCTTTAATGCTCACCTACGTCGACAACATCGATAAATACCCCGAATTGAGCTTTCCTTCACTTGACCCTGCTCTTATCGATAGGGTTATTGGAAAGATCAAACAGATGGAGCAGGGAATTGAAGCTGCTGAAAAGGAGGAGATTGACGCCGCCAAAATTCTTTCCTTTGAAGTTCCTTCCTTCAAAGTCAAATCTGACTCTGAAGACAAAGGCGATAAAGATGAGGCCGTCGAAAAAGAAGGTGATGACGACGACGATGACAATGATGATGATGATAACATCAACGGCGGTCAACATTCAGGTGGCGACAGAGGTGTCCCTACTGAAGCTCTTGAAAAAGATGAAGACAACAATACAAGAGTTTTCAAAAAGGATCCATCTCCTCATGAGGCAGTCCCGCTTGAATCTCGCGCACCCTCCGACCCTCAAGAAGAGCCTGCTTTTATTGATGTTGAAGTGCCGAAAGAGAAAGAACAAGCTTCCGAAGCATCAGTCCCGATATCTCAGGTATGGGATTCTCTGTTTAAACATCTTTCACTTCAAAGATAATAATAGTGTAAACCACTTATTTTAGATAAGGAAGAAATCTTTCCACCCTTATAAAACCAAGCTTGAAAGGAAATAAGCAGAGATAAATAGTTTATATAGGGAGTTTAACAAGCAATTGAGGGAGCACAATATACTTTCTGATAAATATCATAGACACAATAGAAGTGCGGCAGCGTTGGCATCATTTAAACATCAATAAGCTGCCCCACGGCTAAGGAGAGTGCCTTCGATATGATGCTCTTTTGGAAGAAACTGGGAACTAATTACCCTATTCTGGATGTTGATTGATAAGAGAGACATTTTGGTTAATTTCTTATAAAAGGCTTATTGTAAACACCCAATTGTTGATTTCTCATATTTAGGTGATTTTAGTTGGGGTCTACTTAGGCGCTTACACAAAAGATACTTGGACGAATTCGGATCTGACCCACATCTCGGAGCTTATTGGAACTTACTAGGAGTCAGATCATTCCCCAAAATCTACCTCCTTGAGAGCTCAAGTATTATAAGAACAAATTTGTTTTAGAATTATTTATCAAGTCAATTTTGTATGAATCAGACGAATGATTATAAATATATATTGATTTGTAAGTATTTGTTTAAGTCTTCGTTTTATATTTAGCTGCATTTTATTATGTTATTACAAAGAGAATGTTCCTTAGGCAATCTTGTCTCTAGAGATTACTTAAGTCAATATGTTAAATTGAGAAGATTTTACCTTGAAAATGCAACAATTTTAAAATCTTCAAAATTGGCAAGATATTTTTCTTAGAGATTTATAAAACTTTACATGGAACATCCTCGTCTCCGCTTCGATTTCATTGGTGATGAGAGAGAAAAGCTTCTTAAGGAGATCCGGACCTACCATACTAAACTAATTTGTGGTCGTGATAGTCCTCTAGTAGGGGAATGGGACTATAGCAAATATCCCTCGGTGATACACCGGAAGGACTTAACATCACTTTTGACTCTACGGTTATTCTTTCTGCCAATTCATTGAATAAAGTTAGAGATGTTATTTCTCATCTTTAAATATAAAACAAATGTCTATTGTATCTTTTAGTTTCATTGTTACTCGAGTTGTAATCTTTTATTGTAGTAATAAAGAGATTGTTCATTCTGGTTTTGACTTCATTCTTTTTCCTTTTGTATTCAAATAGGGATTAAAGTTATCTGCAGTGCCTTACTCATTAGATTCAGCATCTCGCTTTATCGATCTTAAGGATAAGCTGCTAGCGGATCTTGAAAAGAGCAGATTTCTTAAAGATACTTCACTTGCTCGCTTTCATGGCAATACCGAAGCGTTAAGATGGCATAAGAGATTCTTACTTAAGAAAACAATTGTTAGAAATCTCAAGGATCAGATTGCATTTTAGAAGCTAATGTCAATTGCAAAGATGAAACAATTTCCGCTTTGAAGCGTCAAGTTAAGTCGAATCCTTCAATTGACTTCGATCACAAAATGTAAGAACTTTTTTAGTAGATAAGCGATTTGGAGATGAAATTAAAGGACGGCCAAGCTTAGTGCGAGTCGTTGGAATTCATTATGGGGAATAATATCTCGAGTATTGATTTACCTGTTCCTTATGCTACACCCTCTACTGCTAAATCTACAAGATCTACTTCCTTTGCTACTCAGAAATTTCACATTACGACTAATCCTCCCCCTGGCTTAGATGAGAAGGTGGTGGGCGAGTGGTGCAGGAAAGTTAAATTCAAAATGATGAAATATTTTGACAAACAACAGAAGGTTAAATACTCACAGTGCATAAATGAATATGCTGCTATAATTCAAAAAATCGAACGCAATAACTATCTCCTTTTGGAGCGCATCACAGAATTGGAAAGGGAAAATAAGACCCTTAGAGGCGCAAATAGAGTTTTCAATCGCTCTTTGAAAACCAATATTGATGCAGACAGGATAAGGAAGAAAGAGAAGAAACTTAAAGAAGTTCTTTGTATCGCTATTCGTCATATCGTAGATCCTTCAATCGTTGAGAACCTGAACAAGGCTGCTCAAGATTTATGAAAGATTCAAATTTATGAAATGTATATATTTGTCCTAGACACTTGTAAATAATTTCATAAGTTATGTAAATCATGTAAATTTTGTAAATATCTTTGTGATCCTTTCCTGTAATGTTATCTTTGAAACATTTGTTTAATAGCTTATACCATAATGTTTGTATTTGTTAGATCTTTCATTCTTCTTCACTGTTCTGATTTCCCTAAAAAGTATGAAGTAAATAATATTTCCTATTGTTAGCTTGAAATTGATGTAAAAGTCAATTTATATCATTCACGTAGATTAACAATTCATCATGTCAATCGTATGGTAATAATTAATCAGTAATTGCATTTGATTAAATGTCTTGAAACCCATCTTTAATCATGGTGAGAAATAATTAAGAATTTAACTTTAACCATATTGCTAGAATATCCGAAGTTTGTTGGCGGAAAATTTATCTTCAGCTAGGGGTATAAATGTATTAGAAAATCATCCCCTGACGATTACTAATAGAGGGTTAATAATGATTAAGTAATAGAAGTCCATAAACCATTATCTGGGAATTTGTAGTAGAAATCCAATGACCCATATTCAGGTATTAATGAAATTTGAAAGTTTATAAGCCCGAAACCTAGATTCGGGTATTAGTGGATGATAACGGGAAATCTATAATAATGATCTTCTTGATATAAGTTGATAGAATTCTTTGACCCAGATTCAGATATTAATAGTGGATGATCGAAAATCCATAATAGAAATCTCAAGCCCAAATTATGGCGTTAATAAGTGCAATCAAGTAATAGTCTCGCAACCCAGATTCGGGTAAGAGAAACTGAGAAATCTATAACCAAGATTTGGGTATTAATAGTCGAAGTTCAAAAATGAGAGACCCGAAACCCAGATTCAGGTATTAATAAGTGGAGTTCTGTTCTACTCCTTAGATTATGTCTTCTCCGACATGTATAAACCTCTTTGGCCTTGAATGAAGTTGTGGTTTGGTTGGCTGCTTCTCGAGCTAGGATGTGTTAGTCCATTATTTGATATATGCCACTTCTTGGGCTTGGACATCTGAATCTGTTATTTGTTGAGCCTCTTCTTGGGCTTGGACGTTTTAGTCCTTTGTAGATGCTCATCTTCTCGGGCTTGGACGTCTTAGTCCATTGTTTTGATGAGCCTCCTCTCGGGCTTGGATGTCTTAGTCCATTATTGTCTGGTGTTCTTGGTTAGCTCATTCTTAGAGGCTAGAACTAACGACTTACCCAACCTCCCTCCAGGAGGCGCCCTGACCTGACCAGAGGCACGACCAAGGGCTTGTCGATGCTTTAACCTGGCCATAGTGTGGCACAGATAAAGGCTTACACTCCTTCCTTTAGGAGGTGCCCTGCCCTGGCCATAGCGTGGTGCGGACAGGGGCTTGTCAATGCTTTAACCTGGCCATAGCGTGGCACGGATAAAGGCTTACAATCCTCCCCCCAGGATGTGCCTTGACCTCACCAGAGGCGCGGCCAAGGGTTTGTCGATGCTTTAACTTGGCCATAGCGTGGCACGGTTAAATACTTACACTCCTCCCTCTAGGAGGTGCTCTGCCCTGGCCAACTCGGCATGGATAGAGGCTTTGAGCGTTTAAGGTAATGTCCAAATAAAAGGAGCATTTCACTCCCAACCAGGTAGATTCTCTTTAAAGAAAAATAGCTCTTTATTGATCTCATTCAATATTTCTTAACAAACTCATTGATTTTGCCTACACAGTAAAAGTTGATTATCATCCCTTCCAATGCTCTACAGTGATTAGTTTTATGACCATTCATCATATGGTAATGGCAATAGGATCCTCCTAGATTCCTTTTATATTTTGGTTTCTTCTTTTGTGATGGCAAATAGTTGAGCTCATCCTTTGTTAGTAAGTAGACATTCTCAATGGATGTTGTTAGATTGCACTCTTTGGGAAGTCTTGAACTGAAACTTGTTTCTTGAGGATGGCTTCTAAATCTTTTATTACTTGGTTCTGGAGTTTCCCCTTTGATAACTTATTTTCTCTTTAAAACTCTTTGGGGTTCTGGTGTAGGTATTGTCCTGCTTGTGACTTGACCCGATTTGTGTGCAAAGGCGTTGTAATCTGCCATTATTCTTTCTTCAAAGATTGTGCCTTTAGTATAGTGTTGAATTGTTTTTCCCATTTGGTCAAATAAATTTCCACTTTCCCTTTTCTTTTCCCCTAAAGCAAAGATTGGGGTGGAACCAATATGAAAAGGGTTTAAAGTCCATTTAAGTGGATCATAGGCTTCAACTTTCTTTTTCCTTATGATTCTCAAAGCCTTCATCCTTAACAGTTGTTCTTCCTAGAGATTCTTATCATTAGCCGCCTCTAGGGAGAATCCAATTAAGTATGGTTAAGAAGATCCTTTCTTAGATCTTTTGACTTAGCCATCCATGATGAAGTTAAATCAAAAGTAGATAAGCTTGAAATAGGATTTGGTTAGAGATAATTGGTGTTGGATGTTCAACAGAGTCAGAGGTTCAAGCCCTCCTTCTAGCGCCAAAATGTTAAAAAGAAAACTTGTCAACACCCCAAAGTTGATTTAATAGGGAAGGTTAATCCTTTTGATCTCTTTTGGTTTATGGGAGAGAGCTAGGATATGAATGCCTTCTTTTAGATCACCTTTCGAATCAGAGTTTATTGTGAAATTTCCTTCTTATTGAACTTTCGACTCAGTCGAAAGGCTTAAGTTCCCTTGTTTTTAGTCTTTCGAGCTGAATAAAGTAGCTTGACTTTGTCTTCAAAACAGTCCCTTTGAAGCAGTTATAGAAACCTAATAGATGGCTCAAAGATTCAAGGTTACGATCAACTTTAAATGGTTTTGACCTGGTCGAAAGCTGGAACCTTAAATGACTTAGGTTTGAATCGAAAACTAAAGGTAAAACGGGCCCGGGTTTAGGTTTCGACCAACTTGAAGGTAGAAGTCCAACGATAGATAGTCTGGAGTTGATAAATGGAGTTACATGAAAATCCACCCGTCTACTATCTTGCCAAAATTCGGGTTAACATCACTTCCTTCATCCGAAGATTCAGGACCAATAATATGATAATAGCCAGAGAAAAGAGATGCTAACATAGGAACAAAATCCTTAGAATCAAGATTATAAAGGTGTTTCATATCCCAGGAGGAATCCAAGAGAACAGTGCGATTCAGATCATCCATTTGACCTATAACCACGAGCATACGATCTTCACCCTTGATAGAGTCAAATAAACGCCTTTCTTCACCATCTCCACCAACATACTTTTAGAATATACCATCTGTAGGGTCAAATCTCATTTCGGATGGCTCATGAATCCAATCATGCTCAAACGAACTAAAAAGGAAGTCCTCTATTGAGGGAGCTAAGTCCAAAATAACTACGGAGCTCACTTTAACATCAATAGAGTGAAAATCAATGACAGGAGACACAAACTCAGTATGCAAGGACATAATAGCATCCACAGAGCAAACAACGGCAATATCATCGAGGGAACATCTACGACTGAAGGGAAAATACCAGAAATTGTATGCTAATGTGCACGTAAATGTGCATATATATACATCCATATTTTGTCTCTTTTTATTTAAATAAACATCATATTTGGGCATTTTTACATGTTTAAAACCAAAATTCAATTAATTTCAAATCATCGTATATTCACCTTCATTCAGGGCCAAAACGGTCAGTTTTGTGCATGTGCCATTTGAGAATTTTTACTTGGACAATTTTTATTATTTTTATAGGATATTTGGATGCAAATGGAAGAGGCTTATATGAAGATACATGCATGCACAAATGAAATACAAAGGAATGAAGAGGAAATAATTCAAGTTCAAGATCATGTAGGACCCCACCCACTTACCTAAATGTACAATTATGAGCTAATGGACAACTAAGTGGAGGTTAAAGCTTCATGCACAACAAATGATGGATTAATTAGTGGCTAATGGTTACTTGGTGGCCACACTTCCTAAAGGGCATTTTAGAAAGCCCTCTAAAAATAGAATTAGGGTTTTATGCATGTATATATAGCCCTCTTATGTAAATGAAACTATCATCTACTCTTTCATTTTACTTAAGAAATTAAGAGATCAAATTGTAAGCTCAATGTTCTATGAAATAAAAATGGCTTCCAAGCCTCTTTCTTCTCTCTCTTTTCTACATGCTTTTCCTTGCTTTTATGTTGATGTTTATTTTTATGTTCTCTTTCTTTTCATGTTCATAGTTTAGATTTACATTTATGCACTAGTTTAATACATTTCCTTCTAGTAGTTAATCTTCTTTTTCTTGTTTGTTCTCTACTTTAGTTCATTTTCAATGTTGAAATCTCTATGTGTTGAAAGGATAACACAAAGGAGTAGCTAAACCTCTCCAATTTAGGGGTAATGAAGCTCTTAAATATTATGTGATTTCAACATTTCTATGATTTATGATCTCTTTGTCTATGCTTCATGAAAGTAAATTTTGATGCAAGTTTATACAAGTGGGTTTGATAGCTTATGTTGCTTTTGCAAATGAGCTATTCTTATTCAACATAAACACAAGTTGCATCATCATTTGCTAATCCATTTTTGATTTTGAAATGAAAGTAAAAATGAAATTTGATGATCTATATTACTAGTTACTATAGTAAATAGATCATACTTAAAATAAATTTTGCTTTGGCTTCATTTTCATGAGAGTTATAAGTGGTATAATTGTTGTATTATAGTTTGATGGTTTGAGTTATGTTAATTAATAACATAAACAAACCATACTTATGATCAATCCAATGATTATTTCACTTAATATCAAATTAGAGATCATAAATTCTTTGTTTGTTAATTTACAAAAATATGAGAGTGGATTTGCCTCTAAATTGTCCTCTAGTTTAATAGTATTTTAATCACATTTTAATTTTAGCTTTAGCTTCTTTTTTGTAGTTAACAACTTCATCTCTCTTTGGTCTAATTTGATTGAATTGAAAATTTTAAAATCTCATCAATTCCCTGCGGAACGACCCGTATTCGCCCCATACTACAAAGTGTACGCCGTGCGCTTCCGGTAAATTTTAATTTAAATTCGTTCGACGGTTGTCTAAACCGATAGAATTTCCGTCGACGAACAAGTTTTTGGCGCCGTTGCCGGGGAGTTGTTTTGATTTTCATTTTCTATTCTTCGAATTATTTTTGTTTGATTCTTGTGTGATTTTATTTTGTGTGTTTGTTTACATTTAAATTTTTGTGTGTGTGTTTGTTGTTTGATTTGTGTGACATTGTTGTGTTCTTATTTTCTAGTTGTTTTTACAATAACATATTAAAAAAAAAGAACATTGCATTCATCTTCAATTTTGTTACAAATTTTCAATTACATTTCAAATCATTTGCAATTTCATCACTAAACACTTTTCATTTCAAAAAAAAAAAATTCTCCCCTGTTATTGTTCGCTGCACATAGTGCTCCAAACCACTTCTCTGCTCATCACCCCTATCTTCTCTGTTCACCACTTAAACCACACTTCCCTGTTCTAACAACACTTTTTCCCCAGTGCCATTTCAACACACAGACCATCCACACTTCTACTTGTCTGTTCATACTCAAACTCGACTTCTACCATTCACTGCCTACAACCTAACAACCTTTCCCACATCCACCTTCGACATCAAACTGCTGTACATTTCCCATATATTACAACTGCCCTGCCTTGCACTTGCCTCCTCACCTGAAACAGTTCCATACCGCACCATAATTTGCAACACCCTTGCTAAACTCTTCTCTGTCAACACCTACCATCCACCATCCGACCTCTGATCCCCCTCATCCACTTCCCTTGCATATCAGAAACACCTACAAACCAGTCACCACTTACATTCCTGCATTCCTGATACAAAACTAACACAAAACATCACCCTTCAACAAAACATCTGATTGCATTTGCATACAAACCTTCCATCACCACATACACTGCTGACCATCATATACAACTTCTTCATATCAATTCCCACTGCTCCTAAAAAAACAACCAAAACAACACCATCTGCCACTTACTATCACAACAAAGCTGTTACAACTGCCACAAACAACTACTGACCACCTTGTACATCCCCATATCCACCTAAACATATTGTTTCCTCTGTTCATAACCACTTACAATCATTTGAACTCATCCATCACCTGCCAATCAGTGCAATCAAACTTCAACATAGTTCAATTCTTCCCACTTCCACTTTGATCATTACATACATACCCTCATAACCACTTCAGACAATAGAAAACAGTTCAAACCAACCTGAACCCACACTGTCTTCAACCATTTCAGTTGCATAAGCCCTTGTAGCTGCACTTCACAATTAAAGCTACTCAACCAAACTGCATACACCTGCCTGCCTTGCCATCTTCCGCAATCAACAACTTCAGATCATACATCTTCATCAGACAACCAACTACTCGCTCAAGCATCTTACCTCAACAACTGACAGCGGCTATCTCCACGCAAATCCACGAATCAGCAACTCCAACCGCAAATCAAACAGACAGTCTCCCTCTCCAATTCGCAGTCTCAATTCCCCCAATTGAACTCCACCGCATCACGAAATCATTGCAACCCCCTTAACAAAGACCCTCGATGTTGAAAACACTATCGTGAAAACGAGAATTTCTGATTTGATTGCGATTTTAAGTGGGAAGTGAAATCAGAATTTTCTGCAATTTATCGTTCATTTTGATAATCGCGATTTTTCATTTGTGATATTGCAGTGCTTGTTGGAGAATATAATATTGGGTGATATTTGTGTGACCCGGGTTGAAAGTTGTGGATTTGTCTTCATTTTTATTTTCTATTTTTGTTCAGTTATTTTAAGTAAAAAAAACAAGTTCAACTTTGTTTAACATACTTTTAAGTTTTAACTTGTTTTAGTTTTCATTTATTTTATTTTCAATTGTTTTGTTTTTCACTTATTTTGTTTTTCATCTTTGATAAACATACTAAAAATAACAATAAAAAAAATTGTTGAATATATCTTGTTTTTCATTTCAGGTTGCCAAAGCAGATTAAAAGGAAGAACTGCTTGCCCAAAAATAATTGCTGCTTGCTTATAAAAAAATTTGCCACTTAAAAAATAATAATTGCTAATAATCTGCACGCTCTGGTATTGTGCTTTCATCTCTAGTGCATTGTTGGTTGCTTGCATTTTCATTTATATAAAAAAAATTCAAAATCCAAAAACAAAAACAAACTTCATATTAGTTGCATTGTAAATTCACGATTAATTTTTGTTTTGCATTCATCTCATCTTATTTTCTTTTCTAAGGGCAATACCCCAGTTCACATAAGGTGAGGGATTTCATCACCCTTTCCTTAGCCCACAAACACATTTCATCGTAGAATTTGACTAATAATAAAGGTTAGACATTCGACTTAAGGGTGTCGCGAGCTCATTTAGGGCTTAATTGCATCTTCACAATTGTTTTCTTTGAACAATTTTATTTCTTGGTGTCTAGGCTACGGCAGAGTAATAACCAGTTATAAAAATTACGGTGATAGGTAAATATTATACTGGTTGTTCCTCTAAAGGTACTTAAACCTTCGGCTACATTGCTACGGTGATTCATGGTGCACCGATAACCCCTGCCCGTTACCTGGTTGAGAAATATTTTTGTTGATTTAAAACAAAGTGTGATTATACAATTTTGGGTTAGGAGCTACTAAGGACAGAAAACTGTAATTAAGTCCTTTGCATTCATTCAGTTGCATTAGTTCATACATATATAAAAATCAAAAAAATCAAAAATCCAAAAAAAAAATTGTAAATTTTTCTTAACTTAGTTTTTAATTCCACAAAAAAAAATTAAAACCTTTTTAAAAACAAAAAAAAATACAAAAACAAAAAAAAAAAAAAAAATTTGAAAAACCAAAAACAAAACAAAAATCAAACTTCTCTATTGAAAATAAATTTCACTTGGTAAATATTTTTCTTCCTCTAAAAAAAATCACTTCGATTTTCAAATCTTCTTTCATTCACTAAACTCGATTCTACCTTCTTTCTCTTCTCGACTTTCACTTATGCATGAGTACTTGGACTCGTGACATAACAACAAATCATTGGACTCGCGACCCTTCTACAAATCATTTAACTCAAACAAACGATCCTCCCGAAATGGCAAACGAAAACGCCCCTCGAACTCTTATGGATAGAATCTTTCCCGATAGAGTTTATATTCCATCTTGCATCACGTTACCCGCCCCTACGGGTAACCATTTCGAAATTCACTCAAACCATATTGCCACTCTTCCAAAATTTGGCAATTTCAAACACGATGATCCATACATCTTCTTGACTAAATTCGAACAAGTTTGTGCAACCATTAAACTCCAACAACTTTCTGATGACGGAATCAAACTTCGATTAATCCCATTCGCTCTTACGGATTACGCTGAAAAATGGTTGTACAGCTTACCATCGAACTCGATTAAAACGTGGGAAGAATTCGTAAAATCTTTCTTAAAAAAGTTTTACCCTTTGGAAAAAATGAGTAGAATTCAAAACGAAATTGTAAACTTTCATCAATTCATGGGAGAACCATTCGAAAAATATTTTGAAAGATTCAAAGAGCTTTTGATAAAATGTCCACACCATAATTTCGAAAAATGGACGATTTGCCAAATCTTATACGATGGACTCGAAAATAGCTCACGTACCATGCTCGAATCAATGTGCCAAGGCAACTTTATTGCCCAACATCACGACGATGCTTGGCAATTTCTCGAAAACCTCGCCGAAAAATCATCCTAATAGGAACGTTCGAACGAAAAATCAATCTACTCACGATCGAGTGCACACTCGATAGGATCTTCTGTTGCTTTGGAAGCTAAGATCGACGCAATGATTAAAAAATTCGATAATGTTTTCTCATCAAATCAAATGAACTAAGCTTCCCAACCGATGTGTTATAAATGCAACGATCCTAATCATATAGCCGATCAGTGTCCCAATTCTGTCGAACAAATCAATGCTTTCAATAAAGCCAAAAATGACCCGTTTTCTCCAACGTACAACCCTGGTTGGAGAAATCATCTGAATTTTGCGTGGAACCAAAACAATCCCAACACGAATACGATTCGTCCCAATTTTCAAGCATTCCCGAATAATGCTTCGAATCCTCCCTTTCAGCCCAACAATTTTCAACCAAACGCTGCTCATCCTCCCCAAGACGATAAACGTTTAACTTTGCTTGAGAAAACTCTTGAAACGTTGGCTAAAGCAACCACTCAAAGCCTTCAATCAAACAACAATTTGCAAAATTTATTTACTTCATATATGCAAAACACGAACCAATCAATTGCAAAACTCGAAATGCAAATGAGTCAATTAGCCACATCTGTGAGCGAACGTGAACGAAGAACATTCCCAAGCCAACCCATTTCAAATCCTAGAAATCAAACCGCAAATTCAAATCAAGCCCATGTTGTTCAAGATAGCAACGTCACCCAATTGAATGCTATCACAACTCTCCGTTTCAGTAAACAAATCGATAATCAAGTCATTAATCCAAACGTTTTACCGGAAGCCTCTCTCGACACTTCTAAAACAACGAACGAATCTAAATAAAACGTGGAGCCAAACGTTGAATCAAATGCTAACCAAAATTCTTCTTCCTCTACTCGAGTAGACCCGCCTACCGAGTATCGTGTTCCATTTCCACATCGTCTTTGACTAAAGAAACACTCGGGCCAAATGGAAAAGATGATGGAAATTTTTAAACAAGTCAAAGTTAACATTCCGCTTCATGACATCGTTTAGCAAGTCCCAACATATGCGAAATTCCTTAAGGACTTGTGTACCCAAAAGCGACACACTCAAGTGCCCAAAAAAGTCTTCTTAGCCGCTAGTTTGAGTTAAGTCTTGTTCCAATCCATGTCCGTAAAATACAAAGATCCTGGCTACCCTACGATTTCATGTACAATTGGAGACAAGACGATTAACAAATGTCTGATAGACTTAGGCGCGAGTGTCAATTTGATTCCATACTCTGTGTACGAACAATTAGGATTGGGTAAGCTCAAACCCACAAAAGTCACGCTTCAATTTGCCGATCGCTCGATTAAGAAGCCTGTGGGAGAAATCGAGGAAGTGCTCATTCGAGTAAGGCAATTCATATTCCCCGTTGATTTTATCATTCTCGAAACACAACGCGTGACGAATCCCTCGAGTCAAATTCCATTGATTTTAGGCCGACCATTCTTAGCCACCTCAAATGCCTTAATCAATTGTCGTAACGGTTCGATGAAAATTTCTTTTAGAAACATGACTTTGGATCTCAACATTTTCAATCTCGAAAGCCAATCGAACGAACCTCATGACCAAACGTTGGAAGTTAGTGCCATTTACGAAAACCTCGAAAACGAGACAATTAACCTTAGCGACGAACGCGAAGCTGAATATGAAAAATTGTTTCATGAAATTCCCAGCGAAATTGAATACACTCTTCCCTTTGAATCGCTTCTAGTAGAGTCCGAATCTCAACCCAATTCTTTGATCGAAAAACTCCCGAAGTTGGACCTCAAACCACTTCCCGATCACCTTAAGTACGCATACTTAGGTGATAACAAAACGTTACCCGTCATAATTTCTGCGACTCTCTCTCTTGACCAAGAAACCTCCTTACTTTCTATTCTTTCAAAAAACACGGAAGCGATTGGATGGTCGATCTCTGATATAAAGGGAATTAGTCCCGCTCTTGTTCAACATCGCGTCCATTTAATCGACGATGCCAAGCATGTTCGCAACGCGCAGCGAAGGCTTAATCCAAAAATGAATGATGCGGTGCGTGATGAAATTCTTAAACTTCTCGACAACGGAATCATTTACCCAATCTCTGATAGTTCATGGGTTAGCCCAATTCACGTTGTACCGAAAAAGTCTGGGCTAACCGTTGTCAAGAACGATTCAAATGAACTTATTCCAACTCATACTCAAACGGATTGGCGTGTTTGCATTGACTATCGAAAACTAAATGCCGCAACATGAAAAGATCACTTCCCTCTTTCCTTCATTGACCAAATGCTCGAACATTTAGCCGGCCATGAATTTTACTGCTTCCTTATTCTGGCTATAACCAAATTCCCATCGCTCCCGAAGATCAAGAGAAAACAACTTTCACATGTCCGTTCGGTACCTTTGCTTATCGACGTATGCCATTCGGACTTTGTAACGCTCCTGCGACCTTCCAACGATGCATGGTTGGAATCCTTTCCGACATGATTGAGCGCTTTCTAGAAGTTTTTATGGACGATTTCTCAATCTTTGGTGACTCTTTTTCCCAATGTTTACATCATCTCGAATTGGTTCTAAATCGATGTAAAGAAAAACATTTGACTTTGAATTGGGAAAAATGCCACTTTATGGTCAAACAAGGCATAGTCCTTGGACATATCATCTCAAATAAAGGCATTGAGGTAGACAAAGCAAAAATTGATGTCATTGCAAAACTACCCATTCCCAAAACTGTTAAGGAAATTCGATCATTTCTAGGACACGCTGGCTTTTACCGACGCTTTGTGAAAGACTTTAGCAAAATTGCTCGTCCTTTGACGACTCTTCTTGGAAAAGACATTCCTTTCGATTTTAACTCTGATTGTATCTCTTCTTTTGAACGTCTTAAGAACGAACTCATTTCTGCTCCAATCATTTGTGCGCCCAATTGGGATCTTCCTTTCGAAATAATGTGTGATGCTTCAAACTTTGCCGTTGGTGCTGTCTTAGGACAACGCATCAACAAGATCCTTCACGTGATTTACTACGCGAGTATGACTTTGAACGACACTCAACTCAACTACACAACAACCGAAAAAGAGCTTCTAGCTGTCGTTTTTGCTCTCGAAAAATTCCGACAATACTTGATAGGGTCACACATTACTGTGTACACGGACCACTCTGCACTTCGATATCTCTTCTCTACAAAGGATGCCAAATCCCGTTTGATTCGTTGGATCCTTTTACTTCAAGAATTTGACCTTATAATAAAAGACAAAAAAGGATCCAATAACGTCATAGCCGATCACTTATCTCTTCTTCCGAACGCACCATCTTCTTTGCCAATCAATGAAAACTTCCCCGATGAACAACTCCTCTCAATTTCTATCGACCCATGGTACGCTGATATAGTGAACTACTTAGTCACTAAAGAAACTCCATCATCGTGGTCCAAACAGGACAAATGCAAATTCATGTCCCAAGTGAAGTATTTCTACTGGGACGATCCATACTTGTTCAAATATTGTCCCGACCAAATCATCCGACGTTGCATTCCGGATAATGAGATTAGGAGTGTTCTTTCATTTTTCCACGATCAAGAGTGTGGTGGACATTTTGGTCCTCAAAAAACTGCGGAAAAAGTTCTTCAGTGTGGTTTCTATTGGCCTTCTCTTTTCAAAGACTCGTTTGAATTTTGTAAAACTTGCGATCGATGTCAAATGCTTGGACGAATTTCTTAACGAGATATGATGCCTCTAAACCCTATTCTTACGATCGAAATTTTTGATGTATGGGGTATAGACTTTATGGGACCTTTTCCCAATTTTTTTGGAAACTTGTATATCCTTCTCGCTGTCAATTACGTTTCAAAATGGGTCGAAGCCGTTCCTTGCAAAACCAACGACCATAAAATTATTGTGAAATTTCTTAAAGAAAACATCTTTTCGAGGTTTGGTACACCTCGCACAATAATAAGTGATAACGGGACCCATTTTTGCAACCGTTCTTTTGAAACTTTAATGAAAAAATACTTGATAACCCACAAGTTATCCACTCCATATCATCCCCAAACTTGTGGCCAAGTTGAAGTTTCAAATCGACAAATAAAACAAATCTTGGAGAAAACTGTCAATAAAAATCGAAAAGATTGGTCTCAAAAATTGACCGACGCGCTTTGGGCTTACCGTACACTATTACAAAATAGGCCATTTGCATCGCCTCATTTGAATCGGTTGAAGTAAAAACTGATGCAAATAGAACTATTTGCATCAGTTCTGTCTTAATAACCGATGCAATTGGTACGTAGAAAGCAATAGGTAATAAAAAATCAAATTTGCATCAGTTGTCACCAACAAACGATGCAAATACGTCGATGCAAATAGTTGTAGTTGCATCGGTTTTAAAGTCAACTGATGCTACTAAATTAATTTGCATCCCTTTGGTTACGCACTTTCGTCGATTCCCGCCATCCCAATTTTTTCTCCCGCCGCTTATTTTCCCATTTATTTCCAATATTTCGCCTGCTTCCCCAAAAAAAACCCTAGACCTTAACCAAATCCAACTGAATTCCTCTCCCATTTTCTCCTTCACCTTCTTCTCCTCTCTCTCATCTCAAACCCTAGACATTTCGATTATTACATTTCACTGAGAATTGTAAAAACACGGTAACTACCTTTTCTTTCAATTTTTTTAAATCGAAATCAATGAAAATCAAGTGGCGAATTTGGGTTGTGTTCGATGCTCGCTTGCTATGAGATTCGCGAGTTCAGTTGTTCGATTTTGGAGGAAGTGCAATGGTGTTATGGTGATGCTCAAGAGTCTGGATTAAAGGTGAAAGGGTTGGGTTCGCGACGTCGTTCAGGTAATTTCGTTGTGCTTTGATCAGGTGAAGAGTTTCCTGATGATTGCTCTTTCACTTTAAGTAGTAAAGGTTGATGGATTGGCTTCGAATTCTTTTAAGTTACCTTGAATCTTTCTGCGCTATTAAAAATGCAATTTTGACATTGTTAAATATGGTACTGTTAGCCGATATCGAGTGTACTGCTTGTTTACAATCATTCTGTTTATTTTTTCCATCTGTTGCAAAATTAGCCTAGCCTATATTGAAACCCAAAATCACTTCTTTGATTAGATTTTTTTCATCTTTGGCGTTATTTTAGAAATTTGGTAGCAGTGACGAAGATCTTCAGGTTGAATGGTGACTATGATTTTTTCATTTTACTTCTGAAACGAGAGGAGCACGGAGGAAGGAACTTAGGGTATGTGATTTCAAATTGTTGTGGAGAATATTTCAAGAGCATAACAGTGCACTGTTAGATTTTATAAGATAAGCATGTTCTCCTGGTAACAATTTTATTTTGTGCAGAATTCTTTTAGAAAATTACGTCTCTTAACATTTTTTGAAGTTCCAGTAACGGTGCAATGTATAAATGACCAATGCATATATTCTGTGATGTCCATCTAGTCTAGCATACAAATAAGGTGAACATCATATTATATATCAACAGAAGAAAACATATAAATAATGGGAACATCAAACTACGAATCAACGGAAGAAGACAAAATTGATAGGCTAGTCAAAATAACCGTAGTATAGAAATTGAGAACGGAGACCTTTATATAGTTAACAACTATAGCTGAAGTTGGTCCATTGAATAATCTCGATCGTGTATCAAAAATCTGCTAATGAATTTGCAATCATAAAACTCCCTTACTGCAATTTCACTAATAAACTTCAGTACAGCATGACTATCTAACCAAACTTGAACACTAAGTCTCTAATCTTTATTCACTCCTTGGAGGTGTTGCCGCATCATCTCTCCCGAATATAGCTGCAAAAAAAAAATTTGACAAAGAGAAAGAAAGAAAATATTTTTTACAAATTTAATGCATTTGAAATGTGATATAGCAGTTCTAATTATTATAATTGCCAACAAAATTGAAACGTGGAATATACGAAGTATCCGTTACCTAGAGCTGAATACCTACTGTGTAGGTGTTTTGCTTCTGCAGCAAACATCAGCTTACATTCATCAACTTTGTAGGCCTCACAACCTACCAGCAAGTTCAGTCCACTCTGAACAACCATTGACATGTCTTTGATGAAACGATACAAATTCAAATGGGCATAGAAAGCACTAGCGGCAGCCAAGCTACGTGTAAACCAAATGTGCTGAGTCTGAAAAACAATAAAACTTATATAAGCATATGTTGGAGTGACTAGTTGACATACGTATATTGAAATTGAAATATTAAAACACAAAGCTCGTTTTCTAAATCATAAAAAGCAATAGAACCATCAGGTGTCAGGAGTCATTTTACTGTTTCCCGATGGTCCACTGTCTCTTGAACAAAATTTTATACCAGGCTCATCACAATATTTCTAGTTTGTTGCAAAGTATAAAACATGTGGGAGAATAATGTTTTTATGAACCTCTACAGTGCATAGAAATTTGATCAATTGATAAGGCTTTTGCAAGAAAATTATACCATACTAAACATGTTCATAGTCCTAAAACAATTTGATGTTATCCAAAATAAATAAACTAAAATATTGAAAGTAGCTTGAATGTGAATATATAACTCTTCAGAATTTATATTTTGAAAACATTGGAATAATTATATCGGTTTTGATAACGTTTGGTATTTCTCATGTAATTTTAGCATAGATCAAAATATATTCAACAATCTTTCGTTCCATCAACCATCAATTACCTGCTGAAGTTTTAACAATTAGTAGCCTGAAATTGTCCATCGATTAGTTTGAGAACAAACAACTACTGTAGATCCGAAGAGCAGTTTGCAGTTTACATTGATTCTTATATTTCATTCTTATCGAAAGTAAATTCAAAATTGATTGGTGCTCCACCAGGACACAATCTCTTAGCCTTTAGTCAATTGATGTGCTGCTATCTCTGTGTGATGTAATGAGTCATTCGTCATCAACTACTTACAAGATGTGCTGCACTACAAATATGAACAGATTGAGAGACTCAACGGTATACATGAATACCACTCGGCCTTCGAGTCTGGAAAGATAACAGAAGCATACCTAGAGACTCCATATTTACGGGTTTTCCTCGCAAAGTACAAGGGTTATGGTGTGCATGGAGGTACTAGACGCTTAGGTGGTTTTGGTTTCGTGTTTCCAAAAGGCTCTCCATTGAGTGATGATTTCTCAAAAGCCATACTATAGTTAGCAAAAGATGGAACCTTAAATTTCTTAGAAGAGAAGTGGTTATCTCTCTCTATCGGGTCATGTCCAACCACAACCATGGATGGATCTCAAGATAGTCTCGGACTTGAAAGTTTATGGGCGCTGTTTCTTATAACTGGGTCGGTTTCTATAGCTATACTTGTACTACTCAAGGCTTGATTCCTTCCAAATTACAGCATTAGAAATGTCAGTCTGCCTGTAAGAAACGTACGTGTCATATGGAAATTTAAGCTTAATCCTAAAAGGAAGAGTCAGATTTCTAGAAGGCGTTCCTCTTTATCGCGCCAAGTTACTCGAGTTCAAGGACCTAAACCTGATGACACAATAGAAGAAAATTCTCCAAACTAGGCATGCATTCTCACTGGTAAGTCTTTTACTTACAGAATAATTGTTGCTAGCTAGACATTACAGATGTGTACAATGATTAGATGTATATATCTGAAAATAATAAATGAGCATTTCACTGCCATAAAGGAATATACATTTGTTCATAATCATTTGGAATAAGTCTATTTCTTGGCTTTGAAGCTGTGGTATTCACTAATAACTAATTTACATGTAGCTTCAATGCTGGAAACTTGGAATACAAAATTTACACTGAAGCCATGTCAAAAAGTCTCAAGAACTTGAAACTGCGCAAGAATTATTAGCAGCTTCATGAAATGATGAAGAAGCCATGGAACACTAATCAGGGAATAAAGAACTGAAGAAAGTTAACTTAAGGCCTTCCGGAACTCGACACTGAAGCAAAGCCAAGATGCAGTTCATAAAAACTACATCGCATGGAACTATAATAGGCCTATTTCCTTCTAACCCATATTCATCTTCAGACATTTTGAGAAGAGTTCTGAATATACTACTTATTAAATCTAAGAGTACTGTATTTATTAAATCTGATTATGTATTAACCCTTGCACTTATGCTATTTATTAAATCTGATTATGTAATTGCCATCAAATTTAATTTTGAATGATTGTAATATTGCATGCAATAATTGTTTGTTATAATCAATAATATATATATAGTCTATTTGAGTACTGTAATAATGGTTTCTGAGAATGGCTTTTTTGCATCAGGCATAAATAGCTGATGCAATAGAGGGATTAGTTTGCATCGGTTGTTATAAAAAACCGATGCAATAGAGGGATTAGTTTGCATCAGTTTTCAACAACAGCCTATGCAACAAGTTCCTTTGTTGCATCGGTTTTCATTACAACCGATACAATATGGGGCTGTGTCCAAGCAATCAACCATGATATTTTGCATTAGTTGTTAGTAACAACCGATGCAAAAAGGAACTTTTTGCATCGGTTTCAGAACTGATGCAAAAGTGTTAAGCCTGTTGCATCGGTTACATATGCATCGGTTGTTGAACTGATGCAAAGGGGGGTAAACAACCGATGCAATTGGCATGTTTTGTAGTAGTGGTACTGCTTTTAAAACTAACCATGGGATGTCCCCATTTCGTATAGTTTACGGTAAAGCTTGTCATTTACCCGTTGAACTCGAACACAAAGCGCTGTGGGCAATTAAGAACTTAAACTTTGATCTTGAGAAAGCTAGCGAAAACCGAAAACTACAACTCAACGAACTAGAAGAACTTAAGAACGACGCATATGAAAACGATAAAATTTACAAAGAAAAAACCAAAGTTTTTCATGATAAGTCAATCCTAAGGAAAACGTTTTTGCCTAACCAAAAAGTTTTTTATATGACTCAAGACTTCATTTATTCCCTGGGAAACTTAAATCAAGATGGACCGGACCGTTTGTGGTACGAACTGTTTTTCCACATGGTGCCGTAGAAATAGAAAACCCTAGGGATGGTTCGGTTTTCAAAGTCAACGGTCATCGTCTGAAACCTTTCTTGGAATTGCCAAATAACCAAGAGGAGGAGCTCATGATCCTTTATGAGCCAAGCTACGTCTAGTAAGAATGTTAACCCTCTTTTGTAAATATGTACATAGTTTTTCCCGTTACACTCATTATATCATGCATTGACCGTGGGGACACGGTCAAAATTAAGTGTGGGGGGAGTCTCATTTTCATTTTTTTAAGTTTCATGATATTTTTGAATTTTTCATTTTTCTTTTAACTTAAAAAAAATCTCAAAATTTCAAAATCTCAAAAACATTTTCTTTTTAGCATTTTGATTTATTTTTGAGGAAACACTATGGGATAAGTATAAGTTTTGGTTAATAAATTGAAATTTTTGAAAATTTATTTGTCTTAACAAAAATAAAAATGAAGTTTGATTACAAATAACAATGGTCTAACTAGTATATAGGAAGGTTCATATGTGTTAATTATGAAGTATGTTCTAATTGAAAATCTTTGTAAAAAAAAAAGTGGTAAATATAAATTAAAGGATATAACATTTTTATCTTCTAATTTAAATGGTGCTAAGATGATTTTGCAAAAAACTCTCTCTTTCTAAAAAAAATCTGAAAAAGAAAAAAAGAAAAAAAAAAATTTGTATATATGTAAATATTGTCTATTAACACCTACGGTCGACAGGTGTGCACACTTGTGTGTACACTCACCTTGCTCTGTACCTTTCTCACGTAAGCCCGAAAGGCAGTGCATGATCGGTATATTTGGCCTCAGTTTATCTGAGCTAGGTGTATGTATATATAAATTCTTTTATTAATAATGCCTATAGTCGATAGGTGTTCACATTCGTGTGTTCACTCGCCACGCTCTGTATTCCTCTCACATAAGCCCGAAAGGCATTGCATGGGTAATATATCTGGCCTCAGTTTACCTAAGTTAGGCATATGTAAATATTGTTAATATCAATAAAATTTTCAAATAAGAGAGAATAAGCAATTGAAATCTAAGCACCATTTTAACTTGTTTGATTTAACTTGTTATTGAAAAGAAATGAAAATACCACTTTAATAAACTTTGATAATCAACTAAGGATCCATTCCATAATTACATTGTGTTATCAACCGAAACAATGAGTTATACTATTGTCAATTTGCTATGATAACTTGATTTTTGTTGGAAATTTTGACAAGTAAATGACTTAAAATTTTCAAAACAATGACCAAAGCCTATATTTAACTTATGAGTGTCGAATATAAAGTGAATCCTTCATTTGTAAATATTTTCAAAAACTTGCATTTGTCCCATTGTAAATAAATCTTGAATTTTGTAAATATTTTCACTTTGCATTTGGATTTTGTGGGTAGTATCTGCTGAAAACCCTCACGAGACAACACTCGTCCTACTGGGGACACCCAGAGGTTTAACGGCTTGTTGCATACGCTCAATGCAATCGTGCTCCCTACGAAAACAGATTTATCTTAGCTTTCCTTTATTCGAGGACGAATAATAAGATAAGTGTGGGGGTATTTGATGTGCACGTAAATGTGCATATATATACATCCATATTTTGTCTCTTTTTATTTAAATAAACATCATATTTGGGCATTTTTACATGTTTAAAACCAAAATTCAATTAATTTCAAATCATCATATATTCACCTTTATTTAGGGGCAAAACGGACATTTTTGTGCATGTGTCATTTGAGAATTTTTACATGGACAATTTCTATAATTTTTATAGGATATTTGGATGCATATGGAAGATGCTTATATGAAGATACATGCATGCACAAATGAAATACAAAGGAATGAAGAGGAAATAATTCAAGTTCAAGATCATGGAGGACCCCACCCACTTACCTAAATGTACAATTATGAGCTAATGGACAACTAAGTGGAGGTTAAAGCTTCATGCACAACAAATGATGGATTAATTAGTGGCTAATGGTTACTTCGTGGCCACACTTCCTAAAGGGCATTTTAGGAAGCCCCCTAAAAATAGAATTAGGGTTTTATGCATGTATATATAGCCCTCTTATGTACATGAAACTATCATCTACTCTTTCATTTTACTTAGGAAATTAAGAGATCAAATTGTAAGCTCAATGTTTTACGAAATAAAAATGGCTTCCAAGCCCCTTTCTTCTCTCTTTTCTACATGCCTTTCCTTGCTTTTATGTTGATGTTTATTTTTATGTTCTCTTTCTTTTCATGTTCATAGTTTAGATTTACATTTATGCACTAGTTTAATACATTTCCTTCTAGTAGTTAAAGGTATCTTTGTCCAAGCATTCCCTTTCTCGTCATTTCTTCAAGAGCTTCTTCATGAACAGTAGATTAGAATTTCCCACTAGGGGAGATGTAAATTCAAATCTTACACGACGCAAGAGTCATTAATAGGGAAATGAGCTTGCATCATTTTCCATCTATATGATTGGCAAAAGTTTCCAAATATCTTCTTTTTCTTGTTTGTTCTCTACTTACTTCATTTTCAATGTTGAAATCTCTATGTGTTGAAATGATAACACAAAGGAGTAGCTAAACCTCTTCAATTTAGGGGTAATGAAGCTCTCAAATATTATGTGATTTCAACATTTCTATGATTTATGATCTCTTTGTCTATGCTTCATGAAAGTAAATTTTGATGCAAGTTTATACAAGTGGGTTTGATAGCTTATGTTGCTTTTGCAAATGAGCTATTCTTATTCAACATAAACACAAGTTGCATCATCATTTGCTAATCCATTTTTGATTTTGAAATGAAAGTAAAAATGAAATTTGATGTTCTATATTACTAGTTACAATAGTAAATAGAACATACTTAAAATAACTTTTGCTTTGGCTTCATTTTCATGAGAGTTATAAGTGGTATAATTGTTGTATTATAGTTTGATGGTTTGAGTTATGTTAATTAATAACATAAACAAACCATACTTATGATCAATGCAACGATTATTTCGCTTAATATCAAATTAGATATCATAAATTCTTTGTTTGTTGATTTACAAAAATATGAGAGTGGATTTGCCTCTAAATTGTCCTCTAGTTTAATAGTTTTTAAATCACATTTTAATTCTAGCTTTAGCTTCTTTTTTGTGGTTAACAACTTCATCTCTCTTTGGTCTAATTTGATTGAATTGAAAATTTTAAAATCTCATCAATTCCCTGCGGATCGACCCGTATTCGCCCCATACTACAAAGTGTACGCCGTGCGCTTGCGGTAAATTTTAATTTAAATTCGTTCGACGGTTGTCTAAACCGATAGAATTTCCGTCGACGAACATATGCATAGTGGTAGAGGAGAAGTGCAGCGAAGTAGGAGGATTGACCTCCATAGGAGAAGTAATAGCGAAGCTTGAAGGGACAATTGGAACCACCACCTCGATAGTTTTGTGCTTCAGAACCCACTTTCTAGTCGGAGGACGAGGAAGGGGGACCATAACAGAAAAAGGAAGAGGCAGATCTGTCATCGGAGAATACCCAGGAGGAGGACCATGCTTATAGAAATCAGCCATATGGCCAAAAGAGCGACATGTTAAACAAATATCCAGCTTCTAACTATAGTGAATGTCAACAATAGCTACATGCCCCAGAGCAGGATTAGCCTAAGCTTGGAGGGAAGGTGCTTATGAGGGTTAATTTCAATCAGGGCCTTAGCATAAACAAGCTTTTTCCTAGCTACCGTATTTACATCGAAACACTTTAATTTGCTTATATGACTCGCCAGCTAATTAACCCAATCATAGGTTGCAAAATAGATGGAATGTGAGAGAAATGAGCGCAGACAGGAATAGACAACACTTGCTCCCTGGTGCTATCAATAGACGCACTCCAGGTGGTAATAATAAAATGCTTGCCCTCAATGAAAAAAGGATCAGCTTCGAGAACTCGAAGCCTTTCCTCGGGCTTAGAGAACTTGAAATAAAATATATAGTCATCGAAGTGCACTTGCAGGCTACCCTTAAGCTTCCAATACCGCTGACATTTGAACTTAACTACATCATACGCATGGTTGGAATCAAGGAAGAAACCAATCAAATATTCCGACCAGAAGTTAACACCAACTTGAATAACGTTTGGAGGGGGAACCATCACACCATCAACCTCAGATGTTAAAAATGACCAGGGGGAATAATCCTTAGCGTTCCTAGCAAGGATTGAAAAAGAGAGGACCAAGTATTACACTTAACTGAAGTAGAATTAGCATTGAGGGATGCTACTGCCTGGGAGTATTATTATTACTGATATGATGCTGAGCGGTTGGGGTGGGAATAACAGGGGCATGCACAACATTAGAAGGCATGGGCTTATCTGGACCAACCCCAACTGAAACAACACTTTAACTAACAGCATTCAAATCAACCCCAACTGACCAACCCTAACTGAAACATCACCAATATCATACTTAGATGCGTCAACTATCTACAACAGATTGACCACACTACCAGCAACAAGCATTGGGATAGTGGAGATAAGTTTGCGGTAGATGTAGACCAGAAATAGGGGACTTATGCAAGCACTAGAGGGAGGTTTCCAAACAAAATAAACAATTTGCACAATATGGTTTTCCAACAGCTGTCCCAATCAATTCATAACATGATTCATAGCCAATAGAGTTATGAAATTCACCTATTGATCCTAGAGTAGCAGACAAATTAGCATCATAGACCAAAGAGGCAGCCCAACAACAATGGGTAGCAAAGGAACATAACACGATATGGAAATGTCAGCGATAGATATATGAGCAAATGAGGAGAAACAACGACCAAAGTGCGTTAGCGATGATTCCAGTTAAAGTGGATCTTGATCCAACGAGTCAAAGAACAAAAGCACGAACTTCTTCTACTTAGGCATAGGATAAACGAGGTCGGAATGAGAGGTTAGAGGGGAGGAACGAAACGAGATGGCCAGAGATAAGGCGAGAGGGACACTAATGAATGAAAGCAGGAAAGAAGAAGGGAATAACCAATATATATATATATATATATATAATGATTTGGTCTTGTGCATAGATTATGATTTTTTTAACTTTTTTAATTTTAAATGTGTATATTAATAAAACCGAAAATAATTATATAAAAATTAGGAAAAATATTTAATTTGAATCTAAATTTAAATTTTACACTTCCAGCAAATTTTAGGCGAAAAATTTATTGTTTGAAATTTATTTTTTGATTTTATAATTTAAAACAATTAAAAAAATCCAATTTCTTTAATTTTCGATTTTACTTTAATATTTAAAATATATATAAAAATGATTTTTTTTGCCATGAGTTCAATCTGTATTAATATGATTTTATAACATTTAAAATGTATTTTATAATACATATATTAATTTATATAATTATTTATATGATAAATTGCTTTAAATATTATTTAAAAACAACACATATAAATAAAAAAAATTGAAAATAATATACTTATTAAACATCATTTATAAAATTTTATTTTCAAATTTTACATAATAATAATATAATATTTAAATTATAAACTATATAAATATATGTGTATATTATATATTAAATCATTTAAATAACCAAAAAATGTTTCTTATATTTCTAAACTATGCTGTATAGGGATGAACTATCATAATTTTTTATAAACATTTATACATATACATACAACCAATCTAAATTGTAATAGTAATCCATATATTGAAATCGTCACCTTGCAATATATATATATATATATATATATATATATATATATATGTATAACGAGCATTATAAGTATAAATTAATGTTTTTAGTTAATTAGAAACATACCATACAACCAAACCCTTTAAGGACACCTTGAAACGATGATGTAAGCTCCTAGAAACGATTTTCGATCCAACAAAGTGCTAGTCCTTGAACCGTTAACCACTAGCTATCGGGGGCAGCCAAATTGATTTGATTTGAGCTTGGGAGACTAGAGAGATGGAGAGGGAAAGCTGGCTAGCAAAAGGAATGGGATGGAGGCTTCAAAACGATCCCAATCAAAAGGAGGATGAGATGTTTAAATAGAGGAAGAAAATAAGCAATTTTAGGATCATATATTTACTCAATCTCCTTCCATCTCAACAGTCCATCTTTATTCCTCTTTAGCCCATCTAGTAGTTGTCCCAAGCCTTATGTTTCAGTCTATCAATTAGCCTTATGATGGGCCATAAACCCATTTATAGCCCGAATGAATATTTTGCATTTTAAATTTAATTTAAAATGCTTATCGATATAGTATATCGATTATTGTATTTATAACTTTTATAAATAAGTTTAATATTCATTTATTAAATCAAAATCAAATTTATAAATAATATTTAATTTAATCAATATATAAAAATTATAAATTAATTAAATAATTTGCTCAAAGGAGAACTCTTCGTTTTCGGTTCCGTGACTCCTCAGGTGTACATTTGGTCAGCGATTAATATTGAACTATTCGAATATTAACGTTCACATGTCACTTAACAGGTGGTGTGCCATTTTGGCTAAATTTATCGCTTACTTGGTTTTGATAAAATCTAATTTTACTTTATTAAGCGTTACCCGGTTGTGACTATTATTTACACCAATTCTCTTTGTCAAAACTATACCACTTTGGACTTATGGAATTTGGTAATGGTCAGAATTCCAATAATATCCATTTTCAACTCTATAGTCCAAACACGAAGCCCTTGGTTCAATAATAACAATTATTATTTACTGAACTACTCTGGCCAGAGATTTTGACATTGAGTTGACTTGAGTTGATCATGATACTATCCCCATATAATCGTGGAGACAAATCCTCTCTTGAATGGTGCTTCACTTCCAGTACCATCGATTGACCCAACTAATTTCACTTGATGGACACCGTACCATGATTTGACTATAATCAAAGCGGTGCTTTCATATTAAAGATCGATAGTATTCTCAAGTCGAGAGAACTATGTAAATCGGTCACATCAATATTTTCTGTTTGACCTTAATTATGTCAACCAACTGGAAACTATTGAGTGAGTCATTCCATAGTTATCTAATAACTATGCATATGTAACCCATATGTGTTCCCAGTAGTCATGAGTAATATATTGTTCAGCATATGGAGAGCGTTATGTACTCTAATCTCCACGGATACATCGATATCCGTCTTGATATATCTTGATTAGGAACATTTAAAATGGTATATTTATTTTCTTGGTAATAAATTACTCACGGTTACAACACTTTGTAACTATTATCACAAAACATACCATTTATGGATTTTCTACTAAATATACTTTTAATTAAATTAATTAATTAATATAACACATTATATCAAGTATATGAGGACTATATTACGATTTTCTGTCTTGATTAAGCTTCCTTCATCCTTGTTCGAATTAACTCAATATTTTTAGTCACTTTTTTCATCATATCAGGACAACGTATCAGTCAATCACCTATCTCCCACAAACATGCAGGCGATTTGCATGGCCTCCCGTAAAGTGCTTCGAAAGGTGTCATTCCTATACTAGTTTGATAGCTATTATTATAGGAAAACTTGACTAAGTGCAAATTGTCTTCCCATGACCCTCCAAAGTCTAGTACACAAGCTCCCAATAAATATTCGAGTACCTTGTTCCTTTTCGTTTGCCTATCAGTTTGCAGATGGTAAGCAGTACTCATCTTCAATCGCTGCCCAGTTCATTCTACAAGCTTTCCCAGAACTTACTAGTGAACAAAGGATATTTATCACTCATAATGCTACTTAGTATTCCACGAAGTCTTACTACATTCTTCACAAATAACTTTGCTAAACTAGGTGTCATCCTTGTCAACTTAATAGGGATAAACTATGCACTCTTGGTCAGTCTATCAACCACGACCCAAATTCTTTCATTTCCCCTATTCGACCCTGGCAACTAATCTACAAAATCCATAGATATAGAATTCCATTTTCATAGTGGCACTTCCAAATTGCAGTTATCCACTTGGCTTTTAATGCTCGACTTTTACTTATTGGCACTTCCCACTTCCAAAGGTTAACTACAAATCTTTCAAATCATAAAACTCACTTCCCACTTCACGTCTCTTAATTTGATCTACTAGTATTGGATAATCCTTTTGCTTTATTGTAATTCTTTCAATCAATAATGGTCGAACTTCTAGATAAGATATCATTATCATCCTCTAACTAGAACTAACCGTCGACCTTATTCTAACTCCACACGAAGCCAACGTCTCTAAACCGTTCCATTCAAACAACATCACTAGTACAGGCCACCTTCGGATGTTTTCTACTAAGTGCATCTGCCACTTTATTTCCTTTCCCCAATGTATACTCAATCCCAAAGTCATATGTAACCTCAAATCAAGGGTACTACATGAACATTTAGTATTTTGAAAGTCAATTATGCTTAGTTTTTATTTTATGTGCATGTCTAGATCGCTATTAGAGGATGCTTAGTTTCACTTATTGAGTTGTCTATGTATTTACATTGGTATGAATACAGATTATTATACATGAATATTAGTTTTATTAATTTTGCAAAAAAATATATTTTTTTATTCGGTTTAGCCTCTAGTTGTATAGACTTGGTGTTTACAAGAAAATATAAAAAAATGAACTTATATTTGGATCAGATGAATACACTAGGTGTTAATTTGTAGCCATTCAGCTTCAATTTTTTAATAGTAGAGCATCTCCAATAGGTGGTTACAAATTACGACATGTAATATGTAACCCCAAATCATGCTGCAACAGAGTGCACATTTTGTAATTGGTTACAAATTTAGCTCAATTGGTTTAGAAACCGTAATCGTATTAGATGCTTGTTGAACAAACACATAAACATAAGCGCTTGGTTAACAAGCGTCTAAGGTTTAAGTGCATGTTCAAAAAGTGCCTCGCTCCTAGGTTAACAATTGCCACAAAATTTAGGCGATTGTTCAACAAATGCCTAAAACTTGGGCGTATGTTGAATAAGGGACCAATTCCTTTTCTGTTAGAAAATGTGGGATTATATTTTCTAACCCCTCAAAATGCAATATTTTACCTTCAAACCGTTGGAGATGCACTTATCTATTATATTATATGAAAATTGAGTTGGAGTTTATGTGTCCTTTTATTTCCATTTCTCCCAAAAATATCATGTGTTGCCACATATCCCGGTAATTTAATTATTTAAATTTTTTTAGCTTCCCCTATATTTATTATCTATTTGTTTTGTCCATCCTTCCATCTTCTATTATAAAATATGAAATTTGAGTTGTGTCGTTTAACTTCCAAGTCCTCTTTTATCATAGTTTATATTTCTTTTTAAGCCATGTGGTAAATGTATTAAATTATATTAATATATTTTTTCTAGAATTTATAAGATATTATATGTACATATATTCCATATATCTATCTGTCTGTCTACAACATAAAAAATACACTCTCCTTATTTATATATATTTTCACATTTTATCTTAATCTCAGTAATGTATTCTCCATAATTTAAAGATTAATTTTACTTTCAGCCCTTTATAAATATTCCAAACAAATACAAGTAATAACATTGAATATATAATCTAGACTTCTCAAAAATATAACAAAAAAAAATTCAATAGCCACTTTTACACATTCAACAAATAAACTCAATTAGTTGTCATTAATTATCAAATATTCATCAGAATATAAGGTCCATTCCTCTATAATTTCTTCTTATTTTCCTAAATAAAAATTGTTCTATTCTTATATATATATACACACATAAACACACACACACACATACACATACAGGTATATACATGTATACATATTATATTCTATAAAATAGAGAATAATTAATCATTTGTATTCTTCTTTCTTATTCATTCTTAGCAAATATACTTAATTCTCATTAAACCTAAGCTAAATATTTTATTTACTCCCTCCTATCTTTTATGTATATTTGTTTTCTCAATTTTTTTCCTTTTGCTTTAATAAATGCAAATTAATTCTGCTTATACTTGGTATTCTTCTGAAAACTCTTTTACATTTTCTCCACATCCAAATTACTTACTATAGAAAGTTTCAATGATAAAATACAAAAAAAATTAGAGCTGTAGATAATATTTGTAAGGTTTTCATTTCCTCTCTTTCTTTTAAAATTGCAAATTAATGTTACTTATACTTGGTATTCATTTGAAAACTCAATAGTTTTCTTTTCCACTTCCGAATTACTTTATATTAAAGGTTTTAGTCATAAAATTACAACAAAAAACAAAGCATGACATAATTTTTGGTTGGGTTTTCTCAAACCATTCATGGAGATTGGCGATAACCATGGGTTTTTCTTATTTATTATTCTCCTCAAATCTTTAATTAAGACAATCTACTCAGGCTATTCTTTTCTTTTAACATTTTTTTATCAATGAGTAGAGAAAAGTGAAAATAGTAGAGTACTTTTCTTTCTTAAATTTAAATTAGTCTAATAAATAATTGATTATTATTTAGGGAATTTAATTAATTTTTAATTACCTTTTCGATTGAGCAGTGGATGCATGTTCTGTAGGTCCAATAATCTGAATGTAATTATAATTTTTTATCACAAATCATTTTCTGATCTAATCGATGTACTATAGCATTATGGTGGGTTTCATTTCCCTTATGCTTAGCTTTAGATGTTTACACACTAAAGTTGAAGAAATGTTCAACAATTAAATTATTGCATCTGTTATCGTCAAAAATGGATCAACACTCAAGAATAGGTTGTAGGGAACCTATGAGATCTAGATCTAGTAGATAATAGTAATTATAAAAACGAAAAAAAAGAGACACCAGATTTTATAGTGGTTCGGCAATCTTTAGCCTACGTCCACTTTATATCTTTGTTTCTTATAGATTTGATTGAGATTACAAAGGTTTTGAGAGAGAATAAGTCACAAGTATAGGGGTTAGACCGATTCTAAGTTCTACAATTGCCTAGAGTAGCTGTATTGTTGACTATGGTGTAGAGGAAAGAGTTGAAGAAGAGACAGAGTTCCTGCATAGTGATAGCAGAATTTAGATGCTTTCTTGCTCTATGGTTTGTAATTATAGGAAGAGCAGTCATATTGGATCAGAAGCCCGCTACCAGAGAGGTTGAGTCTTCATCTCGATGTTCTATCTTTCGTGGGCTTTTGTTTGGTCAAAAACCCAGTTAACATTTGCCCCCCAAAGTACGCTTTCATTGGAAACAAAGTATGCTATGGAATGAGGTAAGTTCTGAACTGTTATCCGATGAGTTTAAGTTGACTGTTGCATTCCGTCTCGAGACGTTGTTTTCAATTGGTTAATTTCTGTTTAGTTATTGTCTCAGATTTTAATCTAAATTCCAATTCTATGCACCAATGAGGCATTTTTTATTCCGAAACTTGCATAGTTATTTAAATTGGCATGTCGGTTCATTGCATTGATGTAACATCCCATAACCGGAGGCCAAAAGAAGCGCTACAAATGCTGTAGTCATCCATAGTATTAACTTTGGGTGACAAAATACGGTAATGATAATGGTATCCATAATATTAGAAGCACTTGAATATGAACAAAATCACAGATTTTCAAAAAACAACATTTTACTGATTACATTTCAAAACAAATTCATATCCAAGTTACATAATCCTATATCGTTTCCCAGGTAAAGATCAATTATAATCGTAACAAAAATACGCTAAGAGCGACATATGATGATGCCCCCTTGGTTGATCATAGAAATATAGTCATATCTGACTTAATATATATACACAGCAGAAAATAATTAGAATAATTTGTACTCCTAATTAGCTATTCGTCAACCACCTGCTCGTCTCTGGAAGCTTTATTCGCTAAAATTTCAAAAACCTGAAATCCTTAACCCTCAGCCAGCCTACTCAAATCAATTTTGAGTACCCGAGAGTTTAAGGGGAAACATAAACTTCAAGTCAGACATAATGCTTGGTGTGAATAATTCTGTTACATCTCGGTTTACTGATATTAAGTGAGACCACGCTGCTTAGAGGAACGGGTTTCTCCTCACTAATATCCTTTTCAAAACATAAATTTTGCAAATCCTTTCCTACAACGAAACTAGTTAATCAAACTGATATAATAATGATAATAATAGCTAAGTCCGTTAAGCTATAATCAGATAACTAATGGACTATCTATCCAATAGTAGTAAATGGACTATCTGTTCGAAACATAAAAGCAAGGTCCGTTATGCAAACAAATGGACTATCTGTCCTTGAAACTAGGTTAACTGCCCGCAAACTGGACTAATTTTCCGAGTCAAAATGGACTATCTGTCCAAATCATTTTCTTAGAGTTAACTAACCTTCGTCTTTTTCCTTGAAAACCTTTTCAAAATGATTTAACATTTTAAATCATACCTTTACAAGGAAAATATTCTAAGCTTTACTCTAAGCTATTTTGCCACGATATATACTTTACTCCAAATAGTGTTGATGAATTTTAATGAGGATTAGCTATCCTTCCAAAATAAGTTAAAACCCTCTTTAACTTAAAAACACTTAGGCTATTGCCTAGTTAATACATTCATAACCTTTGTTTAAAACCTTGAAACAACCCTTTCAAAACCCTTGAAGGTAACCCCTTTGAAACCATTGAAAGTAACCCTTTTGAAACCATTAAAAGCCTTTCTTTCGAAAGCTTCAAACAATAGACATCCCTCTTTGAAACCTTTAAATATTGCCTTTTGAAAACATAGGAAAACCTTTCCTTTCAATCCTTTCGAAACCCTGGGGAACCACCCCTTTCAAAACCATTCATTAAAACCTTTCAAAATAATCAAAACTCAATCCTTTCGAAAGCACTTTGGGTTCAATTTAAAACTGGTGGAAACCATTCGAAAATTTACTCCTTTGAAACATTTGAAAATCATCTCGGTCGAAACCATATGGATTATGCCTTCAAGTAGAGCAAAAGGATCGGAAACCCATTAAAGTCGAAAGCATCTGTTTCAAAACCTTTTAAAACTATCTCTTTCGAAACCAATTTGGGTTTTACTTCAATCATAGAAAAAGGTCTTTAAAACATTTAAGTCGAAAGCATCTGTTTCGAAACTATTTCCTAAATAAAGAAGTGATGGTGTCGAAACCATCCCTTCGAAAGCATTGGAGAGGTGGACAGGTTTTTAGAAAACAAAACAACCCTTTCGAAACCATCTTGGTCGAAAGGTAGGAAGCGGCAGCTAAATGCTTCGACTCAGTCGAAAGCAATCATTTAAAATCAAAGGCGCAACCCAATCGAAACTATTCCTTTTAAAACCATTTGACTCAGGCGAAAGCTAGCTAAGTCGAAAGCTACTTAGTCGAAAGCAAGCAAGCGCATTTTCCATCAAAATCAAAGTACTACCTCAACCCCTTCGGAACCATTAGTTTCGACTCTATACCTTCCATCTACATCCAATTCACTACGTACCGGTTAACTGATACCATATGCATTTGTTTCGACAGTGTCAGAGGCGAAGGTAAGGAGGTGAAACCTGGTGTCGAAAGCGTTGAAACAGTGTAAAACATGTTTATTTATACTTTAAAACTATTTCTTTTGTACCTATCCTGCCTTGTTTGTCTAAATCTGATTGGTTGCCATTGTACTTTTCCAAAAGTGCTCACGACTTTCCAGATTTAACAATTTAAATTAATTTATAAAAAGCCCTTTCTCCTCCCTTAATTATATAAAACATTTAAGTCCCATACCTTAAATAATTTTATATAACCATTAAAACTCTTAGGAAAATTCTACAATAATTCCAGAAAATCTCTTTTAATATGTTTTCCAACATATAAAAATTTCAGACCCAATTCTTTTATTATCTAACCATAAATAATTTATAATCCAAAATCACATTTTCTTTACTAGAAAACTCACATAAATTCCACATTTCGCGAAGGAGGGTCAATCACAGCATCCCATATACGGTTCGACTCCTCCAAGGTCAACTCATGGCTAGTGAACTACGCCACTCAAGCTTGCTCCGCTTCATATCTTTCCTGCGATGATGAACAAAAGTTTGGTACAATAAATATTCAATTTAAAACTTATGAAATGTGAAGTAAAAAAAATTAAGCATGTTTACCATTACGGATTGAGATTTATCATCCATCCAAACATATGAAACATTGCCATCCTCATCTGTCTAATTAATGGCATGCGCGTGAGTGAAGACCTCTGCCATTGTAGGCTCACGATTATACTTCTTATACTGAAATTACATATATGAATGAACAATGGTACCAATATGATTAAATATCAATAATATATTTAAAACCGCAATCTATAAATTTACCAATTCCTTCCGATGTTGTTGGAAGCATTTAGAGCCACCGCGATATACAGCAGGATTTTTACTCCTATTTGCACGGTTCCGCGATGACATTTCCTATAAATTAAAATATATTATTAAGTAAAGTAATGTAACTAATATACAAAATTTAAACAAATTACAATAACAATATAAAATTAAATAACTTACTTTAACTTCAGGAGTATCCCAAAGCTGGAGAAATTCAGCCCTAACATCAGCGCTCATCCAAGCGGGTTTTTTATTCACATTCTTTGCCTTTGATAGAATGTCCCTATATTTTTTCTGCATCGTTTTATTCCAGTGATTTCTAAAAATATCCATATCTTCTGGATCAACACGGACTACAGCCTACATATTGAAATTAATTTGAATTATATACATTATATTAACTTTCAAATGAGTTATAAATTGATACTTACCATCAGGTCGACCCATATAGCATCCATAACATGGTCTGGGATGTTGTCCCAATGAGCCCAACTTCCTGACATCCGACTCTTGAATGCCTTATTGGAGACTTGAAGAATGCAGTACGAAGGTTCTACCTTTAAATCTCTATATAAATTTTGATGTAGCCATTTAAATTTTTTTGAATAATATACATGCAATAAATTTGAGACTTGCCTTGAACTCCTCGGAATGACTTCCGCTATTGGTCGTATATCCGACGCTTTCCGCTGGCACCCCCACCAGAGAAAAAGAAGGTCGAGATCTGCTGGAATGTCTCCTGTAAGACATATATATCTGCGACAAACATATCATTTCATATAATGAAAAAACATATCAATTTCTTATTAGAAAACATGTTTGATCAATCATCAAATAAAGCTTCCACTAAAACATCATAAATGAAACAAGATCTCCTGAATACATATATAGAATTAACAAAACAGAATAACACATAGCTCACAATATAGTCATCATTACTAATAATAGCGAAAACTCAGAATATACATTTTACAACAAGTAATACAGATATTTAGAATTATCAGTCTTCGTCGTTTTCTGATTCTGACTCGGTCTCGTACTCTATATCGTTTTCTTCTATACTCTCAAATGCTTCTATTAAAACATTTGATTCATCATACAACGACCCTAAATCAACATCACCAGTTATTATTGTTTCATTATTTGGCTCAAGATCTGCTTGATATGCTATTTGCCTGGATACTATTTCTGTCAAATGTAAATCTTGCCTTTGTTTTAAAAACAGCTGACCAATCAACTTTATTTCTTTTTAAGGATGGATAAGGAGCAAAATAAACTTGTAATGCTTGCTTGGCTAATACAAAAGGATCATAGTTATAGTAATGTGAGGTCTGCTTTATTTCAATCAGCTTATAATCTTTATGCACGTTGATTCTAGAACCAGAAACATTGCCGAACCAATTGCATTTGAATTGAAAAAAAATTCTACGGGTTGTATATCATATATCAATTCTAAAACCTGTGTTAATACGCTGTAAAAAATTTTACATGGTCATTTGGATCATCACTACCTTTGACAAATACACCACTGTTATATGTTAATTTTTCAGCACCATAATCATTGGTGTTGAATTTATATCCATTAATGAAGAATACCAGATAAGTCTTAACATTTCTTTTTGGTTCGAGCACAAGATGTTGTAATCCTTCATCAATGACACAATTTCTTGGATCATAAACGTAGTTCGAAAACCATTTAGCAAATTCTTTACTGAGATCGCTAGGTGGATGTTGTGATTCATAAATACTGCAAATATATATAATATGAAGTATACTTTAAATAAATATGAATTTATTATTACCTAACAAATGGTGCAACTTCCACAAAGTTAAGAAGAACATATGCGTGTGATATATGGTAATCTCTATCGTCTAACCATATTTCCACACATTTTCAAGCAGGTCGGCCATGTTGTCTAAAAAAAGATAACATTGTTTGAGAAGAACCTTGTTCAACGGCTTTATTATTATGAGGATACTTACAAATGATAAGTTCACATGGTCACTGACGTAATGAGAGAAAAAGAATGAAGCTTCTTCTTAAAGATATGATTTGCAAATCGAACCTTCAACTTGTGCTTTTTGTCTAACTTTTTTCTTCAGATGATTTAAGTACCTATTACAAAATTAATTCAATTTAAATTTACTTATGTAAATTTGAATTTTAAACTAAAATAAATATTACAAATATTCAATATTACCTCTCAAATGAATACATCCGTCCATATTGCACATGACCTCGAAGAAGTGCTTCGAATGGAAGATGAACATGTAAATGCTCCATTACATTAAAGAAAGCTGGCAGAAATATTTTCTCCAGTTTGCAGAGCAGTATAGGAATTTCTATTTCAAGTTTATGTATACAGTCAACTGTTAACGTGGTCAAACAAAGCTGTTTATAAAATAAAATTAATTCTGTTATAACACTCCATACTTTTACAGGCAACAGTTTTTTGAAAACCATGGGTAATAAATATTCCATCATGATATGGCAATCATGACTTTTCATCCCACTCAATTTATTGTTTTTAAAGTCAACACATCTACGGAGATTAGAAGTAATCCCGTCAGGATGTTTTAGTCCTTCCACCCACTTTAGCATGAGTTTTACTTACTTACTGTCTAGCTCATAGCATGCTTTGGGTTTTTTACTATCATTGGGCTTCATATGAAGTTCAGGACATTTACAAAAGTGTGATATATCAAGCCTTGAATTCAGATCGTCCTTAGTTTTCCTCTTAACATTCAAAATTATATTAAACACGTTATCAAACACGTTATCAAGTCTTGAATTTTAACTGTTGCCAGCCGACGTAAAAGGCTGTCGCTATAGCCAGCCTTTATTGTAGTATATATATTTCAGTGTATATACTATATATCATCCCATTCTTTAAAGAAATCAAATAAAATACATGTTTGGTAAAAAGGTTACTTTGTAATAAATATAATATAAGTGATATACAACATGTGGATATTACAATCACTATCATCATTAGATTATTCAAATATATTAAAGAAAAATTATTGATAGAGTGTTTTCCCTTTAAAACCATAAATCACAATGGTTATTCACTATATATATATATATCTGTGTGGGTGTCTGTGTGTCTACACACACACACACACACACACACATATATATATATATATATATTTATGTGTGTCTATATATGCACGCAAATTTGTCTATATGTGTGTGTGTGTGTGCCCAGTGGTTGAGACACCTGCCTCCTGTTAATAAGGTCGCAGGTTCGATTCCCGGACTGCCCTACTACCAGAGCTTACCATGTGCATACGCTCAGATCAGCCACTTATGTGGTGCTCGCGGACCAGGCTAGGTGCACTATGGGGGGTTTTTACGACTCCGGTTGGTTTTCCCCCTAAACAAATTCAAAATATATATATATATTTGTGTGTGTATGTATATTATTACATACTATACTTTCATGAACTATTTCAAATATGTCAAAAGTAATTCTTGGTAAAGGTTGCACTAAACTAAAAAATTAAAAGGACAAATTTTGCTTATAGGCACTAAACAAAAATATATTTCAACTATAGGGCTCGTTCAAAACTTACTACAAAAATAGGTCTAGTTTTCGCTATGTCTGGATTTGCACTTGCGCAATTTGATTTTGCACATGCGCAAAATCTCAATTGCGCTTGGGTAATCAAAATTTGCACGAGTGTAATTTTTTTTAAAAAATTATGCTTGCAAAAATTTGGATTATGTAAGTATAAAATGTTATTGTATGAAAAAAGAGGCCTATTTTAATAATAAGTTTTGAACGAGTCCTAAAGTTGAAATATGTTTTTTTGGGCTTATAAGCAAAATTTGTCCAATTAAAAATGGTGGTTGTTTTTTTACCATTATCTGTCTTCTTCCTCTTCTTCACCTTGCAATCCTCTCTGCACCGATGACTATTAAATTTTAGCGACACTATATGTAGCGTTGAAGAAGACTGATGTAGTTTGATATCGGTAAAGACAGTTCGCGAATTGGAGCTCGGAGAAAGTTATCGCAGTTTATAGCAGAGGTTCTGGGTTTTGACAATTCAGACATCCGAGGAAGGTTCTTAGACGTATGATATGGATGTCAGGCATCAAAGAGACCCCCTTGATGTTTGAATGACCCTGTAGACCATCTCGAGACTTAACAGTGTATTTTAGATGTTTTTAAATGTCATAAATTGGGGATCAGACCTCTGGAGGTATAAAATTCAGACCTCCGAGTTTGGAAATTAAACGTCTAACCACTGTTTCGAAGATTATTTTCCCCATGTTTTTGTGTAACGATGGTTGTTGCTTCAAGGGGAAAATTTGGTTTTTGTCGTTCCGCTTTTCATCATATAAAAAGTAATTCTCAGATCTGATAAGAAAGGTGTGTTCATTCAAATAGAAAAGAAATTCTCCATCAAAGTTTATTCAATTCTTAATCTCCACAAATCAAATTCAATAGAATTTTGAGTTATCATTGTAATCAGTCCATTGTACTCTTTCATTATTAATAAAAATGCTCTCTCAAAAGTGGATGTACACTAACACAATATTAGTGCAATCACAATAAATCTTGAGTGTGATTTACTTTCAATATTGCTTGCTTGAGATTGTGATTTGGTGTTAGGATATTGATTGATTGTTTTTGCACATAATGATCTTGCTTTTCTTCTGCGTTTGGATTTTGAATTTAGAGTGGTCTTGGATTCAAATTTCATAACATTTGGTATCGGAGTATTGGAGTTTGTAAGGTGTTTGTGGAAATGATAGAATTTGAAAATATATTGGATAGCCCCTCAATGGTTGGTCCACATAATGTAGTACTGTATGTACGTGGATCATATGTGGTTTCGGGTTCATAATTGGTTCCAAACAAGTGAAACGACGATAATGATTTTGAAAAATGGCAATGCAAGATGAAAGTAGTTCTTAGGTAGAATCGTGTGCATCGGGTTGTGTTTGACATGCATTTGTCACCGAAGGACATCTCGTATGTTGAGAGAGAGGAAATTGAAGAGTGGGCATTCATTACACTCCAACTTGCTATGTGTAAGAATGTAACCTTCGAAATTAGTGGTGACACCACCACTAAGGGTATTTAGAATAAGTTGGAGGAATTGTATATGAAAAAATCACTAACAATCGTTTGATTTTTTGTGAATATTCTTTACCTATAAGATAAAGGAGGGAACATCGTTGAAGGCACACTTGAATACCTTTGATGGGTTGCTAATGAAGGTGAAGGCGGTAGACTTGAAAATTGTTAAAGAGCAAAAAGAAATGATCTTGTTATGTACATTATCGAACCGTTATATGGGTATCTCAAATAGCTTGATTCGTATGCGGATACTTTGACTCTTAGTGATGCTAAAGCGGGTCTTCATACTAAGGAGTCGCGACATCAAATGAAAGAGTTGAGTGATAGTAGTGGTGGTGCTAGTAGTGGTCACGGTTTATTTGTAGAGAAGGAGAAAAATAAGAAGGTAAAGGGGAATCGTAGGCATTCTAAATCAAGGAAGCCAGTTGGCATGGAAAGTCGAAGGATGGAAATACCATGTGCTTTATTTGCAAGAAGCCCAGTCATGAGAAGAATTAGTGTTCGGACAAGGATAAGAAGAAGAAGGAAGTAGCATTTTCATCGGTGGTGGTGGAGAGCGATGGTGGTGAGGTAGATCAAAATGCATTGACAGTGGTAGCATTGGATGTTTCGAGTGATGAATGGGTACTCGATTTGGGTGCCTCTTATCATATGAAGCCTAACATGAATTGTTTTTCCTCCTATCTTGACAAGTAGGGAAATTAAATTATTATGGGTAATGGCAGTATTTGTACATCAATGAGCAATGGTTCCATACGAATTTAGATGTTTGATGGAGTAATTCATATGCCCGTTAATGTATGCTATGTTTTGGGCCTTCTAAAATCTCTTTATCTCCTTGGGGGCAATTGGATTCTTTGGGATGTAAAATCACAATTGTGAGTGATAGGTTATGGGTTTGGAAGGGTGTGCTTATGGTGATGAAAGGTGTTAGAGTTCTTAGAGTTTATTTGCTTGAAGGTGTGACTATTAAAGGTGAAACTTATGTAGGTATGGATTGTTCTCATGGCTTGGATGCGATAAGATTATGGCATTTGAGATTGGGCCATGTCTCATAGAGGAGTTTGGATATTCTTTGGAAAAAAGAGATGATTGATGGAGAGAATTTCAACAAACTTGAGTTTTGCGAGAAATTTTATTGACCCAGATTTTCGGACCTGTCAAAATTGCCGAAAATCCATCCATTCTAAAACAAACAAATTAAAGCTACCAAAAAACATATCATAATCTGATAAATATACAACACTATTAAATGTATATGATACAATTGCAATAATACAACTTATCAGAGTAATCATTTATTCTACGAGGTGTGCTTTAATACATACCAAACTCAAATACTATAAATTTATCGCTGCACAACTCTGATATGAGAGACAACACTAGTCATTCTTGCAAACTCATTAAACTTGTAAATGCGGAATAAAATGGTAAGCGGGAAAGAAACATCAACACACGATAAATAACAAACATTGAACAGGAAAATGTTATATTATTATTGAGGCTACACCACTACCACTTCAGATGCCCTACATACCTTTATCTAATGGGTACCTAATTGATACAGGATCAAGCCAACGTAGATCTCCTACCATAAATAGGACTCAAGGAGCCTATGATGCACAAACAAAGATATAATTCCCAAACTATATAGCATAATACATGCAAATGTAGTACCAAAATCTACCTTCTTAGGCTTAATTTTTCAATTCTTTTAAGAAGATAAATTAGAACTAGATATCCGGGTTTTTCTATTCAAAATATATTTTTCTAAACTCTTTCCAAAAAGGAATATATCAAAACTATTTCCAACAATGACTAGGAGGGTGCTCCCCCCTTTTCGAGCATGGTATAACTCTAAACAAAATATGGAGCCTCCAGTGGTATTCTAGTGACCTCCTAAACACAATAGAGTAAACAAATATACCCGACGAGTCCCAAAATGGGAAAACTCCCAATTTCCTTTGGTTTTGGTCATTTACCGCAATTAATAAAAATATTTGTAAAACACTTTGCAAATATTTTTTGGAACAAATTCCAAACTTTTACCGAAATAATAACATTTCTCAAATACTTCAAATCATACTATTTTTTTCCACAATCATTTCAAAAAATCTTTTCAAACGATTTCAGAACCACTAGGATATAAGTTCAAATAAAGATAATTTTAAAAATATATTTTTAACGAAAACATTTCTATTAATATTTATTCCCAAAATATTAGCTTTTAAAAATATTCTAATTAGGGAAAACACTTTCATAAATATAAATCACTTTCCAAAGCAACTTATTTAAATCAAAGTTCAAAATTTAAATATTAAATTATTATAACTAACTATAATAATTTAATAAACCAGTATTATCATTAAACACCTTACAGTCAAATTGTGAAATAATTCACAATGTGCAAGCCTACAATTTTTTCTACCCAACAATGCATATATAAATTAATTGCTCATAAACTAGATGAGCATAATTCAAATAACCAAACAAAATAATAATAATAACATATTATTATCCACAATTAACAATCAACAAAATGAATGATAACACATTCTCAAAATTAACTGGCATATAAACAAATGTCCAAATTAATACAATAGTAGAATGGTGATTCATTCTGCTGAACAGATGTCCAAATAATATATTCAATTTAATTATAGCAGAACGGTATTTTATTCTGCCAAATAGATCTCACAAACGAAGCATGATTAATTTAAATACGTTATTATTTAAACTAAAATAATTGTATTTTACCACTATTAATTTATAAATATTTTATACTATCATGTTCTAAATGTTGATACGAATCCAATTTCAAAAACTGTGGGTTAAACGGACTTCGTATGGGTGAGTTATTTTATTTTTTAAGTTAAACATTTAATTAACTTATTAAATAACTAAATAACTCAAAATTTTCTCACCCTACGACTCAAGGCCCACTCTACTCAAACCCGCACATCCCACTTCTTCTTTCACATGCACATGTCACGGCCATGCATGCAACATTCTTGTCGATCCTTCTCACCCTCTTCTCTCTCTCATCTCTAGACGAATACATAAGCGGTCTTCGCCAACACATCACACGTCATGACCTCTACACATTGGACTTATCCATTGCTAGCTCGACATCCCCTAATAATCGCAGCCTGCATCTTCCTCGGCAGTTGCCCTTGGCCGCCACAACTTCCACATGCCACCATTTCAAGAATAACAATAATGAAAAGCATAGCTCATTTGATCCTCTACAAAATTGATGTTGGTGACTTTGGCTAATTCTTTGTGTATGAGAAGTTATGGGATTAATGAATTGAAAATGGAAATGTGTTGCTGTGACTTTGAATTTACAGGGAAGAAATGAAAGTATCCAACCTTGTAAAAAAAAATTCTTCCCCTTGCATATTGAACGTGTATAAATCTCAAATACTTAAAGGCTAAGGAAATAAAAATCAAATGCAAGGACACGAAAAGATGGTTGCGTGTGTGTATTATGTTGTGTATAAATTTTGGTTTTGAAAAAGTTAGTTTCGCGGTACACACCACAAATGATAGAAATAAAAATACAATCGCACACAATAATTCAACACAATCATAAAACAATAACAAAATACACTGGTTAACTAATTCTGTGCAGTTTCAAAAAATACTGATGTTTGCGGCAAAATGCATCAAACGAAGATTTAATTATTTTCCATATTAAAAATTGTGGAAATATCCTATAGATTAAATTAAAAATACGACATTAAAAATTGGGCAATTATTCGAAACATAGATTTTATTATATTTAAATTAAAATTCAAATATTTAAATAAATTAAATATTCAAATTCGAAGACTCAAAAATTACAGGTCATTACAAATGTGTCATGGGGAATCAAACTAAAGTATCATTTGATGAAGGAAAGCATGATTCTAGAGATGTTCTTAAGTATGTTCACACAGATGTTTGGGGGACGACACCGGTAGCTTCTTTAGGTGGAGCTCATTATTATATTTCTTTTATTAATGACTTTCCTTGAAAAGTTTTGATGTATGTAATGAAGGCCAAATCCAAGGCATTTGCTAAGTTCAAAGTTTGGAAGGCTCTTATTGAGAATGAGAGTGGTAAATCTTCGAAGGTGTTTAGGTCCAACAATGGAGGGGAGTATGTTTCTGGAGGATTCTTGGATTTTTGCAATCATTATGGTATTCGCCGGCATTTTACTACACTGGGGGATCTGCAATCGAATGGTGTGGCAGAGAGAATGAATCGTACTCTACCAGAGAAAGTTTGATGTTTAAGATTGACATCGGGTTTGTCGAAGGGATTTTGGGCTGAGGCTTTGTCAACTGCGGTGCACATTGTAAATCGAATTCTGTACTCGACTATTGATAACTGTTAACCCGCCTTTTGGCAAGGCAGCACACAAGCGGACTTAACCCAATGGACTTCATGATCATCAAGGCAGAAAGCCCAGAGAGATGGTTATCATGACTGGAGATCGATAATGTCTAAGACAATGGACGATAGTCATACTGATTCATGCGAATAACAATCTGGAATTGGCTAAATATGAATTTCACACTTCAACTGAAAAAAGATCAGGTACGATAATTTTTTACAATGGATCGGCTATCATCCTTCTCCAATATGGATCAACAATGATCCATCTCCATTGTGGATCGGCTATGATGTATCTCCAAAATAGATTGGCTCTGATCCATCCCCAATATGGATTGGATATGGAACATCTTCATTATGGATCAACGTGAATTGATATGGATACAGATCGTTTGGATTTCCAGTGCAAATCAACAATGATTGATCCATAACTCTACAACCACAAAGGCGATTGACAAAACAACATCAGAAATAGGAAGTAGAGGACAGGGAAGACCCACCATATTGATCACTATGCCCCACATGCAAATAAGAACGATAGGCATCGATCATTCTTATGGTGTGCGATCGACTCCAAATTTTGTGGGTCGGGTCGTTTGGCTCTGGAGGTTCTTCTGCCGAAATTTCAGCTCGATCCAAGCACGACTTCTCCTATAAATACAGCTGGCATGATATCAGAAAATGGTTCTTCTTTCTACTTCACTACATCTTTTACCTAGGCTGTACTCTGCCATTTTTATTCTTGGATTTCATGGATTTGTAACTATAATCATCAGTATAAATGAATAAAAGGAAACTCTTTGGAGTGGACATAGGCCGGAGTTAGCCGAACCTCCACTACGCCATAGATGGCCTACTGCAACGAAATTACATGGTGTTGCTAGCTATAATGTAACGATAGGTATGCTGATTTTTGTCTATTACAACACTCGCTTCAAGGTGTTAGCATAGGTATCAACAAGATGTTGCAGTAGCTATAGATGTATACAAATTAAAAAATTAATAAAATTAGCAATCCGCGTGAATACGATCCAACGGTCTACATTTAATCCGACTGTTAAAATGGATCACCGCTGCACTTTTTACCAAATTTTCGTTTTCCCGCTTATGTTAGTGTAGATCCCCTTTCAGTTTACCATATTCACGAAATCCCCAAATTCATACTTCCAGCAAATTCATGAAATCCCCAAATCAAAAAACAAATTCACGAAATCCAGCAAATTCACGAAATCCAGCAAATTCACGAAATCCAGCAAATTCATACTTCCAATTCGCTGTTGCTAACAAAATAAAAAAGGCACTGTAACTAGAAGCTGGCTTCAATGCTAGGTCAGATCTAAATTTCCTATGCCTGAATCTTTTAGTTGCTGATTCCACCTAATGCCTGATGAGTTTTGTTGTTTACTGCCGCCCATTTGATCTTTGCTCGCTGTTGGATCTGGATCTAAGCAGAAGTTCGTCGTTGTTCGATGCAGCCGCCTTGAAGAAACGTGATGCCTCGTTGTTCTGATGGAGTCGCTTAAGTCGCAATGAAGTTTTTGCCTCTGACTTCGCTTGAATTGAAGACATTTCCTCAGCTTGCGTTTTTGTCAGTGTTCGTGCTCTGACTGCGGCTCTATTGATGATGTTTGTGGTTCTTTGACACTTAGGGTTGAACTTGAAAGTGTTGGTGTTCAGATAATGGTTTGCCAAACTTTGGATTGCAATGGTGTTGGTCTTAAACGTGGAGAAGGTTGTGTGCTAATTGCCCACTGTCCAGATTTTGGTCTTATTGGTGATTGCTGATGTGTTGAGCACTGTCGTGATGATGATCTCTTGCTGCTGATGCTGAAATCGATTGTGTAGTTCAATGCTTGCCGTAGTTGATAGCCTGATGCCTTGAATCTGGAAGCGATTCCTAAGGTTGATGTAAGACTTTCGTTACACGAACACAGCGATCGGATTGAGGTGAAGTTGAAAAACTTTTGGAATATTTTGAATAATGTTTGTTAACATGAACTGGAATATTTTGAATAATGTTTGAATTGTGTTTCAGGTAAGTGGTAGATGGGCAGTAGTTCCGATGGGTGATGAAGTTGCTGAGGATGGGGTTTGCTAAGTTTAGTCTTCATTTGTGCATCATTTTACGGTGCCCCGGACCCCCGCCGGCGCTGCGCCCGGACCCGCTTCTCGGCTCGCCTTCGGCTCGGCACTCGGCTCGTCATATGTTTGTTGGTGTCGGTGTCTGTATAAATTGAAACTGCATATGTAATGAGTGAACTGAGTGATGTAGTGAGGAATATATGTATATGTGAATATCGGTGTTATATATCATTGAATTGTAAAATAGTGGAGTCAGGAATTTGTACTATTTTAAATGTTGAAATAAAATATTTATTTAAATAAATTACTATTTGAATATCAAATTCTGTGCGGTAGCATTTTATTAAATAAATATTTATTTCTATTAAAAAATCAAATATGCTCTACATTGTGGGCCCCACAAATTCAGAAAGTTAATATCTATAGCAACATTTTGGAATGTTGGTACAGACACTATGGATGTTGCTATAGACCCAAATAGGGTTCTATTGCAACAATATTTCTTATGTTGCCTTAGATAGTCAAAATGTTGCCTTTGAGGTCTGCGGCAACGCGGCAAAATGCATCACCGAGAAAGTGTTGCCTTTGCCCTTTTTTAGCCTACAGCAACATTTTTTGGCACTTCCTGCATCACTTCTTTGGTGTTGCAGTATGCAATCTATGGCGTAGTGCTCTATAAATGTCTGTCTCTCTTTACTTGCTTTCTGTTTTAATTTTATTATTCTTTAATTTTTATTCTCTACATTATATTATCTAAGATATGTGACTGTATATTAGTGCATTCACATTCAACCAGGTGTTGGTGGCCATTTATGACGCCACTAAAAAATTCCAGAAGAAGTATGGAAAGGGAAGAGCATTGACTTGAGTTATCTTCGTGTGGTAGTTGTTGTTTCATATCAGCAATCAAAACCTTGTTGGATCATAGGTTTTGATTACTGGCATGAAACAACAATTCATGAATCTACGACTACGACAACATCCGGACTCAACGACTCAAAGTATGGTTCATATAGTTATATATTTTAACAAGAGTCGTCAAATATGTATATAGAGTCTAGTTTTGTGCTTTGTTAAAATCTTTCCTCAAGAATCATCATTCACATTCAAATAAACTTGCATGCATATTTTAATCAAAATCAAGTTTTCAAAAAATGCATGGAGCAGGGCTCGAACCCGGGTCACTAGTTTAAAAGGCAAGTACTCTAACCAAATGAGCTATGGTAGGTTTTTTTAACAACAGAATTAAGTCGACTGAATACATTCAGTCAGTCGACTGAATCTGTGCACTTTTGAATGCACATGCACGTTTTTGAATTTAGTCGACTGAAGCTTCTATACCAGTCGACTGAACTGTATGTAACTGTCATTTTTTGAAAAAACACTTCCTTTTTGAATAGCCATCTTCCTCACGAAGAGTTGCAGCCATTGCTATTCGTTGAGAACTCTTCACCAACAGTTGCAACTCCTTATCTACTATATATATGCTTGTGTTCTAATGACCAAATCACTTCAATTACTTTTCTCTCTTGCTCTAACTTGAATTATATTCTCTGAATCTATTGCTTTCTTGCTTTCATATATTTATTGCTTATAATCTCAATTTCATATCTTTCAAGCAATTTGAAACTTCATATTCTTCATATACACACAATCATACACATCATACTTAAGGATAAGATTATAGGAAGGGTGTACTACGAGTGACAAATTCGTGTTATTCAGAACACACAAAGTCTAGTTAAATCCAGTTTGTAACAAAGTCATGTTCGGTTGCTCAAGCGGTCAAGTCCTGTTCTGTTGCCTAGGCGATCAAAGTCCTGTTCGGTTGCTCAGGCGGTGTAATACATGTTCATTCAGGTTAAGTGAGGGTTGCTAGCTATAATTCCAGAAGGAGTCTGGGACTGGACGTAGAACGGGAGTTCGAACCAATATAAAAATCTCTGGTATCATTTACTTTACTATTTACTTTTTATACTCATATTCCGCATCAGCAGAAAACTTAGTTTATATCGCACTATCACTGCATTTACACTGTTTATAACTGTTGGCCATTTTCGATCCTATAGCATAGCAGTCACTTTCATTTGGTATCAGAGCCTGGGATTCTAGAGATCGTAACAACATCCTAGAATAAATGGCCGTAAAGAGATCTAGTCAAGGTAATAGGAAAAGGAAGAGCAATAAAGAAGAATCAAAGGAGTAAACAAGCAAATGCTTCATGGCTAAACTTAGATCACAATCAGTATGCTTAGATTCTTTATATAAAGATCTTTTGTTAACACATGGTGAATCATTAAAAGATTGTAAAACTTTGAATAAAGTTAATGGAATTGCTTTAGCTAAGTTAAAAATTTGTGAGCAAGAAATTTCCAATTTAAAAGAGGAAAATAAATTTTTAATAAAACAAACTAAATGTTTTGAAAATACCGTAGAAGAACTTGTTTTACAAAAAGTTTTCCTACAAAACGAAAATGAGCAGTTAGAAGAGAAAAACACTAATCTTTTGGAGGAAATCAATGTTTTACAAAATAAAAAAAATACATTTTTCGAAAATTCTTTAAACAATACTAGTTCTTTAATTTTGTCTCTTGAAAAAGAGAATGAAGCTTTAATTAAAAAGAATTTAGAATTATCTAAAAAATGTAAGATTTTAAAAGTTAATAATAATATTTTGCAAAAAGAAGTTTGTGATTCTAAGGCAAATTTTGAAAGATTAAATACTAAAATCATAAATTTTAACAAAGGTAAAGATAACTTATCTACCTTAGTTACAAATTCTAAAGCTCACAATGATAAAAGCGGTTTAGGCTATAAACAAGCTAAAAGTAAAAATAGTACTAGATATGCATTCTTGTATAAATTTTTTAATGATAGTACTAGTAACAAAGATAGTTCTAAAACCACTTACAATCATAATAATACTTTGTTTAGAAATGGTAGAAATTATTTTTCAAGTACTAATCTAATGACTAATAGTATTAAGATATGGATTCCAGCTAATTTGATTGATCATGATAAACAACTTTATATTAGCAACTATTATAAGAATGTGATTTGTAATGAAAACTATATCTATAAAGGTTCAACCACACCCAAATGGGTATGGTTTCCTAAAAATTAGGAAATTATAAGAACCTTGGGTATCGCATGCTTTAAATGTTAATTTTTTTCTGATACCTTACATTATAAGTAGTAGTTATTTTGTTTTATATTGTTCTATGTTAACACATATGTGGAATATAATTTATGTCATCATATAAACTCTCCTTTTTGTCAATGACAAAGGGGGAGAAAGATATTTCTCTAATGCTATTTGCAGGAATAAACGAAGCAAGCAAAGATTAAGGGGGAGAAAAGATTAATTATTTAGAGGAATATATAGCATAGATTCAGGGGGAGAAATCTATAGCACAATTACAGGAATATATTCAGGGGGAGAGATAAGTCAACAAAGCTTGTCGAAGATTCATCCATAGCAAATGGAGTTGTCATCATAAAAAATGGGGAGAATGTTGGATCATAGGTTTTGATTGCTGCCATGAAACAACAATTCATGAATCTATGACTACGACAACATCCGGACTCAACGACTCAAAGTATGGTTCGTATAGTTATATATTTAACAAGAGTCATCAAATATGTATATAGAGTCTAGTTTAGTGCTTTGTTAAAATCTTTCCTCAAGAATCATCATTCACATTCAAATAAACTTGCATGCATATTTTAATCAAAATCAAGTTTTCAAAAAATGCATGGAGCAGGGCTCGAACCAGGGTCACTAGTTTAGAAGGCAAGTACTCTAACCAAATGAGCTATGGTAGTTTTTGTTTAACAACAGAATTCAGTCGACTGAATACATTCAGTCAGTCGACTGAATCTGTGCACTTTTGAATGCACATGCACGTTTTTGAATTCAGTCGACTGAAGTTTCTATAACAGTCGACTGAACTGTATGTAACTATCATTTTTTTGAAAAGACACTTCCTTTTTGAATAGCCTTCTTCCTCGCGAAGAGTTGCAGCTATTGCTATTTGTTGAGAACTCTTCACCAACAGTTGCAACTCCTTATCTACTATATATATGATTGTGTTCTAATGATCAAATCACTTCAATTACTTTTCTCCCTTGCTCTAACTTGAATTATATTCTCTGAATCTATTGCTTTCTTGCTTTCATATATTTATTGTTAATGATCTCAATTTCATATCTTTCAAGCAATTTGAAACTTCCTATTCTTCATATACACATAATCATACATATCATACTTGAGGATAAGATTATAGGAAGGGTGTACTACAAGTGACAAATTCATGTTATTCAGAACACACAAAGTCTAGTTAAATCCAGTTTGTAAGAAAGTCCTATTCGGTTGCTCAGGCAGTCAAGTCCTGTTCTGTTGCTCAGGCGGTCAAAGTCCTATTCGGTTGCTCAGGCGGTGTAATACATGTTCCTTTGGGTTAAGTGAGAGTTGCTAGCTATAATTCCAGAAGGATTCTGGGACTGGACGTAGAACGGGAGTTTGAACCAGTATAAAAATCTCTGGTGTCAGTTACTTTACTATTTACTTTTTATACTCATATTCCGCTTCAGTAGATAACTTAGTTTATATCGCACTACCACTGCATTTACATTGTTTACAACTGTTGGCCATTTTCGATCCTATAGCATAGCAGTCACTTTCAGTGGTTCGGTTTATGTGCATGATCCAAGAAAAGATAAGCTTGTGCCTAGAGCTTTCAAAGGGGTCTTGCATGGTTATACAGACGATATCAAAGGCTATTGGATATGGAATCCAAAAATGAAGAAGGTTATGAATTCACGTCATGTTACTTTTGATGAGTCGACTTAGTTTAAGGAGAATGAGAGTTCATCGAATCTTCTAAATTTGTTTGTGTTAAATCAAAGGAGATAGAAGTTGTTCCCACTTTTCATCCATGGAGTAGAGTTGTTGGAGATGCTTGTGTTTAGGAAGCGGTTGATGTTACATCACATAGTCTCTATGTATCCTCTAGTAGTGTTACTGATGTGCATGACACTAGAGATGATTCGGTTCAAGGTGGAGCCGAAAGGTGTTTGGGTGATAGTATTGCTACTCAGGTTGATCGTCGTGTTTTACGACCACGCGAAAGATATGGCAATTAAAACTATCATAGCTTTTGTGATAATTTGGACTATGATCTTCATGTAGTCCAAGATGAACCGATGGACCCTGGTGATGTCATGGATTCGAGTGATAGCTCGAAATGGATTTGTGCCATGAAGGAAAACATATAATATTTATCGAAGAAGCAAACTTGGGATTTGGTTCCGCTTCCTTAAAGGGAACTATGCTATTGAGTGCAAAAGGATATATAAAGTGAAGTATGATGGGAGGTAAAAAGCTAGATTAGTGGCTAAGAGATTTGCACAGAGGAAGCGAAAGGAGTATGTTGAAATTTTTGCACCGGTTGTGCGCCACATTTTAATCCGAATATTACTCGTTATAGCTGATATTCATGATTTGGAATTGGAGCAATTTGATGTGAACACCGCCTTTTTACATGGTGACTTAGATAAAGACATCTACATGGAGCAATCAGAAGTTTTTGTTGTAGATGGCAAGTCAAATTTAGTTTGCAAGTTGAAAAAATCACTATATGATTTAAAGCAATCACTTAGACAATGGTACAAGAGATTTGATCATTTTATGCTTGAAAATGGTTTTGATAGAAGCATCAATGATGCTTGTGTATATTTCAAGAGGTTAAAAAATGATTATTGGGTATATTTACTCTTGCACGTGGATGACATGCTCGTTGCTTCTAAAGATCAAAATTAAATCAACAAGTTAAAAAAATTCTTAAAATCAGAATCTGATATGAAAAGTCATGGAGACGAAGAGAAAATTTTGGGCATAGAAATAGAAAGGCAGTGTAACAACCCGCCCTTTATAATACACTAAAATCAGCACTGAATGACAAAGTCAGACTTTTGAATATGACAAAAGACAGACTGTTGAGAAAGATGATTAGAACAAACAATATACTAAGGCCGATCAATGGAATCTCATAGCGGAATGATAACATATGATATACTAAATATACATGAACATAACATGATTATAATATATTTATATATGTATATGTATGTGTATGTATGTATGTATGTATGTATGCATGCATGTAGGATTGCATTAGCAAATATAAATGATAATTGAATATCAATACTGAAAGTCAGAATACATCAAACTCCATACAGATGAAGTTCTGAATATAATATCTGATACATCAAGTCCGGTATATAAATAAAAATCTGTCATGTACTACTACAATATCAAGTATATAAACGAAGTATTGACATAACATCCATAAAATGCTCTATTTGTCCTGAAAGTGTATCTCCAAAAGCACCTACTCCCAAACTACTCGATCGAGTACGCGAGAGTTGTCATGATATAAACAAAGACAAAACGCAGGTCAGACATAAAGCCTAGTGTGATGGGAATTATCTCAAGTACTATATATTAAAACTATATATAAATAAATAGGAACTACTAAGGCATAGTCAGTCCTCTTCACAATCATGGCTCAGGGGTAATCAAGACTGTCCATATACAAGTAAAGTAAACCTATCCAAAAGATAGAAAATCATACCATAACATGCTCTTCTCCTGTAATCAATGAGGAAGCACAACTAATATAATGTGTCTGAAATGTAACAACGTACTATGATAAAGGTATCCCATCATCCAAAAGTAAGGTGATCATAAAATAAGTCCATCGTGAAGTATATAATGATAGTAAATGCAGCAGCAGCAACAACAAACTAATAATGTGCACAACATAACAATGAAAGACGACTACGAAATACAAATCAATGCCCATCATTACTAATGACCAGAACAGCTATGGACATCTATTGCGATCCAATGATTCCCTTCGAGAGTTCAAGATAAATAGAGTTAGTACCTAATCATACCATAGACCCCGAGCCATATCTTGAAAGATGGGTCTCGTGTAGATCTCACCGTACTCCTATAATGAGCATAAATGATACATGATCTACCCTATGTACTTGAAACCTAGTCCCAATAGTAAATAGAATCACCATATCCTTACGATGAGCATATGTGATATTCATTCTATTCTAAATATCTAGGACCTTTGTGGACACACTGTACCCTATAATGAGCATAATTGCTCTATGATCCCGTAGTCGATGATTATCATCATCCCCCACTAGGGCATCATGAATTTCTCTAATAACTTGTGCACGCCTCTATCCAAAATGAGAATGACGCTCGTGTCTCATGTAATACGTTATTAAAACTACAAAGGAACGTCGATGCCATATAACTATATGCATACATCAAATATAACATCGCGTATATTCACCATTAAAGGATGGACATGTATCACCACTGAATTAAGGATAATATAGTGTATGATCGCTAATTTGAGATCAATAATATGTTCAGTCACTAATATAAGACCAATACAATTTACCTACTATACGTACCCTGAGGTTAACCCTCAAAGGTACATATTCACCCCGTTTGATCATACATGCTCGTCAGACGTGATTGTGTGACCAATTGTCGTAGCGATCCCGTACCCGATCGTTATTGATCCCATAGGAATCACATAACATTCTGGTCCGAAACTCAAGACCCGCTTTGCATTCCGCCACCCCGGATAGCCCATAGTCTTTTCCAAAGTTGCACTAAAGCTCCGCATGAACCCGCACCCAAACCAGAGGAAGAACCCCTGCTTAAATGGCACCTGACCTAGGCTTTACTACCCAGGTCAGTGTACCACCGGTGGACTACCACCGGTCGACCGATGGTAACCTGTCATGGGCAGTAAAGCCTAGGCAGGTTACCTTCGAGCTGCACAACAACCAAATACGAGCTCCGTCTTCTCCGTTGCTTTGTCCGATGAGCTTCCTAGCGTCAAAAGTCTGCCTCCATCCCAACGGAACTTTTTCAGAGTTTATTGGTTAATGTTTTGGAAGTGCTTCCATATGTGCTCGAAAATCGATTTTGACATGAAATCCACTCTTTACACGTGTAGAGTACAATGGGCGAATCTAGCGACCCGTCCTCTTCTAACATGCCAAAAAAATCGGCCTTTCTACCTTGTATGATGCCTACGTGTAAGCCCATACACCCATTTTTTTACGTTTATACACACACGAACAGAAAACCACACTTTCAATTACAAAAATCATGTTTCATACTTCACCGGGGCGATTACTCAGTCCGGTATCTTCTCACGCAACTTAGCGCACGTGATAGTTGCTATAGCTACATGAGACATTCTCCATGTGTTTATATACAAATATAGATACATATACATATATATATATATATATACATAGAATAATTCACTTATGTGTGTCTATATATAATGCATAACTACATATGAAAATTCTAGTTACAATACAAGAATTATCTTGATTTTTTTACTTCTTTAGATATACATATACGTATATCTGCTCATGCTCATATACGTCACGTATATTCGCGCAAGCAATTCAATTATTACTTTTGTCAAAACTTACTTTTATTTACTAATCTTTTCAATAAAAGTAAAACATCTTTCTATATTATTTTATAAAACCTCATATCATTTTATAAAATACAATACTAGCTTATAAACTCATTTAAGCCTTTGAAATACTAAATTTCTTAATTTATAATTAAGTATCCCTTCATAAATATTTTATAAAACCTTATAAGCATCTTATAAAATATCTTCTTCATATTATTTTATAAAATCTTACACTCTTTATAAAATATCTCATTCGTACTATTTTATAAAATCATTATTTTATAAAATATCGCTTTTATAAGATTTTATAAAATCACCTATTTCATAAAGTATCACTTTTATACTATTTTATAAAATCACTTATTTTTTAAAATACCACCTTTTTTTATGAAAAAATTTCTTTACACAAATGTTATTTATAAATTAACCATTAATTTATAAAAAATAATTTCTTTATTTTAAATAATATTTATAAGTAAACCATTCACTTATAAAAATCATTTTTTACTTTAAATAATATTTATAAGTACTAATTATGCTTCATTAATCCCTTAATTAGCTTACCAACTTTTCTAAAATCATTTAGTTTAGTTTGATTACTACTAATAAATGGAAGGCACTTAATTATGTCATCTTATTAGTCTCTAATCCATTACAACATCACTTATAATCACTCAGTTATCCCAAAATCCATTTCAAGGCTTACTAACTATTTCAAAAAATAGTAATTAAGGTCTTAAACTAATAATAAGATTATATTATTATTTCCATAACATGAATACAAGCCTAATTCAACCCAAACAAACTCTAAATCACTTCATATAATCCCAAAATCCTCAATAAATGAAATAAAGAAAATTAATAAGTAAATAAGTATATATATATATGAAGAATCATCCCACTTACATCGTTTCTTCTTAAATCAAGCTTTAATCACCCAAAACCCATTACAAGCCCTCTTTAAAGTTGAGATCTAGCTCCATACAGAAAATCACCGTAATTCATTGATAGGTTTTGTAGAGAATGAGAAGAGAGAAATTATGATGATTTTTATTTGAACTTAAGAATTTTATTTAAAGGGTTTAAAACTTGGGGATTAAGGAGGGATTAAGATGAGATTAGGAAAGTGACTAGGGAGTTGGAGAAGAATGTAACATTGAATGAAAAATTAAAATGAAGATAGAAGGAGTTATCTACATATAAGCTAACTTTGAGGTAAACTAGTAGGCTTTAGCCCAGAATTCATTTCATCCAACAAAACACTATTCACTCAAAAAATTCATCGACTCCAAACATAATAAAGTTTATACTCATTTTAAAAGTCGAGCACAAGGAGTGTTCCATTAATTAATGATTAAATATTTCAATTAATTATTTAAAAATCGAGTGGTAAAAATGCAGATTGTTACATTCTTCCCTCCTTAAAAGAGTTTCATCTCCGAAATTTCAAGGAGTAGGATAAAGTAACTTGACTGGCCAAAATTCCCGAATCAACTTCAAACAATCTTAGCAGTATTCCCCCTACACTTCAAGAGATACAAAAATCCTCAGAAATTAAAGTGCATCACACATCTAGGAAACAGTCTATAATATACACTATCTCATATTTCCCAAAGTACAAGCTTTTTATTAAGAAAGTTTCTTACTGTTTAAATGCAAATCTAAGCAAGTAAGCATCTAAACATCCATAATTCTTCTCTTAAGTACTTAATGGTACTATACTGATAGGATTATGCACCAACACAACAACAACACAAAGTTCAAACATGTATAAATTTTAGTGAAATAACCGATTGTTATCCCACCTTTTGGCAAGGCCGTGATATCGTATATTTGACTAGAAATGGGTGGTTATGAGCCTTGAAAATCAACTATATCCAATACTACGGACGATGGTCGAGCAGATTTGGACCGGGTCCCTGATCAGGTTGTAATCAATATGAAGTGACAAGGAAGACCCCGTGAGGCAACATTCCGAATTTCAAGTCAATCGGAGTTCGTACGCTCAAATTATGGACAAATGAAGGATTTATATGGATCGATCTGGAACAATCCATAAAACAGCGTAAATTGACGAAGATCGATCGATATCTAAAAATCTACAAATCCAATGCACCTAAAACTTTTAGAGCATCAATATAATCAAGAGTGAGGCCCAAAAAAATGATCGCATGCCAAAACCCCAAAATTTTGCAAAAGGGCCGATCGTTATTAGAATGATCGTACAAACCGTCTAAACAATCAATATTCAACAAAGATTAGACAATATCTCACAAACGATATGTCGAAATTTGCATAAAATTTGAAGAGCATGTAATTTATGTCATAAAAAGCTTACATGATCGATCGAAAAATCAAACTAACAAAAACACAAGAAACACCAATTGTTATTAGATGTCCCACGCAACGATCGGTGGTCTACAAAGAATAGGTGATATCACACAAATTACAGCTCAGAATGACGCCATATTTTGGGAGCAAGGCCTTGAGGCATGTGGGATTCCCCACGAATGATCACATATTACTTGGAGAAAGAAATAATAATCGGCCCTGATCATTATTTTTGTGGAATTGAGACCCACGATCATTCTTGTGGAACCCTATAGATTTGGAGACTCTTCTACCAAATTTCCAACAAGATATTTCGTCGTCTCAACCTATAAATACCAGCTTCATTCTTCATTCAAGGGGTCTTTACACTGCTTGTTACTCAAGATCTATTGTAATCAAGTGCTAATACTATTACACCATTGTATTTAGATTTGCAAGGAATAATAAAGCAAATTCTTCAAAGTGGACGTAGGCACACAACGCTGAACCACCATAAACCTTTATGTTTCTGGTTACTGCCTATTATCTACTGCTCACTTGTTAATTTTCTCAATTTAATTTTACTTTCATCATTTATTTCTCCATAAAAACTATTCTCGGGTATTTGTGACCATTTTTGGTTCAAACATTTTGGTGCTTTCACTGAGAAACTTGATTCACAGCTTATTAGGATCCCTTTGTTGCTACTGGATTGCATAAATCCCCCGAAGGAGATCCATAGTTATCTTCAAGAAGTTTGTTTGTTCTATTATGATTTGCTAAAATCTAAGCAAATCTATCAACAATGGTAAGGAACACTAGATGGACTTCTCTGAACGTAGAAGGAAACTAGAATGCTAACATCTAGCCAGGAGGCCCGAGAAGTCAACCGATGGATGTGAATATCGATCAAGTTGAAGTCCAGAATCCAGCTGATTCCATTATAAGAGATGAATTCCAGAATCACATGAGAGAGCTAGTGGATAGCTGTTGACAATTGAATCAGTAGATTCAAGCTAATATCAAGCTGATGAACCAACTTAGTCAGCAAGAACTAGGGAAAGCAAAGAGGGACCTCACCCCTTACTCGGCATCAGAGAGTTCTAGTACATCGGACGAGTATTACAGGCACATACATCGTAGAATTGACGGATATCATGCAGAAACTTTAGGGCATCAACAGGCATACCTGCCTGATCTGCCCAGAACGATCGATGCCAATCACTCTATAAGGGTCGGTACTAATCCCTCCTTCAGAGGAGGGAATTTACCTATACATGCTGGGATTCAAGCTGGAGCTGCTGCGACTAGTTCGGATGATGGATTTCAGTTAAACATGGACCAATTGCTCCTCAGAAATAACGATGAAGTGAATGTATGTGGTATTCATCAGGATGATATCGAGCCAAGAAGGCCTAGAACGGTCCGTAGACATCGACCAGACCATTCACGTGAGGTGGAACATGACCATCGCTTGGCTTTGACTATTCAAACGTCGGACTTGTCGGCTATGATTAGATAGTTAGTAAGAGAAAGCCTAGGCTTAGCCAATGATAACTATGGAATCTCAAGAAGCCATACCCCGTTCACTGACAATGTCCTACATGCAGAGTATTCAAGGAGGTTCAACATGCCGTCGATGCTGGCCTACAAGGGAAAAACTGACCCCAGGTAGCACATCATGAGATATGAGTGGCTGATGGATTCCGCACGAGCAGATGATGCAAACAAGTGTAGGTGTTTTCCTATAACTCTTTCTGGAATTGCAACGATGTGATTTACAAGATTACCCCTACTATCAATCTCTAGATTTGACGATTTAGCAATAATGTTTGTGGAGCAATTCCGTATTCACACTACTCGCCCCAAAGATGTAATGTCCCTATCCAGCGTGATTCAGGCTTTGAGACAATCGCTGAAAGATTATTTGAAGAGGTTCCATACAGCTGTCACAGAAATCAGAAATCCGAATGACAATGCAATATTGACCGCTGTAACAAGTGGGATTGATCTACAATCTGATTTTGGCGATTGGTTAGCTGGTAAGCCGCCTGCAACATTGGAGCGCTTTTATGCAAAGGTGGCTCAACATTTGAGGAAGGAGGAAGCCAAATGCTCTAGGAAGAAGAATGTTGTGGAACCAAGTGGAGAGGGAGTAAAAAGTAATATTGTAGTGAAGCAGTCTGGTGATAGCTTTGGAAAAGTTCAAATGAATGTCCAAAGTAAACCGAATTAACAAAAAACGCGGATATAGGAGCCGAGAATGAAAGTGGGATTCTGGAAGAGAAAAGCCTAGGATTTTGATGTATGATACTTACACGCCGCTGAATTCTTCACTAGAGAATATCTATTTTTCTAATTGCAATATCATGCAGTATATGAAGCCTCCTCCAAAAGAATCAACAGAGAAGCAGAACAGACTGGAAAATATTGTCGGTTTCACGAACGTTATAGTCATAACATAGATGAATGCAAGCATCTCTAGGATATTATCGAACAGCTGATTCAAGAAAGAAAGTTATAGCAGTTTGTAAAAACCTCGTAGGATGGTAGATAGGGGACATCCGACCCCAACCGAGGACAAGCACCACACAGGGCTGAAGAGCCTGCGCGGACTGGTGGAAGATTGGTAATCAATACAATAGTTAGGGAACCACATATGGCTGATAAGAGTTGGTATGAGATGGAGAGCTAAGCTAGCGTGATTAAGCATGTGAATTTTGAATGTTGTTCGAGCATGGAAGATGGAGCTTCAACAAAATAGCAACGTACAATGATAGATGATATTGTGTTTAGAAACAAAGATGCAAACAAGGTAAAGGCTCCGACAATCGACCCAATGGTCATTTCAGCCATCATCGGCCCCGCTTTAGTGAGAAGGATATTGGTTGATTGTGGAAGTTCTACAAATATAATTTTCAAAAAAGCTTATGGTCAGATGAGGATGGAAGCCAAGGACTTGAAACATCTAAAGCCTGCATTCATGGCTTTAACCGTGCTGCAATTGAAGTTGCTGGTTATGTTGAATTGCCCATTGAGTTGGGAGATGGTGACCACAGGAGAGTGCGGATTCTGCCTTTTGTTGTTTTGGATGTTGTCACTCCATACAATTCTTTTATGGGCCGACCGACCCTAGCTGAGTTCCGGGCAGCTCATGCACCATGGTGTTTGACTTTTAAGTTACCGACAGATAATGGTGATGAAGTTGTTTATGGTGATCAGGCGATTGGGCATGCCTGTTATGTTGCTGAATCAGGGGATGCTCAACGAAAGGAAAAGGGTAAGGGTGTGGACAAGTCTGCCCGCATCCAAACCACTGAAGATTGACAACCAGTGCTTGAGCCTTTGCACGGGTGCTACAGTCAGTTCTATAGATACGTAGATCTGGGAGATGACCAGGAGGAGCCCAAAGAGACCAAGGCTGCACCGGTTGAGCTGACGATTGACATCACAGTCGGCCACGACAACCCGTCAAGGTTCCTGAAGATTAGATCATAGCTCGGCCCCCTGATGATGAAAGAACTTGCTAGATTTCTCTGAGTGAATCTCGACCTGTTCGCTTGGACTCACTCTAACGTGTGTGAGATCTTGCCTGCCTTCGCGAGCCATGCATTGAATATCGACCCGAGGCATGTCCCAGTGAAAAAAAGGCATGGCATGGATCCGGAGAGATCTGCCACTCGTAAAGAGGTGGATAGGCTCAAAGATAAAGGTTTTATTCGTGACGCCCTCCATCTTAAGTGGGTATCTAATCCCGTACTTATGAAAAAGGCAATTGGAAAATGGCGAACATGTGTTGATTACTCAGATTTGAACAAGGCACGCCCAAAAGACAACTGTTCCCTTCCAAGGATTGACCAGCTGTTAGACTCAACCGGGGGACATGAATTGCTATCTTCTATGGATGCGTGCTCAGAATATAACCAAATACAGATGCATATTCTCAATCAAGAGCACACCAGCTTCATCATTAATATTGGATTATATTGCAATGTGGTAATGTCGTTTGGACTAAAGAACGCATGAATGACCTACCAATGCCTAGACAACATAATGTTTAAAGATCATATCGGAAAAACGATAGAGGTATATGTGGATGATATGCTCGTGAAGTCACGACGGTCTAGCGACCACCTTAGAGACCTGGCAGTAATGTTCGATATTCTCCGATACTACAAAATGAAGATTAACCCTTTGAAGTGTTCTTTTGGTGTAGCATCTGGAAAGTTATTTGGTTTCATTGTTAATGCCCGTGGAATCGAAGCTAATCCTGAGAAGATCCAAGTCATTCGCAATATCCAAGCACCAAAGACTATCAAACAAGTATAGAGCCTGGATGGGAAGGTTGCCACCCTAAGCTGATTTATTTCCAGAGCTGCTGATAAATGCATTCCTTTCTTTGACTTGATTAGGAGAGGAAAAAGGAATTTTGAATGGACACAGGATTGTGAAGATGCCTTCCAAGCTTCGATGAACCACTTAGAGAGACCTCCCATCTTGTCAAAACCGGTGGATCATGAAAAGTTATATGTCTACTTGGCCTTGTTGGTACATGCTATAAATGCCACGTTGCTTCGCGAAGAGAATTGAATCCAAAGACCAGTCTACTATGTTAGCAAGCGATTGACTAGAGCTGAAAGGAACTATCCCAATATAGAGAAACTGGCATACTATTTGTTGATTGCTTCGTGAAAGCTCCACCCTTATTTCAGGCACATTCTGTCATTGTTTACACTGACCAGCCATTATGACAGGTCCTGCAACGATCTAAGATGTCTGGAAGGTTACTCAAGTGGAATATCAAACTTAGCCAATTCGACATCTATCTTCCTCGAAGGGCTATCCAAGGCCAGGCACTGGCAGAATTTATAACAGAATTTACTCTATGGGATGATTTCCCAAAGTGCAATGAAACCCCTACCATACGGTGGAAGTTATATACAGATGAAGCATCTAGTGATCGTTGTTCTTGAGCTGGACTTGTGCTTGTAACTCTCAAAGATCGGTCAATTTGCTATACTTTAAAGCTCTATTTCCCTGCAATAAACAACAAAGCAGACTATGAGGCTCTGATTGCTGGACTTAAACTCACCAAAGAACTAGGGATAAAGTCTCTTGAAATATTTTGTGACTCATAATTGGTAGTATACGAAGTCAGGGAAGATTACCAAGCTAAAGAACAATGACTTACTCAGTACCTTACCCAAGTCCAAGAGTTGTTGACTAACTTTGAGTACATGATATTATGCACATTCCTCGGGATCAAAACAAAGAGCTGATTCCATGGCAAAGTTTGCTAGGACCGGGGATGAATAATAGATGGGCTTGGTTCCTGTTGAAGTATTAAATGCTCTAAGCATAAGCCCGATGGAGATTGACCTAGTATTAAAGACGGAGCCTGAGAAGGAGTCGTGGATAACTCTGATTAAAGACTATTTATTACAGGAGGTTCTTCCCAAATGAAGGAATGAAAAACGACAAGTCCTTTGTAAAGCTTCACGATATATCATACATGAAGGACCTATGTACAAAAAGGGTTTTTCTGCTCCTCTGCTTCGGTGTATCGCTCATGATAAAATAAAACGAGTCCTCAAAGAAGCTCATGAAGGGAAATGTGGCGATCACAATGGGGGACAAACCCTAGCAAAGAAAATACTCCGTTACGGATATTGTTGGCCGACCATCAATCAAGATGCTGCTGATTATGTAAAGCGATGCGACAAATGGCAGATATATGAAAAAGTTCCAAGAGCTTTGCCGACAGAAATTACAGAAATGGTCAGCCCATGGCCATTTGCCATATAGGGCATAGATATTATCAGTTCCTTACCGATCTCTAAAGGTGGTGCGAAATACCTCATCGTCATAGTTGGTTAGTTTACCCAATGGGCCAAAGTGGAACCATTAGTTACAATCACAACTAAGAAAGTAATCAATTTCATCATTCGAAAAATCATCTGTCATTTTTGTCTTCCACGAACTATTGTAACAGATAATGGGACTTAATTCGATAGTGCTGAATTTAAAGATTCTGCCATCGACATCATATTGAAGAGAGATTTGCGGTAGTCGCTCACCCTCAAGCCAATGGACAAGCCGAAGCTGTGAACAAAATCATAAAGTCCATTTTGAAGAAGCGTTTGGAAAAGGATAGAGGCAAGTGGGTGGATGAACTATCGATAGCACTATGGGCTTATAGGACCACTCACAAGTCTGCGACTGGCCATACACAATTCACCTTGTTTATGGTTTCGAAGCCATTATTCCAACTGAGCTCGAAGTTCCTTCTCATCGAGTGACCTACTACGATCCCCGAATGAATAAAGATCTCCTCCTAGAATCTCTAGACTTTGTAGATGAGAAGCATGAAGAAGCTGATCTGAGGGCAGCTGCGCACCGACACCGAGTCGTCCGGTACTACAATATTAAAATCCGACCTTTGAAATTTTCTATCTTTTCTTGAAACGGGTTTTTCTTGCCTCGTCGCATATGAATCCTTCTTGGGAAGGACCATATGTCATTAAATAGAGGCTTAGAGAGGGAACTTTCAAGCTAGTGACTGTTGATGGCATCACACTCCTAAGGGCGTGGAATAACGAGCATTTACAACGCTATTTCACTTAGTTTATTTCATTTTCATTCAGCCGTATTTAATTTTAGGATTCTCTTTAGAAGTTTATTATTAAAGATAAGTAATAAGAGAAATTATGTCATTTATTTTTGTTTAGAAAATAAAGTTTTGAATTTCCTTCATGTCTGCTGTAGCAGTACTATTAGTTACGATACTAGATTAACTTGTATTGACATGTCCGAGCAGGTTCCTAGAATTTGGAGCTAGCTGATTACATAAGTTCACAACTGAGCTAAACGAAATGAGAATGGTTCGACCGTTCATTTGACGATTCATACCACAACCCGATGGACGGAATGTCTAATGAGGGATGGATGTGATTCGACCATCCAATAATCGACTTAATCCTATCAAACGATGGGACAAATATGAATCAAAAATAACCGTGACACGATCGATTGCACTCTAAGTTAATCCCCAGCCTTGGGGGCAAATCAATTAATTAAGGAAAGTACGATCCGACTTTTTTCTGAAATAACTCTAAGTCCCCAAAGTGTGGACTGGAGTATAAATACAAGCCGGGTGCGGTTCGACTACCCGCTAACTAAACCTTATCCCCAGAGTGCAGATATGAGTATAAACAAATAGACGAGTGCAGTTCGACCACTCACTATTCCATGAACTCCGACCTGAAACTGACAGGAGGAGTTTAAACTCGCTAAGGATGGAGTTTGACCATCCACTATCTACCTCCGCTAATCTAAGATTGGGGGTGGGAGTGTAATCACTTAAACTAGTGAATCCGATGACGTAACACTAGGGCTCGAGCCCAGTGTTTGATACAACCTAAGGCCACGACCATGTGGAGGCCTTGAGTAAAAATTATGGAAATTATTCGAATTAACAAGCAACGAATTACAAGTACATTAAATGGAAAGCAATAGCTTGACCACTTAAATAAAAAATTCACATAAGAGTTCGACATAAAACAAAGAACTTTTATTTACACGAGTATATATGCACGTCCAGGTGGGCCTGCATTTAATCACAACGTGCATGCATTTATAGTTGCAAATGTGGAATTAGATTTGACAGTACCAGTGCTAGCATAAACTATACCTAAAGCAACGACCGAGAAGACCGAGATAATTGAAGAACATTCATAGAATTAATAACTTGAAAGCATTCATAGTTTTTATCATTTGTTTCTTTTGTTTTGGTTTATTTTATACTACTGGAAATGAAAATAATACTTGTACTTTTACATGGATATGCTCTTTTAGCTAACATGGGATGTAAGCAAAAATTTATGTAAATACATCTTCACTTCACAATTCTATTAGCAGTGAGAATTCAATGAGCATAATTTCCACTGTGGCTTTTTGAAATTTTAAATTTGAAAGATTATTCTGATATATGACCATGTTTATATTTTGAACTTTGAAAGGTGGCTTCCAATAAATTATTATTATGGTCAGTTTAGGATGCATTACTTAAAGATCCCATCAGATTCGGTGGCAGTTTTTATGACTGCAAATGTCTTGAACGATCCAAGTGGTAACTTCTAAAGCAATGAAACTATTCGTGACTTAATCTGACATTGTTTCCATCAGTTTTTATCAATGTATTTTAACGTTTTTTAACCATGTAAATCAATGGTACTACTTTTATTCTGTTCTAAGTTATTAATCTTTGGTGGAATCATATCGTTTATCTATTTTGTAGGCTTTGTGTTCATTGTCTTACACTTTTTATAATTTCATTTCAGGGTGCATTCTTCTTTACTTTGTAAGATCAGTTCTTCAGTGTGAAGTTGTCATGTTCTTTAAGTTTTGTAATATCCATCAATTAAAATTATTGTAAAATCTGTTTTATACCGTTTAGGAATACAAAGGGATTGCCAAAATGAGGCTCGTTCATATTACGAAATCTGCATCCAATCCTGGATATTCCACAGTTTTAATTAGGGCTATCCCATGGTCAGTTGAGGACTCACTTAGTGACACCATTATGTCGCTAATGATGACAAAGTATTTTGTTAACATTTCGAAGCATAGTTACCCTTAATCATGATAGTTAATTAGTTTATAACCAATGTACATTGTTTTTAGTACTTAAATATAGCTTAGTGACTATGACTAAATGATTACATGATCACATCCACATTGGATAAGATAAGCATTTTCCTTTTTCTATCAATAATAATCCAAATAAATAATCATTATCTTAAAAAATAACTAAGATGCCAAATTAGAAACGTGTAATATTAAATTTCAAATAATGCTTAGAGTACATATTTTCAATATTGTACAGAGGGTCTTCACTATAGGAATAAATAAATATTTCTTACGGTACGGTGTATAACTAAGTAGTAAAGTATAAATGTACTAATTCATGCATAAATATATATTTAAAGATGTAATGTCTGCTACTAACCGTACTTGAAACCAACCCTAAGTCACCTACCACCTTCCTAGTGTTCTTTTGCCTCCATAATGGTACAAAAAATTCTGCATGTCTTAATTTGATATATCATGTCTTTGGCAGGTCCGCATTACGATAGGAGTCCATGTACACATGTCAGCCATGTCTTAATGTAAGGAACACTTTTCTGCTGAATGGTATGCCACCAACCCAGCCATGCAAATGTTGTATAAGGCGTTATCATCTGCCAAGAAATATATTTTCAAGGAAAAGCCAAACACACAATTGATAACCGAATAGCTTCTGATTTAGGGTTTCATAACAACCGTTGATGTATTTCGAGATGAAGTGTATTTTGTATGAGAAATGCGGATTACGGATCTTAAGGCTAGAATTAACACTAGAGGGAGGGTGAATAGTGTTTTAAGGAATTACTAATTCTTTTTGAGTTTATATTAATTCGAACACAAATGTATGCAATATTCAGACACAGATATGATCACAGAATCAAACACAGATGCAAATATAAAGTAAAAGCAATAAAGGAAAGAACACACCGGATTTTATACTGGTTTGGAGTTACCCTACATCCAGTCCCGTAACACAAGTACGGATTTCCTTTCAAAATCAATTCTTACAATTACACCCTCGATTTCAAGACCACGAGGTACACCACTCTAGATTCACATTTCTCTGTAGAGATACTTGATTTTACGGGCAACAAGTTCACCCAATTGATTTCCTAGGCTACAATCACAACTTCTCTCACTTGATTGATTTTTCAGGCTACAATCACACCTTTTCTCGCTCGATTGATTACAAAGAAGTTTATAACTCTGAATAGCACTGGGATCTTGTTGAGATAGTGATAGAGAATCAAACCAGAGATGATCTAGTTAGATTCAATGGTGATTTCGGCAGAGTAATAGTAAAAATGTATATAAAGAAATGTGGAAGAAAAAGAGGAGTGAAATCAGAAAATTATGAATATAAATTCGTTTAAAACATCCCCTATTTATAGTAGAACAACAGCCATGTCCATTGGTAAAAGGTTACAACGAATAGACACTTCTTTTGAAATTCAAACTTTTGAAGTTAACTGACACCATGTCGACAAGGGTCCCTAGGGGTTGTCAACATGCCTAAGGAATTTTTGATAATTTGTTTTTCTTTGAAAATAACTTTTATCTCGTATTAACACTATTTTAAACTTTATAAATATACTTTACTATAGTTAAAATACATAAATAAGTATAGAGAATAATAATATTTTGGTATATATAAAATTTTACTATAATTTCATATTTAAATCTTAAATATAAATATTAAAAGTTAAGTACATTATAATTAAAGATAGTTTAAAACCAAGTATAATTTTGATATTGAAAATAAAGATTATTTTAAGGCTAAAAGTATTTAAAACCAGGATAGATATTTTTGATTTGAAAAGGAAGATTTTGAAATCATTTTGAAAACAAGATATAATTTTGTAAAACATTTGAATAAAAGTTAGTGGATACAAATCGATGTTCCACTAGATTTTTCGTAGATTCCATCCTACTTAGGGTTCCATCCCTTTAACAGGCTCGAAGTGGATTCCATTCCACGAATAAAATGAATTTTAAGATATCAGTGCTTTTCTAGAAGTTTTAACATAATTCTAGACTCGATACTTGTCTTGTACTATTGAAATCTTGAACTCTTGATATATTGATACTCATTAGTCTTGAATCTTGATGTCTTCGATCTTGAGTCTCTATACTGTACAGTCTTCATTCTCAGTACCTGCATGTTTATATCCTGCATATACATATATATCTAAACTATAATGTTAGTATTTATATTTTATAACAAGTCCTAAAGTTGTTGTCATCAAAACCATTCTTTTCAAGGACTAACATTTTGGGTAATTCAAAAAGGCACAGTTGAAGTTAGTTCATAGATTTATCATTATTAATAGTAAAGATAATAAACTTCAAAAGTTGTGATACAGGTTCATTCAAGATCGAGGGCTGCACCCGCACGAACACGACCAACAAAAAGAAAAGGTAGCCATCCAAGTTATTTACACATCACATCAACTCAAAAATTACTTCTTGGGTTTCTTCTCTTTCTTTAATTCCTTAGGAGTGGTTCCACCAAAACTGCCACTCGATCCTCTCTTCGGTCCTTTTCCTCCTCAGCCTTTCTTCGGAGAAACATCTATAGTAACGGGGATAGAGGCGGCATCTCTTTAGAAGCAGGAGGAATTGAGGCACTCTCAACACTAGAAGAAGGGGGACCTCATCTTGGGGAATTGTCTCGCTAAGAGGAATTATTTGAAGCAGGATAAGCATTGGCTCATTGGAATCCACATCAACTGGCTCAACTATCACCTTCTTTTTCAACAACTCTTACCTCTCAACATGCTCCTTCAAGCTGAACTCATCAGTAGGGTCGGAGTAGCCCATGATTATGACATCATCATCAAAAGGAATTTCATGGTGTGGGCCGCGTCTTTCCTTAAACATTGCCTCCATGAATTGATCATCGATAACGAAGGTTTCTTCTTGAGCACCCTGAGCAGTGGCTGAAGCCGTAAGTATAGTAGATTCCGTCACGACCACTTGTGATCCTAATTAAGGCTTTTTTGTGGGAGGAGGAACAACAGCCGGCAGATCTAAAGCTAAAGAAAAATAGGAAAAAAGATTATAAATATCAACTAGTGATACCCTAACCTTTTGAGAAACCAGAGATGTCAGCGAAATACCTTACTCAGTGTAGCTCCTAAGTTGAGCCGAAGTACCCTCAGAACCGCGTTCAGGAATTTGAGAAAGCTGAGGCTTGTTCGGATCATACTCGAGGATGGTTAAAGAATCTGCCACGGAGTTATGGATAGCCTGGGGTGCTGGGGGAAATTTAGTTGTAACATCGGGTTGTGCCGACCCGGATCCTTCACCCACTTCATATAAAGAGGCAGTAGTAGATTCTTTCTTAAGTGTAAGTTGGATATGATGCAGTGTTTTGGGTTCATCGCCCAATAGCATTTCACCTTCAAGTCTAAAGAAGTCGCCTTCCTCCGTATTAAGGAGTCTCTTTTCCTCTGCAAGAAGAAATTCCCATGCATGGTAGAGCTGGTAGGGATAGTCATTTCCAAGCCATGTTAGATTTCTGGGCTTGAGAACGTTGGCGTTGTAAAAAAAAGAGGCGGGTCGAGCTCATTCGTCGTCTCTTCTCTAGCCTTATCCTTGGCAGCTTCTACTTTGCGTTGAACGAGCGCATGGATATCTTTGGCCCTTTCCATGGCCGAATCTTTCTCAAATCTAATATTCACAGCTCATCACAAGCATCTTGAGCAATTTTCTAAGCATCATCTTTCTCCTTATTTGCGTACTCAAGCTTAACCTTGAGTTTTTCTATCTCCTTCAAGGCTGCAGATTCAATACTTCGCGTTGTATCTCTCTTGAGTACAATTTCTCGATTCCGATGATGCAACACCTGAACCATATACAGATGACTGGACTTCATCTCCTCCATAGATTTGATGGAAGCATCAGCTTTACCCTCGGCCTCCGCTTGAGAGGTCCTAGAAGCCTCTAATTCTTTTGTCAAAGTATCGATAATTCTTCTATTCTGAGCTCCTGGCGCTTTAACTTTTCAGTTTCCATCGCATGCTCGAAAGGTACTTTTGACATCCTCTCCGCTGCTTTCATCCAATTACGATTTTTCTTATGGATATCAGTGACGCAATCAATAGTCATTTTTTGGACATGGTCTGGGACCCTCTTTAGATTAGGTGGGAAAAAGAATCCTTCAAAGCATAGATTTGGAAACTCTTCTCGAAGCTGTGCCATACGAGCAACTGGATTGATCACAGGCTCTTCAACAATGATTTCGACTTTAGCGCTTTCCTTGTAGGCCTGTGAGCAGCAACATGTTCCCTATGGCGATGACGATCACTAGGTCACTGAGAATGAGATGGAACTAAGGCTGTGGAGGAACTGAAGCAGGAAGGGGACCGCAAGAGGAATCAACAGGTGGGTCACGACGATCAGTTGGATTATTGGAACCCTTTGGAGGAGGGGATCTAGACCTTAATTGACGCTTATCTTGAGATGGTTTTGTTAACTAAATTTTTGGTCAAGCACCCCAAGTAGTGCTTCAACAAGAAAGGGATGGTAATTTGAATAGAAGGGTAAGATTTCCCTAATAATAGTCTCTGCACTTTGTTTCAATAATCACTGACTTTTGATTTAGATCTCTCGACGTAGTCGAAAGGTTTAATCTTTCAAGTAGAGGACTTAGTACCAAAGGTAAAGCTTATTAGGAGTTTCGTGGAGCTTTTCTTTATGACATGAATGGTTATTAACGAAATGTATCCCTTTAAAGCCAAGCTCTAATACTTCCGAAAGATTTGAGCGATTAATCTCCTTAGCAATAGGTCAGATAATCACTTCTTGGGTGGTGTATAAGAACCTTTGACCTTGCCGTAAGGTTTGGTCACTTTTAGGAAGTTGGTTTTAGCTTTGTCAAAAGGTATTAGGATTTTAACCGTTGGATCAAGCTTTATATCCCAGAACTTAGACTACCCAGAAGGGTTGGATTGCTCAGTTAATGACTGCGGAAGGTTTTGTTGTTACTAATGTAGAAGCATCCACTAATTTAGTTGAAGGTTTCAGGTCGTAATGCCAATTATTCCGGAAGGTTACCACTCATGTTAATCCAGGCCAGTTGTCCACCTTATCGAAAGGTTAGGGCAGAAAAATTGATGACTTTCGAAGATTGAAGTTGTTGCTTAACTAATCAAGCTTCTGACTTTATCGACAAGAACCTTTCGATGGAGTTGATCCTGAAAATTGAAGTTAAGCCAGCAAAGATTTAAGTAATCAACAAAGTAGTTCTCAAAGCTAAAGACTTCCCTCACAACTCAAGAAAGAACTTCACTTTATTAAATTCCCCCCATTTGATCCCCAATTAGGGTTACAAAGTTATGATTAAGAAGTTACAAGTTTTTCAATCAAAGAAAATCTGCCCCAAAACAGGACCACTTGGGTCTTATTTATATATGCCATTGGCCATGCTTCCGTCCCTGTGTCTTCGGCTGGGACGAAAGGTTCTGTTCTTTTACACAGTTGCTGACCTTCCGACTTCGTCGAAAGGTTTTCTTTTTGCATGTTATTGCGGATCTTTGAGAACTGCCGAAGGATCCTTTCTTCCATTTGCATTTAGAAACCTACTACCCTTGTTGGAAACTCTGTCACATGTACGGTAGGTGAACCCTTCAGCGGTGCCAGAGGGTTTTCGACTATTGTGAACCCTTCAATTTTGTCGGAAGGTTGCTTTTTTACTTGGATGTTGCTGAGAGCCGAGCTTTCCTTGAACGTTGTTGGAGAATTGCCTTATGTTCTTTGCTGGTTTATGAATGTTGTCTTCATTATAGACCCTTCGATACCGTTGAAAGGTGTTCAGTAGGTGTTCCGAAGGGCCCAAAAGGCTTATTATGCTTTCAGAAAGGCTGTTATAGGATTACTTGTCCTTGTCTTGATTTCTTTGCCTCCTTCGGAGGGCAAGAGCTTCTTGGATGTTGTGGAATAATACCCTTCATCTTTTGCGAAAGGTCTTGAGCCGGTTCATATTGTTGACCGCATCCCTTTGACTTCTTCGGAAGGTCTGACCCGTATTCTTTTCCTTCTACCCTTTGTTTGAGATCTCCTGACTTCAGCGGAAGTTGAATTTTTGGAGTAACATTTGCCCCCCCCCCCCCCCCCCGCCCATGCGAAAGGATGCTCTTGACTTTCCAAGTCATCCTCTCTAAGAACTATAAAGTTTCCAACTTCATTTTCCTGCAAATGTAATTACCCAGTATAAGTAAAAGAGTTCCTTTAAACAATTTGACCTCCCTCAAACCAAAGAGGTCATTTTCTAAATCCAATTTAAAACCTTTTAGGCCATCTTTCCTACTCATTCACTTTTCCAAGTAAGGTTTAAGACTGCATTCAGTATCAAGTTAATAGTATAACCTGAGATCCATTTAAGTATCATTTTGGTAACCTTGGTATTCTTTTTGCCCCTCCGAAGGGAATTAAGGCTACGACAATGAATTTGCCCTTTTTTGAACCTTCCGATAGGACCGGAAGGTATTCCAACCTCAATTTTTTCCTATTGTTAGAAGGTCTAAATAGCTTAATGGTTAGTCCTTCCGACAATAAGCTTTTGTTGAAGTCTAAGAGTCCTTAACCTTTCGATTCCTTTCTGTATATCAAAACATCATATAACAAGGTAACAAATACATAAACATATTTTCAGCTGTACAACATAACTTTAGAAATTCAACTAAAATATCAAAATATTCACATATATACTGCTTTGTGTTACATTTTCCAAAGTGATTTTTCCATATGTACATGTTCAAAATGACACTAACATCCTAGCATTAGATACCGAAAGCAATTAAAAGCAGTGAGATGGTCTTCCCCCTTCCTACAGATCATTCGGAAAAGGCGGAAGGTCAGGAGCGAAATCAACGAAGTTGATGACGATGGGTTCTACCCAGATTGGCTGATAAGGCGAGTAGGTTATCAGCGTAAGGTTTTCCCTAGAAGCATCCCAGATGGCTAAATCCATCCAGAATGTGTTCGTGGCCAGATCAAAAAGTAAGGAGTATGTTACTTTTATATGTGGATTATGGACATTAGGCCGTGGGTGGTTCGTGTTGCTAGAATGCACGCTATTGACTTCTTTCGCCTCTTGTGGTGGGTTTAATAAGCCTAACGCAAAGCAGCAAAAACAGTGTGGTGCTTCCGCGTTGATGAAATCGGGATGGATTGGCTGAAGATTGCAGGTGGCCATTGAGGCTTCTCTTTTGTTTTGTTTGTTTGTATTATTTTAGAAATAAATTCCTATATAATAAAAATTAGAATAGAGAGGGAGAAAGATGAATGGATCATGACAGTGATTTTGGTACAAAAAAATGAGACATTCTCTTGTTTTCTAAAAATCGTCATTAATGGTTTTTGTCTTTTTGCATAATCACCGCTCCATTTTGAGTTGAAAACAAATGTTGGTTAGGAATTATCCGGCGAAATTCTACGAATGATAGGCTTGGTATGATGATTTTTTTTGTAAAAGAGCAGCGAATTCCTTATCTTTCACTGGGCGTAAAGAGAGACGTTTGGCTAATTCTGTGTAAAGTGCATTTTTGGCACTCTGCCATCAAATTCTTATTATTTGTGTAAATTTCAGTGGGGGTTTATTTGAGTGTTTCTATTTTTATGTAGGTAAGGTCTTGGCCTAAATCCTGGTGCGTGCTGCAATTTTCTTTGAATCAGACCATTTGTCAAAAAAATTCCTTAAGTGGTTTAGGTGTTATAAGTATAAATTTAGTTTCGAATTTCCCTCTATGTCCATTTCGTGTATATTGGGGGAGTGATTACAATTAGGTGACAACCAATAATTCTCTCAATATACATTTCTTAGTACGTATTTTATGTTTTGCTTGTCTGTACTATGTTATTACAAACTAATTGTTCCTTAAATCATGTCTCCCTAATAAGCCAACATAGTCAACATGCTATATAGAGGAAGGTCCCCTTCAAAAATGTCCTAACATCATTCACTTTATGGTAAACGGATTTTGTACGTAGAACACCCTCTCTCCTTACCCGGCTTCCTTCGAAGGTAAAAGGAATTTTTTTTTAAAGAAAATTAGGATATTTTATTTGATATTTATTAATAGTTACGCTTTAATACCCTTCTAACCGAGAGATGAAATTAGCGAATACACACTAGTTACCATTCTAGATGGGGTTATTATATCTTATTATTAACAACAAGTTTCAACAATAAACATACTCTAGTATGCATTCTTATTACTGAAATAAAGAGATTTGATTTCTGTTTTGCTTGTTGATATGGGAGACTTAAACAAGACTACTTTTTCCTTTCGAAGCTCCTTCTTCGGAGTTCGCAATGATCTTGGATAAGTTAAGTATGGAGCTCAAACAAAATTAATTTTACAAAGACTTCTGTAATTTTTAAGCTCAAATGTCGCACTATTCAAAGGTTCTTTACGGGAATTGAGATTTTGAAATTAAATCTTCAAGAAAGAGGGAGGTTGGGATACTGAAGTTTTAAAGCATTTCATTGGTGGAGATACTTGTGTAAATCTCGACTGGAAATGACTAAGCTTCATGAGAAGATAGACAACTTGGAAATAAAATCTAAAGATAGTCGGATCCCATGCAAATCTTCAGAATCCATATTTGGTAACTCAGTTTCAAGTGTCAATACTATAATATCCATAAGTTTTGCTAGTATGATTGATTAGGTCACGAGCATCTCAATTTATACATAGGATGTGTTTTCCATACCTTGGTAATGCTATGCAGCATAATGCAATACTTATAATATTGTAAATGCTACATGTTTTGTTATCTTTGTTTACACCTTGTTTATCTTTGATTCGAATATGCCTCTTGGAGATTGATGTGTCTCTAAGCTTTTCGTTTCAATCCATGACTCCTCTTTTGATTAAGTGAATCTAGATTCTTTGTCACCCTGTCTTTCCTGCAAAACATGTAGCACATAGTACTCTTTAATTATTAACTTGAAATTGACAATCTAATCTAGAAGGCCTCAGTTGCCTAGATTAGCAAATCATTATGGCAATTGTATGAAAAGTGATTCATTAAAAATGTCAAAATCTCATCTTTATCCATAATGAGGGATGAACACAGATTTAGCTCCTTTCACTTGTTTGCATTCCTGAAAATAGTTAATGTTAGGCTGTATATAATTATCGAAACCAAACATTTACTCAATGAAGATCCTGATGGGACATTTATAAATGAGATCTTGATATAGTGGTTTTTTTGGATTCATTCCTCATTCAAGAGAATTTGTTAGAATGTGAAGGTCGGAAGTTCCCATTAAGAGACTCTTTTGGAAGTAATCTTCTTCCAATTATATTCCTTGATTCAGGTCAAATTACTTGAGATAAATAAAAACCCAAAGATTGTGTACCCAGATTGGGTCTTTCAATAATCAGTGGTCTTAGCATCATTAATGATGAAGTTTTACAAGATATCACCGGACCCAGATTTGGGTATTAGAAAATATTGAAATAATTTGGCAGTCGCTTTTTGGTATACTTTGATAATAGGCGACAGAGAGTAAGAATGTCAAAATGCCTTTCCTTGATAATAAGCAATAGAACCCTACCGTACCGTTTCCAATGATGGTCGTCATAAGGATAGAAATTCATATTTGCTGATAAGATACCAGGATCATTAACCTGATGCGGCACTTGGTTAGTAGTAGAAGACGAAAAATTCACCCTGGTATTTAATATCAGAAGACCAGGAAACCCATCTTGGAATTTGGGTAATAAAAGTTTAGAATACCATATTTAGCAGTTAACAATGAAGGATCATGAACTTAGTCCGGCAATGAGTAATAAAAGACCGAACTACCATTCTCGGTAATAAGTGATAGAAGACTAGAATACCACTTTCAGAATTTCATTTATGGTAACAGAAGTCCAAGGTACCGTTAATAATAGAAGGCCAGAATACCACTTCAGATAATAAGCAATAGAAGACTAGAATACCATTCCTGGTAATAAGTAATAGTAGACCAGAATATCATTTCTGGTAATAAGCAATAGAAGACCAGAATACCATTCCTGGTAATTAATAATAGAAGACCAGAATACCATTTCTGATAATAAGTAATAGAAGAACAGAATACCATTTCTAGTAATAAGTAATAGAAGACCAGAATACCCGTCTGGTAGAAGTTCAAGAATTCTTTCTGATTCTATCTATTGAATGTGTCATCTTCAGGCTTTGAGGATGTCTTGCATGCTTTTGCTTTCTCATGCCCGAGTATTTCCTTTTCCATTTGTCATTTGTTTTAACCTACTTCAAGCGGGGACTCTTTTGTCCGATTTTGTGCTTATTTAAGTAGAGCCAATTTCAGGCTGTTTGTCATCTTTGACACTACCGACCTTTTTGGTTGTTATTATTTTAAGCGATGCTAATTTTTGGCGGTGCCTATTTCAGGCATGGACTTTTCTTAGTCCGCCGAACATTTCATCCAGGTTTCTAGTGCGCTCGGCTAGCTTATTCTGAAGCAGGGCCCGAGGACTTACCCGACCTCCCTCCAGGAGTGCCTTAACCTGGCCAAAGCGTGATGCGGTTAATGGCTTGTTAGGTACCTTGGCCAGGCCATAGCGTGGTGGGACCAAGGGATTACCCGTCCTCCCTCCAGGACGTGCCTTATCCTGGCCATAGCGTGATGCAGATAAGGGCTTATGCTACTTTAACCTGGCCATTTATGTTTTGGCACGGATAAAGGCATACGCCCTCCCACCAGGAGGTGCCTTGACCTAGACATCTTGGCGCGACCAAGGGCTTTCTACCATTATTGGTAGCCTACCTTTTTAAGTAGTCTAAGTTTAAGGAGATTTCCTCTCCCGATCATGTAGACTTTTCTTATTTTGAGAATAGAGCCTTTATTTCTTGGCTTGATTAATCCTTTACAAATTGTTTTAGCTTTCCTTGTTTTAGAAAGTGTAGGACCATTTTTCCAAGTACTTTACATTGGTTAGTATTATGTCCGTTCATGAGATGGAAGTTGCAATATGCTCCTTTAGACCTTCTCTCAAACCCTGTATTTTTCTTTTGAGAGGGCCAATAGTTCAGTTCCTCTTTGGTTCTAATATAAATGTCCTCGATTGACGTTGTAAGATTGTATTCTCCAAAAAGTATTGATTTTTGAGCCATCTTTGACTAGCGTCTAACTCTTTTGTAGCCTGGTTCAAATACTTCTTCTTGAGGAATAGGTTTCCTTTTCATTGCCCGTTGGTTCTCTTTCAAAGGCTTTCCTTTCAGTTTCAGGGTTTCGGTTGTAAACTCCTTGGTAATTCTTATATTTCCGTAGGGCAGTTCTTTTATCTGTCTTATTTCTTCAGTCGTAGATTTTCCCAGATGCTCATAGTTTTCCCTTAGGTGGCGGGCCTCACTTATGATCTTACTCCATTTGTTCGTGAAATTATCATAATCCTTTATCATCTCTTTTTCAAAGATAGTTCCCTGGGAATATGACTGGATAGTTCTTCTCATTCGATTAAAAATGTTGTCACTTCCATTTATTCTTTTTCCAAGTGCAAAAATCGGGGTCGGTCCCACATGAAAGGGGTTCAAGCTCCATTTTTCAGGGTCATAAGATTCCGCCTTCTTTTTGTTTATAACCTTCAAGGCTTCAAGCCTTAACCTTTGTTCCTCGTGTTGATTAGAGTTTTTGATTCTTACATAGGAATGCCTTACCAAGTGTGGTTCGAAAGACCCTTGCTTAGACCTCCTGAATCTTTTAGCCATGATCTAATCAGTAATAAGTGAATTTGATGCGGAACTGGTTCGATGAGAATTAGAGAATTGTACGGTTAGGAAACAAATCAAGTGGGAGGTTAAGCCCTCCTTCTAGTGCCAAAAATGTTAACCAAATTTTTGGTCAGCACCCCAAGTAGTGCTTCAACAAGAAAGGGAAGGTAATTTGAATAGAAGGGTAAGATATCCCTAATAATAGTCTCTGCACTTTGTTTCAATAATCGCTGACTTTTGATTTAGATCTCTCGACGTAGTCGAAAGGTTTAATATTTCAAGTAGAGGAATTAGTACCAATGGTAAAGCTTATTAGGAGTTTCGTGGAGCTTTTCTTTATGACACGAATGGTTATTAACCAAATGTATCCCTTTAAAGCCAAGCTCTAATACTTCCGAAAGATTTGAGCGGTTAATCTCCTTAGCAATAGGTCAGATAATCACTTCCTAGGTGGTGTATAAGAACCTTTGACCTTGCCGTAAGGTTTGGTCACTTTTAGAAAGTTGGTTTTAGCTTTGTCGAAAGGTATTAGGATTTTAACCGTTGGATCAAGCTTTATATCCCTGAACTTAGACTACCCCGAAGGGTTGGATTGCTCAGTTAATGACTGCGGAAGGTTTTGTTGTTACTAATGTAGAAGCATCCACTAATTTAGTTGAAGGTTTCAGGTCGTAATGCCAATTATTCTGGAAGGTTACCACTCACGTTAATCCAGACCAGTTGTCGACCTTATCGAAAGGTTATGGTAGAAAAATTGATGACTTTCGAAGATTGAAGTTGTTGCTTAACTAATCAAGCTTCTGACTTTATCGGCAAGAACCTTTCGATGGAGTTGATCCTGAAAATTGAAGTTAAGCCAACAAAGATTTAAGTAATCAACAAAGTAATTCTCAAAGCTAAAGACTTCCCTCACAACTCAAGAAAGGACTTCACTTTATTAAATTCCCCATATTTGATCGCCACTTAGGGTTACAAAGTTATGATTAAGAAGTTACAAGTTTTTCAATCAAAGAAAATCTGCCCCAAAACAGGACCCTTTGGGTCTTATTTATAGATGTCGGTGGCCATACTTCCTTCCCTGTGCCTTCTTCTGGGTCGAAAGGTTCCGTTCTTTTACACAGTTACTGACCTTCCGACTTTGTCGAAAGGTTTTATTTTTGCATGTTATTGCGGATCTTTAAGAACTGCCGAAGGATCCTTTCTTCCATTATCTTTTAGAAACCTATTGCCCTTGTTGGAAACTCTGTCACATATACGGTAGGTTAACCCTTCGGCGGTGCCGGAGGGTTTCCGGCTATTGTGAACCCTTCGACTTTGCCGAAAGGTTTCTTTTTTACTTGGATGTTGCTGAGAGACGAGCTTTCCTTGAACGTTGTTAGAGAATTGTCTTATGTTCTTTGCTGGTTTACGAATGTTGCCTTCATCATAGACCCTTTGATACCGTTGAAAGGTGTTTAGTAGGTGATCTGACCGGCCCGTAAGGCTTATTATGCTTTTAGAATGGTTGTTATATGGTTATTAGTCACTATCTTGATTTCTTGGCCTCCTTCGAAGGGCAAGAGCTTCTTGGATGTTGTGGAATAATACCCTCCTTCTTCTGCGAAAGGTCTTGAGCCGCTTCATATTGTTGACTGCATCCCTTCGACTTCTTTGGAAGGTCTGATCGGTATTATTTTCCTTCTGCCCTATGTTTGAGATCTCCTGACTTTAGCGGAAGGTGAATTTTTGGAGTAACAGGTTTATCCCGATCACCCTATCCTACTGACCTCGGTCTCGATTGGAGCGATAACTAGAATCATAATGCTCTCGACTGCCACCTTGACGGTACAATCTAGAGCGTGAACCAGAAAACTGGTGGTGTACATCCTGAAGGGAATCAAACATACTCCTTTTCTCCACCATCGTCCTTGCAAAGGAAAAAAAAGTTTATCAACTTTAAGCATTAAAGGGCACAAGTTAAGCACAACGCAATGTTGAGGAGTGCAGGTGTGTGCAAGTGTCCTTGTATTACCCCCCGATAGACAAGATGCCGGAGCTTTTCTCACTGGATTAATTTACCATTTAGAAGTTGGAATTTCAGTGCTAGTGGGAGATTCCTACCCACTAAAACTGACGTCAGTAAAATAGGAGGAGTCAAAGTCATGCGGTATTGGCAGACTAGACAAAGAATCGAGCGGTAGACTTTAATGCTCCAACGGTTGAGAAGCGGATTCATCTTGAACAACCTTGGGAGTGATCGACAATTTGAGTTGATCAGAAAGACGACTTTTGGGAAATTTATAAACAAGTGTCTTCTCTTTCCTTTATCGAGAGCCAAAGGCTATGTGGTCTGTGAGGTTCCGATCGCGACCCGAAGACTAAATCCGTTATCATCGCGACCGGGCACATCGCCATTATCTCCTTCGACATCGATGTAGGTGAATTTCTGAGCACCCATAACTGGGGGTACCAGGGGATCGATTCGATTGCCCTTCGACCGACTGCAGCCCTTGGTCTTACCTCTGCAGCTCGAGCAGCTTTTCTTAGCCCTATGTTGAGGCCCTCTTCCATCAAACAAAAAGTAACAAGGCATTTGTCCGTGAGAAGATAATCGATGTCCCTATCTTCAAGTGGTGCATTTTTAAGAGTTGCAACCACTTCCTTATAAAGATTATAGCTAGGCTGTGCGACGGTACCAATAAAAAAGAATTGCTTAATCCGGAGTACGGTTGGATATTTGTTTTCCATGCTAATACAGAAATGATGGATAACACTTACGTCTTTCTAGCCACTATCGAGCAAAACCGGAAGGACATCGAACAAAGAACCACTCACTTTTGAAAGCGCTTAATTTATTCCATGCGCTAGTTAGAATCTGATACTTCTTCTCTGACTCAAGAAATGTAAGCGAAAGATTCCTATCCATCGCTTGAAAGAGAATATGAATCGAATATCATTGATGGTCGGAGGACGATGCAGGAACTCCACAAATACCATATAAATATAATTAAGAAGATCGTAGTCATTCGGATGAAGCTGAGTTGGAGCTATCCTCAAATAATGGAGAATTTCCCGGATGTATGAGTTAAATAGTGGAACACATCCGGCCCAACACATAAATTTGTTGGACGTCGTATATCCTTCGAAGGTCTATGAGCCCTATCATCCTATAACGGAACCAGTACATCGTCAAAAGGAATTCCATGCATCCTTCAGAGTGTCGGGAGCATGATCAACTTCTGGTGAAAGAATGGGAACTGCAGAGAATAAATCAAACTATGGGCTTGGGGCTCTCCGGTTGTTCTGAATGATGGCTACAAGATAGACTATCAGAATCGGTTGCAGAGCTTGATTTCAGCTATGATTATCCTACTAAGAAGATGGTCCAGAATACATAGCCGCGAAATGCTCGGAACATCTGGGACCTATTGCTATTAAACATAGTAAAAATCATCATTCGATAAAGTAACATGTACCCCCTGATGTAGAGTGAGTGCCAGTGTTGTGTGGTGAGGTGCCATGCAGTGCAGTGTGATAAGTAATGCAAAATTAAAGATAGAAAAAAACAACGAGACTTCGAGGTTCGAGCGGAGTGACCGTCATCACTGACTGCCTTAGCCGTTTCTCTATATCATTAGGGAACGATTCAGCTCGAGTTTCACAATCGATTGTCAGCAAGTAGAAGACCAATTTTTATGTTCAAGTCACTAATGAGATACAAAGGAATCGTCAAAGGCATTGGTTCACTTCGAAGTTCAAATATCATATATTTTTGAATGTGCAGTTCAAGTATGCAAGGCTGAAGCTCATCATTTAGTTCAAGTTCACTTTTTTAAGTTCCATTTTTAAAGTTCATTTGCTGACAATAGATCGTTCCCCAAATAAGACCGATCGTTCACTTCCTCTCTTCATCCGATCGTTCACTTAGAACATTCACACCGATCTTTCGTCCCGGCACTTCCACCCGATCGTTTTTTCATCGTCATCCTGTCGATCGTATGAACATGTCACCCACTCCAAAAATTCCTCATGTCCACAACTATGGCCGATCGTTTGTAAATGATTGTTCCACATTGAAACAGCCATTCCACAACTTTGTCTTCCCAAAAAACGATCGGCTAAAGTCACTGTCTCCTCCAACCTCACTTCCACCAACTAACTTTAAATCCATTGATCCCATCAGTCAAAACAAACACCACCAAATTGATGAAACCCAAAGTTTTGTGTTCGAATCACAATATGATTCCAAGGATCAACCTACCCAAATATGGATTCGAAGGATGGGATCGATACAAAGTTGATTTTCCACGACATCTGAAGCAACAACAATAGATATGAGGCGAAAGAAGATTGACTAGAGCTTGAATGGAGAAGAGACGATTCTTGGTTAGAGAATCAAAATCGTTGATGGGGATGGTGAAGTAAAAAAACCAAAGGGGAGGAGCAGTTGTCTTCTTTGGTTCGGGGTCAAAACGATATGAAGCGGGGAAGGTAAAGAGGACGACTAAGTGGAATGCTCATATATGGAGATGCAGGCCGATCCATTGAAGCCCAAGAATGGAGCCGATCATTCCTTAAGCATAACTGTAACGATCGTTTTTTACACTGATCGTTTTAAAATGATCGTTCTAAACGATCCAGAATTCGATTATGTCCAGTAAATGATTGGTCATGGTCGTTTATTTAAAAAAAAAATAACTTTGAAACTTGACAATGACCTATGGACGTGCAATCATGAATGAGGGTCAGGTATAAACACGTGTACGAATCAATATACGTTCTAAAGTTCAATTTTTCGAAATTGACAGAATTTGAATTCTCACCTAAAATCAATCGAAGAAAAATAAAAACCAGATTATTATGGCCAAATTATCACTAGAAAAACAACAAGGCGATCCATGTACTTAACTGATTTCAGTACTTTATCTTCTGGAGTTTATGGCAGTCAGATGAAAAGGTATGGATCGCTAGCGACCCATAGTGCATGGATCGCTAGCGACCCATATGCTTAAGTGATTTCTGAGCTTTGCCTTTAGGATCGCGTCTACTATCTCATGTTGATGTTCTCTATCACCTTAGCATATGTTTGTTTGCTTTTTCTCTGATCCTTCTTAGTTGGTTCTTCTGTTCTCAATAGCAAACCTTCTAAGCAGAGATTGAGGATCTAACTTCTGAACCTATCTGATCTAAAGTAGATAGCTAGATCTAAGCCTGAGTTGGGTTCTTAGTGAAAGCACCAAAATGTTGACCCAAAAAATGGACCAACACCCTTGTTTGAGTTTGAAAGCACCAACTCTATTCTGACAGAGCAATATCACAAACAACAGATATAGAAAAAGAACAGTAAAAGTAAGAAGACAGAGAATTTTTATAGTGGTTCGGCTGTTAATGAAGTCTACGTCCACTTTATAGTTTTATTATAGACTGATTGTTGTTACAAGTGATATTTGATTACAAGGCTTTGATTATTTTCTAGCTAGATGGAATCCCTAGAGTTGGAATCCACTGGAGAATCATAGTGTATTCCTTTGGAGATTGTTGTGGGGAAGGTAGAGAGTGAAGAATAATTCCAGTAGAGCTTCAGCCACCAATCCAGAGAAGATCCCCTTTATGTTGCAGGTAGGATGGTATTTATATGGATCGAAGAGCTTCTGGGCCAGGCCACTTCATCTTCAGCTCACTGGTAAGTAGGAAACGACCCATGGAGGATGTGGCTCGCAAAACGAGGAATAAAACATGGGTCGCTGCAATCCATGGCCTATGGTTCGTTGGCGACCCATAGACTTGGCTCGTTTTGCGAGCCAATGTCTTAGCCTCTTCTCGTAGTATTCCTTGGCTAGTTTGTTTGAAGGTTTGTGGAGAGGTATGGGTTGCTGATGATCCAAGCACTTAGGATTTTTCGGGAGTTTGGAACTGGAGATGTTTCCATGGTCTTGTGTCGTCATTGTTTACGTAGTCTCATTGCACATTGTTCCGTTTTGATGAAAATTTATTAGCTGTTTGCGCTCAGCTGCTGATTAGGCTAAAAGAATGTTGGTCTCTTGGTTTAGTCGATCTCAGTCATTGCCTTAGTAGTATAGCTCGATTGTCGTTAACTCCTTGCCTTAGCCTTTCTGGTTTAGTTCTAAACCATTCTGATAACATGAGATTGTTCTGTCTCCTGTTGGGTTAAAAACCCGGATAACACCAACTCCAAAATCATGTTTCTCATAGCATATAATTTTCCCATGGCATTTAAAAATCATTATATCTCAGTTTTTCCCTAAAACCGTGCATATTCCTCTTTTAAACAGTCTTGTTTAAACTAATAAAGTATAAATCAAACATATCATCATCCAATATATCATAAAAATGAATTTACCCTTAAATCCGTTTTTATGTGATTATAAAAATAAAAATAGAGATGTAGTGATTATTGTTCACCTTAGATTGGACAAGAAAATTGGAGATTGAATGAGATTGATTTCTTCTAGCTTGAACCTATGCTTTAGATTTGATTTTTGCCTTCTTCTCTTCTTCCTAATGGCCAGCTCCTTTTCTTCTTACGTTTTAAAATTTTGCTTGTGTTAAAATGAACGGGAATGGTCTTAGGGAAATAGTATAAAGGTGGGAAAACATCTATGGCAATTTTACTCTAATGCCCTTGTGTTTATTAGCTAACACTTAACCTTTTATAATATAAGCTCATTCACTTTAAATAAGCACGGCCACTAATTTCATTAACCCACCTCAATCTCCTTATCACTCTACATTATTCTATTTAATTTATTCTAGTTAAATCTCCTGAATAATATTATCAAAAGTTAGAGGTGTTATAGGCTCCCCTACTTAAAGAATTTCGTCCTCGAAATTCAATAAGAACAAGCTAGCAAACATAGCAATCATCTGTAACGACTCCTAACATCCATACTAGCCTACCTGACTGGAAACTAATTTATATAAATCTAATATAGACATACCATCAAAGCAGATCAGGATAAGCATCTCCAATCCTGTCCTCTATCTCCCAAGTACAGTCCTTCTCGTTGTCGCTCCACTGAACTTTCACCAACTTGACTGTCTTGGTCCTCAATCTTTTCTCATCTCTCGCTACAACCCTAACTATTTGCCTAACAAAAGTCAAATCAGGCTCTACTACCAAGTCCTCCAACCTTTTCTGAGGAATAGTAGTCTCTGGATCATGCACAAACTTGCGAAGATGAGACACATGAAATACATTATGGACACCTACCAAACTGCTCGGCAACTCTACTCTGTACATGAGCTTCCCAATTCTTTCTAAAATCTGGAATGGACCAACATATCTCGGGGCCAACTTTCCCGATTTTCCAAATTGTACCAGACCCTTTATATCTAATACCTTAATGAAAACACTATCTCCCACTGAGAACTCTAGGTCTTTACGCCTCTTATCTGTGTAACTCTTCTGTTTGGATTGAGCTTCCTTCATCCGTCCTTGGATTAACTCAATCTTTTTTGACGCCTCCTTAACCAAATCCGGACCTAAGACTAATCTGTCTCCAATCCCTAACCAACATCCGGGTGATTTGCATGGCCTTCCATATAAAGCTTCAAAAGGCGCCATCCTATGCTAGTTTGATACCTATTATTATAGGAAAACTCAATCAAATGTAGGTGATCCTCCCAATATCTACCATAGTCCAACACACAAGCTCTCAATAAATCCTCGAGTACTTTGTTGACTCTCTTTGTCTGCCCATCCATCTATGGGAGATAAGTTGTACTCATCTTGAGCTCGGTACCCAGTACATCTTCTAGACTATTCCAAAATTCGCTAGTGAATAATGCATCTTTGTCGCTGACTATGCTGCTAGGAATCCCATGGAGTCTAACTATGTTCTTCAAGAACAACTTTGCCAAAACAGGTACCATCCTGGTTGACTTGACTGGAATGAAATGGGCACTCTTGGTCAGCCTGTCCACTATAACCCATATGCTTTCATTTTCGCCATTCGACCTTGGCAACCTGTCTATAAAGTCCATGGATATTGAATCTCATTTCCAAACTAGAATCTCTAAAGGCTGAAGCAATCCACTCGGCTTCTAATGTTCGGCCTTCACTTGTTGACAGTTAACACATTGCCTAACCCACAAGCGAACATCCCTCTTCATGCCTTCCTAACAGAAGCTCCTCTTCATATCTTGATACATCTTGGTCCCTCCAGGATGAATCGTAAACATGGATCAATGACATTCCTCCAGAACTTCCCTTCTCAAGTTCTCTACATTCGGAACACATAACCGCCCCTTCTTTCTCAACCGTCCTCTCTGGTCAAGACAGAAATCCTTTAGATCATCTGTAACATCCAATATCTAGAGGCCAAAAGCTAAGCGCTACAGATGCTGCAGTCATCTACAGTATTAACTTCTGGTAACAAAATACGGCAATGCTAATGGTATCCATAATATCAGAACCACATGAATATGAACAAAATCTCAGATTTCAAACCAACACTTTACTGATTACATTTCAAAACAATAATTCATATCCATGTTACATAATCCCATATCATTTCCCAGGTAAAGATTAGTTATAATCATTACAAAAATATGCCAAGAGCGATATACGACGATGCCCCCTTGGCTGATCAAAGTAATATAGTCATATCTGACTTAATACATAGCGGAACAAAACAATAAGCAACCCTAACTAGCTATCCGTCAGCCACCTGCTCGTCCTTGGAAGCTTTATTCGCCAAAAGACTAAAACCTGAAAACCTAAACCCTCGGCCTACTCAAATAAATTTTGAGCACCCATGAGTTTAAGAGGAAACAAAAACTTCAAGTCAGACATAAAGCATGGTGTGAATAATTCTTTTACATCTCGGTTTACTGATATTAAGTGAGACCATGCTGCTTAGAGAAACGGGTTTCCCCTCACTAATATCCTTTTTAAAACATATATTTTGCAAATCCTTTCCTGCAACCAAACTAGTTAATTAAATTGATTATATCAAAATAGCAATATCTTTTATGCTAATAAATGGACTATCTGTCCGTAAAATAGGTAATATGTGAAATATCTGCCCACAATATAATAGCAAGGTCCGTTATAAATGGACTATATGTCCATATAACTGGGATGACTGCCCGCAAACTGGACTAACTATTCGAAACTAGGCTGATTGCCAGCAAACTGGACTAATTGTCTGAATCAAAATGGACTAACTGTCCAAATTATTTTCTTAGGGTTAATTACCCTTTATATTTCCTTGAAAACCTTTTTAAAATGATTTAGTCCTTCGAATAATATATATACAAAGAAAGTATATCTTTAACTTTACTTTAAGCCATTTTGCCATGCTATATATACTTTCCTCAAAATAATGTTGATGAGGATTAACTATCCTTCCAAAACAAGTTAAAACCCTTTTTAACTTGAAAATACTTAGGCTACATTGCATATTTAATACTTTCGAAACCTTCGTTTAAAACCGTTAAACAATCCTCTCGAAACCATAGAAGGTAACCCCTTCGAAACCATAGAAAGACCCTTTCGAAACCATTAAATATCGCCTTTCGAAAACATCAAAGAAACCTTTCCTTTCTTTTCTCCAAAAGCTTCAAAATATCAGACATTCTCTTGTTTAAACCTTTTAAATATTGCCTTTCGAAAACATAGGAAAAACTTTTCCTTTCAACCCTTTCGAAACCCTAGGGAACCACCCCTTTCGAAACAATTCATTAAAACCTTTCGAAACAGTCAAAACTCAATCCTTTCGAAAGCACTTTGGGTTAAATTTAAAACATGTGGAAACCTTTCAAAACCATTCAACCATTTACCCCTTCAAAACCTTTTAAAAACATCTCGGTCGAAACCATCTGGATTATGCCTTCAAGTATAGCAAAAGGATCATAAACCCATTAAAGTTGAAAGCAACTATTTCGAAACCATTTAAAACTCTCTTTCGGAACAAATTTGGGTTTTGCTTCAATCATAGAAAAAGGGTCCCAAAACATTTAAGTCGAAAGCTACTACTTCAAAACGATTTCCTAAGTAATGAAGTGATGGTGTCGAAACCATCCCTTCGAAAGCATTGGAGAGGTGGCCAGGTTTTTAGAAAACAAAACAACCCTTTCGAAACCATCTCGGTCGAAAGGTAAAATGGCGGCAGAAAAAGGTTTTGACTTAGTCAAAAGCAATTATTTAAAAGCAGAGATGCAACCCAATCGAAACCATTTTCTTTAAATCATTTGACCTGGTCAAAAGCTACTTTGTCGAAAGTCATTTGGTCGAAAGCAAGCAGGCGTATTTCTTTAATTTAAAACAAATGACTGCCTCAACCCCTTCGGAACCCCTGGTTTCAACTCCCTACCTTCCGCCTACATCCAATTCACTACGTACTAGTAAACTGATACCATGTGCATTGGTTTCGACTATGTCGGAAGCGAAGACGAGGAGGCTGAACCTGGTGCCGATGGTGTCGAAATAGTGAAAAACATGTAGCAAATAGTTCTTTCCACCTAACCTGCCTTATGTGTTTAATTGTGATTGATTGCCTCTTTCTTTACCAATAAAAAGTACTGCAATTTGTCAAAAGGGCTGCCGACTTTCCAGGTTTAATAATTTAAGTTATTTTACAAAAAGCCCCTTCTCCTCTTTAATTTATATAAAACATTTAAGTCCCATACCTTAAATAATTTTATATAACCACTAAAACACTTAGGAAAAATCTACAAAAATTCCGAAAAATCCCTTTTAATATGTTTTCCAACATATAAAAATTTTAGACACAAATCCTTTATTATTTAACCGAAAATAATTATTAACCCAAATTAACATTTTCTTCACTAGAAAATTCATATAAATTCCACATAATTACAGAAAATTCGGAAATTTGAAACCTATCTCTAAAATATTATTTATGACCTTCAAAAAAAATTTCAAGGCATTTGGATGTCATTTTATAGGGTTTTCACCTTAAGACATGTCATAAAATCAATATGAACATACATAAATCATCAACATGTATATATAATCATTCCACCATTCAAAATCATGGCAAATCAATGCAAAATATTCGGCAATCATCTAAAAACCAAAATTACAATAAAAATGAGATGTAAACATTATTCACCTTAGCTTTAGAGAATAAGGAGCTTGAGATTTGGATGAATTTGATTTGTATTAGCTTTTCCTTTATCTTTTCTTCCTCTTCCTTCCCATTTCCTTGTTAGTGGTTGCCGGCCTCTTGTTTTAAAATTTTCAAAATGAAATGAACGTCTATTCAAATACACAGCCAAGATTTGGAAGATATAGTAATGGCCTCTTTCCTATTTTACCCCTCCTCTATTTCAATTTAAATCTTATTTTAATTCATTGTTAAATGGCACGGCCACACCTTAATTAAAATCAAATCTCAATTGCCTAATCAATACATTATTTTATTTTATTTAGCTAACTAAATATCCTAAATAATGTTACCAAAAATCTGGGGTGTTACAAACTCCCCTCCTTAAAGAATTTCATCATCGAAATTACGATAAGGTACTTTACAAATCAAACAATGAGGTAAAACATACCATCAAACAAGTCAAGTATCTCTAATCCTGCTCTTAATCTCTCAAGTACAGTCTCTGTCATCGTCGCTCCACTGGACTTTGACTAACCTGACCGTCTTGGTTCTAATCCTTTTCTCATCTCTCGCAACAATACGAATAGGCTTTCTTACAATAGTCAAATTCGGTTCTACTACTAAGTCCTCTAGCACAGTTGGTGCAATAGTTGTCTCCAGGTCTCTAACACACTTTCTGAGATGAGAAACATGGAAAACATCGTGGAATCCTGCCAAACTGCTCGTAACTCAACTCTATAAGCGAGTTTCCCGATCCTCTCAACAATAGGAAAAGGTCCAACGAACCTCGATGCTAACTTACTCGATTTTCCAAACCCAATCACACCCTTCATCGGTGTTTCTATGACGAAAACATGATCTCTAACCAAGTACTCTAGATCTTTTCGTCTCTTGTCAGCATATCTTTTCTGCCTAGAACGGGCCTCCTTCATTCTAGCCTGAATGACCTCGATCTTTTCTGCAGCTTCCTTGACCAAATTTGGACCAAGAACTAACTTATTCCCAGTCTCTAGCCAACATAAGGGAGATTTGCATGGCCTTCCATACAAAGCTTCAAACGATGCCATTCCAATACTAGTTTGTTAACCGTTGTTATACGAAAACTCGAATAAATGCAGATGGTCTTCCCATGATCCCCTGAAATCTAGAACACATGCTCTTAACAAATCTTCCAAGATTTTGTTAAGTCTCTCTGTTTTTCCATCAGTCTACGGATGGTAAGCGGTACTCATCTTGAGCTTAGTTCCCAAAACTTCCTGCAGACTCTTCCAAAATTCTCTAGTGAACAAAGGATCTCTATCACTAACATACTACTAGGAATTCCATGTATTATAACCACATTCTTCATAAATAACTTTGCCAAAACAAGTGTCGTTCTGGTTGACCTAACTGGAATGAAATGGGCACTCTTGGTCTATCTGTCCACTATGACCCATATACTATCATTTCCCCTATTTGACCTTGGCAACCCGTCAATAAAATCCATGGAGATAGAATCCCACTACCATACTGGAATATCCAATGACTGAAGCAACCCACTTGGTTGCTGGTGTTTGGCCTTTGCCCACGGGCAAATCATGCACTACTTCGCACATAACCCAATATCCCGCTTCATATCTTCCCAAAAGAATGTCCTCTTCATATCCTGATACATCTTAGTACCTCTTGGGTGAATAGAGAACTTTGAATGATGGCATTCCTCTAAGACTTCATTTCTTATGTTTCGTACACTCGGAAAACATAATCCTCCTTTCTTCTCTACCTCCCATTATGGTCAAAACTGAAATCTTTCAAGTCATCGCTCTTGGTTCCATCTCTTAAATTCCCGATCCGTTCAGCTAATACCGGATCCTCTTCCTTTTTAGAAGCAATCCTTTCGATTATCAATGGCCGAACTTCAAAACAAGATAATACAACTGTATCTCCACCAGACCCAGCCTCAGATCTCCACTGCACTCTGCAATCCACTAATGCTTCCAAATCTTTCCACTAAGCAATCATCGCCAATACTGCTTTCTGATGTTTCCTGCTAAGTGCATCTGCAACCTTGTTGCCTTTCCCTGGTATGTATTTAATCTCGAAATCATAAGCGGCAATAAACTCTTACCACCTTTGTTGTCTCATGTTCAACTCCTTCTGAGAGAACAAATATTTGGAATGGCTGCTGTAATTTTTGCTTTAAAGGTGTGGAGACATTACCTTTTGGGAAAAAGGTTTGAGTTATATACAGATCATAAGTCATTGTCATGCATCAGATATCTGACCTCATGCGGTCTAAGCTTTCTAGAAGCATAGGAAACTACTTTACCTCTCTGCATCAGCACAGCTCCTAGTCATGTTCCACACGCATCGGTATAAACCACCAAATATTGATTCCCTTTCGGAATAACCAGCACAGGTGCATGGGTCAATAAGTGTTTAAAACTCTGGAATACTTCCTCACACTTATCAGTTCACACAAACTTCACATCCTTTCTTTTTAGCTTGGTCATCGGCGCCACTATCCTCGAAAAATGCTTAATGAACCTCCGATAATAACTATCCAACCCAAGGAAACTCTTTATCTCGGTTACTGTCTCGGGTCTCTTCCAACTATTTACTACCTCAATCTTAGTCGGACCTACCGACAACCCTTCCTCTGAGACTACACGACCAAGAAACTTCAATTCTTTTTTCCAGAAGTGACACTTCGAAAACTTCGCTTTCAGCTGATGCTGCCTCAGCGTCTTAAGCATCACTCTAAGATGAACTTCATGTTTTCTTTTATCCTTAGAGTATATCAAGATATCATCTATGAAAACTAATACCAACCTATCCAAGTGCTCCCGAAAAACCCGGTTCATCAAATGCACAAAGAAAGCTGGCGCATTAGTCAGTATGAACGGCATGACTAACCATTCGTACGAACCATACCTGGTCCTAAACGCCGTCAAAGGTATACTATCCTCTACTACCCTGAGTTGATGGAAACCTGTCGCCAAATCCAATTGTGAAAATACCTTGGCTCCACTTAACTGGTCGAACAAATATCAATCCTTGACAATGGATATAGATTCTTTATCGTCCTCTCATTCAACTTACGATAATCGATACATAGCCTTAACAATCCATCCAGCTTCTTAGCAAACACTACGGTTGCTCCCCAAGGTGAACTACGCAGTCTGATAAAACTCTTGCTTTCTAAATCCACCAACCGCACCTTTAACTCCCTCATCTCTGTTGGGGTCATCCTGCTTGGCGGTCTACTCACCGGTTTTGCTCCCAGAACCAAATTTATCTGAAACTCAGTGGCTCGTTTTGGTGGCAATCCAACTACAAGCTCAAACATATCTTCGAATTCTATAACCACGAAAACTCGACTTAACTCAACATCCAACTCAATAGCACCCCACAAAGCATGCATCTCACCACAAGAACCTTCCATGGCATAAACTATCCGATCACTACAATCTGGGTGTCTAAGCGATATTTTCCTATCCTGGAAAAATATCCTAGCATCATACTCACTTAACCAATCCATCCCAAGAATAATCCTGAACCCCACAAAATAAAACACATGTAAACTACAAACAAAAGTATGACCTAACAGGTCAAGCTCTAACTGGTCACATATCAACCCTAGAGTTGCATACCCTTCTATTGGATTCGCAACCTGTAAGGAAGTAACTAAATATGTGGGTTCTAGGTTAAGCTTATCTACCAAACATCTAGATATAAAAGAATGCGATGCACCAGTATCAAATAGAACGCTAATAGATATACCATGAATCTGAAGCTTACCTCCTAGAACTGCCTTTCCGTTCTCTTGAGCTATTGGCTTCGAAGTAGCAAGGTCCAATGCATACACTTTGCCCTTTCCATCCTTAGCGGGCTCCTTTCACTGGCTCTTATAATGGCCAATCTGGTCACAATTGAAACACCGAACATTCTTCTTTCCAGTTTCCTTAATCTTTCCAACACGACACTCATTAGCAAAGTGCCCCTTCTTATCCCATTTGAAACCGACAATCTCAAACTTCCCCTTCTTAGCTGCTCCACCCTTCTGAGCACCTTTCTTAGGAAAGAACTTCCTCTTTTGGTTCTGCCCAACCTGAACTTCTTTAGCCTTGCTCTTCTCTAGAGAATCAAGGATCTCCTCATGCCTTAAGGCCATCTCCACAACAAAGTCAGAAGGATCTCTAATATGATGTAATGTGGCCCTAGCTAACTCATGCTTCAACCCCCTGATGAACTTCTCATTCCTCTTCATGATTGTATCCACTGAAACATACCCATATCGGGCCAACTCCACAATCTTTCTTGCATACTCCATGAATAACATCTCCCTCTGCTCTAACTCAGCAAACTTACTGATCAGAGTAGACTATGCCATTGCAAACATAAACCTCTCCTAGAACCTTCCCATTAAATCTACCCATGACAAAGTTTCCTCGTCCACACCAGCTGTTACACTATGCCACCAAAACAATGCGGCTCCCTGAAGCTGTCTAGATGCCAACCTCCTCTTCTGCTCATCATTGAGCCCCAAGTCTGCAAAAATCCTTTTGTAGTGCAACAACCTATTTTCCACTTCTATTGCATCGTCTGTCCCCAAAAAAGGCTTCCCTCCAAGCTTGGCATAGTCTTCGCTCAGCTTAGCATAATGGTTAACTACCAGAACTTCCAGAACTCCTGCCCCCGCAGCATCTCCTCCTACCATTTCAGCTGCAACTCTAGCTTGCATCATATTCACAAAAAACTAATACATAGCTCCCATGTCCATCTGCGGGACTCTAGCACCTACATTCTGTGCTTGTGCCTGACCTTGGGTCCTCTTTGTACTAGGTCTGGCATTTCCTTCGGTGCCCTCATCCTGCGTTAACTCTTCCTCTTCTACCTTTCATATCTGTATTCAAACCTTATGAGATACAGAAAAATAACCTAACAAGGATAGAAGACTAGAGAAAAAGCGTATACTTATATATATATATATATATATAACAAATACAAGTACGTTACTATAGCTTATTCCATACCCCAATTTTACTCTAATTCCTTAGGATTATGTTTTTAAAAATCATTTTTAGTTTAAAGCTTTTCACAAACCACGCTCTGATACCAAGTTGTTACATCCCGTATCTAGAGGCCAAAAGCTAAGCGGCTGTAGTCATCTGTAGTGACAAAATACTGAAAAGCTAATGGTATCCATAATATCCGAAGCACATGAATACGAACAAAATCTCGGATTTCGAAACAACACTTTACTGATTACATTTCAAAACAATAATTCATATCCATGTTACATAATCCCATATCGTTTCCCAAGTAAAGATTAATTATAATCATTACAGAAATACGCCAAGAGCGACATATAAGGATGCGCCCTTGGTTGATCAAAGTAATATACTCATATCTGACTTAATACATAGCGGAACAAAACAATAAGCAACCCTAACTAGCTATCTGTCAACCACCTGCTCGTCCTCAGAAGCTTTATTCGCCAAAAGACTAGAACCTAAAAACCTTAACCCTCAGCCTACTCAAATCAATTTCGAGCACCCGAGAGTATAAGGGGAAACAAAAACTTCGAGTTAGACATAAAGCCTAGTGTGAATAATTCTGTTACATCTCGGTTTACTGATATTAAGTGAGACCAAGCCACTTAGCGGAACAGGTTTTCCCTCACTTATATTCTCTTTAAAACATATATTTTGCAAATCCTTTCCTACAACCAAACTGGTTAATCAAACCGATTATATCAATATAGCAATATCCTTTATGCTAATAAATGGACTATTTGTCCGTAAAACAGGTAATATGTGAACTATCCGCCAACAATAAAATAGCAAGTTCCATTATGCTACAAATGAACTATCTGCCCATATAACTGGGCCGACTGCCCGCAAACTAGACTAATTGTCCGAAATCTAGGCTGACTGCCTGCAAACTGTACAAGCTGTCCGAATCAAAATGGACTAACTATCCGAATTATTTTCTTAGGGTTAACTACCCTTTAAATTTCCTTGAAAACATTTTCAAAATGATTTAGTCCTTCAAATCATATATATACAAGGAAAATATATCTTTAGCTTTACTCAAAGCCATTTTGACATGCTATATATACTTTACTCTAAATAATGTTGATGAGATTTAATGAGGATTAACTATGCTTCAAAAACAAGTTAGAACCCTTTTTAACTTGAAAATACTTAGGCTACATTGTCTATTTAATACTCTCAAAACCTTTGTTTAAAACCGTTAAACAACCCTTTCGAAACCATAGAAGGTAACCCCTTCGAAACCATAGAAAGACCCTTTCGAAACCATTAAATATTTCCTTTCGAAAACATTTGAGAAACCTTTCCTTTCTTTTCTCTAAAAGCTTCAAAATATCAGACATCTTCTTTTTGAAACTTTTTAAATATTTCTTTTAAAAAACATAGGAAATACCCTTCCTTTCAACCCTTTCGAAACCCTGGGGAACCATCCCTTTCGAAACCATTCATTAAAACCTTTCGAAACAGTCAAAACTCAATCCTTTCGAAAGCACTTTGGGTTCAATTTAAAACATGTGGAAACCTTTCGAAACCATCCAAAAATTTACCCCTACGTCTTGGTCGAAACCATCTGGATTCTACCTTCAAGTAGAGCAAAAGGATCAGAAACCCATTAAAGTCGAAAGCATCTGTTTCGAAACCATTTAAAACTCTCTTTCGAAACCAATTTGGGTTTTACTTCAATCATAGAAAAAGGGTCTTAAAACATTTAAGTTGAAAGCTACTTCTTTCCATTTCCTAAGTAATGAAGTGATGGTGTCGAAACCATCCCTTCGTAAGCATTGGAGAGGTGGCCAGGTTTTTAGAAAACAAAACAACCCTTTCGAAACCATCTAGGTCAAAAAGTAAAAAGGCGGAAGTAAAAAAGTTTCGACTTAGTCAAAAGCAATTATTTAAAAATAGAGACGCAATCCAATTGAAACCATTTCCTTTAAATCATTTGACCTGGTCGAAAGCTACTTTGTCGAAAGCCATTTGTTCGAAAGCAAGCAGGCGTATTTCTTTAATTTAAAACAAAGGACGGCCTCAACTCCTTCAGAGCCCCCAGTTTCGACTCCCCACCTTCCGCCTACATCCAATTCACTGCGTACCAGTAAACTGATACCATGTGCACCGGTTTCAACTATGTCAGAAGCGAAGATGAGGAGGCGGAACCTGTTGCCGACGGTGTCGAAACAGTGAAAAACATGTAGCAAATAGTTCTTTCTACATAACCTGCCTTATGTGTCTTATTGTGATTGGTTTCCTGTTTCTTTACCAATAATAAGTACTGCAATTTTTCAAAAGGGCTGCCGACTTTCTAGGTTTAATAATTTAGTTATTTTACAAAAAGCCCCTTCTCCTCTTTAATTTATATGAAACATTTAAGTCCCATACCTTAAATAATTTTATATAACCATTAAAATACTTAGGAAAAATCTACAAAAATTCAAAAAAATCCCTTTTAATATGTTTTCCAACATACAAAAATTTCTAATCCAAATCTTTTATTATTTAACAGAAAATAATTATTAACCAAATTAACATTTTCTTCACTATAAAATTCATATAAATTCCACATAATTTTAGAAAAATCCGAAAATTGAATCTCATCTCTATAATATTATTTATGACCTTCATAAAAAATTTCAAGGCATTTGGATGTCATTTCATAGGGTTTTCACCTAAAAACATGTCATAAAATCAATATGAACATACATAAATCATCAACATGTATATATAATCATTCCATCATTCAAAATCATGGCAAATCAATGCAAAATATTCGGCAATCGTCTAAAAATCGAAATTACAATAAAAAATGTGATGTAAACATTGTTCACCTTAGCTTTGGAGATTAAGGAGCTTGTGGATGAATTTGATTTGTATTAGCTTTTCCTTTAGCATTTCTTACTCTTCTTCCCCTTTTCCTTGATAATGGTAGCCAGCCTCTTGTTTTAAAATTTTTAAAATGAAATGAATGTGTATTCTAATACACGGCCAAGGTTTGGAAGATATAGGAATGGCCTCTTTCCTATTTTACCCCTCCTCTATTTCAATTTAACTCTTATTTTAATTCATTGTTAAATGGCATGGCTACACCTTAATTAAAATCAAATCTCAATCCCCTAATCAATACATTATTTTATTTTATTTAGCTATTTAAATATCCTAAATAATGTTACCAAAAATCTAGGGTTTTACATCATCGATCTGTGATCCTACCTCAAGCCTTCTAATCTTCTTGGCTAATTCTGGATCATCTTTCTATTTAGAAGTTGTCCTTTCGATCAGCACTGGTTGAACTTCTAAACAAGACAACATGGTAATACTCTGACTAGAACTAGCAACCGATCTTAACTTCACACCATAATTGGCCAACGCTTCTAAATCCTTCCATTCTACCAACATAGCTAACACCACATTCTGATGTTTTCTTCTAAGAGCATTTGCTACCTTATTTCCTTTCTGAGGAGTATACTCTATACCAAAATCATAGGTAGCCAAAAACTCAAGCCAACTCTGCTGCCTCATATTCAACTCCTTCTGAGAGAACAAATATCTTAAAGACTTATAATGGGTATACAACTCAAATGTCTTCCTTAAGAGATAATGTCTCCAAATCTTCAAGGAAAAAATCACCGCACCAACTCTAAGTCATGAGTAGGATATCTTACTTCGTGCGGTCTAACCTGTCTGGATGTGTAGGCAATAACTTTACCCTTCTACATCAATACTTCTCCCAATCCGGTTCCACATGCATCAGTGTATACTACCAACATTTGGTTTCCATCTGGAACTACTAACACTGGTGCATTGGTCAAAAAATGCTTTAACTTAAGGAACCCTTCCTCACATTTGTCGGACCAAACAAACTTCACATCTTTTCGGGTTAATTTAGTCAAAGGTGCTGCTATCCATGAGAAATCCTTAATGAATCTCTGGTAATAGCCAGCAAGTCCAAGAAAACTTCTGATCTCGGTCACCGTCTCTGGTCTCTTCCAATTTTTCGCAGCTTTGATCTTATCTGGATCGATTGACAACCCTTTCTCTAAAACCACATGACCAAGAAACTTGACCTCTTTCTTATAAAAATGACACTTGGAAAACTTCGCTTTTAGCTGATTCTACCTCAGCGTCTCATGCACAACTCTAAGATGGTTCTCATGCTCTCTTTCATCTTTCGAGTACACTAAAATGTCGTTAATGAATACTAACACGAACCTATCCAAGTGCTCTCGGAAAACTTGGTTCATCAAATCCACGAAGAAAGCAAGTGCTTTGTCAATCCAAAAGGCATCACTAACCACTCATACCAATTCCGAAATACTGTCAAAGGAATGCTGTTCTCCGCCACTCTCAACTGATGGAACCCCGTCGCCAAATCCAATTGGGAAAACACTCTGGCTCCACTTAACTGATCAAATAGATCTTCTTTCCTCGGCAGAGGGTATCTATTCTTTATCGTCCTTTCGTTTAACTTACGGTAGTCGATGCACATCCTTAACGACCCATCACATTTCTTTATGAATATCGCGGTCGCTCACCAAGGCGAACTGCTTGGTCTAATAAAATCTCTTCCCTCAAGATCCACTAGCTGCACCTTCAATTCCTTCATCTTTGTCGGTGTCAGCCTGTTAGGTGGTCTATTCACGGGTTTAGCTCTTGGTATAGATCTATTTGAAACTCAACAGCTCATTTCGGTGGTAATCCCACAACCGGCTCAAAGACATCTGCAAATTCCCTTGCTACTCGAACTTGACTAAGCTCTTTCCAACCTCCATGGCACTTAACAAAGCATAAACACTCCTACTGGAATTCTTCACTGAGAAGATGATTCGATTATGACTATCTGGGTGTCTTAACAATAATTCACTATCTTGGAAAAATATCCTAGCCTTATACTTACCCAACCAATCCATACCCAAATTGATCGTGAAATCTACGAAATCAAAAACATACAGACTGCATGCAAACCAATGACCTAACAAATCAAGTTCTAACTGGTCACATCTCATTCCTAGAGTTACATACCCTCCTATTGGATTCGCAAACCTTAAGGAAGAAATAAGGTAAGTGGGTTATATGCATAACCTATCAACCAAATACTGTGATATAAATGAGTATGATGCATTAGTATAAAAGAGTACCCTAACTGGTATACTCTTAATTAAAAGCGTACCTTCCATCATAGTTTTCCCTTTCTCTGCTGTAGTAGGCCTAGAAGAAGATGGTGGTCCAATAGAAAAAGCTTCCCTCTCTCCACCCTAACTGGCTCTGGACACTAGTTCTTGTAATGTCCAACTTGGTCGCAGCTGAAGCATTTCACATTCTTCTTCTCTGCAGGCTTCTTCCCTTCGCCTGTCCGACACTCGTGAGCATAATGAACCTTCTTATCACACTTAAAGCACACCAAATCAGCCTTTTCCTTCTTGGCAGCATCCCTTTTCTAGGCTCCCTTCTTCTTAAATAATTTCCTTTTCTTTCCCCGAGGACTCTGGACTCAACTGGCTTCTCCCTAGCAGAAACAACAAGCATCTCTTCATGGCGAATAGCAATCTCCACCACCACATTACAAGGTTCTTTGACATGAGTCATGGTCATTCAAGCAAGCTCTAGTCTCAGTCCTCGAATGAACCTTTCATTTCTTCTAATGTCAGTGTCTATAGTAGCATATCCATATCGAGATAGCTCATCAAACTTAGCAGCACACTCGATTACTGACATATTTCTCTACACAAGGTCCATAAACTTTCTCATCAATGCCGACTTGGCAACCTTAGATAAGAACCTCTGCTCAAATCTCCTTTTGAAATCAGCCCAAGTCAGTTCTTCCTCTGGAACTCCGGCTGTCACATTATTCCACCAATAGAGCGCTGCCCCTTGCAACTGTTTAGAGGCATGTCTCCTCTTTTCCCCATCATCCAAGCCTAAATCAGTAAAGATCCTCTCACAGCTCAGCAGCTAATTCTCAATCTCAACAGCATCCTCCGTCCCAACAAACGGCTTTCCACCCAGACTGGTGTAATCTCTGCTCAGCTTAGCATAATTATATCCAGCTGGAGCTACAAGATTAGCCCCTCCAACATTACCTGTAGCTCCCGCTTGCAAAAGATTAGCAAATAACTGATACACCATCCCCGCATCTACTGGTGGATTTCCAACACCTACATTGGCCTCAGCATTTGGATTAGCATTAGCCCATCGACCTTGGTTCCTCTTGGTATTAGGTCGAGCATTTCCATTGGTTGTGGTGCTTCCTCCACCAAGATTTCCTATTCCGTTTCCTGCTTCCATATCCTCTTTCCCATAAATTTGCATACGAGCCTTAGTAAGATACAGAAGAACGGTCTAAGAGAGAGGGGAACACGTACTTAGATATATACCTATATATCAAATACTAGTATGCTACTATAGCGTTATCCCAAACCCCGACCATATTTCTAATTTATCGGATTATGTTTCAAAAAGCTTTTATATTTTACTTTTCTTTTAAGGTTTTATAAACCTATGCTCTAATACCAACTTGTATCATCCCCCTACTTGGAGACCCAAAACTAACGGCTATGGATATTGTAGTCATCCATAGTTATTAATCCTCGGTGACCAAATACGGCGGTGTTAGATACATTGATACATAGATCACAAGAATATAGAAAAAATTAACAAATAAAAACCATTTCCACATTTCATGTTCATTACATAATCCCACAAACGTTAACCATGTTCAGAAAAATATAATTATTGGCATATGCCAAGGGCGACATATGAAGATGCCTCCTTGGTTGATCAGAGTATATAATAAGGCTAATAAGTTTGCCTTTATATCCAAAATACACAGTGGAAAAGATAACTCCAAATAACTAACTTCCTCCTGCACACCTTTGGAAGCTTTATTCGTTTAAGCAGAGAACCTGGAAACCCTAAACCTCAAACTACTTGTTAACCCGCCTTTTGGCAAGGCCGTAGACAAGCGGATTTAACTAAATCGATTGCTCGGTTATCGAGGCTGGAATAAGATAGGTTTGAGTCGACTGGATGGATATACGATCAATCACGGATGATAAACATGATTATGAAGCCAAGATTCAGCGTAGTCGATGGGCAAAAGATGCGGGATACTTGTAATATGAGTTTCGAGAAAAGTTGAGGTGATTCGAGATGTTTGGAGTTTACTTTGAGACGCACTTGGGCTTGCTTAAGGTTTTTGAGAGAGCTGCTTCGGGTCAGGATAGGGTGCGCTTCGAGTAGCATGGGATCGATGAGTTTTCCATGGGGACGGTGTTACTTCAGGTCGGCAACCCCTTGGCTTCGGGTCGGCATGATAAAAGCTCCGGATCGGCAGGATTTAAGGGATCGGCACGCTTCCACTTGCTTTGGGTCAGTGAGTCATGTACTTCAGGTCAGCAAGAAGAGGTCGGGTCGGCACTTCATGGGTTCGGCATTTATCCCAGCTCCGGGTTGGCAAGTATTTTGGAGATGGGGTCAGCGTTGGAGGAAATGGATCAGGTCAACAAGTTTGGAGATTAACTCCAGGTCGGCATGCTCAATACTTCGGGTCGGCAGCTTAGTTTTGGGATCGGTATGTATGGGGTCGGCGCATTTGAAGTGCTTCAGGTCGGTGAGCTATGTGCTTTGGGTCGGCTGTAGTGTATCCACGGTTCGACATAGAAGGTCAGGTCGGCAACAAGGCTATGGGGTGGACATGTTTCTTACTTCGAGTTCTGGCATAGGTTACTTCGGGTCGCAAGCAGGTTTGCTCCGGGTCATATATACGTTTACTTCGAGTCATTCCCAAGGCAACATTGGATCGGCATATTCTGAACTCGAGGTCGGCAGTGATGATGGATTTGGGTTCGACTATGGTCTTGGTGGGCCCGGATCACTCAGGAAGCCCAGTAACCCGGATTTTGCCTATAAATACAACAGGCGGGGCTTCAGAAAAGAGATCTTGGTTCTGTTTCCCTTCATCTTCTCCACTAAGGCTACTCTGCCATTATTATTTTAAAAACTCTGGATTGTAACTGTAATTGATTCTGATATCAACAAAAATGAAATTTATGGAGTGGACGTTGGCCAGAGTCAGCCGAACCACTATAAATCCTCTATTATTACTACTTTCTCTTTAATTTTGATTGTTCTTCATATTTATACTCTCCATATATACTATATCTGTTATCTGTGACTGTGAATTGGTGCTTTCACGTTTGGGTGTTAGTGACCAATTTTGGCGCTAATATTTTGGTTCTTTCACTGAGAAGGGGACTAGCACTCGCTATACCGGACTTGGAGTTCGGATTTAGAAAGCTAAAGAATTGGATCTGGGAGGAACTATGGTTAGGCCATTGTTTGCTCAAAAGTTGGACAAACACCTCTAAATCTGATTTTCTTTTTTAGTTAAGTTTCGTTTGATTTGATTGACTTGGGGTTTTTTATGTTCCAGCACGTAACGGAGTGAATTTCAACAAGTGTAGAGACAGTTCACAAGTGCAAAGTTTGGAAAGAGGATAAGGAAAGTAAATAACACAGAGTTTTTATAGTGGTTCGGCCTGAATGTGCCTACATCCACTTTCCAACTTATTATTCTCTCTTTGATTTGATTACAAGTACAAGATATATTCGAAAAGAGTAAAAACTTTAAGTAGCCGACGTGATGGATTTTCAGCAGAGTTTTCTCTCTTTTTCTCCAAAAATCTGTCCCCATTGTTGTCGAGAAGCTCTGGTATTTATAGAGTGGAGTTGTGAAGTTCGGAGGAGAAGTTATAGCTTCCTGAGTTTGGTTCGGCATTTGAGTCAGGAGTAGTTGGATCGGCATTTGGGTTAGGAGTTTGCCTGGACTGGTGGTCCTTCTTTGCTTTGGTTCGGTGATCCTGCCTTGGAGTATCTTACTTGCTGGACCAAAAATTTGATTCGGCATGTTTGTCATACCGGACCAAATGTTTGGTCCGGTAATGGATGTGTCGTGCCGAACCAAATACTTGGTCCGACATATCAGAGAATGTCGGACCAAATATTTGGTATGGCATCTCTGAGGATGCCGGACCAGATACTTGGTCCGACATACCATAGGATGCCGAACCAAATATCTAGTCTGCCATGCCGGCCAATATGTTTGGTTCGGCATTTTTGCAAATGCCGAACCAAACATCTGGTCCGGTAATTTCGTTCCCTATACCCTTGCTTGCCTTTGCTTCCTTCTTCCTTTGCTTGCCAGAAAACTTAGCCAACAGCCATCGACAAGGAGACAAATGACAAAAAGGAGCAATCAAGAGGGAAGTCAAGAGGCCTCTTCTGGAGCTGGATTAGATCAGGCATCCATCTACATCACTAGGGAAGAGATGCAGATTATGATGGATTCCATACAGAAGAAGTTGATGAAAAGGCAAGAGGAAATGATGCAGACCCTTCTTAGACAATTTGGACAGGCAGGAACAACAGGAGCTATAGGAGCTCAGATCCATGGAGCTGGATCAGAAGGACTCAACAGGCAAGCAGATGGAGTGGTTCAGCAGGGGGCAGCCCCCAATCAGCAAACAACTATCAATCTGGATGGACCTAGACTCGGAGGCACACCACCAGGTAATGCTGGACCAATCCATGGAGGGATACCAAATGACGCTGCGTACCCCGGCGCCAACAGGAATACATGAGTGCATGACGAGGAGTATGTACTAGAATTCCCTCGAGGACTTGGAGGGCAGTTTGGAAATGTAGATGGGGGCAACCCTTGGTAGATAACACTGGATTAGATGACATTATCAGGCGAACTATCCGCGAAGGTCTAACAAACATGGATTTGGAGGGAGTAAATAAAAGTATGTTTACCCGTAACATCAGGATGGCTAGGAATCCACCCGATTTCAAGCTGCCCACTCTGGAAGTATACAACGGTAAGACGGATCCGACCGACCACTTGATGAGGTACACAAGACATATGGAAGTGCTGGGGGCATCAAAGGAGGTTATGGCCCGGTGTTTCCCCCTGTACTTGACCGATATAGCTGCTATGTGGTTTAGGCAGCTGGAAGATGGATCTATCAGAACATGGACAGAATTGGTGTACAAGCTTTCGAAACAGTTTCGAGTTCACATCAAAAGGCCGAAGAATGCGATGACACTGACGTCGGTGAAGCAGAGGACGAGAGAATCGCTCAAGAATTTCTTAACTCGGTTTAATGCGGAAGTTGCTTCGGTGGATCGGCCGAATCCATCAATGGTTCTAATGGCGGCGGTGTCAAGAGTCAAGGAAAATTCGGATTTCAAAGTATCTTTGATACGAGATCCACTAATGGATCTCAGGGAATTCTTTCACGAAGCTGAGAGATTTCTTCGACAAGAGGATGCATGTTTGGATATGAGGTCAAAGGAAGTAAACGTGGTTAAGGATGGAGAACCATTCGGTGAAAGCTCGGGTAAAGATAATGATAAAGGGAAGAGGAAGTCTGATAACGAATCTCGTATGGCAAGGAAGCACTGGGGAGAACCAAAATTCTCCACTTACACAGGATTGAATGAAACATTGGAGCGGATATTCATGAAAACTCAGGATCGCCTTCCTTATCGAAGGCCGGCAAGAAGGGAACCCTCGGAACGCGAGAAGGCATTCAAAAGGCACTGTCTCTTTCATGACCTGGACGAACATGATACCAATAGCTGCAGGCACTTAAAAGATATAATCGAGGAGCATGTAAGGAATGGTCAGTTGCGGCAATATGTCGGAACTTGGAATGTGGCAGTGGAACAGGAGCAGCCACTGTCTGCCTCGAACGACGATGGCGCGAGGCCCAGGAATGATAATCGATTGGTCATCAACTAATCGTGATGGTTTGGAATAAGTAACAAACTCTGGGCAAACAACTAAGTCACTTACTCATGTACGGGGACGGAGATAACCCCTAGGCATGCTCTGAGATGATGATAAACTGTGACGCTCTGATTTGTGAAATTTGTTTTTTATTTTTGGCTTGGACACTTGCTTTTTCTGGTTTAGTTTTGGAGTTTGGTTTGAACTCCTGGTTTTGTTTGTTTTCTGATCTAGATTCTGGTTTAGACATTTACCTTTTGGTTTGGATTTTTGATATTGATTTATGGTTTTCTGGTTTGATCTGGATTTCGGATCAGATTTTGATTGATTTTTATTCTGGTTTTTGGCTAAAAGGTCATCGGGTATGGATTATGCCTGGCAAGGGGTAAGTCGCTTCGTTCGAACATGGCGGGTCGGCTTATTCAGGTCGTTGAGCGTGGACTATTCTCAGCAAGGGTCCGGAGAGACCAGGATTCAGCCTAGGACTTAGGCCCCATATTATATATCACTTGTTATTTTAGGATGTCGAGCATGGAATATGCTTGGCAAGGATCCGAAGCGATTGGGATTCGACTTAAGACTTAAGCCACGACATTACTCAGCGTTCATGGACCTAGAGAGGTTACGGATTCGGATTTCGGCTTTAAATGGCTAAGGATTGGCTATGGTCCAGAGCGATCCCGGATTTGGATATCGACCTGGAGAGGTCATTGATTTGGTTATTGGTTATGGATGGGTTATAACTCAGTTATTGGGTTCGGATGGATGTGGAATTGTGTAACAACCCGCATATTTATCAATTCTATATTTAAATATTTTATTTAAATATTTTATCGTTAGTCGGATGTTAGTCCAAAAAGCTACTTTTTGCATACGGTCAAATTAGAACTCGAGATCACCCCCATTGAGTTCAAAATGACGTTTGCGATCTTTTTGAGTGTAAACTTCGATAATTTTGGAGATAGTGAAATTTTCGTCACTTTTCCCGCTTGTGACTTTGGTTTGGACTGCACCTTCTTTAGTTCAGCCAAACCCTCTTTCTCACTTCATTCACCATTTATTTTAACATTCAAGCTTTATCAAAAATGGTGGTGGGAAGTGGAAATTAAAACTCCAAACTCAAATTCTATTGCAAATCCGAGATTCAACTCCAAATTCAAGTAGAAGATAGTGGATTCAAGCTTTGGATTGCTTCTCCTTGCTTTCAATCTCCATCTTCATCCATTTTAGTGAAAAGGTGAGATTTTTGATCTCATATCTTGCCTATAGATGTCATTGGGCTGTTGGGAATGATCCCCTATTGCATTTGTATGAATATCTGCATTTGGATTGGATTGGCGAAAAACTCCAATTTTCAGCGTTTTTTGTGATTTTCTGGCACTAGGTCGCTCTGGAATGTTAGCTCGCCTAGCTTTAGGTCATTTCCGACCTATTATCACTCGGCAAACACTAGGTCGTTCGTCCCAGTATAAGTCGTAGGTCGCTTGGGGAGGTTAGGTCGTAGGTCGCTCGGCTTCGTGAAGCCACTAGGTCGCTCGGCTCCTCTCTGTTAGGTCGCTGGCCTTAGGTCGTTTCCCCTTTTAGGTCGTTTGACCTATCTGCTTTTAGGTCGTTCGACAATTAGGTCGTTCGATAGTTTTAGGTCGCTTGCGAGTTAAGACTTAGGTCGTTTGGCCTTTATAATGTTAAGTCGCTAGCGCGTTATTGCTCTAGGTCGCGTGGCCATCCTGCTTAGGTCGCAAGGCCACTAGGTCATTAGACCTACTTCTGTTAGGTCGCATGATCTCTTGAGTAGTTCGATCTTGCTTAGGTCGTTGGTTCCTTACTACCTTTAAGTCGCGCCCACTTAGGTCGTTCGACATCATCTCCTTAGGTCGTTGCACATTAGCTCGACCATGCTAGGTCGCGAGGCTCATAGGTCGCTCACCCCTGTTTTGCTGCTTCACTGCTTAGCTCGACCTTGTTAGGTCGTTCACCTCCTTTGTCGTTACTTCCTTTAGGTCGCTCGGCCATGCTTACCACTAGGTCGCACGGTACTTGATTACACTAGGTCGTTTGACCTATATGACTTAAAGTTTTTTCACTTTAATTCGACCACGTTAGGTCGCAAGTACATTCATACTTTGATGGTTTTGGGATTGACTTCTTTGGACTTTACTCACGTCTTCGAACGTGAATTTATGTGATTCGATTTGTTTCAACAATCGTTTTATGACTTGTCACTTTAAAGATATATGAAGATTTCAATACTAGTAGTAAATATCAAAACTCTTTCATCAAAGCAATTTCAACACTATTTTAAATATCAAAAGTTCGTTTTCTCAAACCGATTTCCAATCTACTAGTATATACAAGCCTTTACTTCACTCGGATGAGAAATCGACTTAAACGACTTAGTAAAACGAGTGGTATGAAACGCTTGCATTCACTTCGTCGGTTAGCTCTTGGACTTGTTCGATTGAACCCTTTTTGTGACAATTTCCTAGTGGAGATCTACAGTTTGTTCGTAAATATTTAAGTTAAGCTAGTGGTTATGGGACATGAAGCTAAACTCATATATTTACTGGCTTAGTGTAATTGACACTTCCTTATGATCATGATGATCATTTTTGTGATTTAGACTAGCGATTGAGCGATGTCTCTTTGTCTGCGAGGGAGACTAGACCCCGCTTTTGTGATGTTTCGCCATCACATATATGGGGTAGCACCCCATGGTCTTCAGGCCATTCCTGTGTGAAAATTTAATGGATAGCTTCCATGAGATAGCTTCTCGTCATGTGTTTTACGCGTAAGTGAGTTTTCATGCTCCCATTCATGTGTTAGGCCTTCCCCCCTTTTTATGTGTTTTCTGGATTTCTGGTGATGATTTCTGGAATTTTGTGCTTCACCAATTTTCATGATTTTCATTGATATGATATCATTTTTTGTGCATTGGTGAATTCATGTGTTATTGACTTGTTATGAATACAAGTTTAGGGTATGATACCCTATTTTATCTTTGAGAAGATTCTTGTGATATTGATTTATCTTTTGTTGATTATCATTTACATACTTATAGTAGTATGCCGTTATGGTTGTTACATATTCATGCCATATTATTTATCCTATACCTTATCATCTAATATTTATAGCTAGACTGATCCGTTTATTATTTTCTTATAAATAATACTCGGGTCAGACCGAGATGTTACAGGTGCTTCTGCTTGACTTCTCTTCAGGATTATTCTGACTTTTGGCTAACTACATAGATTAGTAGTTTTTGGATATACACATTTGAGATATAGACTCTATGTAGTGTACTTATTCTTTTGTATAGCACGTGATGCTATTCTTTTGTATTATCGTGGATCTTTCTGACCACTACTCTGATGTACACTTTCATGTGTTATATATTTATTCATATCTTCTTCCGCCTTTGTGATATGGATGTCTGTGACAGATTTATGTTATGATTATTTCTATGTTTGTTTCCGATGATTATATATAGCCACCGTGTGATAGCTTTATGTTTGTATCGGTATGTCGGATTTCCTCCTTAAAAGTTATGCATTCTATTCTATCTGACATATCGGTGCTCGCACAAAGAAGTTACATGGATGGTCGCTCCTCCACAGCCTTATTCTCTGCGCTAATTGACAGCACTACATCGTAGTGTTCTTGGTTAGCGTGGGTATAGAGGTGGGGCGTTACAAATTGGCTAAGGATTTGATTACTGGATAGGGATTGGATGTCGACTCGGAGCAGTCGTGGATTTGGATAAAGATACGGCAATGACACTTGGATAAAATGGATTGGGTTATGGATCAGATGATATGGATATGGATAACATATGGACTTTGGATGATGGATTAAAAGCTATTCAAAACACTCCTTCCTACCACAAGGCATGTTTTGGGGGGCAAATGTTAACTCGTCTTTTGGCAACGCCGTAGACAGACGGATTTAACAAAATCGATTGCTCGATTATCGAGGCTGGAATACGATAGGTTTGGGTCGACTGGATGGATAGACGATCAATCATGGATGATAAACATGATTATGAAGCCGGGATTCAGCGTAGTCGATGGGCAAAAGATGCGGGATACTCGAAATATGAGTTTCGAGAAAAGTCGAGGTGATTCGGGATGTTTGGAGTTTACTTCGAGTCGCACTTGGGCTTGCTTCGGGTTTTGAGAGAGCTGCTTCGGGTCAGGATAGGGTGCGCTTCGAGTCAGAATGGGATCGGTGAGTTTTCCATGGGGTCGGTGTTACTTCAGGTCAACAACCCCTTGGATTCGGGTCGGCATGATAAAAGCTCCGGGTCGGCAGGAATTAAGGGATCGGCACGCATCCACTTGCTTCGGGTCGGTGAGTCATGTACTTCAGGTCGGCAAGAAGAGGTCAGGTTGGCACTTCATGGGATCGGCATTTATCCCAGCTCTGGGTCGGCAAGTATTTTGGAGTTGGGGTCGGCGTTGGAGGAAATGGATCAGGTCGGCAAGTTTGGACATTAACTCCAGGTCGGCATGCTCAATACTTTGGGTCGGCAGCTTAGTTTTGGGATCAATATGTATGGGATCGGCACATTCGAAGTGCTTCGGTCGGTGAGTTATGTGCTTCGGGTCGGCTGTTGTGTATCCTCGGTTCGGCATAGCTGGTCAGGTTGGCAACAAGGTTATGGGGTCGGCATGTTTCTTACTTCGAGTTCAGGCATAGGTTACTTTGGGTCACAAGCGGGTTTGCTCTGGGTTATATATACGTTTACTTTGAGTCATTCCCAAGGCAACATCGGATCGGCATATTCTGAACTCGGGGTTGACAATGATGATGGATTTGGGTTCGACTATGGTCTTGGTGGGCCTGGATCACTCAAGAAGCCCAGTAACCCTGATTTTGGCTATAAATACAACAGGCGGGCAAAAAAGGAATCTTGATTTTGTTTCCCTTCATCCTCTCCACTAAGGCTACTCTGCCATTATTGTTTTAAAAACTTCGGATTATAACTGTAATTGATTCTGATATCAATAAAAAGGAAATTTCTGAAGTGGACGTAGGCCAGAGTCAGTCGAACCACTATAAATCCTCTGTTATTACTGCTTTCTTTTTAATTTTGATTGTTCTTTATATTTATACTCTCTACATACACTCTATCTATTATCTGTGACTGTGAATTGGTGCTTTCAACGGAGTTTGGGTGTTAGTAACCAATTTTGGCGCTAACACTACTCAAAATCAATTGAGTACCCGAGAGTTTAAAGGGAAACAAAAACTTCGAGTCAGACATAAAGCCTAGTATGAATAGATCCTAACATCTCAATCCATTTAGATACCTAGTGACACCACACCGCTTAGCGAAACATGTTTTCCCATTACTAGTATCCTAAAACCTTTTTTATAAAACCATATACCGTGCTCCTGCATCCACAATGGTTAAAACATAGCACTTCAAAATATTATGATGATATGTATACATAAACATTTTGGATTTTCCATCCCCAGTTTAATTGACTCCCTGTCATATATATATAGTTTCTAGGGTCAATATTAACATATTGGTTTTCATGGGCTTACTAATAACCTTTTTATAATTCATGGACACTTTGCCCTATTTCAGAGTTTTCATGGGATCACTAAGAACCTGTAGGCCCCTGCCAATTAACTTGATTAATTCATGGGTTCCCCTGAACCTGTTGGTCATTTCAATAACTCATCTTATATCCTAGTTTTCATGGGTTGACTAGGAACCTATGGATTACTCCAGTAACTCCCTTCTTAGCCTAGTTTTCATGGATTGACTAGGAACCTAGTGATGCCTCCCTTAACTTCTTTCTTATCCTAGTATTCATGGGTTGACTAGGAACCTCTTGACTGATGTCAATACTTAATCTGGATATAGTTTTCATGGGTTCACTATAAACCAATTGGCCCCTGCCAACCATCCTTAATACATAGTTTTCATGGGTTTACTATGAACCTGTTGGTTCCCCCCCAATAACTTCCTCATCATAGTTTTTATGGGTTTACTATGATCCTATCTCCCAGACAACTTCAAAGTTTAGGCATCCTATATTCTGGTCTCCCTGATTCCCTAGATGCAATTCTACCCATTCACGAGTTTAATAAATTTTTATTCACTACTAGGTTAAGCTAGTTGGTTCTTCTACCCCTTTATCCCCCAAAATACAGTTATGGGTTCTTTATCATGTGAATATATTCCTATTTGAAGAAGCAAATATAACAACTTAACAATACCACTCCTTTGGGTTTAATATCCTTGAAAACATTTACATATAAAACTTGGTTAATCCCTTTAACCTATACTTTTATCAAGGAAATACTTCTTCAAATTTACATACTTGAAATTATTTCAAACTCCTTTATTTAGCCATGGGTTTTCCTTTAGAAATGAGTTTGGTTTTAAAAAGCCTTTCGACACCTTCGAAATCTCGCTTTCGACCTCACAGGATGACCTCCTTGGAAAGCATTAAAACATATCTTCAAAACCTTAGGCTCCTTCCTTTGAAATACTTTAAAACATCTCTTTCGAAACCTTTCAACCTTATTAAAGTATTTTGATATAAGCATAGAAGCATAGCTTCGAAACCATTCAAAAATACCCCTTTTCGAAACCATTGAAGGTTACCCTTGTAAACCAATACCTTTCGAAGCCATTGGGTTTATATTTAGAATAACATTTCTGGGTCAAAGTAAACATATGCGAAAGCATCTCTTTGAAAACCATTCTTTATTTCATAAAAGTATTAGGGAAACTTGATGGTGTTGAAACCATCCTTTCGAAAGCATAAACCATCTAGGTAAAACAATTGAAGGTTGGCTTCGAAACCCCTTTCGAAACCATTACCTTCGAAACCCCTAACCCTTTTCGAAAGCAGTAGAAAGTGGCTTATATTTATAAAAACAAACAGTACCTTTTGACAGCATTGATGTTTTTAATACCATCGAAAGGCATCTAAACACAGAAGGGTTTCGACTTGGTCGAAACTACCCCTTCTGAAAGATTCAAATAAAAACTAAATAACTTCTTCAGAAGCTACTACTTGAAAAAAAAAGAAGGCAGCTCTCCTTCGAAAGCTTCTTTAGAAATACCCTTTCAAAACCATTGGTTTCGACTACTTCGAAACCCTTTTGTAAACAGGCAAGCGCTTTTCTTTTAAACAAAACAAAACAAAGGAACCAACCCCTACGGAAGCTACGTTTCGACACCCTACCTTCCACCTTTCTTCAATCCACTACGTACCAGCTAACTGATACCATGTGTATTGGTTTACTGGTTTCGACCCAAAAGGTTTCGACTAGGTTGGAGGCGGAAGCTCAAGGTCGAAAGGTCCCTCTAAAGGAGGCGGAACCTACTTTTATGAGAAAAAGGTTGTTTTTACCAAATAAAGTATACTTTTTTTAACTAACTTGCCCACTTGTAAACACTTGATTGGTTACAATAAACTTTCAAAATATTTTGCTAATATTTGCTTCATTTTCTCAGATCTAAAAACTAAACAACATTTAACAAATAAGCCCTTCCTATTAACAAAACAATTAAATCATTTAGGTCCTCCTTTCAAAATAATTTAATTCCCACACTAAATCACTTAGTAAAAATCCCCAAAATTTCCAGAAATTCACTTTAATCATGTTATCAAATATATCAAAAATTTTGACCCAAATTCGCAATATATTTTCCAAATAAATTTATAAACCCAAATAACCATATTTTCCTTTGAAAATTCATAACGAACTCTCCACGGCTTAGAAAATTATAAAAATTGAAACTCAACTCCAAAATCATGTTTCTCATAACATATAATTTTCCCATGGTATTTAAAAATCATTTTATCTCGGTTTTTCCCTAAAAAACCGTGCATATTCCTTTTTTAAACAATCTTGTTTAAACTGATAAATTATAAATCAAACATATCATCATCTAATATATCATAAAAACGAATTTACCCTTAAATCCGAAAACATGTGATTATAGAAATCAAAATAGAGATGTAGTGATTATTATTCACCTTAGATTGGATAAGGAAATTGGAGATTGATTTCTTCTAGCTTGAACCTAAGCTTTAGATTTGATTTTTTCCTTCTTCTCGTCTTCCTAATGGCCGGCTCCTTTTCTTCTTACGTTTTAAAATTTTTCTTGTGTTAAAATGAATGTAAATGATCCTAGGTAAATAGTATATGGGTGGGAAAACATCTATGTTAATTTTATTCTAATGCCCTTGTGTTTATTAGCTAACACTTATCGATTTATAATATAAGCTCATTCATTTTAAATAAGCACGGCCACTAATTTCACTAACCAACCTCAATCTCCTTATCACTCTACATTATTCTATTTAGTTTATTCTAATTAAATCTCCTGAATAATGTTATCAAAAATTAGGGGTGTTACAACTACCAAAGAACAAGAAAATTCTTTCGTTTCTGGTCTAAACAGAAGAAACGAGAAGCAGCCATAAAGTGGAGTGATAGTTGGAACCGTGAGAATCAATGTAGAAGGAAATACAAGTACTCCGCTGACCATAAGGCAACCAGCTATGAACTTGAACCAAGGAGCGAAGACCCCACAAGAGGACATGTTAATTTACCTCTCCGACTTAGAAGATGGAGAGCAATTTAACGACGGCAAGTTGGAAGGAAATGCTAATGCATTCGATAACACCAGGAATGTCCAAACTACCCCAATCAGGCCAACCGCAAGCCAACAGGATCCCAAGGGAGTGGCTCTTCCAAAGACAGGAGAGCCTAGGCTTCAGCCTAGTCACCAATACCGTTTGCAAAGCTAAACACTCGGTATAGTGACTGATAACCGACCCCCGGACTACCGGACATCAGAGGCATTTATCGTGGATATTGTCAAGCGAGTGTGGATGAGAATAAGAATAGAAGAGATGATGAGTGGGGATCCGCTCCAAGTCGGACCTCCTTCACTGAGGAGATCTTGAATGAGCGGTACCCAGAAAAGTTTAGTATGCCAACTATTCTGTCCTATGATGGAACAAAAGACCCAATACCTCATCTATACAAGTGCAGTTGGTACATGGACAAAGTGAATTCTTCGGATGTTGTTCGATGTAGATGTTTCCCAATTTTTCTTGAAGGGATTGCTTCCACGTGGTTCACTAGGCTTCTACCAAGATCCATCTCCACTTTCGACCAACTAGCAATAAGATTCCTTGATCAGTTCAAACTTCACACAGTGCAGCCTAAAGATGTGATGTCCTTGTCATGCCTATTCTAGGGATAAAATGAATCTCTGAAGTCTTTCATGAATTGGTTCAATACCGCACTGACAGAGGTAACCAATTCAAATGAGGATATGGTTTTCATGGCTTTGGTCCGCGCTATCCACCTCGAAACTGAGTTCGGAAAATGGATCAAAATGAAACAACCTACCACTAGGAAGGACTTCAACCGTAAGGTGAGTCAATACTTGAGATTGGAAGAGGCGCAAGAGTTAGAAAGGAAGTCTGCTAGCATGCAACCGATGAACATTGGGCAGAGTGACATGGAGATGAACCAGAACATAAATGCCTCTGGGACCGCTGAAGGAAGTGCAGGGAAAGACGAAAACCAAAAAAGGAAGAACCAAAATTCCAATAAAAGAAATGGTAACAATAAGCGACTTAAAGGCTTCAGGCCCAAAGATTGCACCCCGCTCAATGATACTCCAAAAAACATCTATCTCGCAACACAGGAGACACAGAAGTATAAAAAACCCCTAAGAAGGAAGCAACAGAACAACAACGGAGCTCGGGGAAGTTCTGTCACTTCCACAAGACGCATGTTCACAACATAAACGAGTGTCGTCATCTAAAGAACTTGATTGAAGGGCTAATCCGGGAAAACAAGATTCAGCAATACATGAGAAAATCGCAAAATCCTGACCAACTCATGGCTCCCCAAGCTCCTAGGGATAGAAGAAACCAAGCCGAAACCAGCGAAGAGGGATCTAAGCAAACTGACATGAGACTCATCATTGGAACGATATCTAGAGGACCACATCCCACATAAAGAAGTTGGGGAGAAATGGAGCAGTATGCGGGCTAGTTAAAGCATGCTTCGAAGGACTCGTGCCTCGCAATCGAAGATGGAGCGCCAGCCAAGCAGTACAAAATTTTGAATGATGATATAGTATTCCGAAATCGGTATACCGAAGGGATCGAAGCTCCAACTCTTGATCCCATGGTAATGGAAGTAGGGAACAGGCCCGTTGTGGTCCGACGAGTATTGGTTGACAACGGCAATTATGTGAATATTCTTTTCAAACATACCTTTGACCAGATGAAGATCAGCATGAAAGATGTATCTACATGCCAAACAAGAATCCAAGGATTCACTGGTGAACCCAAACAACCCGTCAGGACGATTGACTTGCCAGCAGAACTTGGGGAGGGCGATCGAAGAGTCACCGTCATCCAGACTTTCGTAAATGTAGATGAAACTTCCTTATAGAATGCCTTCTTGGGATGGCTCGCACTACCGGATTTCAGAATCGCTTTAGCCCAGTGGTGCCTTACCATGAAATTCTCAACGGCAAACGGAATCGGGGTGGTCAAAGGAGGTAAGTGTGCCGCCAGAGAATGTTACATTCCAGAACTACGCGAATCCAAAAAAAAGAAAAAGGGAAAAATATGGGGAGAACTCTCCACATTTACGAACCTGTCGAATAGCAAACTACAGAGTTGCCCCTGGCTTAGGGACCATAGCCGATCCTACAAGGCTTTGTACCTTAGAAAGAAGAGTTCAGGGGAGGATCGGGCAGCACTAGCAGAATTGATAGTGTCTGTTCCTGTTGATATGGATGACCCGACATGAGTCTTGAAAATTGGATCGCACCTTGGAAACAAGATGCGATTAGAACTCACCATATTCCTTCGTGCCAACTTGAATGTGTTCACTTGGACATATTCCGATATGTGTGGGGTATCGCCAGAAATTGCATGCCACGCGCTCAATATTGACCATAGGTTTACACCGGTAAAGCAAAAGAGGCGCAGCTTTGGCCTCGAGCGGTCCAATGCATTGATGGAAGAAGTAGACAAACTAATGGCCAATGGTTTTACCTATGATGTGACCTACCCCGAATGGGTATCTAACCCGGTTTTGGTCAAGAAGTCCAACAGGAATCAGTGAACTTGCATCGACTACTCAGACTTAAACAAAGCCTGCCCGAAGGATAGTTTCATGCTGCCCAGAATTGAACAGCTTGTGGACGGAACGGCTGAGCATGAATTGCTATCGTTTATGAATGCATACTCGAGATACAATCAGATCCTTATGCACAAGCCCAAGAAGGAAAACACCAGCTTCATCACCGACCTAGGATTATACTGCTATAGGGTAATGCCATTCGGTTTAAAGAACGTAGAGTCAAACTATCATAGATTAGTAATGCCATGTTCAAGTGTCAGATCGGAAAAACCATGAAGGTCCATGTGGATGACATTTTGGTGAAATCACGAGTACCAACCAATCACCTAGATAATCTCGCTGAAATGTTTGAAATGCTCTAAAAATACGGAATGAAACTCAATCCACTCAAATGTCACTACGGGGTAGCCTCCAGAAAGTTCTTGGGATTCATAGTGAGCGCTAGAGGCATTGAAGCAAACCTAGAGCAAATAACTGCCCTACGAGAAGTTCAAGCCTCAAAGAACAAGAAGGAATTACAAAGCATGAAGGGGAAAGTCACAGCGCTAAACCGATTCATCTCGAAAGCCACCGACAAATGCATATCGTTCTTTGATGCATTAAAGAAAGGAAAGAAGGACTTCGAATGGAATGAGGCTTGTCAAACCACATTTAAAGAATTGCTACGACGCATGGAAGCCCCACCAATCCTATCAAAACCAATGGACGGAGAGGACTTGTTCATCTACTTAGCAATCTCACCTCACGTGTTGAGTGCTGCCCTTGTGTGTGAAGAAACTAAGATTCAGCGACCCATATACTACATTAGCAAGCGATTCACTAGAGCCGAGAAAAATTATCCGAAATTGGAAAAGCTATCGTATTGCGCATTGATCTCATCTAGGAAGTTACCACCGTATTTCCAGGCACACCCGATTAAAGTACTGACTGATCAGCCTCTGAAGCAAGTATTGTATCGACGTGAAACTTCCAGGCGACTCCTCAGATGGAATATCGAATTGAGCCAATATGATATCACTTACCATCCGAGAAGGGAAATTAATGGGTAAGCGCTAGCAGATTTCATCACCGAGTTTACCATACGGGACGATGAGGAAGAAATCCTGTCGAAAATAAAACACAATGGAAACTCTTCATTGACGGTGCGTCTAACAACCTCAGCTCGGGGGCAGGGGTGGTGCTTGAAACCCCCGAAGGATGAGCCGTTTGCTACGCCCTACGCTAGGAATTCCCTACAACAAATAACGAGGCGGAATACGAAACATTGATAGCAGGTCTGAAAGTTGTGAAGGAACTCGGAATAAAGTCCGTTCACATCTATAGCGACTCTCAACTAGTCGTCTACCAGGTGAAAGGTGAATACTAGGCTCGAGGGGAGAACCTTCCCCGTATCTATCTAAAGCACAAGAGTTCCTGAAAGACATCGAACACTACACCGTAACTCACATCCCGAGGAAAAAACATGAAGGCTGATTACTTAGCCAAACGGGCCAGCTCCGGAGAAGCTCAATTGTTTGGACTATTCCCGGTTGAGACCCAGACTACTCCAAGTATAAGCGAAATGGATATCAGCTGGATTTTTGAAAGCACTGTTGAACTAGAAACGTGGATGATGCCAATCAAAGACTGTTTGCTTACAGGAACCCTTCCTACAGATAGAAACCTGCAGAAAAAGCTTCTCTAGAAGGCAGCGTGATTCATAATACAGGATGGGTTACTCGACTGAAGGGGGTTCTCTACCCCCTTGTTTAGATGCATGACCGACGATGAAGCTCGGCAGATCCTGAAGGAAGTTCACGAAGGCGACCGGGGAGACCATACTAGGAGGCAAACCCTTGCAAAGAAAATCCTCCGGTATGGATATTTCTGGCCATTGGTAAATCGCAATGTAGCAGATTACGCCAGACGGTGTGATCGATGCCAAAGTAAGCAAGTTTAAAAGAACTCCCTTAACAGAGCTAACGCAGTTGGTCAGCCCATGGCCTTCACAATATGGAGAAATTAACCTAACTGGCGTATTGCCAATAGCTAAAGGATGGGCTAAATATGCCATAGCTGCCGCTGACTATTTCACAAAATGTGACAAAGCGGAACCACTGGCCACCATTACAATAATGAAAGTTATTAGTTGTGTTACTGAAAACATCATTTGCAAGTTTGGCGTGCTATAAAAAATCATCACTAATAATGGAACCCAATTCGAAAGCGCCAATTCAAAGACTTTTGCAAATGTTTCTGAATTGAGAAAAGCTTTTCCACATTCGCTCATCCACAAGCAAACGGGCAAGTGGAAGAAATAAACAAGATCGTCAAGTCCACTATCAAAAAGCGGCTGACTAAAGCTAAAGCAAATTGGGTTGATGAACTTCCACTCGCACAATGGGCCTATAGAATAACACACAAAGCAGCAATCAGGCATACCCCGTTCGCTTTGGCATATGGTTTAGAAGCAATTATCCCTGTAGAACTAGAAGCCCCCTCCCATTGAAGATAGAATTTCAATCAAAGGAAAAACGGGCAGCTCCTACTCGAGCCGCTTGATATGAATGACGAAAAGAGGGAAGAAGCTAAACTGAGACCGCTGCTCACCAAAAAAGGGTCGCACGGTACTTCAACTCCAGAGTTCGCAACCAAACGTTCAAAGTGGGACACCTCGTCCTCAAAAGAGTCTGTCCCATACCGGGAGCCTCCGGACCGAACTGGGAAGTGCCATATGTGATCAATCAAAAGCTGGGGGACGGAACTTTCAAACTGACAACCGTGGACGGAATCCAAATTCACCGAGCATGGAACAACAAATCGTTGCGTCCTTACTTTATTTGAAACTATCTTATGTACTTTCTATTTTTCAGCAAATAAGCTACCTCGGAACGACGGGGGCATTGTAAATAGGCAGAATTTGCCCAACCTTTCTTAATAAAATTGCTTTGCGTTCTTAACCAATAAAACTGCATTCATAAAAGTAACATGTTGGGTCGATGGGGTCAAATTGGCTCAAAACCATTTAATCGCTGCTTGAGATAGTGAAATGAAGCTCAAGTATGCCCTACTTACCCGCCAGGTCGACGGAAGAAAATCGACTCAAACCCTTGGATCGGCAGAACCCGATCCCCGCCTTCTAAGAACCGGTGTTGCTCCAGAAGCACCGAGAGGGCTCAAATCAAAGTCGCGCATCCCATAAGTCGTGCACTAAATTTTTGAGCCATGGAATCACGTTTGTGAAAGCATAAACTCTTCACATTGCCCGAAGACTGGCAACGTCGAGAAGTTCCGAAACCGCTCTGGATCGACGGGTCATATCGATCCCGAAAGCAGCGCATGCCTTAAGTCGCGTGCACTTCTAAAAGCCACGCATTTCATAAGCCGCGCATACTTTTAAAAACTGGTATTTCCCCGGTGATACCGGGAAAACCTGTCCATTGCAAGAATAATAAGAATCAACCCACTCCCATTATCGGGAGCAACGAGGTTGAATCCAAAAAAATCAAAATGCTGCAAATCGGTAGAAAATTCCAATTATTGAACAACAATAAATCTATAATTAAGCCGTTCAAATCATAAGTTCCCAAGGATAGGAACCATAAAGCAAGTCTAATTTCTGCAGGTGCCCAATGGTAAATAAAGACAATAGTAAACAAATACTTAGATCAACCGGTCGTTTGTCAGGTGTTCGAAGTAAACAGCCCCGTGAACTGGGGGGCACATGCCGATACTTAACCAAAATAATCAAAAACATAACACTTCACAATTCTGTTACTCCAAACAAAGAATTTTAGCAGTAATCACAGGACTAGATAAAACAAAATAGCAGCAAATGAAATTGACATAAGTGCATGAAACACAGATAAGTAGACAAGTAAAATTACGATCAAAATGTCAACATTATATTACTTATAATATTTTGTGTACAAAGTCAAAATGTGGGGGCCGTACTCACACAATATTGGCCAACAAAAGAAAAATATAGATGCCACAATAAATGCAGTAAGTGCAGACTCTGCACTTGAACAAAACAAAACAAAATATCTCGAAAATAAGCTCCATTGCCATCCGGACATCTTAGCACCTCTTTCCGCCACTCCCTTATCCGCCTTTAGTTGGAAGTTTTTACTTAATTTCAGGATTCCAGCTAGGTGTAGTGTCGTTGCCGGTGATATCAACTATCTCCTCGGAGCTGGCATCTCCTCCCTGCTCTCCAACTTTCTCGGAGGACTCCCCTTTTGTCTTGCGCTTTTAGGATTTGCGATGGCTCTTCAAGGATTTTATCGCTTCAACCTTTTCTTTCTTAACAGCGACCAATTGCTGTTCGGATTTACGTGGCTGCTCAATCTGGACCTCTGCTCTCAAGCTTTGGCTGCCATAAAATCGCCCTCAAAAAATACATAAGGGTCATCCAAGCCATGCAATGCAGCGATCTTCTCAGACTCTGGCCCCCACTGCGAACCAGACAAAGAAACAACAGTCGGAGCAGCTATAGAGACAAATACTAAGGTGGTTAAAACAGCAACGGGTCCGGTCATCGAAGAAACCGGCGAATCAACTGGTAAGGGGGACGAACCTATAAGATCAAATATGAAAGCATTAAGTTTGTCTTGTTCTTGCGACGTGAGCTAGAAATTCTTAAACTCGGGAGAAACAAGAAGGTTACCTGCATCAGAGTAGTGGACAAGAATGTCGATCTCATATTCACCGCCTTCTCCTTCTTTTGATGGTTGCACATTCTATGGAGAAGCTTCAGCCTAGAACTCGCCAATTGATCGTGAGGCTGTCTTGATGATTCGCTATGTCCAAAAATAAGGGGCTCCGACAACGTTTTGGCAGTTGTAGTCATGGCCATATCGGCAACTTCCTGTTCCTTTTCAATTCACAGGATCTCTTGGCCTTCAATTGGTGCTTTCTTTGACTCCTAATTAAGGTAGGCATCCTCTAACTCCCGCTCAGCATAGACATCCTAGCTATCTTGGAAACAGGTCAGAATTTCCTCCCAAACCACGTCGAGAGTGCGTGGGAACTTAGGGCCCAAATAATTGAGACTCCCCCGATGCAACAGGGAGTTGACATAGAAGTTTAAGATGGTATCGTCCATCTTCTCCATTTTCCTCTCAAAGGTGTCCTATAGATCCAAATAATCCGCCTTAATGGCAGCCTTTTCAACTTCAACACGAGTTTTGTCAGCACTAAGCTGCGCAACTCTTTCTTGGAGTAAGGCAATCGTCTGGGCTTGATCGAAGATGGTCTTATCACGGGGCATCACGATCCCTTCATACTCCGCGATTGTTTTGTTATGCCCTTCAACAATCTTGTCGTGATCAGCAATAGTCTTCTTCTGGGCTTCAATAATCATGTTGCGAGCTTCGAGCTCCTCTTTCAACTTGACTTTGTCCGCATGGGCCTTCTTAATTTCATTTTGGAAGATGATCTCTATTTTCGCATGGGCCTCTTTCAGTTCTTTCAGTAAGCTGGCGTTATTCTAACTCTCCTAGAGCGTCGTGCCCCTTTCTCATACCAGTCATTCAATTTTGGCGTCGCATTCTCCCAACACCTTCTTGAAGTCCTCCTTCTCCGATTCAAAGGAGAGGATCTCTTGGTAATTATTGCGGTTTGTATAAGCCAGCTGCTTGCATAGTTTTCCATCCTTCGGCTTGCTCTAAATCACTTTGGATCGCTTGAAGGTGAGGCATATAGGAATCTTTGCAGACTAGGCAAAGGTCGCAGTCAAACTTATCTCCTTTTAAAAACCACTCGTGGAGCACTGCTTCAAGTCTAAGAGGACCGGATGGAAGAATGTAAGCCGATCTCCGATGAGGGCACGAAGAACCACGGGCAAGTGCCATGTGGAACGATGGAACTTGTGATGAAGACGGAGTCTGAATGGAGGAAACTGGGATTTCAAGATCGACGGAAGCTAGGGTCGGGGCAAAGGCCTGTTGCGTAGAAGGATGTGAACCACGATCAACCTTTGACTTCTTAGATGGTTCCTCATGCTCATCAAGGGTTTTTTTCTCTTTTCATAGCCACCTTTATACGTCCGACCCTGTTCCCTCCCATCCCGATGACAAGCTTCAGCCTCCAAGTCCTTCCGCTTTCTCCATTCCTCCTTTGTCTTGCGAGGCTGATGACGGCTTGTGGATCGTTTTGACCAACGTTGTGAATCGGTGAATTCCTAGGGATCGTCATAAAGGCCACGTACTCTCATGGTACCTGACATAAAGAATAAATAAAAAGATTTAGTAATAGAAAATAGGCATGAATAATGTATGTGTAAGTGAATGTGACCCTAGTGAAACGTGTAATGTGTCTGCATGGGCCTAAAATGACGTCACAAACCAGATCGGGCAGCCATTGCGGTAGAAATCGGACTAATTTCGGCTGGAACATTGCTCGGGCGAGGTGACATCTCTTCAAATTTGAAATCTTCCCCCATGAGTTCGTCAATATCCACGTAGACGTTGCTCAAATCCCAGAAGTCTGCGCCGGCATCTTTAATCGGGGAATCCGGACGTCGCTCGGCTACCGGCGGAGCATCTTTATAGCGGATCTCTCAGTGAGGCGAATGCAAAAGAATGGGACTCATCCCCGGAGTCTCGTCACACGATTCAGAGTCTTTATCACTAGAACCTACATCAAAATCATCATCGCTAGAGGAGGAACCATAGCTATTGCTACTCTCAACTTCACCCTCCTCTTTTTCTATTGGCACTGCAGCCTTGCCTTCTCATTGCTTGAACTCTTCTTTCCCTTCCTCTAGAATCGGGGACATTTTGGCCGAATAGCTGGCCACAGTGCAACATCTCTTCTTTCATGAGTCTCTCCGGCTGACTCGCCAGACAAGCCCTCCTTTCTTGAAAAACTCCCTCTTCAAAACCATATGACGAAGAAGTGGAGCACGTTCATATTCTGGAGCGGGAAGGAGACGGAACTTCAACAGCTATGGCATATCTGCTTGGATGAAACAGCCCAAACCGGAGCAAATTTTCATCTGTTAGCAGAAATCTAACCAATCTCTCCCCGGCATCTACAACCTTCGGAGTATGGAAAATTCGGTCGAGCGATAAGTCATTATTTGGCTTTGGAATAACTGCAGGAAGCATTTGACTTATTATAAACTCCATAGCGACATTTCAAAATTCAATGAGTAAATAAGAGAACTTAACCCCCGTTGTCCAAAGGAGATTGAACCCTTCGGGACATCTAATGAAGAAGTACTGAGTCTTGAATTAGAACAAATTACTTTGAAGCTGTAACACGATCTTGCGATTCCTCTGGGCCTCAATGACAACAAGGGATGGACACTCATCTCTCCTCTTAAACGAGAGGAAATATCTCAACTCGTCGAAACTCGGAGCACGGTTAAATGTCCGCATAAATAGAACGTGTAAGCAAGTCAAGATTGCATACCCATTAGGATGAATTTGGAATGGGGAAATTCCCAATTTCGAAAGAGTTTTTCTCAAGAAGTCATTGAAGGGAGACACTGCTCTGTTTAGGCACATATACCGATGGTAAGCAATGTATCTTGGAGGTGGCGAATGGGAGAATTCATTCTTCTCCGGCAGGCGCACGTCATCCTTCGGAATGCCATGTTGCAAGCAAATGTTATGCAAAACCTTGGCAGAGATTACGGAGGAAGATGTTTCCAGCGGGTTAAGAAGAACTTTGAAATTCGGCGGAGTCCGGTCCACAACCGGACCGACTGGGACTAGCTGACCATATACAGGCCGCGAAGCGAAAGAGGAAGGGGCGACAAACGATGATTTGGCTTCTGAAATTGCTAGACTTCCTCCATTGGACTTACGAAAAGAAGATAGATACTTTATTCTATACAACAGGACTTGCGTCCGAAGCGGTCAGGTAATTCAATCTTTAACTAAAAACTCCCCTATAACACATGTATTCCAAAAGAATATCGATTCACACTGACACGTCGAATTTCAAGTGTATACCGGGCAAGTGTAGTGTATTATCTATGGGGGGTGAGCTCGGTGCCCTAAATACTACAAACGCTATATCTCGTGCAGATAGTTCGCTTATGGTAGAGAATGGTAATGGCTTTCCATATAATTTTTTGAAATTACTCCATCTACACTCACCCGTTATCGATCAACGATCGATAATGGATCCGTTGTCTGAAGTGACACGGAAAGCTCTTCCCAGTATAGGTACACCGAGTGTGCAAGACACAAGACCATTCTGAATCCTTCGGAAGTCGACAACAACATAAGCTGCTTGTAAGACGCTATTATATGCCGTTATCCCCCTCTGGAAGGGTTAAAACCAATTCGCGATGCATCATGTTGTATCGGCAATGTAACTTAGTACAAGTCAATTTTGATTCTATGGATGAAGACAGTGAAACATGTCAGGCACTGGGGCAAGGCCCGAGTGTCATTCCGTGGAGAACTCAAGACTCGATTTACTATCTTCTTCCATAAAATCAGAATCAACTTAGACTTTCTACTATAATCATCACCACTACAACGCCATCGTCAAATTGCTAAACAAACGTCAGAATCAGCATTACCCACCATGAATCAAGAGTTAGAAGGCAAAGATTGTCAGAGCTTTCAACCCAGCGATCCAAGCAAGGAGGGTCGGTGGCGATCCAAGAAAGGAGATGATGGAATTAGGGTTTGGTCGGCGGTGATCCAGAAAGAGGTAGGAACAAAGTTGAAGCAATGACGTGCCTTCAATGGATCAACGACGAGAAACTCCGGATGTAGATGATCAACAAAGATGGTGGTGCGGTTAGATTTAGGGATCGTTCGAGAATCGGGTCGAATCGTAGAGGATAGGTTTGGGTCATAGAAAGAAGATGGGATTGAGGTCATGGATTAGCTCGGGGTAGTTAAATAGGATATTACACGAGAAAAAAGCCTAAGTCATTGGCTCGCCAGCGATCCATCAGCGATGAATCGCTAGCGATCCATAGAATCATGTGTGATCAATCTCAAATTTAGCTAGCGAGATCCACATGCTGCTTCAAGGTATTCTAAAAGTTATGGGGTAAAACTTGGTCTGTTATGACAAGCAATGATAGTTCAGGTCAAAACATAACGAGCAACTGAATAGCCAAAGTCAAATTCGTGTGGCCCTGACACGATTACTTGAACCTCACCAAGCAGAAACTGGAAAGCAATTACTTCCAGAGTATGCCTTGTTTTCAACGAAGGCTTACTCTGGAGGGCAAATGTTATTTGGGTTTTTAACCCAACAGAATCCAAAGGAAGTCGGAACAACTTGGTCGAGTCAGAGTAGCCCAAAAGCCAACAAAAAAGTGTAGAGCAACTAACCAAGAGAAATCGAAGGAATGGAAAGTGAAAATACGCAAAGGTGATGGATCACTAGCGATCCATCATCTACGATCGCTAGCGATCCATAATCTTGGCTTGAGGATTCATGAATTCACTGGCATCATGGTCCAATGGGTATTCTAAGGACAATGGCTAAGTTTGATGGTATTACGAGTTAGTTAAATCGAGAGGCAAGCATTCGTCTAGTTCAATCAGCGGTCTAATGCAACCAGTATGCAGATCGTCATCAAAACAAGGCAATATGCTACGAAATTACATAGAGGACAACAACATGAGAAAATAAATGCACCCCAGAAGACAAAGTCCAGAAATCAATTAAGTACATGGATCGCTAGCGACCACACCATTTCACTAGATCGCCATGATATTTAAGGTAGAAGGTAAGGGGAAGTATCTCAAGCCATTAGATCGCCAATGAGCCAGAAGCTATGGACCACTAGTGATCCATCAAGTTAGCTCGGTTCATGATGAAACTTGCAGTGCGTCTTCCTACGGTCATTTGCAAGCATCTGGCAAGAAGGCCTAGCCCAATAGCTCTCCAACCACTATAAATACTCACCTATCTGCAACATAAAGGGGATCCTCTGGACTGGCTGCTGGAACTCTATGGAAACCTTTTTCACTCTTCTCCTCCCTCACAATAGTCATCCAAGGAGTTCACTATGATTCTCCAGTGAACTCTAGCATTGGGGACTTAGTCTAACTTAGGATATTCAACGACTTTGTAACCCAATTCACCTTGTAACAGCAATCAATCAATAATAAAAGTTATAAAGTGGACATAGGCTTCATTAGCAGCCAAACCACTATAAAAATCATCTTTTCTTCTTACTATTTATTCTCTTTTTTCATTTATTCTCTTCATTATTGCTCTGTAAGAACATGGCTGGTGCTTTCACACTCAATCCAAGGCGTTGATCCATTTTTTGGGTTAACATTATATATTAAAGCACACCTTGTAGAATAAATAATTACTTTGATAAGTTGTATTGTTGAAATTATATCATATACATTTAGTAGTGTTATATATTTATAAGATGAAAATGTGTATTAAATTGGTAATTGACATTTGTTTGTTTTATCGGATGGATTTTTAGCGATTTTGACTAGTCCGAAAATCTAAGTTGTCGCAGTTACGGTCATGGTTGACATTGATGTATGTTGTGGTGTTAATACATATGTGTTATTTGACTTGACCCACTTTGCAAATTTTGACAAATGGACCGGTGTAACCTTAAGACAGTTTCGGAGGGGTTGACTGTGACATATGTTACCATTATATTTTGGATATGATATCACTTACTAAAAGACTCATGTGTTATATTCATTTACATTTCCCAAAGCAGCTTGAGGATGTAAAGATTAGATGTTATTAGTACCCAATAGGTTTTGGAGGATATAAAGGAGGCATTCGATTGATATTATATAGCTTTGCATTGACATGTACATAAGTTGTATTATTAAAGTGTTGTGTATATTTATTCCGGTACTGTGATTTATTGATTGTAATTAGACATAATGATTTGTATATTTCATCTGGACACCACTATATATTAAATGTATTATATATTATTTCGCTTCCAATATCCGATTATGGGTTTGTTCATATTTATTTTATTTTTGCATTGTTTTGTTCTGAATCCTCGTGCAATTGCTATGTGACAATATTGTTTAAACTAAGTAAAATTTTAACTACTAATGCATTCAGTGTCAACATAAGGGAATAAGTATGACGAATCACCCATTATAGTCCCATTCTCTGTACTATTAGACAATAGTGCTTTAGTATTAGTCTTTGGAAGTATAGGTACAAGGAGGGGAGTTACACCAACCACTTCGAAAAGTGCTTTAAACTACCTTGTATAGGACTTCTCCCAATTCCTCTCAATGGGTAGGGAAAAACTTGGAATTAAATCCCTCCGGGTTAGGTGCCTTTTCTCATGAATACTAAACACCCGTCCTTTACCTTAACCAACGTGATTTGTGTATTTAAGTGATTTTTTCACAATCAGACATAAGCACCTTACATATGATGTTTGGGGAATCTGTAATAACCTACCCCTCATTGTATAATATGGGGTAATAATCAACCATTTCCTTGCATACTTGCAATTCATTTTTTATGACAAATCCAGTTTCTTTGGTTATCAAAAAAGTACTCTTTGTTTTTCCTCCTGTTCCACATTTTTGCATGAAAAAATATATTTGAAAGAGTTAGTGATATGCCCTAGAGGTAATTATGTAATTTATTACATATATCTAATTATATAGTTAATCTAAGGTGTTTATTTTTCTTTATATACTTTGTTATATTATGATAAAATTAATTTAAGGTATATAATAAGAAAAACCTTTAATAAAATGTTATGTTATTATAGTTGCAAAAATTTTCAATTGTAAGTAATTAATCACAAATTAAAATGACATTTTGTTTTAAATATTCCCGATCAAGATGCTTCGATAAAAGGATACCGATTCATCCTTTGAGACCAGAGTGTGTAACGCTCCCTACATGTTGGCCAGTGTATTACTCATAGCTACTTGGGAACTAAGGGGTTATGGTGATTGGATAACTATGGAATGACTCATTTGACCATCTCCTATTGGTTGATAATAACTAAGTGAAATAAGAAACCTCAGTATGACGATGTTGCACAGTTCCTTGGACTTGGAATATAGTGGAACTTCAATGTGAATACTCTAATTTGATTATTATTAAATCATAGCAAGGCAATCCATCAAGCGAATATAGTTAGGTCTGAGTTGAAGCATTGGGAGTGAAACACTATTCAGTAGAGAATTTGTCCCCTAAATTGTATCAGGTTAGTATCACAGTCAACTGTAGTCAACTCTAGGTCAAAATCTCTGGCAGAGTACTACGGTTAATAATAAGTGTTATTATTGAACCAAGGACTTTGTTTTATGGACTTATCGAGTTAAGTATGAATATTATTATAATTTTGACCGATACAAAATTAGATATATCCAAAAGTGATATAGTTTTTTTTGAAAATCCACCTTTTCGACCATCAGAAGTCGATACTAATACATCCATGGTCACGTGCCGAGCATCCGAGTGCTAGAAAGACATATCTTATGGATATTTTAATGACAACTATTGTATAAAAAATTCCAATTTTGAACCACAAAATTTTCAAAATGATCACCAACCTTCAAATCTTGAAAATAGGATTGAAATGATTTCGTCTTTACTTGAACTCTCTACACAACAAAATTAAAGAATAAATGATTTGTGTAATTCATATTTATGCAACTAACAAGTCAAAGTTTTCAAAAATAATCAAAATTTGAATTCACTTCAAAATTCAAATGATTTCGAGTATAACCCTTGCCAATTCAATTTTGAACTTCAAAATAAATTTCAAAATCGAAACGAAAATGGAAACAACTGTTTAAATGATTTTGGCAATGGGGATTGTTTCAATGATGGTGAAATTCACAAAGATCACACGGATTTGTTGTTTGAAACATATATGAAACAACATGAGAAACAAAATCAAATCCCAACGTGTGACGAGTCAAGTGATAATCCATCTTTTACCAAAATTGACGATTTCAAATTACATCTTTTGAAATTGAAAACGACAATCTTAATGAAGTTGTTGAAAAAACGGTAATTGAGTTGGATTTCAATTCTTTTGAGGGTGAGAAACTCGGTTTAAAATTCGATCTTCCTTTTTCCGATTTCGAAAATTTGAATACAACAACTTTGGATTTTGAACTTGATATATGCAATGAAGTGAATAATTCAACAAAGGAAGATGAATTTTGTGAACACAATTTCTTTGGACTTTTCAAAGATGAGTTGTTGAATTCCGAAAGGGAAAATTTAAATCACCGTTTTGATTTTTAAATCAATAATTCTGAAGTAGTTTTCAATGATAAGTTTGAATTTCAGTTTGGTGAAAATAAGCTTGAATTTCAACCAATTGTTTTATCAAACCCGAAAATCACCAAAAATAAAAAAACTCACACGATTTTTTATAAAACGACATTCGTTTTCCCAAATCAACATTCAACTTTGAAATCTTTTATGGTTTGGTTTTCTGGGCTTAAGCTATGTCTCTCATACTTGACGAGACAAATGAATTGGTCTTTGGAAGACCTTTTCATTTATTCTTTAACAGTATATTTTCTAATGTCTTGTAAATAATAATCATTTTATTTTCATGTAAATATAGGTCATATTTTTATTTAATTTTTCTCCTTTCACTTAGGTTGACTGTGGGGACACAGTAAAAATCAAGTGTGGGGGGAGTCTCATCTTCATTTTTTATTTTTCATGGTTTATTTTTTTGCATTTTCTTTCCAAAACTCAAAAATTTGAAAAAAATCTCAAAAACAAAAATTTCATTTTACCCTTTAGATTTACTTTTGAAAAAAACACTATAGGATAAATATATGTTTTTAGTTATTAAATTGAAATTTCTGAAAAATTATTTCTCTCAAGAAAAATAAAAATTAAGTTTGGTTACAAATAACGATGGTTTAACTAGTATATAGGAAGGTTCATACGTGTTAATTATGAAGTATATCCTAATTGAAAATCTTTGTTTAAAAAAGTGGTGGATTCAAAGAATAAAATATAACATTTTTTATCTTCTAAGTTAAATGGTGCTAAGATGATTTTGCAATACTCTCTCTAAAAAAAGGTTTTTATAAAAATAAGAAACATCCAGAGTCATGTGTTCACACGCAAGCATGTACACTCGCCATGTTATGTACCCTTCTCAAGTAAGTCCGAAAGGCGGTGCATGATCGGTATATCTGGCCTCAGTTTATCTGAGTTAGGTGTATGTATATAATTTTTTTTATTAATAATGCCTACAGTCTATAGGTGTACACACTTGTGTGTTCACTCGCCAAGCTCTGTATTCCCCTCACGTAAGCCCGAAAGGCATTGCATGGGTAACATATCTAGGCTCAGTTTTCTGAGTTAGGCATATGTAAATATTGTTAATATCACTAAAATTTTCAAACAAAGAGATAGTAAGCAATTGAAATCCAAGCACTATTTTCACTTATTTGATTTACCGTGTTATTCAAAAGAAATGAAAATACCACTTTGATAAACTTTGATAATCAACTAAGGGTCTATTTCATAGTTACTTTATGTTATCAACCAAAACAACTAGCCAAACTAGAGTCTATTTGTTATGATAACTTAGTTTTTATTGGAAATTTTGACAAGTAAAATGACTAAAATTTCATGATGATGACCAAATCTTATATTTAACTTTGTGTCGATTTAAAAGTAAATCCTTCATTTGTAAATATTTTCAAAAACTTGCATTCATATCTTTGTAAATAAATCTTGCATTTAGGAATTTTTCATTTCGCATTTGGATTTTGTGGGTAGTATCCGCTGAAAACCCTCACAAGACAACACTCGTCGTACTAGGGACACCAAGAGGTTTAACAGCTTGTTGCATACGCTCAATGCAATCGTGCTCCCTACGAAAACGGATTTATCTTAGTTTTAGTTTATTCGAGGACGAATAAAAAGATAAGTGTGGGGGTATTTGATGTGCATGTAAATGTGCATATTTTTACTTCCATATTTAATCTAATTTAATTAAATAAATGAGCATATAGGGTGTTTTAACATGTTTAAACCAAAATTCAAATTATTTTCAAATCATTTTATATTCATCATCATATAGGGGCAAAATGGTCATTTTTGTGCATATATTAATTTGAGAATATTTATTCGTGCATTTTATTTTTATTTGTAGGAATTTGAATGGAAATATGAAGGGGTCTACATGAAAATATGCATGCACAAGAGAAACAAGCAAATGAAGATGAAAATAATTCATTTCATGAATCATTGAGGACCCCACCTACCCACTTACCATGATGTACAATTAGAAGCTAATGCACATGCTAATGGCCATTAAAGTTACATGCACACTTAATGGAGGATTATCTCATGCAAATGATAACTAGGTGGCCACACTTCCTCAAGGGAAATTTGGATAGTTTCCAAAAATATGATTAGGCTTTCCAAACATGTATAAATACCCCATATGTTCATGTAATCAATCTCTTAGCCTCCTTTGAGCCTCCTCTTTAGTTAGTTTAGTCTGAGGCTCAAAAATAAATTACAAACTCTCTTTTCTTTTTTATAGCTACTTAGCCATTTTCTTCTTTCATGTAACTTTCTTTTTATGCAATTTTACTTCATGTTCTTTTATTTCATCTTCTTTACTTTATGCAATTAGTGCAGTTTTTATTTCATGCAAGTAGATTAGATTTTATTTTAGTTTAATTAGTTCTCTTCTTACTTTGCTTTCATTTTCCTCTTTTTTGTTTCATGTTGAACTCTACATTTGTTGAAATGATAACAAATATGAGAGGCTAAACCCCTTCAATTTAGGGGTAATGAAGCTCTTTTAATCATGTAGATTCAACATTTTGATAACTTTTGATCACTTTTTGTGCTTAATGGAAATGTTTAATGTGGTTAAACTTTTTTGTTTTAGCTTTGAATTTGATAGCCTATGTTATTGACACCAAATAGGCTATGCTTAAACAAACAAAAACAAAAATTATCTCTTCATCTATATATGATTATGGTAATGAAGTGAATGTTAAAATCAAAATTTGAGGGTCTATATTTCTAATCAATAGTTAATAGATCATGCTTAGAATAGATTTTATTTTCAAGTTCATTGTCATCTTCATTAGAGTTAAGAAGTGGTTTAGTGGGCATGTTAAAGTTTGTTGGTTTATATTGGGCTAATTAATAGCACAAATATTCCATACCTATTGGTAAACATATCAACTAAATTCACTATTGACCAAAAGAGAGATCATAATTTCATTTTGTTGATTTATGTGATCATGAGAACGAATTCACCTCTAAATTGCCTTCAAACTCTCATATTTTTATCCATTCTAGCTTTTGTTAGTTTTTATATTGTTTTAGCTTAACACAATCTCAAATTCTTAGTTTAATTTGATTGAATAGAATTTTTAAAATCAATACAATTCCCTGCGGATCGACCCATACTTGCCACGTACTAACATTGTACGCCGTGCGCTTGTAGTTAATTTTTAATTTAAAATTTTTCGGCTATTTTTCTAATCCGATAGAGATTTGGTCATTAAACATGTTATATTGTTCACTTAGTCTCTAGAAGTCATAAAAGTATAATAGTATTGGATAAAAACAAAAGCTATAATAAATAAGATAGTTTTGACAATTATGGTCAACGTACATATATTATATATATCAACATATAACGGCGAGAAATGAAAATTTTTATATTTCAAAATAAAAATAACTACCAACCACCTATTCATTTCAAACGACTTTCTACTCTTATATAAGTCTATTTCTTCCAGAAAACTCATTTAACATTTCATTCTATACTCTATTTTCATTCTCAAACATATTTTCACAAATATGTCTTCTCCACATCAAAAACTATGTGATTATCTCGAACAAACCCTCCAATCTTTCATAGATATTCTCTCTTTTATCCTATGAAATCGAAGACCCTTAGAATTGAGTCAAATGCAGATGATAAAATAATTAGATAAGAATTTTGATGCTATATGATGGATGATTTCTTTCCTAATCAAAGACGAACCATCCAACAATCCAGAGTGCACCATCAATAAGGATAGTGAAGATTAGGCTGCCATTAAAGCAAATCCAATATTTGGGGCAGATGGTTGGGTTGAAGTTCCTCGAAACGTCTAGTTATTAGCTTTGAATTTAATATGTAAATATATTTTTATATATATTCTTAGGAATTTATTAATGAATACTTTTGATTGGTTTAGATTGCTTGACATTGAATGTTTGACTGGGTTTGATTGTACAAATTGTATGTTTTAGTTTGGTTTGATTTGAAATTGGATTGGTGTGTATTGAATTCCATTAGTACAGTTCAAAAAATTACATTAATAAAATTTGCTTTATCATATATCATCATGTTTACTAGCATATCATATATCATTATAGATAAATAAGAATTTACTAATGAACTACATAAATTATAACTATCTACATAGATAAATTTATGCAATTGAATAAACAAATTTGTTTATCAACAAGAATTTACTAACGAACTGAATTAAGATTGATAAAGAAATATAGAATATACTTTGTAATAATTTTTTAGCATGTTGTCAATTTAAGACCCATGCAAGTGTCAAAAATTATACAACTACTTAATGCATGCGTAATTTGATTATTTAACTATTTATTTGCCTGAAACCGTGTATTGTCTTCTTTGAGTTTTGAACTCCAAAGTGATACACAAATATGGGTATTTGATCCATGTTAGATCACATACAAATGTTGTATGGTGAACAGTCATGTTCGAATAGTGACGACCTACGTTTTTCTTATCGAAGGATCGTAAAATATTATTTTAAATTCACATTGGGTCGTATGATGCTATAACTTTGGGAAATGTTGATAAGTGACATTTCTAACCTTTGGAATTTTAATTGGAAGATGTTGATGTTGGAAACTTGTAAGCCTATAACTTTTGATAGGAGCCGAATTAGGGGTTGAAATCACCTCTATTGGAAAGGTATGATGGTTTCCCTTTCCATGAATCATCATAACAGCCTTTTGGACTCACCATCTAGGAGATATGACAATTTGAAGTTTTGATAGTTTATAGCTAGATTTGCGGGTAATTAATTAGGCCCGAATTAGGCCCACTAACTCATTTTGGGGTTTGTGCCCAATTGGGAAGACGAGACATTTCCTAATCATTTTTCCCACTTCCTAATGTTATAAAACCCTCTATTAACCATTCCTTAGCAAAAAAGCACCATTTCTCCTTAATTTAATTAGATATATCGCATCACTAAGAGTTATTTAGCAAGGGGGTTAGAGATTTACTATTTAGACCACCTTTGGATTCATGCTTTCATTGTTCATTCTCAGATTTTCTCTGGATTCATGCTTTTTGGTATAACATGAGTGATTTTGCATCTCTGGTTATTCTATGTTTGTAAGGATAGTAAAATAATTGTTTTAATGATGATTTTTGATGTTAAAACATTTTTAAATCTTGATCTTAATTTAGCAACACCTTTAAACCATGTTTGAAATAATAAAAATGTATTTCAATTTATTTTCCACTATTTTGTAAAACAAATCATCATTTTGTCAATTATGAGATCTTGGACAATATATGTGCTTGAATGTGATGTTTGGATGTTATGTGATTGTTTGATACGTTTTTAAGTCGTTTTAGTGTAATTAAATTGAGGCCGTCGTTTTTGCAAATTGGCGTCAAAAGTATTCGAAACGTGATGCGGTTGAAGTATGCGGTTCTTAGAGGCTAAAGGAGCTACAAAATAGGTCGCACGAAATTTGGAGGGGTTTTAAGGCAAGAAAATCATGTTGGTGATAGGAAGAAAATCATGTCAATTGTAGTTGAGATGAGATCGGGGATAGTATGCTTCGGGTTACACAACAAGGGACTCTAGGGTTTTAGTTGGGAAGCTTGGGGTCGGGCTAGAGATGGAGGGTTTTGATGTTTTGGACTTAGAAAATCAGTCTACGGTATGGGACTTAGAAAATTTTTCTAAGGTATGAGGTCGACACCAACTAGGTTAGCTCCGAGACATTCACACAAAAGCTTCAAGGCAAGAAGGGAACTTGGATATCCAAACATCCAATATTGTACTTAGAGATATAAAACAATTATAGGATGAAGGTGATAGTATTTCAACATCTATTGTTATGTGCTAACCCTTTGCACGTAGGGACATGTCAGGTATGACTCTTCATATTTAATGTCTCTGTCTTACTATATTGACTTTCATAGTATTTTAAGATTTCTTTTCGTTCACATCAAACTATTGTTTAACTCAAAGTGTCATGCTTTGCTTCTTATTATCTTGGGTACCCTTAAATGTGTAGACTAGATAGAGGAAGAGCAAGAGTCTGAACTTATTATGTATTTATTCATATGAGTTTTATTGCTTATTCCGCTATGAAGCACTATAGAGCTTTATTAGTGTTGGACTTTTTAGAGACATGTATTTGGGTATATTTATCGGTTGTATAAAATTTCTTGCTATTTTGTGTAGTTGTATTGGACCTATGCTTTGATCTATGTTGGTTCATATGGTTATATTTCTATCTAGCATGTTTTGTATCTGTGATTACTATTATATTTTATCCTTCCATTGTGAGATATACGATAGGTTCTATGATCATTTATATTTCTAAGGTTTTACCACTGGATAATCATCCAACATCGGTCGGGTACTGTTACAGCGCACTATACATGTTTATTGGATACCAAAGGTGTAGGGCGGTCGTCAAATTTGGTATCATAGCTTAGTTGCATGGTTAACTTTAGGGATATTAGGATCAATCAGAGTTAGAGTATGAATTATCACTCTAGGATGGATCGAGCATGTCAAAAGAGATTACTTGTTATATATTTTGATTTTCAAAACTATATAATAGTGTGTGTGTGTGTGTGTGTAGTATAAGTCGCATTAAATACATGAGTACCGTTGATGCAACTTTTCTTTATGAGAGACTAATTATTCTTATTATAGATTAAGAATGAGGCGGCATATAAGAAACGTTGCTAGGAACTCCATCTCTATAATAGAGGAGGGGGCAGGTTCAGGTGCTGCTAACTTCGATTTGCGGAACATGTTCGCTGAGATGGTGCAGAACATGCTTCAGAATGCCCAAGTCGCTCCTAATGCCAGTGGTTCTCAAGTGTAAGCGCCCAGGATCGACTTTGCTAAGTTAAGTAGAGATTATTCAAGCTAAGGAGGAAAGTCATTCCTTAGAATGGGGTCAGCCGTGGAATCCAAGACTGGATCGACACTTGCAAAAGGATCTTCGAGGACATAGAAATAGAGGGTGCAATAAAGACGAAAGTAGCCTCTAGACAGCTTCAAGGGTGAGCGAAGGGGTGGTGGAATGTCATCAAGATTACCACTCTCAAGGGTTAGACTAACACGGAGCAGTTTAAGGTGAGGTTCGAGGAGAAATTCATACTTGCTACTCAGAAGTTGGTGTTGTTCTATAAGTTTGTTGACTTGGCGCAAGGTGGTATGACTGTCTCGGAGTATGTGGCCGAGTTTGACATGCTGTTGAAGTACGGCTTATCTTTCATTGATACTCTGCTAAAGAAGAATGAGAAATTTATCATGCGATTAGACGATCTTAAGGAACGACTAGTGGGCCGCATAGGCGAACTCTTCAAGAAGCCTGTAGAGAACGCTCCCCGACATGAGAGTTTGTATCCGAAGGCTAAGCTGATTGTTGTCTCCAAGGATGAGCCGAAGCCGCAGGCAGGTGGGGGAGACAAAAGAAAGTGGAAAAACAATAAGAAGAGGAAGAGGTTTTGGAAGAATGGTCAAAAAGGGCAGTAGGAGTCTATTTTCTATAACTGTGGTGTTAAAGGCCCTCTAAGTAAGTCTATAAGAATGATGGAAAGAAATGGCACAACTGCAACAAATTCAGGCTTATTCAGAGGATGTCTCAAACTAGTGAAGCGGAGATAAATGTTGAAAGCATATGCTCTCAATGTCGTTCCATCTTGGTCGAGTGCTCCATCAGTGAAGGAGAAAGTATATGGCATCACTATTCAAGGTATGTTTTTCATTTATGATGTTCCCATATGTGTTTTATTTGATATCGAGGCTTCACATTCCTTTATATCCAGTAACTTGGTAGACAGATTGGGATTGAGACCCAACTTAGTAAGTAGGTCATTGATTGTGTCAAACCCGGTAGAAGGTTTGACCAATTTGGGAGGGTTTGTCATGATGTAGTCTTATCGAGTCATGGATGTATTTTTGTTTATGGTTGTTTTGTTTTGGGTTTTATGGGGCTTGGTATGAATTTGGAGATGGACTAGTTCAAGAGGTATGAAGTACTGGTGGACTCTGAATGGCCATTTGTGATAGTTTGGATTGAGGATGGGATAATGTCCACTACCACCGATGGAATTATGTTGTGTCATTTTTTGGGGAGGGGTAGCTTTGGCTTGTGTGGTTTCATCCACTTTTTCTTAGTGAGGGTTATTACAACTTATAATATTGTCATTTAACACACATTAAACAATAATCTTACAAGATAAAAAATGCTCTTTCTTAGGTATCTGATATATTTTTATTGGATAGTTGTTCTTCAGATCATTTATTCTATTTCTCGTTGCTCAAATTTAATCAGATATTTTTAGAAAACTAAACATTTATCCTATATACATGAATCTGGAATTTTCATGTGTACATGTGTCTATGTTTATGACATTTAACACTTGCTTATTTTACTGTTTATGCCGTGTTATTTTCTTATTTCGAACCTATTGTTAATGCTCATTTTATAAACGTTACTATTTAACACATAGTAGACTATCTAGTCTGACTCATGTATTATTTTCTATAATACTCAAGTCATACTATGAGTTATTTGATAAGTTAGGTTTATCTTATCATCTGGATCTTTGCAGAAGATTTATCTTTCCATTTTCTTCTATATTGTTTCCATGAGTAGTACTATCCGATTATGTACTTTATGAGACATCTTATGTATCTATTTTGGATCTGGGAACTGATTATCGAATGATGTATTAATATTATGGAGGATATGTTGTTGTATTAATTTATGTACAATGTCATGATTTTATTCTATGCTTGCATTCTACATACTCTCTATTCTAGGAAAATCCAAGTGTAATTACTTCATGCTGAGACTAAATACGATAATTTGATAAGTGAATCGTGTTCAGTGTTAGCCCGAGGGAATTTGTAAATTGGATCGCTCATCAAGTGCTTCATTTTTCGGGTTTTTTTGACTAGTATTACTGATGTTTTACTCTTAGTTAGCCTAGGTATAGAGGTCGGGTGTTACATGGGTAGTATTTCCTCTTTGGCATAACTGGTATGGCTTATATGATATTCTATTGTAATTTATCACGGACGAAGTATAATGCAGCTAAATTCTTCCAAATTTTCTTTAGGTTGGTATAGAAAGAAGTAAGGAAAATTCATTTTTGCATTTTAAAAAGAAATAGGGAAGGCATAGGGAAATATTTGGTGTAGAGAAGATATAGGCAAATCGACATAGGAAAATTAACGTAGGTAAATATTAAAAGGAGAAGAAAGTCATTACGGCATAGTGAATTCGTAGGAAAAATTTGATGTAGAATGGCATAGGGAGTAGGAATGAGTAGGAAATAAAGTAACAAAAGATTTAAGAAAGGCATAGATTTTAGAAGTTGTTAAGGCAGGCACCGATTTTTTGTGTGATTAGTTAGTAAGTTTCTTTCTTGGTAAGATCCCTCCTTACTCCTTGGTTAGGAGTCACCTTATTTGTTGTTGGCAGATTAAGGGAAAGATCAAGATGCAGTTTGATAACTCACTATTCTTCCTCTGATTCTCCTCTACCGAGGACAACAAAATATTCTAGAAGTCGAACCCACTATCATTGAAGGCCGACCTTTCATCGTTGCTCGTTGGAATCCAATTATTGACTTCGCTTGTAAGTAGGTTCTCTCTATCTCAATATGGGTTTATTTCTTTCAAATTCCATCCATTCTTCAATCTATGGTTGGAATTAATTGATTGGTTAATCTGATTGGAGAATTGGTATGTTTTGATATTAAAATTATCAATCATGGTAGATTTGCATATGTGAAAGCATTGATTGAGGCTAAAGCCTAATAGACTATTTCCATCACTCTTTCATGTTGAAACTTCCTCGTGGAAGGTAGCCTTAATTGATATCAACTACAATTGAAAACCCCCAATTTGAACTACTTGTCTTTCTTTTGGTTAGTTAGCTTCCTTTTGCAAGCAATCCCCCTTATATCCTACCCCGATCCTGTAAGTACCATAAAATTGTAAGTGATAGAGACACTTTGTTCACCTCAAGATTTTGGGAAAGTTTCCAAGAAGCAATGGGAACACAACTTTGTTTAAGCACTGCCTACCATCCTCAAAGTGATGGGCAAACAGAGATAGTGAATAAAATATTGGAAGATTTACTTAGAGCATGTGTGCTTGATTTTGGGGGAAATTGGGAGGATCATATTCACTTGGCAGAATTCACTTACAACAATAGCTATCAATCAACCATAGGAATGGCTCCCTTTGAAGCCTTGTATGGGAGACCTTGCATGTCTCCTGCCTGTTGGTTGGAAGCAGGAGAGGGTGTAATGTTGGGGCCAGATCATGTTAAAGAAACATCCAACATGATTGAATTGGTTAGGCATAGAATGAAGGCAGCACAATCAAGACAAAAGTCTTATGCAGATAGAAAGAGAAAGCCAATGGAGTTTGAAGTAGGAGAGCATGTTTTTCTGAAAGTATCACCAATGAAGAAAGTGTTCAGGTTTGGAAAATCTGGTAAGCTATCACCAAGATTTGTAGGACCATATGAAATTATGCAGAGAATTGGTGCTATGGCCTACAGACTCAAGTTACCTGAGGAGTTGAGTGGTGTGCATCCTGTATTTCATGTTTCTCAATTGAGAAAATGGGTGCATGATGAAGGAGCAATTTTGGAGTCACCTACTCAAGTTCAAGTCCAGAAGAATTTGGTTTATACCAATGAACCAGTAGGGATAGTTGCCAAGGAAGAGAAAAAGTTGAGGAACAAGGTGATCAAACTGGTGAAAATCCAATGGAGCTTGGACACTAATGATTGTACATGGGAGGTTGAAGATAAAATGAGGGCTAAATACCCCAGTTTATTTACTGATGGAGAGGTATGTCTAAGCAGCCTAAGATGATTTTTCTAAATATACTTATACATTGTTTGTTTTCATAAAATATGGGTATGGGGTTATGGAGTTAAAACAGGCTATGGATTAGTGTTTTTAATTGGAGAGATTAGGTGAAATTATGAGGACATAATTCCTTTAAGGGGGAGGGTATGTAATGACCCTAAAATAAAATAAAATAATACATATATTTATATTAGAAAATTCTGAGATATATATAAAAAGTATATATATATATATATATTGCATTAAAACAGAAAAGAATGTGGCAATAAATAAAATTAAATGAGAGCTTCTGTTTGATAAAATGCAAGGAATCAAGGTAATTAGAAGAAAAATTGGAGCTCAAAATAAATATAGTTTTATGTTCAAAGAATTATGTAAATATATATACATTTAATATATATGGGGTGTTTGCTGTTTTATATGAAGATAAAATAAAATGAGGTTTAATATAAAGGTTTATATGTCTTATAATTGTGCCAGAAAATAATTAGCATAATATATGTGATTTTTTTTAATTTAAAAAGGGAGTTGACTGATTTGACAAAAAGGCAGAAATATATATATACATATACAGAATCAAATAAAATTTCCATACCATATTTATTCCAAGCAAATAATTTGGGTAAAAGATTTTTACATTACAAAGTATAGTAGTATGTCTGATAGAAAGGAGGTAATGGATAGGTAGAAAGAAAATATATACAAAGTAGATTTTCAGATTTCCTTAAAACTTAAAAAAAAAACTAAGGGTCACATGCTTATGGCATGAGTAGAAAGGAGTCATGAAAATAGTATTGAGTGTCTAAAAATGTATGATCCCCGAAATGGCTAATTAAAGTATGCATTTCTAATTTATGATCACACAGAAATATGATGTGTACATAAACATCTAAGGGTATCAGGGGAATTACCCATTTTCTAAAACCCTAGAATGGATTTATAAATAACTGCACATAGCCAAAACCATCACTCTCTCGGGATCAAAACAAAAATAAAATAAGCAAGGAGAAACTCTAGCTTGAGGCTTTGGGGGATTTGCTGTTCTAAGAAATTAAGGCAGTGAAAGAAGAAACATTATGTGAGTATTTATCTTTTGTATGCAATGGCATTAAGTCCTATTGCAGGCAGCCTAAAAATACTATGAGTTATTTGAATCTCTGAAATGATTTGTTATGGGTGATATGGGTGTTTGTTTGTGCATTTTTGTTTGGAGCATTGATCTGTAATTTGGCTTTCAGAGTTAACATGTTTTAAGTATTCTTGTTCTATCATCATTAAACATGGATCAAGATTAATAGGGGAACATGGGGTTGAGTCAGAAAATATGCAGGCAGTCATATTTCTCTGATATAAAAAAAAAAGAAAAACTAAACTGGTCACTTGGGGGTAGTCAATGATCTGCTTACTTCAGGTGGAAGCAAGTATGTGCATGGTGCAACAGCACCCTGAGGCCTTTGTGTGTTGGAATAATTTAAACAACCTGGGAGTTTCCATCACAATGCATACATAGTGTTCATTTGACAAGGAGTTAAAGACCATGAAATAAATGGGGGTAGGGGTTTAAAAATCTGGGTTATAAACTTTCAGATTTGGTGTTAGATTTAATCAAGTTAAACATTGTTCATTGATTAATTTGCTGGGTGGAAATTTGGAGTATAAAACAGAGATTACTTACCCAAGTTTTGATGAGGATGAATTAAAAATTTGTACACATGCTTAATCTTAACTGACTGTTGTGCATTGTTTGATTTGTTGGATGTGGTATTGTGTCTTTTTGTATAAACCAAAACATGCTAAGTATAAGACCTGTTAATCTAGGAAGGCATTGCAAGATTACTACAATTATGTACATATATACAAAATTGATAAATGCTCATACCAGTGTAAACTGACCCTTTTGGTTGTCCTCACTACACCAAGGATAGGATTTTGGCGCGGCACATTTGATACGGCTATAAGCCGTATGAAATTTTAATACGGCCTAAAGCCGTATCTACACTATTTAATACGGTTTCAAGCCGTATTAAAATTTGATACGGCTTATAGCCGTATCTAATTTGTGTGCCACTTTTCGTGGGAAAATCTTCCCCAAAACGAAGCGTTCCCTCCCTCCTTTGTTGTTTTGGCGCGGCACATTTGATACGGCTATAAGCCGTATCAAATTTTAATACGGCTTAAGCCGTATTAAAATACGGTTTTAGCCGTATTAAAATTTGATACGGCTTATAGCCGTATCAAAATCTGTGCCACATTTCGTGGGAAAATTTTCCCCAAAACGAAGCGTTCCCTCCCTCTGTTTTTTTACTTCCAATTTCTCGGCTCTAACTCAATCTCGACTTTAATCTCCCAATTTCTGCCATCCGTCTTCCAATTTCCCAATCTTCCAAAACGAATTCTATCACAGCCACGCAACTGCCAACCATCTCCCAATTTCCCCAAAACGAATCGTTGACTGAATATCATCGGGGACCAAAATCATCGAGAAAAGGAGTCGTAAATTTTGATTTCACTTCAGGTAAAAAATCTACTACTTGTCGAATTTCTTTTTCAAATCAGTTAAGCGTAGAGAGCCTTCGATTTCGGAACATGGATTCTTCTTTGTATTGAAGTGTGTGAAACTTAAACGAATTCTCTTAGATCGTTTGTGGATTCAAAGAACTGAGGGCATTGATTTATTAGAACATCTATTCAATCATTTCGGTGTGATTAATGAGGTAAACACAGGAAAGGTATAACAAGAAATTAGGTGATCTAGAGGGATATTTTGGTAAATCTGATTTTTCTAGTGATGACTCTGTTGACACCTTAATTCCAGCCCATAGAGAGAACATTCGAGTTTCAAAATCTTTGGATAATGATATTATTGATTTGGATTTTTTTAATACTATCGATAAGGAAGTATCTTCTTTCTCTGATTCCTTACTATTGGATCCTGCTGTGATGCAGTGTAGGATGGATTTACAATTTTTAAGGGTAGACAAGTTTGAATTAAAATATAGGTGTGAAAATATTATTAATGAAGCATAAAATTTAGTTGTTTTAATAGAGGATGTGAATAAAGAATTTGAACCTATTCTTAACAAAAATCAAAGGCAAAATCATATGAAGTGGAGATTTTTGAGGTTTTCACTAATAATAGGTTTGATTGTCTGAGAGCTATGATGGTTGATGATGATTTGAGTTCTTCCTTATTAGTAGATGATGATCCAAATATTCAGGAAACAGATCCGACCTCACATTAGTTTGATCTAGTTTAAAACTCGTGTCCTCTAATTAGTTGAGTTTGCTTTCATTTGATTGCTAAAGCCCTTGCCTTTGTTTTTAATATGTTTTAGCTTTAGGCTGTTACCATTTAAAATATGGGGTACCGTTTTTGGCAGTAGCTTTAACATTGTATATGGTGTTTACATTGTTGTGTAAGTGGATAAATTATTGTTAATGGCGCAAGCCAAGTATCAGGAGAGGGGTAATGCATAGACATTACTCCGGTGCTACAAAATAGCGCCGTTGTAATGGAAAATTTTTTGGAAACAGTTTGGTGCTAATGTTGTATATTGTTTTGACATTGTTGTATAAGTGGATAAAATTATTGTTAATGGCGCAAGCCAAGTATCAGGAGAGGGGTAATGCATAGACATTACTCCGGTGCTACAAAATGGCGCCGTTGTAATGGCAAATTTTTTGGAAACAGTTTGGTGCTAATGTTTAAAATAAACCCTATATTTTGAGTTCCATTTATTGAAATTTTATAGTTTGCCTCTGAATTCCTCATCGAATAAGTTCTCTCATCTAGAATTAGCTTCAATTTGATGACACCAAACCCCTCCATTTTGTGAACAGAGACTATGGTAACTTGACATTGCAAGTGTCAGTCTGATTGCATATCTCGTTTTTTTTATGTATTACAGTCCTAATTTCATTATCTTAGCAGTGGTCGACAAATGAACATTGTTGTTTTGAGTAGAGGGTTATTATAGATATTATGGTTGCGCATGATTATTTTTGTGATCATATTGAATTCTTTTCTAGTTAGATATCGTGCATTTAACAATCGTTTACTAAGTTTGTAACATTGTGAAAATATCATGTATACTGTAAACCTGAAATTCACTTAAGAATGAAATTTCATGTTGAAGCTGGATGCGTTTGTATGTATCTCTGTCTATGAAGAATATTGTTCCATATGAATTTTGCATTTTCTTTATTTTTTTAGTTTGTAGTCCGAATTTGGCAAAGGGAATCCTTTGTCTGTTTTTGTACATGTATAGAGATTAGAGACAACTTCATACATAGTCTTTTGTTAGATGTTTCCGCAGCAAGGTTTTTATTTTGATTCTACTGCTAGTTATAATCATTTAACTATTTTAATTAAATATATTAATTAAGGGGTTAATTGAACAATGACAAGAGATGAACCATATGTACCAATTTCACTGATTGAGCTTTTATGTTTTTATTTTAAAATGTTCCTGCATAAACTTTCAATTTTTGGACTATAGAAAAGAAACTGACTGTATGCCTAATAATGTATAGTTGGTTACATCTTACAGTTCAATGGTTCGATAATTCCGGCTCACTGACAAAAAAAATAAAAAAATTTAACTATAAACAAAAAACGATGATGATCAAACTGTTTAGATTTAGGTTACATTGTATTTAAGCTCATTAAATATGAAAACACTAGCAAATGAAAAAGGTTTTTTTTTCATTTTTTATTTTAATGCCATATCCAAACCGTCAATTCAATTATAGATCTTCCAAAATCAACAGTCCAGTGCCTTACCGTGATCATTGGCAGTAAATTCCTTTTTTTTAAGGTAGTCTCATTTACTACTAAATTGTCTGGGGAAAAAGCGAGGGAAGAAAAAAACAATGGCAAGAGATTTAATTATGTAACTATTTGAATCTCGTACAAGTGTATATAATAGCCTTCATTAGTTTTAGCAGATTTTTCATTGTATGTCTTAAATCATTAATTATTTATATATCTTATTTTCTTTCAAACTTATGATACATGTTAATTGTTATCAGTACTAAGGAAGTAGTAAAGAATGAATGGTGTGCTTTCAATCTTAAGTTTTTACCTACCAGTGATAACTATTATAGGCCTATATATACACTCATATATATATATATTATATTTACGTCTAATGTTCTACTATATATGATATAGGAGGGCAATATGTCTTCCAGTATAGACAAAAAGTGGATAAATGAATCTAATCAAAGATCTACATACTATATAGACGGGGTGAAGAAGTTTATTAGTTTTGTTGATGAAAATGGTGGTAAGAAAGGAGTGTATTTATGCCCTTGCACTCGGTGCAAAAATATGAAGACGATCAAATTAGATGACATTCATTTTCATTTGCTTAGATGGGGTTTTATCCAATCATATACCGTATGGTATTTTCATGGGGAAAAAAGGGTAGAGAAGGAAAAACAACAACCAGTTAGTCATGCCACAAGTACCGACGAGTCTGAACCTATTATGATGGAAGATCTAGTCAATGATGCAGATAGATTTCATCATTTTCAACCTGAAAATCCATTGTCTGATCATGCTAATGTTGGAGAGCCGTCTACAGTTAATGGCAGTTGGCAGGCCAATGAAAGTAAGAAGTATAAATCACTTTTTGATAGCGCAAAAGAGCCACTGTATCCTTCATGTTCAAAAGGTTTGACGAAGCTGTATGCCATTGTGAAACTCAATAGCTTGAAGACCCAATACGGCTTTTCAAATAATGGTGTGACTGCACTCCTCGAACTAATAAAGGAGTTACTCCCAGAAGGTAACACGCTGCCGACAAAGTACTCCGACGTGAAGAAGTTAATTAAGCAAGTTGGGATGAATTACAAAACTTATGATGCATGCATCAATGATTGCATATTATACTGGAAAGATGATGCGAATAGAGTTTCGTGTACAAATTGCAACGAACCAAGATATATGACATCATTCAACGAAGAAAGAAAATGCATCAAAGTACCTCGAAAGACATTAAGACATTTTCCTTTAATTTCTAGATTGAAGAGATTGTATAGTGTACCATGGATAGCAGATGCGATGACCTGGCATGGTCGTGCCAAGTCTGATCCAACCGTAATGCGTCATCCATGTGACACTTCTCAATGGAAAGCCGCAGATTATTTTGACCAAACGTTTGCTGTCGAGCCACGAAATGTCACACTTGGAATAGCAACAGATGGTTTCTGTCCACATGCTTCTCTATCTAACCCTTACAGTTGTTGGCCAGTAATTGTAGTACCATATAATCTTCCACCGTCTATGTGCATGAAACGAGAGTTTTCAATATTAACACTGTTGATTTCTGGGCCAAAACAACCAGGGAAGGACATTGATGTTTATTTACAGCCGTTGATAGACGAGTTAAAGCAGTTATGGGAAGGAGTCGTTACATATGATTCATTAAATAAATCCGAATTCACAATGAGAGCTAGGGTGTTGTGGGCAATCCATGATCACCCTGCTCTTGGGACTTTATCGGGATGTACAACTCACGGTTATTTTGCATGTCCGGTTTGTGGGGAAAACACTTGTTCTTATCATCTTCCTGAAAGTAAGAAGGTGTGTTACATGGGACATCGAATGTTTCTTCCTAAAGAACACAAGTTTCGATACGACAAGACAAATTTCAATAACGAACAAGAATTTCAACGTCCTAAACGGACATTGACCGGTTTTGAAGTTGAAAAGAAAGTAGCAAATATCAAAATGAAAGTTGGTAAACACAAAGAAGAAATTAGTCGAAAACGGAAAAAGTCAATTTATGAAGAAGTTGACAATGTTTCTGCATGGTACAGGAGGTCTATCTTTTTTGATTTACCATATTGGAAAGCAAATATGATTCGCCATAATATTGATGTTATGCATACGGAGAAAAATGTCACAGAGCATCTCATCAGCACCGTTATGGACCATAAAGATAAGTCAAAAGATGGCATCAATGCACGCAAGGATTTGAAAATCATGGGTATAAAACAAAAGTTGTGGGTGATGGAAGATCCTGAAACAAATAAAATAATCATACCAAAGGCAACTTTCACTTTGAGCAAAGAGGAAAAGATACGGTTTTGCACCATTTTGAAAAACCTAAAAGTGCCCAACAAATTCTCTTCAAACTTCCACAACAATGTGAGCATCAATCCTCCCGAACTAAGAAATATGAAGTCACATGATTACCACGTCATAATGCAACATTTGCTTCCGGTATTGCTTCAACATTCTTATCCACAACATAAGGATCTGCGAAATGCTATTCATCGTATTAGTCTATTCTTTAACATTTTGTGCTCAAAGGTGATCAATAGGGAACACCTTATAAAAGCAAAGGCTAGTTTGGTAGAAGCAATGTGTGTTTTTGAAAAACATTTTCCACCTGCATTTTTTGATATCAGTATCCATCTTATGGTTCATTTAGCCGATGAAGCATTAATTTGTGGTCCTGTCAGATATAGATGGATGTATCCCTTTGAACGGTAAATAACTAATTTCAGTTATGTACATTATTATTCGATAGAAATAGCTATCATGCACAATATATAAATGATCACATTCACAGGTTGATGAAAACATATAAAGGATATGTGCGCAACAAAAGATACATTGAAGGTTGTATTGCAGAAGGATATATTGTACAAGAAGCTAGCCTTTACTGCATGGAATATATGCCAAACGGAGGTGATGGCAATCATAAACATACCCGCGAAGCGTTTTTAGACGAGGACGATGAATTTGCTGGTGAGATACCTTTAGATAATGGTAAAGATATAACGTTAACCCAAGTGCAGTTTGAACAAGTACGTAGATGGGTCCTTAATAAGTATGATGGATTGGATGAATGGAAGAAGTAAGTTCACACCTTTGTTTTGAATTTCCATTTTTTAATTCAATTTATGTATTCGGTTTGATATGTGTTTTCCGTAGGAGGTATAACTCCTATGCGAAAAGTACTAGATTTCAATCACGGGGCAGAGGTACAACTGTCGAAGTCGTTCAAAGTTTTACTCTATGGTTACGCAACGAGGTATTACAACATCTTCAGTAGTTCACGTTATAAGTTGGCAATACACCTTCGTGACCATGTTTTGTTTTATTTATTGTATTTTATGTAGTTGTTGAAGTGCATCGATGTTGATCCAACTCTCTGGCGGCTAGTGCATGGGCCGAAGTTCACGGCGCTTAGTTATACTAAGTACCAAGTGAATGGTTTTTTATTTTCCACGAAAATGTATGAAAATCGTATGGTAACACAAGATAGCGGTGTATGCATGAAAGCAATTACAAAATTTAGAGCGAGTGGTAAAGATAAAAATTATAAGGAAGCAGAAACAACGTATTACGGAGTCATTCAGCAGATTCTTGAGTTGGATTACACCGACTTCAAACAAACAGTTTTTTATTGTGATTGGGTAAAGGTCGAGGATAAGATCAATGGTTGCAAAATAGATCCTGTTTCAAACTTGATCATGGTTAATTTAGGGAAATTGAAGAGCAAAGATAACGTGAATGATGAGCCATTTATTCTTGCATCAGAAGCGAGTCAAGTGTTCTACTCAACAGATTTAAAAAATAATGGTTGGTCTGTGGTTTTGCATACACCAAAACGGTTGACTACAAATGTGGATGACATTGAGTTTCCTACCGTCTATCAATCGGCTTTTGAAGATAATGAAAAATTAGAAGACCTTACCAAAACCATTTGTTAACTAATGAATTGTAATTGTGATTGGGTAAATGCTTCATTTCTCGTTTGAATTCTTATTCCTTGGGGTAGTAGGGGATTTATTTTTAAAACTAAACGTGGAATCGAAATTACAAATGTAAACCATTTTCATTAGTTGATTGTAGTCAAATTTGAAATCCAAGTAGTTCTTCCGTTGTTATTGCTTTTTTACATTTGTTATTGCCATGACTTGATGGTTGATGAGTTCTATTTTATTGGCCAAACAACAAATTCAGAAATTCCAGCATTTTGCAGTTATGACACAAAATCCAGCATCATCACATTCATCATGTTCAGAAGAAAAAATAGTTGATCAAAACTTATTTGGTATTCCAGTCTCAGAAAATGCTGGAAAAATCGCCACTATGCTGGGTAAACTAGTAAGAGCTCATGTGCCGATATCATACATAAGTTGGAACAAAGTACCCGGCACATATAAGGATGATGTTTGGAACCAATTGGTGGTAAGTTTTTACTTTGATTTATTTATGACGATATTTAAAAAATATTTATGGTCAGTGACTCTATTTGCAATGTATATGCACTACCTGTTACAGTTGGTTTCTGAAACCCGTTTTAAGTCTGATAGAATTGATTAACTTGTTTATGTATTTTACTTTTTGCAGAAAATGTATGCGCTCGACCCGCTTTCAAAGGAAATATTTTTAAAAAGAATGTCCGAGGCATTTAGGAGACACAAAAAAAATTTGAGAGCAGGTTTTTATGACACTTTCGACAATGACGAAGAACGAATGAAGAATTGTCCACCTACAATTGCTCAAGAAGATTGGAACGAGTTCATAAAAAATGAAGCAACGCCTGAAGCGAGCGGAAGAAGGGAGTTAGCCAAAAAAAATAGATCATTGCTCAATTATGCTCACCATACAGGCCGTAAAAGTCACGCTAGAATAGAACACGAAATGGTAATTTATATTCTTTTTTTTTTCCAAAATGATAAAAATCACAACTAACATATTTTTAGATCGTTGCAAATCCATCTGCAAATATCAACCGTCGTCATGTATGGGAGAAGACACACACGAAAAAAGATGGTAGCATATCAGATGCCAATTCTTCGTACTTCGTAAGTTATTTTTGCTCCTAAAGTTAAACATGAGCAATTTTCTTTCTTTTATGCACTATGTGTCCATATAAGTATTATGCAATCTCAGGATCAAATTGCGAAATTGAAGGAAAAGATCAATGATAGTGATGAAGAAAAATTGACAGTGGATGAAGATATCGTATCACAAGTGATGGGAAAGGATACAAGGGGTAGGAGCCGCGGTGTTGGGACCGTCATACCAAAGACTAATATTAAGGCTTCTGCTATTGCACATAAACGATTGAAACATGTTTGTGGAGACAATGCTGAGTTGAAAATGAGGATGGGAAGTTTGGAGGGTACGGTGGGAAATTTGGAGAGTACAGTAGGAAATTTGTCTGGGCAAATGGAGCTTCTGATCAACATGGTGGGAAACATAGAAAAAGGAGAACGCAACACACAACCCGATGCTTCTAAATTCGTTGTTTCTCAATCCCAGGATACGACCAATGTGGTGAACAATCAAAAATGTGAAATCCTCAACTCTGATCTAGACATAATAGCAATAGGTATTTGTTAGTTGCTTTTTATTCTTACTTGTTTTTGATGCAGTTATTTTGTTGGATAGATGTGGACAATAAATTTTATTGCAACAGGTACTGTATGTCGAGATTCTACATCGTCCAAAATCCATGGGAAATATGTACCATCCACACATGAAAAATTGGTTTTGAACAATATACTGCTACCAGATGAGAGAACAAACAAAATAAATCATCAATTTGCAGAGACCTTTGTTGATGTTGGAGTGGGTGGGTATGTGTGCCATCCGAAGATTATGATTCGATATCTTTAGCAGGTAATTTAAAAGAATCACTGATATTATCACTGATATGAGAAATGCTAGAAAATGACAGGAAGGAAATAAAATATTAGTTAAAAGAATCACTGATATTATCACACTGCTTTCATCTCAGTTCATAATCCTTTTCCAAGACTTCACTCCAAAATTTATCTTATTATGCTGTAGCTTATCTATCTATATAAAAATAAGGCATGGACCTAGACAACCAACTCCACTATTGATTTGAGATATATGCTTCAGATCCAAGAAAGTTAAAGATTTAATTCAAATTATGGAATTAAAAACGTAAAAATAGATGTCGGTTCACGTTTTCCAACATAATTGCTTCTAAGATTTATAAAAATAATGAATAATGATCAATGTTGGTATTTGTCCATCACAATTTAATTTTTTCTAACTTTTTAACATATGTTGATATGTGTTCAGTGTATTATAAGATATCGCTAAAGATCCTTGCTCTTTCTCGTTTATTTAATTAGATTATTAGGCGTTACTTGTATACGATTCTTTATTCCTAGATAGCTGTTAACTGTTTGAGTTTAGTGCCAACCTAAATAGGAATTGTTAGAAAATTACATGGCTTGTGAATTCTGCGTACTGTCTATATATGCATATACAATAACTTTACAGGTTAGGCTGATTTTGTTATGTAGGACTTCTCATAATTTGGCTAACAAAAACAAAATTATGGGTGTGGATTCATTGCATGCCAATGGAACTGCAAGAATGTTTCACAATACAAAAATCTTCCTTGTAAAATACGAAATTTTATTGTGAACTTGAAAGAATATAGTTCATTGCTATCATCAACTTAAAGCACAGTCACTTTAAACAAATTATGTCCAGAAAATCAATGACAATGACTTCATCATTGATTCATTTCATCATTTTCTTCATTTGTATCTGCCGTTTATCCCACAAATTCAGTAAATACACCTGATAATCTTAACAATATAACAAGTATGCAAATGGTACATTTCTAGAGATTACTTTATTCAATTGGAATGTGCTTTTGTGTAAAATAAATACTATTTTACAACTTTCAAACTGCAGGAAAATCAGAATTTACCGACTTAAAGGCTAAGAAGTGAAAATTACTACGACGGTCTTTATGCTAGTAGTAATAAAACTAATTGAAAGGTGTAGAAATATGAGTGATTTGTGTTAGGGATTGTTTCTAAGCACAGTAGTCTTCATAATTATCGGCGTGAATACATAGACATACATATGCAATCTCATATTTAATTTCAACTGTAGCTTTTCTTTGGAGTTATCTTGTTTGGTGCAGCCTTCTACTTTGGTGTATTTTTCATGAAGAGAATTTACGATTTTGTAGTATTTTTCGCATATCAGTTACATTGGCCTCAACCGTGCAGTTGTTAGAACCTGAACTTGCTTCTAATGTGCATGACTTATATGATGTAGTCTAAGGTGACTCGTCTTCTACACAATTCAAGTTTCAAATATTACTAAAATGGTAAACAGCAATTGATGTATGCTTATATATGTACCTTTGTTGGTTTCTGAAGTAAGGATAGGAAATGTGAAGGCTGTTTTTTTTTAATCTCTCCTCTTGAAGAGTTAAATTAGCATCAGAAAGTTGAACTTTAAAGTCTGATTGAAACAAATAAAAACTCAAGTACTGTTTTTTCAGTGGCAAAATGAAACATTTACCACACTCAATTAACTTACGAAAGACATTTTGCCATCACTTGGGTTTTGTTCAACAGTTATCACATCCAAGCCAACACTAAAATAATAATTAGGACATTAAGCTAAGATACATAGTGAATTTTTTTACCATAAAAAGTTGGTGGCATGTTAAATCGATCATTTCAGCTGTTAAATTAGCATTGCTCATTGAGTTCTGTACATATGTTGGTATCATGTTTCATATCAATACTTCATCGATGTCAGCTTGATATTCTGTGCCAAAATTATCCAAAGTATGAAGTTCTTCTTAAATCATTTCAAGAATATTCAACCATGATCATAGTTTTTGAAATATGAAGACAGTTATTAAACAAACAATGGTTAAGGAAAAATCTGAAAATATACCGCATGTATGTGTATAGATGGAAATGGTGAAGGCAAAGGAAAGCTAAAGGAGTTGAGGTGCAGTTGTGTTGCCTTGCTCCATAGGCTCTTCTATAGATTACAACAGTCAATATTTTCTACATTTAATATATTTTGAAGTTCATTCCATCATATATATATATTTCAGTTTCATAGGCACAAGTAAATTATATACACCTTCATTCTATAAAGCCTAGTTTGAGACCACTATCCATGGTCATGTACTTTCAGTGCCACTAGAGTCAACTCTATCCATATATTTAGTGATCTATTTTCTACGCTACTGGTTTGAGTGATGCAGGTTTTGCGTATACACTTGCATATTTTATGCACTTTTAATTATAGGGATAATAGAGCTCTTTATACTATGTTTACTAGATATTTAACCTCACTTTCTTTCCTTTCTTTTCATGATGTCGTAGGATCATTTGAACAACTGGCATGAATCTACTCTTATATAGACGTAATTGGTTTCATTGTAACTGTAGTGTGTTTTATAGGTTCCTTACTCTTTCATAGTAGTTGTACATGCTTTAATTAATATTGTTGTATATATTTTAAGGAAGTATCGATGTAGGTATACTAAGCCAGTTGAATAGTAGTTTTACAAAACTGTAATTGACGGTTGTAACCCTTTGCAGGTCTTTTCTATTCTCATAAATTATGGGCAGCATTGATAGATCTACAATGTTACTATGTGAGGGGAGACGGATGGAAGATACATGACATTCAACTGCTTCAGCGTGCTCCAAGAAAATGCTGGGAAATGAGTTCAACTCAATCAACATTGGCATTAACTATATTAGTTTCATTTGTGTTTGGACATGTAGTAATTTGTGTTTGCAACTTGTGTCACTTGTGTTTGGACATGTAGTAATTTGTGTTTGCAACTTGTGTCACTTGTGTTTGGACATGTAGTAATTTGTGTTTGCAACTTGTGTCACTTGTGTTTGGACATGTAGTAATTTGTGTTTGCAACTTGTGTCACTTGTGTTTGGATCTTGAGTACTTCATTTATTTTGTGTTTGATAGTTGTGGAACAAGCTTTTTTTTAACATTTTGATGTTGTTACGTTGTTTGGTTTGATGTTCTTTTGACTATGTCGTCAGGGGCAGCTAAGATACGGTTCGTGGCCGTATCTAAATCTCTAATTAGATACGGCCTACGGCCGTATCTAACGGGAGAAATAGATACGGCCCACGGCCGTATCTAATTGTCTAAATAGATACGGCCCAAGGCCGTATCTAATTAGAGATTTAGATACGGCTATGGACCGTATCTAAAGGTAAAAATAGATACGGCTTTGAGCCGTATCTATTTCTCCAAATAGATACGGCCATGGACCGTATCTATTTCGATAAGTAGATACGGCCTTAGGCCGTATCTAATTGGAGAAAAAGATACGGTCTTGGGCCGTATCTAAATATTAAACATGCTTATTTTTGATACGGTTTATGGCCGTGCCTAATTACTTTTGATACGGCCCTAAGCACTGCCTAATTAGCTATTGTGGTGTAGTGCCTTGCAATCATCTGGGTGTCTCAAAAATTATTTGGGGCAGCTAAATGATTTGCTTGCAGGAAATTGAAGTTGGCTTGATGAGTAAAGAAGGCATTGGCTTCTAGTATAAATAAGAGAGACTTGTTCTAAATTTGCAGTTGCTTTGTAATGGAATTACTAGACAAATTCTATTTTCTGCAATTGAAGTACTTGTAGGAAACTTTCTAAGTATTTGAGGATGAAAACTTGTACTTAAGTAAAATTCATTTTGAATGATATTTGATGGAGTTTGATTTTTATTGATGTTGTGATCATCTGATTTGGAGAAAACAAGGGCATGGGTATAACACATAAATATAAAATGTGAATGTAATGATCTCTGGTTTTATTGCCTGAGTTATTCTATGATTTTCTTTAAATAAAATTATAATAGTTTTGACAAGATTTGAATAAGAAATATCCAAGTGGAATAAATGTATGCATGTCAGATAGTTGGTACTGATATATGTATATGTATATATAGTTGAACCTCTGATTTCTATTGTTTATATTTCGTCTTATGGGAATTGAACTGCTAAGGGGATTTAATTTTTGAAATGAACTCTCAAGATTTTTTGTAGAATATTCAAGTGAAATGAATTTGTGTATGGCAGGTAAATGATACTGACATGTGCATGAATTCTGGAAACTTGTATAAATTTGAGTATTTAAATTTTCAGAAAGATCTTTGAGAATAGTAGACTTGAAAGGTACTGAATTTTTGATAAATGATTGAACACCTATAAGAATGATTTTTCCAGAAAACTTGAACTGGACATAAAAAGGCTTGGAAATTTAGGAGTAGCACTTTGTAGAAGGTTGTTAACATGAGGGATATGGGTTTACAAGTTGTAAAGGAGGGACTATGGCCGGCCTAGATGGCCATGAGTCAAACCCTTGGATGCCTGGAACCACTTCATTTCAATCAGTGAAGTGTAATGTGCTTCCGGGACAAAATTAAAGAAAACACCAAGCAGCCCTTATATAACTCCAAGCATATCTCACAAACCACCAAGTTTGTAGGTCTGCATCATATTAAACTTTAAAATGCTAAAAGTACTCTCCTAATCAACCTAAAATGATAAATGGAAATAACTTATGAGTAGTGTTATGTGTATACCTGATAACACTGATAAGATTAAGGAAACACTGTGTTTGTGTTAATAGAATTATTTAGGCAGATTAATATTTATAGACAGATAAAAGGTTTAAGTGTTGTAATTTGCTAAAATACACCTCTGGCAGTAGAACAAGATTCAGAAAGGAAATAAATGGCTTGTCAATAGATTGTATGATATTTTGTTTTCACTTTGATTTAAATTGACTCTGATATATATATATATATATATATATATATATATATATATATATAAAATAATAATAAAGGAACAATTGTGTATCATCAAATATATAATTGGTTTAATCTTTGTATACTGATATGATTATATTAGTAATTCCAGGGTCTTGGGAAAAATAATTGGAAACTATATAAAATTTAAATATAAAAGCATTTGGGGTTAGTGGTGAGTTCCTCTTGTATAAAAAAAAAAATTTCTAAGCATTTTAGGATGAGGGTCACCACAGTTGGTATCAGAGCTATGTTTTAAATAACATAGTAAATGTTGTTGTATGCATATGGATGTTTGAATGCATTGTTTGAATTGTTGGTGTTGAATGTTTTTGCTGTATGTCAAGAAATATATGTGTGTACATGTGACACATGCACAGTGTGCACAGAAATGAAAATGAACCAAGTAAAGACACCAAAAACTGGTAGGGGTAAATAAACTAACATAAAAATCATATTTATAGCATTATGGTAGGACCAAGGCATCACACAAGTGCAGGATCATCACGTGAGCCACCTGTGATGAGCATGGAGGATTTTGTGAGAGCTTTAAGGGATGGAATGGCACCAAGGCAAGACAATCCTCATGAGGAACTCTCCAAACTGCTTAAGACTTGTACCACTTTGGGAGGAAAGGATTTTGAAGGTACTGAAGGAGCTATAGGTGTTCAAACTTGGATAAAAACTATGGAGAGGGTCTTCACAGATATGCAAACCAATGACCAAACTAACCAAGAAGAACCAACCATATGTGTGGACTGAGCAGTGTGAACAAGCTTTTGAGAAATTGAAGCAAGCATTGGTGGAAGCCCCTGTCCTACAAATCCCATAAGCAAATGAAGGAATGGTTGTATACACTGATGCTAGTGGGTCTGGGTTAGGTGCAGTGCTTATGCAACATGGCAAGGTAGTGGCATATGCATCAAGACAGCTTAAACCCAATGAAACCAAATATGCAACTCATGATCTAGAATTAGCTGCAATAGTGTTTGCACTAAAATTATGGAGGCATTATTTGCTTGGGGCAAAATTTGAATTATTCACAGATCATCAAGCATTGAAATATTTATTTTCTCAAAAAGATTTAAATATGAGGCAAGCAAGGTGGTTGGAGTTTCTGGCTGCATATGATTTAGATATATTGTACACTCCTGGAAAAGCTAATAGAGTAGCAGATGCTTTGAGCAGAAATCATGTTAGATTAGCCAGTTTGATGATTGATGAGTTTAAAAATCTTGCAGTGCTTGGGGAGGTAGATATATACAGTAAGGATGCAGTGAATTTTAAAGAGCATGGTGATATGGTGGAGTATGGTACACTGGGAATAATCACAGTGAAGTCTAATCTGGTGGAGAAAGTTGGTAGCATGCAAGATCAAGATCAAAGTTTGAAGGAGAAGAAAGAAATGTTATTAAACAACATTGAGTCAGAGAATTTCAAAATAGATTCCCAAGGTTATTTGAGGAAAAATGATAAGCTTTGTGTACCAAACATTGCAGAATTGAAGGAAGAAATCATGAATGAGCATCACAAGACTAGGTACACCATACACCCAGGTGGTACTAAGATGTATCATGATTTAAAAAGAGGCTACTGGTGGCCAGGAATGAAGCAAGCAGTGGCAAGATATGTGGCAAAATGTTCCACATGTCAACAAATTAAAGCAGACCACCAAAAGCCCTCTGGCATGTTGCAACCCTTGGAGGTACCTCAGTGGAAGTGGGAAAGCATTTCCATGGATTTTGTGGATGGTTTGCCTAGAACTAAGAAAGGCAATGATAGTATATGGGTAAATGTTGATAGACTAACCAAATCAGCTCACTTTGTTCCTGTCGGGTCAGATAGAAATGCATCTAGGCTTGCACAATTGTTTATCAAAGAAGTGGTGAGGTTACATGGCATACCCAAGACTATTGTAAGTGATAGAGACACTTTGTTCACCTCAAGATTTTGGGAAAGTTTCCAAGAAGCAATGGGAACACAACTTTGTTTAAGCACTGCCTACCATCCTCAAAGTGATGGGCAAACAGAGATAGTGAATAAAATATTGGAAGATTTACTTAGAGCATGTGTGCTTGATTTTGGGGGAAATTGGGAGGATCATATTCACTTGGCAGAATTCACTTACAACAATAGCTATCAATCAACCATAGGAATGGCTCCCTTTGAAGCCTTGTATGGGAGACCTTGCATGTCTCCTGCCTGTTGGTTGGAAGCAGGAGAGGGTGTAATGTTGGGGCCAGATCATGTTAAAGAAACATCCAACATGATTGAATTGGTTAGGCATAGAATGAAGGCAGCACAATCAAGACAAAAGTCTTATGCAGATAGAAAGAGAAAGCCAATGGAGTTTGAAGTAGGAGAGCATGTTTTTCTGAAAGTATCACCAATGAAGAAAGTGTTCAGGTTTGGAAAATCTGGTAAGCTATCACCAAGATTTGTAGGACCATATGAAATTATGCAGAGAATTGGTGCTATGGCCTACAGACTCAAGTTACCTGAGGAGTTGAGTGGTGTGCATCCTGTATTTCATGTTTCTCAATTGAGAAAATGGGTGCATGATGAAGGAGCAATTTTGGAGTCACCTACTCAAGTTCAAGTCCAGAAGAATTTGGTTTATACCAATGAACCAGTAGGGATAGTTGCCAAGGAAGAGAAAAAGTTGAGGAACAAGGTGATCAAACTGGTGAAAATCCAATGGAGCTTGGACACAAATGATTGTACATGGGAGGTTGAAGATAAAATGAGGGCTAAATACCCCAGTTTATTTACTGATGGAGAGGTATGTCTAAGCAGCCTAAGATGATTTTTCTAAATATACTTATACATTGTTTGTTTTCATAAAATATGGGTATGGGGTTATGGAGTTAAAACAGGCTATGGATTAGTGTTTTTAATTGGAGAGATTAGGTGAAATTATGAGGACATAATTCCTTTAAGGGGGAGGGTATGTAATGACCCTAAAATAAAATAAAATAATACATATATTTATATTAGAAAATTCTGAGATATATATAAAAAGTATATATATATATATATTGCATTAAAACAGAAAAGAATGTGGCAATAAATAAAATTAAATGAGAGCTTCTGTTTGATAAAATGCAAGGAATCAAGGTAATTAGAAGAAAAATTGGAGCTCAAAATAAATATAGTTTTATGTTCAAAGAATTATGTAAATATATATACATTTAATATATATGGGGTGTTTGCTGTTTTATATGAAGATAAAATAAAATGAGGTTTAATATAAAGGTTTATATGTCTTATAATTGTGCCAGAAAATAATTAGCATAATATATGTGATTTTTTTTAATTTAAAAAGGGAGTTGACTGATTTGACAAAAAGGCAGAAATATATATATACATATACAGAATCAAATAAAATTTCCATACCATATTTATTCCAAGCAAATAATTTGGGTAAAAGATTTTTACATTACAAAGTATAGTAGTATGTCTGATAGAAAGGAGGTAATGGATAGGTAGAAAGAAAATATATACAAAGTAGATTTTCAGATTTCCTTAAAACTTAAAAAAAAAACTAAGGGTCACATGCTTATGGCATGAGTAGAAAGGAGTCATGAAAATAGTATTGAGTGTCTAAAAATGTATGATCCCCGAAATGGCTAATTAAAGTATGCATTTCTAATTTATGATCACACAGAAATATGATGTGTACATAAACATCTAAGGGTATCAGGGGAATTACCCATTTTCTAAAACCCTAGAATGGATTTATAAATAACTGCACATAGCCAAAACCATCACTCTCTCGGGATCAAAACAAAAATAAAATAAGCAAGGAGAAACTCTAGCTTGAGGCTTTGGGGGATTTGCTGTTCTAAGAAATTAAGGCAGTGAAAGAAGAAACATTATGTGAGTATTTATCTTTTGTATGCAATGGCATTAAGTCCTATTGCAGGCAGCCTAAAAATACTATGAGTTATTTGAATCTCTGAAATGATTTGTTATGGGTGATATGGGTGTTTGTTTGTGCATTTTTGTTTGGAGCATTGATCTGTAATTTGGCTTTCAGAGTTAACATGTTTTAAGTATTCTTGTTCTATCATCATTAAACATGGATCAAGATTAATAGGGGAACATGGGGTTGAGTCAGAAAATATGCAGGCAGTCATATTTCTCTGATATAAAAAAAAAGAAAAACTAAACTGGTCACTTGGGGGTAGTCAATGATCTGCTTACTTCAGGTGGAAGCAAGTATGTGCATGGTGCAACAGCACCCTGAGGCCTTTGTGTGTTGGAATAATTTAAACAACCTGGGAGTTTCCATCACAATGCATACATAGTGTTCATTTGACAAGGAGTTAAAGACCATGAAATAAATGGGGGTAGGGGTTTAAAAATCTGGGTTATAAACTTTCAGATTTGGTGTTAGATTTAATCAAGTTAAACATTGTTCATTGATTAATTTGCTGGGTGGAAATTTGGAGTATAAAACAGAGATTACTTACCCAAGTTTTGATGAGGATGAATTAAAAATTTGTACACATGCTTAATCTTAACTGACTGTTGTGCATTGTTTGATTTGTTGGATGTGGTATTGTGTCTTTTTGTATAAACCAAAACATGCTAAGTATAAGACCTGTTAATCTAGGAAGGCATTGCAAGATTACTACAATTATGTACATATATACAAAATTGATAAATGCTCATACCAGTGTAAACTGACCCTTTTGGTTGCCCTTGCAATCATCTGGGTGTCTCAAAAATTATTTGGGGCAGCTAAATGATTTGCTTGCAGGAAATTGAAGTTGGCTTGATGAGTAAAGAAGGCATTGGCTGCTAGTATAAATAAGAGAGACTTGTTCTAAATTTGCAGTTGCTTTGTAATGGAATTACTAGACAAATTCTATTTTCTGCAATTGAAGTACTTGTAGGAAACTTTCTAAGTATTTGAGGATGAAAACTTGTACTTAAGTAAAATTCATTTTGAATGATATTTGATGGAGTTTGATTTTTATTGATGTTGTGATCATCTGATTTGGAGAAAACAAGGGCATGGGTATAACACATAAATATAAAATGTGAATGTAATGATCTCTGGTTTTATTGCCTGAGTTATTCTATGATTTTCTTTAAATAAAATTATAATAGTTTTGACAAGATTTGAATAAGAAATATCCAAGTGGAATAAATGTATGCATGTCAGATAGTTGATACTGATATATGTATATGTATATATAGTTGAACCTCTGATTTCTATTGTTTATATTTTGTCTTATGGGAATTGAACTGCTAAGGGGATTTAATTTTTGAAATGAACTCTCAAGATTTTTTGTAGAATATTCAAGTGAAATGAATTTGTGTATGGCAGGTAAATGATACTGATATGTGCATGAATTCTGGAAACTTGTATAAATTTGAGTATTTAAATTTTCAGAAAGATCTTTGAGAATAGTAGATTTGAAAGGTACTGAATTTTTGATAAATGATTGAACACCTATAAGAATGATTTTTCCAGAAAACTTGAACTGGACATAAAAAGGCTTGGAAATTTAGGAGTAGCACTTTGTAGAAGGTTGTTAACATGAGGGATATGGGTTTACAAGTGGTAAAGGAGGGACTATGGCCGGCCTAGATGGCCATGAGTCAAACCCTTGGATGCCTGGAACCACTTCATTTCAATCAGTGAAGTGTAATGTGCTTCCGGGACAAAATTAAAGAAAACACCAAGCAGCCCTTATATAACTCCAAGCATATCTCACAAACCACCAAGTTTGTAGGTCTGCATCATATTAAACTTTAAAATGCTAAAAGTACTCTCCTAATCAACCTAAAATGATAAATGGAAATAACTTATGAGTAGTGTTATGTGTATACCTGATAACACTGATTAGATTAAGGAAACACTGTGTTTGTGTTAATAGAATTATTTAGGCAGATTAATATTTATAGACAGATAAAAGGTTTAAGTGTTGTAATTTGCTAAAATACACCTCTGGCAGTAGAACAAGATTCAGAAAGGAAATAAATGGCTTGTCAATAGATTGTATGATATTTTGTTTTCACTTTGATTTAAATTGACTCTGATATATATATATATATATATATGAAATAATAATAAAGGAACAATTGTGTATCATCAAATATATAATTGGTTTAATCTTTGTATACTGATATGATTATATTAGTAATTCCAGGGTCTTGGGAAAAATAATTGGAAACTATATAAAATTTAAATATAAAAGCATTTGGGGTTAGTGGTGAGTTCCTCTTGTATAAAAAAAAAAAAATTCTAAGCATTTTAGGATGAGGGTCACCACAGATCCAAGCGAAAGTGGATAAAATATGATTTTTCCAATTCCAAAGAAGATTCCTTTTCTCGAACCTCCAATTAAGAAGTGGATCTACAAGGTCTTTCCTTTTGCTGGTTCCTTTCCTCCTTCTAGGATACTCCCCAACCCTGGTATTTGCACTACCATTCTTGATCTTGTTATGGAATCTGATGTTTCTGTCAGTCCTCCTGTTGTCATAGCCAATCCTTTCGGGCATAATGTCCAACCATGTGGAATCATCTAGAGAATACATGGATTCATTTGTTTATTCAATTCTGATATTCACCTACTAGCGATACATATTTCAAGTTTGTAGCTAACATTGATGGAGAATAGAGATATTTATTTTTAAAATTGATGGGGATGTCTTGCCTCTCATCTCTAATGGTGATCTTAGGAAGAGCAACTATGAAATTTTACAGGACGAAAGTCGGAGTGCGAGGTATATTGATTATGTTAACTCGGTTGGTTACATTCCATATCTCACCAGGTTATTTTCTATATATGTCCATGTAATTGGTCCTCCCCTGGTTCCAGGTTCTAGCAGCTCTTCCTCCTCGGAGGAAGACTAACATTTTTCTAGCATGGTAGTTTAGCCATTTCAATCTTTCTTCTGTACTTATATGTTCTATTTATAGTTATGTAGTTGCTAAGGCATTTATGCCTCCCACCTGTAATAATTGTTGTAAAATTAGCACGACCACTATAAAACCGGCTTACTTGTGCAAAATAATAATATTTTGTTTTGCTTGCAAATTTTGAAAATGTAAAAAAAATTATGATGCCTTGTTTTTCAACACAAGCTTTGGTATTGGCATGGCTAAAAAATTAGTTTACCTACGCCGCACAGAAGCTAAAGTTGGTTTAAAATGCAACTGTTGCTTTGTAATGGATAATTATGTTTAAAGTAAAACGGGTTAAACGTTAGGAAGTAGCAATCAAACTTGGATCTATTGCTGTCGTAAAATTTCTTTTCCACATAAATGCACGTAAAATTTATCAAACGTTAACGCCAAAAAATATTCTAGAACAAGCCTTAGTTTTATCAATTTCATTTAATATAAGAGAACTTTGGGATGTGTTTTTTTGGCATACGAAAATGGCATGAGAAAGGGGCATTTGTAAGGGGAACGAAGGATAATGCTTGTTGAAAGGAGAATGCATTCATGTGTCGCGAAATGGACATTGAAAGTAGTATTTGAAAGGGGAATTAGTTGTTCTATTATTATTAATTATGTTTGATAGCATCAATTATTTGTATTGGAAACCCATTGGAAGTTTTTTTACAAAATTATCTAAATTGATTGTCACTGTGAAGATTAAGGAGGATGGCAAAACCTCTATGGCGGCAACGCCTCCGTTGACGACGTTTCACTTGGTCGGTCGGGTAGGGAGGGTCAAAGGGATAGTGCCCCATGGGTAGGCGCAGGGTACGAGGCAGCGTCCCATCTAATAAAGGTATATCTCATTTCCGTTTGAATTTAAATTCAAATGATAAACAGTCATGACAGTTGGGATCAAATGTAATAACCCAAATTTTTAGTAACATTATTTAGGATATTTAATTAGCTAAATTAAATAAAATAATGCGATGATTAGGGGATTGAGATTTGTGATTAAACTAAGGGGTAGCCATGCCATGTAAACAATGAACTAAAGGTCAGTTAAAATGAAATAGAGAAGGGGTAAAATAGGAAAAAGAGTATTCTTATACCCTAAACCCTTAGGAATTCATTTATACGTTCATTTCAAAATCAAAGACAAAGTAGAGGCCGACCACCATTAGACAAGCTAGAGAAAGAGAAAGCAATCAAAGGAAGAAGAGTAATCAAAATCAAATTCATTCAAATGTCAAACTCCTTAATCTCAAAGCTAAGGTGAGTAATATGATACATCTCATATTTTGGTATTTTCGGTTTCTAAAGTTAGAGCCGAATGATTTTGCGAATGTTTTTCCATGTTTGAATGATGATTATATATATATATATATATATATATATGCTTGTTGATGAATTATGCTAATCCATATTGATTTTATGATATGTCTTCAATTGAAAAACCTATAAGATGACATCCAAATGCCTTGCGAATTTTATATAAGGTAAGAAATGATATTCTGGAAATGGGTTCAAGTTTCATAATTTTTTGAATAATTGTGGAATTTATATTAATTTTCTAGTGAAGAAAAAGGTTAATTGGCTTTAAAATTAATTTCGGCAATTATGTATTTATTTTCGGTCTGAAATTTAAATATGTTAGAAAACATATTAAAATTAATTTATGTGAATTTTTGTAGAATTTTCCTAAGTGTTTAATAGATATATAAAATTATTTAAGGTATGGGACTCAAATGTTTTATATATTTTAAAAAAAGAGAAGGGGCATTTTGTAAATAATTTAATTTGTTTAATTATGAAATTTCGGCAGTAATTTTTAGAAAAGAAAATTAGCAACCAATAATATTTTGACAAACAAGGCAGGTTAGTTGAAAAGATTACTTAAAAAGGTTAAAAATCCATTTAAACATGCTTTTTACATGTTTCACCACTTTCGACACCTAGCTTTCTACCATGTTCCTCCGCCACCATCACCATCGAAACCAATGCACACGGCATCAAAGACTTGGTGCACAGCGATTTGGATATAGGCGGAAGGTATGCAGTCGAAATAAGGGGGTTCCAATGGGATCGAAGCGCTACTTTGCTTTTAAATGGAAATGCGCCAGCTTTGCCTTCGATAGTAATGCTTTTGACTTGGTTGGCTTTCGAAGGGGTCAAATTGTTTTAAAGGAATGGTTTCGAAAGAGGTTGCGCCTTTTGTTTTAAGTAAATGCTTTCGAAGGGGCCGAAACCCCTAACTACCGCCCTTTTACCTTTCGACCCAGATTGGCTTCGAAAGGGGTACTTTGTTTTTAAAACTTAGCCGCTTCTCCAATGCTTTCGAAGAGTTGGTTTCGACACCATCACTTCTTTACTTAGGAAATGCTTTCGAAACAGTGCTTTCGACTTAAATGTTTTAGTGACCCTTTTGCTCTGTTGAAGGTAGAACCTAAGGGTTTCAAACGAGATAGTTTTAAATGGTTTCGAAAGGATGTTCCACATGTTTTACTTGAACCCAAAGGCTTTCGAAAGGTTTGATGTTTTAATGCTTTCGAAAGGTTTTAATGAAGGTTTCGAAGGGGCGGTTCCCCAATGGTTTTGAAAGGTTTGAATGGAAAGGTTTTCCAATGTTTTCAAAAGGCAATGTTTAAGTGTTTTAAAGATTGGATGTCTAATATTTTATAGGTTTCGAAGGAAAGGTTTTTCAATGGTTTTGAAAGGTTTATATGAATGGTTTCGAAAGGGATGTTTTGGCCTTTCGGCCTTAGTGAAAGAAAGGGGTTTACTTGGTTTCGAAAGAGGTACTCTCAATGGATTCGAAAGGGGTACTTTCAAAGGTTTAAATGTTTTCATCGACAAAAATTTGAGTAAAGTATATATAACATGGCAAGGTGATTTTGAGTAAAGCATAGAGTATATATTTTCCTTGTTTAAGTTTGATTTTAAGGTTTTAAATCAATTTGAGATGAAAAGGTTTTCAAGGAAACTTTAAGGGAAGATTACCCTAAGTAAAATGACTTAGATATTTGTATACCAGATGGGACTGGTATAGGGTCGCGTCTTATACATTAGCTATTAGTCCCAGCTAATTTAGTCCAAAATTCTAGTATATAGGGTTTTATCACAGGTAAAACTAAAATGATGTTACATATAGAAGGGGATATATACAGAGATAGGTTATTAGTGAGCCCGCAAAACCATTAGGATCAGGTGACCTTGGGAGAAGATAAGTTAGGGACAGACCGTCTAGAAGAGTAGTGTCCACCAGATTTTAGATTATTTGTTTATATCGTCTGGTAGGCTCGAGTTAGCCAAAGGTTAGTAGTTAGCCAAACAAAACTATAGTGTTCGGACTGATAGTTCATTTCTTACCTGACATGTAAGTTTACATGATAATGCTTTACAGTTTTAACCAGTTTTGGTTGCAGGAAATGATTTGAAAAGATATGTTTTAAAAGAATATTAGTGAAAGGAAACCCGTTCCGCTAAGCAGCATGGTCTCACTTAATATCAAATAACCGAGATGTATAGTATTATTCACACCCAGCTTTATGTCTGAATCGAAGTTTATGTTTTCCCCTTAAACTCTCGAGTGCTCAAAATTGATTTAAGCAGACTGAGGTTGAGGAATTTCAAGTTTTTAGTAGTTGGACGAATAAAGCTTCCAGAGATGAGCAGGTGGCTGACGGATAGCTATTTAGGAGTTGCCATTTTATTTTGTTTTATTCCACTGTGTTGTATTAAGTCAGTTTTGACTATTTAGTACTTTGGTCAACCAACGGGGCATCTTCATATGTCGTTCTTAGCCTACTTATGTAATAATTATATTTTATCAGAAACTGGGAAACGATTGGGATTATGTAATGGAATATGAAACATGTTTTGTGAAATGTAATCATGAAAGTTGTTTTTGTGAAATATGTGATTTTGTTTCATATTCATGTGCTTATGATATTATGGATACCATTAACATAACCGTATTTGGTCACCGAAAGGTTATACTATGGATGATTGCAACATTTGTAGCGCTTAGCTTCGGGCCTCCAGATAGGGGATGTTACAACTTGGTATCAGAGCATAGGTTTATGAAAAACTTTAAACTAAAATGATTTTTGAAGACATAATCCTAAGGAATTAGAGATAAGATTGGGGTATGGGATAACGCTATATTAACTTACTTGTATTTGCTATATATATAAGTATACGCTATATCTCTATTCTCCTATATCTCTTAGGATCTACTTCTGTATCTCACGAGGCTTGAATATAGATATGGATGCTAGAAGTGGAAGAGTGAATCTTGGAGGAAGCACCACCACAAATGGAAGTGCCAGACTGAATACTAGATGGAGCCAAGGTCAGGTACAAGCTGGAAATGTTGGTGCTGGGGTTCCATAAGTGGATATGGGAGCTATGTATCAGTTTTTCGTGAACATGATGAAAGTTGGAATTGCTGCTGGAGTGGTTAGAGGAAATGCTGGAGTAGGAGTTCAGGAAGCTCCAGTGGTCAACAATTATGCTATCTTGAGCAAAGATTATGTTAAGCTTCAAGGGAAGCCATTTATCGGAACTGAAGATGCTATTAAGGTGGAGAGCTGATTGTTGCATTGTGAGAGAATCTTTGCTGACTTGGGGCTCAATGATGAGCAGAAGAGAAAGCTTACTTCGAGACAGCTTCAGGGAGCAGCTTTATTCTGGTGGAATAGTGTGAGGCTGGAGCGAATGAAGAGACGATGACATGGGCTGAGTTTAAGAGAAGGTTCCAAGAGAGGTTCATGTCTGTGATGGCACAGTCTGCTTTGCTCGGAAAGTTTGCTGAGTTGGAGCAGGGTGAGATGTCTGTGTTGGAATATTCTAGAACGTTCGAGGAGTTGGAAAGGTATGTGTATGCTACTATGGATACTGTGATGAAGCAAAATGAGAATTTCATCAGGCGGTTGGGTTGAAGCCTGAGTTGGCCAAGGCTACATTACCTCATATTAGTGATCCTTGTGATGTTGTAGTGGAGATGGCATTAAGATACAAGGAGATGCTTGCTTCTCTGGAGAAGAATAAGGCAAAGGAGGTCCATGTGGGGGCAGAGTCAGAAAAGGAAATTCTTTCATAAAAAGGGTGCTCAGAAAGGTGGAGCCGCAAAGAAAGGGAAGTCGGAGGTTGTTTGCTTCAAGTGCGATAAGAAGGGGTGTTTCACTAATGAGTGTCTTACTGGGAAGGCGAAGGAAGTGGTCGAGAAGAAGAATATCAGATGCTTCAAGTGTGATCAGATTGGTCATTATAATAATCAATGCAAAGAGCCTGCTAAGGATGGAAGGGCAAATTATTTGCATTGGAGCCAGCTACATCAGGACCAACAGTGCAAGAGGAAGGGAAGGCAGTGTTGGGAGGTACGCTTCAGATCCATGGCATGTCTGTTAGCGTTCTGTTTGATACTGGTGCATCGCATTCTTTTGTATCTCGTTATTTGGTAGATAAGCTGAACCTAGAACCCTCATACTTAGTTACTTCCTTAAGAGTTGCAAATCCGATAGGAGGGTATGCAACACTTGGGAAGAAGTGTGACCACCCAGAGTTTGATTTGTTAGGTCATACCTTTGCTTGCAGTTTGCATGTATTTGATTTTGTAGGGTTCAAAATTATTTTGGGTATGGAACCTTTAAGTAAGTACGATGCTAGGATATCTTGCCATGATAGGAAAATATCACTTAGACACCTTGACTATAGTGTATATACCATAGAAACCCTAGTTGTGAGGTGAATGCTTTGTTGGGTGTTGTGGAGGTAGAAGACGAGTTGAATCGAGTTTTCATGGTTAGAGAATTCGTGGATGTTTTCAAGCCAGTAGTAGGATTGCCACCGAAATAAGCCATTGAGTTTCAAATAGATTTGGTGCCTAAAGCAGAACTAGTGAGTAGGCCGCCAAGTAGGACGACGCCTACCGAGATGAGAGAGTTGAAGGTGCAGTTGGTGGATTTGGAAGGCAAGAATTTTGTTAGACCGAGCAGTTCACCTTAGGGAGTCGCCATAGTGTTTGCTAAGAAGCCGGACGAATCGTTGAGGTTATGTATCAATTATCGTAAGTTGAATGAGAAGACGACAAAGAATCGATATACGTTGCCTAGAATTGACGATTTTTCGATCAGTTGAGTGGAGCCAAGGTATTTTCTCAGTTGGATTTAGCAACAAGTTTTCATCAGCTTAGAGTAGCAGAGGATAGCATTCCTTTGACGGCGTTTATGACCAGATATGAATCGTACGAATGGTTAGTTATGCCGTTCGGACTAACTAATGCACCGGCATTCTCTGTGGATTTGATGAACAGAATCTTTCGAGAGCACTTTGATAGGTTCGTGTTGGTTTACATAGATGATATCTTGATATACTCTAAGGAAGAAAGGGAGCATGAAGTCCATCTAAGGGTTGTGCTTGAGACACTGAAGCAGCATCAATTAAAGGCGAAGTTTTCAAAGTGTCATTTCTGGAAGAAGGAAGTGAAGTTTCTTGGTCATGTAGTCTCAGAGAAAAGGTTGTCTGTAGATCCGACTAAGATTAAAGCGGTGAATAATTGGAAGAGACCCTAGACAGTAACTGAGATAAAGAGTTTTCTTGGATTAGCTAGATATTATAGGAGGTTCATTAAGGATTTTTCGCGGATAGCAGCACCGATGACCAAGCTAACGCGAAAGGATGTGAAGTTTGTTTGGACCGATAAGTGTGAGGAAGCATTCCAGAGCTTGAAACACTTATTGACCCATGCACTTGTATTAGTTATTCCAGAGGGGAATAAGGATTTGGTAGTTTATACAAATGCGTGTGGAACTGGGTTAGGAGCTGTATTAATGCAGAGAGGTAAAGTGATTGCCTATGCTTCTCGATAGCTTAGACCGCATGAGGTTAGATACCAACGCATGACTTGGAATTGGCTGTAGGGATTTTTGCACTGAAGGTGTGGAGACATTACCTTTTGGGAGAGAGGTTTGAGCTTTATACGGATCATAAGTCGTTGAAGTATTTGTTCTCTCAAAAGGAGCTGAATATGAGACAGTAGAGGTGGCTAGAGTTTTAAGCCACTTATGACTTCAGTACAGAGTAGACACCAAGAAAGGGCAACAAAGTTGCAGACGCACTTAGCCGAAAACATCAGAATGAAGTGTTTGTAATGATAGCAGAGTGGAAAGATTTGGAAGCGTTGTCGACTTGCATAATGTAGTGGAGATCTGAAGCTAGGTCTAGTGGAGGATCTGTTGTGTTATGTTTAGAAGTTCAACCAGTTATGATTGAAAGGATTGCTTCTAGATAGATGGAGGATCCAGTATTGGTTGAACGGATCAAGATGTTAAGGGATGGAACAGAGAGCGATGACTTAAAGGATTTTAGTCTTGATCAGAATGGGTGGTTGAGAAAAAAAGGTAGGTTATGTGTTCCGAATGTGGGAGACATAAGGAAGGATTTTTTTGAGGAATGCCATCATTCGAAGTTTAATATTCATCCAGGAGGAACTAAGATGTATAAGGACATGAAGAGGAGTTTCTTCTGGGAAGATATGAAGAGGGATGTAGGCTTATGGGTGAAGCAGTGTTTGAACTATCAACAGGTAAAAGCCGAACATCAAAAGCCAAGTGGTTTGGTTCAGCCATTGGATATTCCAGTATGGAAGTGGAATTCTATTTTTATGAATTTCATAGACGGGTTGCCAAGGTCAAACAGTGGAAATGAAAGTATATGAGTCATAGTCGACAGATTAACCAAGAGTGCCCATTTCATTCCAGTTAAGTCAACTAGGACGGCACCTGTTTTGGCTAAGTTGTTTATGAAGAATGTGGTTAGACTACATGGAATTCCTAGTAGTATAGTAAGTGATAGAGATTCCTTGTTCATTAGTGAGTTCTGGAAGAGTCTACAGGAGATTTTAGAAACCAAGCTCAAGATGAGTACCTCTTACCATCCATAGACCGATGGGCAAACAGAAAGACTTAACAAAGTCTTGGAGGATTTGTTACGAGCTTGTGTGTTAGATTTTGGGGGATCATGGGAAGACCATCTACACTTAGTCGAGTTTTCGTATAACAACAGTTATCAGACTAGTATAAGGATGGCACCGTTTGAAGCTTTGTATGAAAGGCAATGCAAATCTCCAGTTTCTTGGTTAGAGACCGGGGATAGGTTGGTTCTTGGTCCAGATTTGGTTAGAGAAGCTGCATAAAAGACTGGGATCATTTAAGCTAGGATAAAGGAAGCTTAGTCTAGGCAGAAGAGCTATGCTGATAAGAGATGGAAAGACATGGAGTTCTCTATTGGAGATCATGTTTTCATTAAGGTATCATCGATGAAGGGTATGATTAGATTCGGGAAATCAGGGAAGTTGGCACCGAAATTTGTAGGACCATTTCCTATTGTAGAGAGGATAGGGAAACTCACATATAGAGTAGAGTTACCGAATAGTTTGGCAGAAGTCCACGATGTTTTTCATGTTTCTCATCTAAGGAAGTGTGTTAGAGATCCAGATTCTATTATAGCACCGACTGTGTTAGAGGACTTAGTAGTAGAACCTGACTTGACTATAGTTGGAAAGCCAGTTCGGATAGTTGCTAGGGATGAGAAGAGGCTAAGGAACAAAACAGTAGATTAGTGAAAGTCCAATTGAGCAAAGATGAAAGAGACTGCACTTCGGAGACTGAGAGAAGGATTAGAGACGCTTATCCTAATTTGTTTGATGGTATGTTTTACCTTTTTGATTAATTTGTTGGGTACCTTATCGTAATTTCGAGGACGAAATTATTTAAGGAGGGGAGTCTATAATGACGCTAATTTTTAGTAACATTATTTAGGATATTTAATTAGCTAAACTAAATAAAATAATGTGACGGTGAAGGGATTGAGATTTTTGATTAAACTAAGGGGTAGACGTGCCATGTAAACAATGAACTAAAGATCAGTTAAAATGAAATCGAGAAGGGCTAAAAAAGGAAAAAGAGTATTCTTATACCCTAAACCTTTAGGAATTCATTTACAGGTTCATTTTAAAATCAAAGACAAAGTAGAGGCCGGCCACCATTAGACAAGCTAGAGAAAGAGAAAGCAACCAAAGGGAGAAGAGTAATCAAATTCATTCAAATCTCAAACTCCTTGATCTCAAAGCTAAGGTGAGTAATATGCTACATCTCGTATTTTGGTATTTTCGATTTCTAAAGTTAGATCTGAATGAGTTTGCAAATGTTTTTCCATTGTTTGAATGATGATTATATATATATATATGCTTGTTGATGAATTATGCTAATCCATATTGATTTTATGATATGTCTTGGATTGGAAAAACTATAAGATGACATCCAAATTCCTTGCGAATTTTATATAAGGTCAGAAATGATATTTTGGAAATGGATTTCAAGTTTCATAATTTTTGGAATTATTGTGGAATTAATATTAATTTTAAAGTGAAGAAAAAGGTTATTTGGGTTTAAAATTAATTTTGGCAATTATGTATGTGTTTTGGGTCTGAAATTTAAATATGTTAGAAAACATATTAAAATTAATTTATGTGAATTTTTATAGAATTGTCCTAAGTGTTTTAATAGATACATAAAGTTATTTAAGGTATGAGACTTAAATGTTTTATATATTTTAAAAAAAGAGAAGGGGCATTTTGTAAATAATTTAATTTGTTTAATTTTGAAATTTTGGTAGTGCTTGTAGAAAATAAAATTAGCAATCAATAATATTTTGACAAACAAGGCAGGTTAGTTGAAAAGATTACTTAAAAAGGTTAAAAATTCATTTAAACATGCTTTTTACATGTTTCACTTTCGGCACCTAGCTTTCGACTGTGTTCCTCCGCCACCATCACCGTCGAAACCAATGCGCATGGCATCAAAGACTTGGTGTGCAGCGAATTGGATATAGGCGGAAGGTATGCAATCGAAACAAGGGGGTTCCGATGGGATTGAAGCGCTACTTTGCTTTTAAATGGAAATGTGCCTGCTTTGCTTTCGATAGTAATTCTTTCGACTTGGTTGGCTCCGACTTGGTCAAATTGTTTTAAAGTAATAGTTTCAAAAGAGGTTGTGCCTTTTGTTTTATGTAAATTCTTTCGAAGGGGCCGAAACCCCTAACTTCCGCCTTTTTACCTTTCAACCTAGATTGGCTTCGAAAGAGGTACATTATTTTTAAAACTTAGCCGCTTTTCCAATGCTTTCGAAGGTTGGTTTCGACACCATCACTTCTTTACCTAGGAAATGCTTTCGAAAGAGTGTTTTCAACTTAAATGTTTTAATGACCCTTTTGCTCTATTGAAGGTAGAACCCAAAGGTTTCAAAAGAGATAGTTTTAAATGGTTTTGAAAGGATGTTCCACATGTTTTACTTGAACCTAAAGGCTTTCGAAAGGTTTCATGTCTTAATGCTTTCGAAAGGTTTTAATGAAGGTTTTGAAGGGGTGGTTCCCTAATTTTTTCAAAAGGTTTGAAAGGAAAGGTTTTTCCAATGTTTTCGAAAGGCAATGTTTAAATGTTTTAAAGATAGATGTCTAAGGTTTTATAGCTTTCGAAGGAAAGGTTTTTCAATGGTTTCGAAAGGGTTGTTTTGGCCTTTCGGCCTAGGTGAAAGAAAGAGGTTTACTTGGTTTTGAAAGGGGTACTTTCAATGGATTCGAATGTGGTACTTTCAAAGGTTTAAATGTTTTCAACAACAAATATTTGAGTAAAGTATATATAACATGGCAAGGTGATTTTGAGTAAAGCATAAAGTATATATTTTCCATGTTTAAGTTTGACTTAAAGGTTTTAAATCAATTTGAGATGAAAAGGTTTTCATGGAAAATGTAAGGGAAGATTACCCTAAGTAAAATGACTTAGATATTTTTGTACCAGATGGGACTGGTATAGGGTCACGCCCTATACATTATCTATTAGCCCCAGCTAATTTAGTTAAAAATTCCAGTGTATAGGGTTTTGTCACAGGTAAGACTAAAATGATGTTACACACAGAAGGTAATATATTTGTACAAAGATAGGTTATTGGTGAGCCCGCAAAACAATTAGAATTAGGTGACCCTGGGAGAAGATAAGTTAGGGACAAACCGCCGAGAAGAGGAGTGTCTAACAGATGTTAGATTATTTGTTTATATTGCCTGGTAGGCCCGAGTCAGCCAAAGGTTAGTAGTTAGCCAAACAAAACTATAGTATTCGGATAGATAGTTCATTTGTTACCTGACATGTAAGTTTATGTGATAATGCTTTACAGTTTTAACCAGTTTTGGTTGCAGGAAATGATTTGCAAAAGGTATGTTTTAAAAGAATATTGGTGAGGGGAAACCCATTCCGCTAAGCGGCGTGATCCAACTTAATATCAAATAACCGAGATGTATAGTATTATTCACACCAGGCTTTTTGTCTGACTCCAAGTTCATTTTTTCTCTTTAAACTCTCGGGTGCTCAAAATTGATTTGAGCAGACTAAGGATTGAGGATTTTCAAGTTTTTAGTAGGTAGACGAATAAAGCTTCTGGAGACGAGCAGGTGGTTGACGGATAGCTATTTAGAAGTTGCTGTTTTATTTTGTTTTATTCCGCTGTGTTGTACTAAGTCAGTTATGACTATTTAGTCCTCTGGTCATCCAAAGGGGCATCTTCATATGTCGCTCTTTGCCTATTTTGTAATAATTATATTTGAACTGAACCTGGGGAACGATTGGGATTATGTAATGGAATATGAAACATGTTTTGTGAAATGTAATCAAGAAAGTTGTTTTTGTGAAATTTGTGATTTCATTTCATATTCATGTGCTTCTGATATTATGTATACCATTAGTATTACCGTATTTAGTCACCGAAAGTTAATACTATGGATAGCTACAGCATCTATAGCACTTAGCTTCGGGCCTCCAGATAGGAGCCGTTACATCAAATGAGCTATATTGCATGACTTTAAATTTTAAGATGAATTAAAATATTCAGTATACATTAAACCAAATGTTAATTGTGATTAATTACCATCGATGTTTAATGCGTCGCATCAGACGTCAATCTTTCAATTTCAATGGTCAGGCAGATGGAGTGAATGCTTGAGTCAAATGATTGACTCATTGGACGTGATATCAAACTTTAACTCGCATTCTTTGACCATAAATGGTACTTTTATCTCTTTCTAACATACCCTGCATCTTAAAATGTACAAGAGACCTAAAATCATTTAGGTTGTACTTAGAGCATCCCCAACAAGCACCTATTTAGTTTAGTATGAAGGCCTGAATCCCATAAGCAACTCCAACAGCGAATATTACCCTTAATATTAAGGGTAATATTCAGGGGATAGGGCCAATTCAGATTCCTGAATTGGTCCTGGACGCTGATTTAATCAGCTCCCAAAGCCATAACGTCTAACCGCAATGGCTCTCCCCCAACGGCTAGTTCCAATGACTCTATTCTGCCTTCTTTATACATTCACTCTCTTCACTCTTCCTATCTACATAACATCTTCACTCATTTCTTCTCTAACATGTATTATTTGAAAATGACTTCACCTTTTTGAGATTTTACGCATCCTTCTTAGTCTCAAAACTATTTCTTCGACTACAGCCAGCAACGACCGAGCACTCCTCCGGCATAGCATTCATCCAACCCATGGAGAAGCGACAAGGACTATGATTTATGCAACATTTACTGTCATTATACGAATGATTCAATTAGAGTCAACGATCAGAGTGGCGATAAGTTCTGGAGGAAAGTATTGCATACCTTTAACCTTAAGCATCCTGAATATACTTGATCTTTGTCAGCGATTCAAGGTCGATTCGGGAAAATCAACCGTTAAACTCGGTTTTATGAATCACATATTTATCAAATAAAGAAAGCGAACCCTAGTGGAATGGGAAGGAAGAGCATTTCGTATGTTTCTTATTATTACTAGTTTTTTGTATTTAATATGATTATTAATTTATTCCTTTTTGGTTTCCAGAAAAGAATAGCAAATGAGAAATTCATAAAGCTTTTTCTAAAGGAAAATGGAGCTAAAAAACCGCATTATTACCAATTTCCAAACAGTTATGAGTTGCTGAATAGCACACCGAAGTGTAACTTTGACAATGCGAAGAGCCCCTGAGACATTCAAACGAAGGGAAAGGGAAAGAACAATGCATCGAAATCTTCATACTTGTCTAGCATGGGAGATTCATCTTGTAGGGAAAGTTAATTCGAGGGAGAAAATGAATCAGATGCGCTCAACCAGAGACCGGATGAAGGTTATAGAATAATGGGAGTCAAAGCAGCAAAGAGAAAGAATAAGCTTAATGTCGTGGTGAATGCTAAAGTGAATGCTGGTCTTGAAAATCACGAAAGAAGGCATCAAGATAGAAGCAAGCTAGCATAGGAGAAGATCGATGTGATGCATAAGTTTGTAGAAAATTGAGCAATAAAAGCTGGAATTGAATGGGAAAATCAAGAACAGAAGCTTTTGGATAAAGATCTGACGGGGATGGATGACATTCAAAAGTAGAATTGGATGTAGCGCAAAAGAAAAATACTTATTTCCAGTTCCCTCGAAGTGGTTTGTTTCAATCTTAGAAGTGTTTAATTTATACTAGTTTCGGTGTACTGTATCGTTTATTTAAATCTGTTGTATTTTGTTATTAATTAATTTTGTACTATTCTTGTTTCCATTTAGACAAAGTCGATAACCAAACAGAATAACATTTTGAAGGAAATGCAATACATATTAATAAGGTAACTAAAATAAGACTACAATGCAAACATGTACATACCTGACAAATCAAATATAAAATTGAACTAAAAATCATCAAAGTAATTCCAAATATGATTCATAAGACCTTTTTGTAGCCGGTTGTGAAGTTTTGCATCTCGGTACGAAAGTTGACGTTCAACGTGAATGTTGAATGCTTCTTCTGTTATAAGAACATCATCTTGGAATACTTCAGGCATTTGCCCTGCACCATCATATTCGTAGTGACGTTGTTCTTCGTCCATATCCCTTTCTCCTTCAATAATCATATTATGCATAATAATACATGCAAACATGATTCTGGACATTTTTTTCCAAGACCAAAGTCGACATGGATTACTAATCATTGCAAATCTGGGTTGTAGAATGCCAAAAGCTCTTTCTATATCTTTTCTTTCCCCTCTTGCATCGCAGCAAACTTTGCTTGCTTTGTTGTTATTGGGTTTGGACATGTTTTCACAATGGTGCTGCATTTTGGATAAATCCCATCACCAAGATAATATCCATGCTCGTAAGTGTTTTTTCCAAGAGTAACGACACTGGAGTTACTCGACCAAGTACCAGATCATTAAATAAGTGTGACCTCTCAATAACATTTAAATCATTGTTAGATCCAGGCATTCCAAAGAAAGCATGCCATATCCATAAATCGTACGAAGCAACGACTTCCAAAATAATAGTTGATTTCTTTCTTTACCATTGTAAGCTCCATGGTATGCTTTGGGGCAGTTCTTCCATTCCCAATGCATACAGTCGAGACTTTTAAGCATTCCAGGCCATCCTCTGCTCTCGTGCATTTCTCGAATCTGCACCACATCATCCTCATTTGGAGATCTAAGGTACTTAGTGCCGAAAACATCTACCACAGATTGGCAGAATTTGTCGAGAGTTTCTAATGCGGTTGTCTCTACGATCTGATATGTATCATCCAATGCATCTATGGGGGTGCCATAAGCTAACATCCTCAGTGCAGTAGTCATTTTTTGTTTACCTCTAAGCCCCTGTATTTTTGAAGCATTTGTTTTTGAATAAAATATTTTTCATTGTTTTGAATACCTGTTAAAATTCTTAAAAATAGATCTCTTCTCATTCTGTATCTTCTCCTGAACATATCAAGTCCATAAGTGCAATTTGGGTTGAAGTAGTCTTGCATCAGAGTTTTGTGGAAGGAAAATTGATTACAGTTTACATGTTTCTGACCCATGACCGATCCTGTATTTTCATGATGTGGAGCCATAAGCTTCATGGCGCATGTCAACTATTTCTTGCAATTCTTTGGCTTTCTCTTGGAGAATCTCTTCTTAATCGGAATCACTATCGAATGTCATAACACATTTGACGAAAGATATGGTATTCATTGTTGTATATAGTTTAATGCTATGAGAGAAAGAAACAAGATGTTAAATTGTGATTCATGGAATGGAAGTTGAAGTCCTTATATAGAAGTGATACGATATGTAGGTTTAGTGGCAAATATTAGCAAGTGGCAGACAAAAAATGCAGAGTGTAGTCAAATCAACTGTAGCATGTGGCAGACATTACTGATTTAATGCGGTCAGCTCGACTTTAGCAAGTGGCAGACAAAAAATGCAGAGTGTAGTCAAATCAAGTATAGCATATGGCAGACAATACTGATACTTAGTGTGGTCAGCTCGGCTTTAGCAAGTGGTGGACAAAAAATGCAGTGTGTAGCCAAATCAACTTTAGCATGTGGCAGACAAAAAATGTAGAGTGTAGTCAAATCAACTTTAGCAAGTGGCAGACATTATTGATACTTAGTGTGGTCAGCTCGACTTTAGCAAGTGGCAGACATTATTGACTGTGAAGGAACAAGCATTAATTTGTATAACGACGATTAAGAATTGCCTATTTAACTTAAAATTCCATAGTGGAAGTGTACAAAAAATTCCATGGAAAATGAAAGTTGGACTCCCCATGGTTATTTGGTACTAATCAAAGCGTACATAGAAGCCGATACAAGACATATGGAAGAGGAGATTGAGCAAGATTTCTAGGTTACTCTAAACGAAGCCTTTAATAATCATCCTGATTGTAGATTAATTCGATGGATTCTAGATACTCGTAGTACTTATGTCACGTTTACTGGAGCTTGTCAACGATACAGAAGCGTTATAAACACAGTGAAGGAAGAAGTCCTATTTCAGTTAACACGAGCTACGTATGATTCACGCTATTTTTTGGAGTATCGTACTAATTTTTTTGGACATGCTGCATATGATCTATGTGTTAGCTATATTAGACAATTTGAATGAAGTTTTATTTATTTTCTTTTAAGTACTATGTATTTCCTTTCAATCGAATGTATTAGGATTCAGTTCCATGTATTTTCTATTAGTTCAATGTGTGTTTTTTAAGGTTTAGGTATTTTCTTTTAGTTCTTTACTCTTTAGTAAGTTGTATACACTTTCACTATCTACTGAGTACGTACTATAACAAACAACATCGAAATAGACTGATACAGAAAGGACAACCAACACTAAAATAAACCGATACAGTAAGGACAACCAACACTGACATAAACCGATACAGTGGAACCAAACTGATAATTGAAATGATGCAAACAAGATCTAAAACAAATACACACCAGATGATTTAAAATCTATCTTCGATCATGTGATAACTGAACCGAACCAAGTGTCCTCCTGAGCATTTCAATTTCTTGTTCAAGTTCAGTTGCATATACTACTGCACGATAAGGTAAAGGATCGTTCAACCATTGCCAAAGTCCACATCCATCCGGAAAATTGCGGCATCTATAGTGGCGTCGACCAATGTCTGATCCGTTTCTTATGGCGGAATACAAAACATTAACTCCACAATTGTAGTATATTTCTCTAGAATCAACCTCTTGTTCTGGTTGAGGTAGTTGAGCCCGTATATCAAGCCTTCTTTGCCTTCTCCCATTATTGCTCCTCCACTCCACCCTCTGTCTTCTTCTCTCCTCCAAAAGCATCTGCTCTTGCAAAGCTCTCTCATGCTCTCTTACATCTTCATAATGTCTTTCCTCCATTTTAGCATACCATCCGGTTGGTTCTTCGGGGTAAGACGGATTAGGAGTGTTCTCGTGACTTAAAGGACCTTCGTATGAGTATTCTGGCAAGGAAATATGGATGCAATCCACCATTTTTTTCTTAGTAGGATGATATGAATTCAGAACGATTTGCCAAGCAATATAATATATACTAGTAAGAAGATGTTATATGGCAAAATCTGTGCAACGTGGCTACAGTGTTCGAATAATACATAATACTGTACCACTTTGTAATAGCATTGACATCAAAAGTACTGCATCGTGTCTACTGTGCTAAGTCTAGCAAACATCAAAAGTAGTGCAACGTGCAAACAGTGCTTGATATGACGTGACGTTGTAAATAAATCTATGCAATGTAAATGAGCTGTAAATAAAGCTATGCAAACATCAAAAGTAGTACAACATGCAAACAGTGTTTGATATGACGTAAAATGTGCTAAAATTTTAATACATAATTGCAATTAATGTAAATAAAGCTGTATAACGTAACAAATAAACAGTAATATATGCCCTTAATACAATATAGAAGTACATCGGCATCATCATCCTAAGTCAACGGCGTCATCATACATTGCAGTAATATATGTCCTCAATACAATATAGACAAACAACTGTAAAATAAATGTAAAAGTACAGAGCATGATCATCCTAACTCAACGGCATCGTCGTCGTCTTCGTCGTCGTCCGCAGCGTCATCAACATGAGCAAGACCACCATGGTCAAACTGACATGCAGCCAGCTAAGCCTGCAAATCATCACTCTGTGCCTGCATCGCCTACTGAGTTCGTTGAGCTTGAAGATTGAGCGCCAGAGTATGAACAAGTGTCATATGCTGAATGACATCAATATATCGCCTATGCTCGTCCAGCCTACCTACATACTATAATTACATATAATATATCAATATACGTTTGATTAACTAATACGGTACAATTAAATATTAATACAATGGATACCTCATAAGGAGGGTATAGTCCAGTAGTGGGGACACCGGTAATATCATGATCTGGGGGATAAACTATCAGCTGCTCGATAAGAGTACCGGTAAGATCATACGCTCTATAAGAGGCATCCAGACCGAGTCCATTGGCTGTTGAGAATACTGGGATGGAGTGGGTTTAAAAGAAAATGGAGGTGACTGAACTCTATCGCTGTCAACGTATGGGCCTATATGATCGGAGTTCACTCCTCGAGCGTAGTCAGGTAGCATGTATCGTCGAGGAACAACTCTAACCCAGTAGCTGTCATAGTCCCCCTCCGCTAAGAAAAATGTAGAAGCATCTACCAATCTAGTCTGTCTCAATCCCTGTATATACTGTGATCCAATGGTCCGACGTCAGCCGAACATGTCGTTGCAAGATAATGGATCTTCAGGGATACTAACTCCCCAGTAGTCTGAAACAAGCATCTCTCCCCCAAATACAAAATAGGAAAAAACGCCAGTGGGAGTAAGATCATCCTCCGAAGGCCCAAATGATACGAAATAGAAAGTGGATGAGCATCATGTATCAGGCCCACATTCATCATGGCAATCTAATATGAAGTCTATGGTGCCCGAAAAATATTGTTCCTGAACCTCATATCAATTTGCGTACGGGCCTCCATCAGGTCATGTCTAACCCCCATAGGCGCCCGAGAAACCAACTGAACACACTCTCATCGTCTCATGCGTGGAAAATATATCTCTAGAGCACGACGAGCGGTCTCAACAATAAGGGGATGCATGTTCGCTGTGTACATGCATGTTCGTCGTGTACTCATCGTACCAGCACGACAGAATGTACCAAAACCCAAACATCTGTCTAACCTCCCCCAAAGCATAAGAATCAAGAGCGGTGTACAAATATCCGAGTATAGCAAAACCCCAATCTATAGTGTGCAGCAGATCTAAAGCGGCTACCGCTGTAAGGTAACCTAATCTAATGGTACCCTTTTGGTTCGAAAAGAAAGTCGAACAAAATAAGTACAGCAGAAATGCTCTAAGCACGACGTCAATCATAACATCGGTGCCCATATGAGCTGCAATGTACGTCTGTAGATATGTAAAGGGAACCGCCCCGGAGGCAACATGACCCTCCTCAAACTTGGGTAGATAAATAGTGAAGACATCGGGGCTCTCAAACTTATGATCAAAAGGAAATGATATCCTGTCTGGGCCTCCGATCTCAATCCAGTCAACATATAAAAATCGACGGGGGTACTGCCGAGCTCAAAATCTGAAAAATGAAAAGTATGTGTCGTAGGCCACCACCTCTCAACTAGGGCTGCTATGAGTGGACGATCAAATGACTATGGTGGCCTAATATGTAAGAAATGTGCAAAAGGACTGGTGTGCAGCCTATCTACTAAAACCTGAGGTAGTGTGTCATATTGTTGTGCTCTACACTTTGTCCAACCACCCCGATAGCTGACGTACCGTGACTACAAAATTAAAGGATTGTTCGAGATTATTATACAATTTAAATTCAAACAACTAAGTAATACACTTTATAATATCACATATCTATCTAATAAACGTTATTTCATGATTAATATACGACAAATGTATCCATCATGTATTGATAGTTATTTATTATTTAGAATTGTACCTCGACCGCATCCAAGGCTGTAAAGATACGATGACTGTATCCCTCTAACAGCTCGTGCAGAATCCGTAGCTGGAAAATCGTCGTATTTGGTGCTTGCTGGGCCTACAAACTCCTCTGGCTGATGTCGAATGGTACGTCTTACGATTTTGGTTACACTTGCCGGCATTTTGACGATTTTGCAAATAAAAAGGCAGAAAAACAAAATTATTTATGAGGGTAAAGGGGCTGGACGTCCCACTTATAGACACCCAGCTCCGAGCGCTGATTAAATCAACGTCCAGTACCTGGACGCTGAATAAATCAGCGTGCATCCGTTGGCGCCAACCCTTAATATTAAGGGGTGGCTGAATATTACCCGCTTTAACGGTTGGAGATGCTTTTAAGGTGTGGGATTGCGTCCCATGTTGGTAATTTTGTCTCCAGTATAGTTTGTTGTTTTGTTGATAATGGATTCAATGTGCACATTTTTGTCGGTTTCAAGAAGTCTGCTGGATTACATGATGATGATAATAACATCATGGCTTGTATCATTTGCTGTGATTCCACACCATGACGTATTACATTGTACTTGACTTTTATTTCATGGTAACTTGAATGGTAAAATAAAGTGAAATATTTTGTTATTTTCTAGGATAAGTCATCAATGTGAACCACAATACGAAATATACTTCTAAGTTTTAAACACAATCAGGGAGTCAACTTTGACATCAATTATAGTATATAATTTTCTTCACTATTAATGACATACGTTAATTAATTAATTACTTTATTGAAAAACGCAATATTTTTCCAGATCCTGGTATTAGTTAAGACTTTGTGTGCATAACGTGTTATCATTATATACTAGAACTAGAATGTCTGCAAATGGTTCACAAACTACTTGCGGTTTGACAAAGAGAACAGTTAATTTGATTGTCTAACAAACTATCTGAGGTCCTACAGCTATAAATTAGGGCTCAATTTCCCATATATTCTGCACAACACTTTGAGTAACTCAGCTTTTATTACCAAGTAGGAAATCAGTAAGCCAATGGCTCCTGCTACTTCAAAATTACTTTTAAGTGATAACATATCGCAGTTTAAAACAGTTCCTCCCAATTATATCAGACCTACTTACGACCGGCCAAATCTCATTGCCGTTGCTGATTTTCCTATCCCACTTGTTGATGTTCAAGGTATCAAAGGCTCTGATAGATCAAGAGTGGTAAAAGAAATAGGTTTGGCATGCTGCTCAAATGGATTTTTTCAGGTTATTCACTGCATAAGCATTTTCACATACATACACTTATGTAAGCTACATATACTTCAAGCCTTCAAGGTATCTAAGCTTGCTGTCATTAATTTTCAGATAAAGAATCATGGCATACCCGAAGATTTGATCAATTCAATGCTAAGTACCGCTAAAGAGTTCTTCAGTCTGCCTGAATCCGAAAGGCTAAAGAACTACTCGAGCGATCCATCAAAGGAGACGAGGCTGTCAACTAGCTTCAATGTATCTACTGAAAAGGTAAGCAACTGGAGAGATTATCTGAGACTCCACTGCTATCCTGTTGAAAACTTTGTTCATGACTGGCCTTCTAATCCTCCTCAATTCAGGTTTTATTCATTGTCTGCACATTTAGAAATACTTTTGTTCATCCAATATCGAAAATATCATCTGAAATGATCAATTAACAACAGAGAAGTGGTGGCTGAATACTCAAAGAAAGTGAGGGAACTAGCACTGATAATAATGGAGGCGATATCAGAAAGCCTGGGCCTTGAAAAAGACAGCATAATAAAATCACTTGGAAAACAGGCTCAGCATATGGCAATAAACTACTACCCACCATGCCCACAGCCTGAACTGACGTATGGATTGCCTGCACACAAAGATCCAAATGCAATTACCATGCTTCTTCAAGATGGTGTGCAGTCTGGTTTACAGGTTCTCAGAAATGGCAAATGGGTTCCTGTCAATCCTATTCCCTACACTTTCGTTGTCAATATTGGCGACGTTATACAGGTATGATGCTACTGCATGGATGTATATAAATATTATGTGTATCAATAGTGTGGGTGCAAATGAATGTATTATGCATAAGTATTATGTTGCTGAAGACGATATTTTTGTGTAGGCACTTAGCAACGATAGATACAAGAGTGTGCTTCACAGAGCAGTTGTCAACAGGGAAAGGGAGAGAATCTCGATCCCTACATTTTACTGTCCATCGCCAGAAGCTTTGATCAGGCCATTTAAAGAGTTGGTTGATGAAGATCATCAAACGCCGTATATTGGCTTTACCTACCAAGAATACCATGACAGATTTTGGAACAAAGGACTGCAATCTGCCAGCAACCTTGATTTGTTTAAATCCACCAACACCAAAATTAATTGATAAACTAATTAATATTCTTAATGTATACTTGTTGGTTTAGTGAAAGTGATATTATGTAACACCGTTGCTATATGGTATATGTTTTCATACGCTGCTTACTAAACAGAAATATTGTTTCGTTGAAAGCTACGGGTTGTTGACAAATTATTCAGTGTGCAATATTATGTCTTTTTCAAGATGTCTTCTCATACGTGATGATAATCATTACATCACCGCTTGTGTCATTTATTGTGATGCCACACGATGACGTATTATATTATACTTGACTGTTTCATGCTAACTGGACTGTGGAACAAGGAACAAACATATATATACTATATTGTGAAATTCTTGTATTTTAAATAGGATTATTTCAACCAGTTAAAACTCTAATACTTCTAAAAGTTATAAGCTGTACATAAACAAAGCTAATTATAAAGGTAATCGTTTGCTAGATAATCTGATATATGCATCAATTCAAAATCAAAATAAGTTAAACATATCCTACTCTGCATTCCAAATAATAAAAAGATCAAAATTGACTGATATCTCATGTATCTTTCTTCTCATCAAATTCTTTTCTCTTATGCCAAATCTAGTAGTCCTGCAACAAAATTAATGTACTGAAACCAATATAATGTACACGTGATTTTTATAATATATGCGTGGCTATAATTTTGGTGATATAATTGAATTGGCAATGTAGTTTATGGACAACTGTTGCTATGGTTTAGGATTTTTAAACAAGTCTAATTAGAAACTATATCATTTTTGATACCCATGTATAACTTAAAAACTAAACTCCGTTTGTGTGGCATGGAATCGTCTTGATTTTAGATAATTAAGATAGCGACTGCTATCGGAAATGACATTTAATCATTACACATTCTACTATTATTTTCAACATTTGGTTTCAATAACTAGAGGAACACTTGTTTTGATAAAAACAATCGATAAACAATTGATAATGCAACTAATAATAATTTAAAATTTGTAGAAAGCCGATTATATGAATTTAGAGGTTGTGGGTTGTTCTTTCAAGATCGTTTCTATTTAATAAAAAACCAATGATTATCAAGCATATCCAATTTACGTTGCTAATTCAATTATTCGATGATTTTTGATAAATCTCAATTGTTAACACCAGCAATAGTTAGATGTTGAGTTGGATATAGGATAACAAATAGATCTCTCATATAGTATTACATTCCTTGTGTGTACTTATTAGACGAACTTGCTCCACGTTACTCAATGTTAAGAATTACTCACATGTTTAACTCAAAATATGCCGCACGTGCAGAGATGTATGGAGAAATGAGAATAGTCTCACTTTCATCAATTAATAGAATTAGTTCTACTTAAATATTAAGAAATCGCTCTTCACAATATCAAATTTTGTGATAATAAGTGGTTCTTTAACACTGAATAGATTTTATCATGTGTTTTTTAATATTTACAATAAGGCGTGAATGATATGCTTTTATTTACGTTGAAGTGATTTTTTGAGATTTTGATCCATAAAAATTGTATTTTCTCAAACTAATGGCACAAGCGAACAAGTTACTTTACATTAAGAAAGGGCGTTTGCTAATTAAACAACCTTACTATAGTTTCATATTAGCACACTACAAAATAAGGCGGCTTTAGCGATGGCTAAAAGGCGTCGCAGGCCGTCGCTATTTAGGTCGCCACCACACGGTTAAGCAACGGTATTAGCGACGGCTCCGTCACCAAAATAGCGACAGTTGACGACGCCTAGTTGGACACGTGGAAAATTAGTTAAAACAGGTATGGCGCCACACGTCGTCACTAGCCGTCGTTAAGCTGAAACAATTTAGCCGTCGCTAACCTGGATAAATAAGCCGTCGCTAGCCTGGAATAAATTTCCAGCTCCAATTCTGTCTTTCAATCAATCCAACCACACAACCAAATTCAAATCACTTTCCAACATATATACATTCAATTTCACAACCAATACCACTCTATCCATCATATAATCTCACACATATCACAAATAATCATATATATGACGCAACATATAAATTTACATAGAAATTTCATCACCACCATATAAATATATCATACCAATCAAACGGAACCATCCAAATCCATCAAACAATGTAACCATACAATCAAATAATATCCATCAACCACATATATACACAAATGTCCACTAACCCATCAAACACAACAACCAACCAACATGTATCAAATATATACACAAATGTCACTTGATTGGAAAACAAGATGATGAAAATCCGGCAGAAACACAAGCATACCTACTCATCGTCGTCGTCCGACCTATCCTCTCCAAGCATCGTCCCATGCTGTGCCAAGTAGGCTGCAATATGCTCATCCAGCTGTTGCGCCAATGCGCTCTTCCTCTAATCGTTTATCTCCTCCAGCTGTTTTTTCATTTGAGCAATCTCCTCCTCGGCTTGGGATCTCCTGTAAGCCTTCTGGGATATTAAAGCATGTGAAATAGTTGATATTTAGTTATAATTTATGAACATTCTAAATAGTATGAACAAAAATAGTTGATTAATTATGCGACTAATATTTATAATTAACTGTTGTACATTGGTTGCAATTTATTTATTTCAATTATTCAACTTCCTTATTCAATTTATAATTTGTTCACCTAAGTTTAAATTCATTTGCGTGTGTGAATTTATGTATTGGTAAATGAAGAAATTTACCTCCTGATTTCCATAACTGTACCGCCTATTTCGCGAAGGCGGATCAATAATGACATCCCAAATACGGTTCGACTCCTCAAACGTAACCTCTGCCCGGCCGGTGCACTGCGCTACTCGAGCCCGCTCCGCTTCGTACCTCTCCTGCATTTACGAACAATTGTTAGACACGATAAATATTCAATTTAAAGTTTATGAAATGTGAAGTAAAGGAATATGAAACATTGTCATTAAGGATAAGCATGTTTACCATTAACGATCTCGATTTATTGTTCGTCCACTCGTACGAAACGTTACCTTCCTCATCTATCTATTCAACGGCATGCATGGCCCTAAACACCTAAGCCATAGTAGGCTCGCGATTGTATCTCGCCGCCTGAAAATATATATATATATATATGAATAAACAGTGTTACAAATATGATTAAACAACATTTTAGATTTTTATAAACAAAATTTATAAATTTACCAACTCTCTCCTGTGTTCCTAGAAGGATTTGGAGCTACCACGGTGCAACGCAGAATTTTTATTCCTATTAGCACGATTCCAGGCAGATAATTCCTATAAATTTAGATACATGATTAACTAAATTACTGCAACTAAGATACGAAATTTAAAAAAAAATTAACAACAATGCAAAAGTATATAACTTACTTTCACTTTTGGAGTGTCCCAGAGCCGGAGATACCCAGCCCACACATCTGCGCCCATCCAATTTTGTTTTTTATCTACATTTTTAGCCTTAGACAGAGTGTCTCTGTAATTTTTTCTCATCCTTTAATTCCAGTGATTGGTAAAAATGTCCATATCCTCTGGATCTACACGCACGGCTGCCTGCATATTGAAATTAGTTTGAATTATGTAAATTATATTAATTTTCAACTGAAATTCAAACTTATACTTACGAATACATCAGCCAAAATAGCATTCTTGATATGTGGTGGGATGTCATCCCAATGAGGCCAACAACCGGACATCCTACTCATAAATGTCTTCTTGAAAACTTATAGGATGAAATCCGAAAGCTCCACCTCAAAGCCCTTGTACAAATTTTGATGTAGATATTTAATAAATTTTAAAAAATACTTCAAATAAATTTGATACTTACCCGGCGCCTTTCGGAACTACCTTCGCTAGTGGGCGTAAATCCGGTGCAGTGCCACTGGCACCCGTAATGGGAGATGGAGAAGGCTCGGATCTCTGACTACATCTCATGCCTGACATATCTACCATAGAGAAATAATATCACAGAATGGAAAGACATAAATTTATTAGTACAAAGCATGTTTCAGTAATCATCACATAAAACTTCCACTAAATCATAATAAATGGGACAAGATCTCATGAATACATATATAGAAATTTCAAAACAGAATAGTACATAGCTCAGAACATGGTCATCATTATTAATACATAGCTCAGAATATTATGCAGCTAAGAATAATACATTATACAATAAGCGATGCAAATATTAAGAGTTTTCGGTCTTCGTCGTTTTCTGATTCGGACTCAATCTCGTACTCTATCTCGTTTTCTTCGGTGCTTTCAAATCCATCTGATAAAACATTTGATTCATCATTCAACAGCCCTAAATCAATGCCATCGGTTATTATTATTTCTGTATTTGGTTCAAGATCCGCTTGATACGCTGCTTCGTCTGGAATATTATTTCCATCAAACATAAACATTGGCTTTGTTTTAAAAACAGCCGACCATTCCGCTTTATCTCTTTTTAAGGATGGATACAGAGCAAAATAAACTTGTAATGCTTGCTTGGATAATACGAAAGGATCATACTTATAGTAATGTGAGGTATGCTTCATTTCAATTTTTTCTTAAAATCGATTTGGGTAAAATATTTATTCTTGTTATATTTATTTCTCAATTTTTTGGAAAATCGGTTTTAGTACAATATTTGTTCTTATGTTCATTTCTTAATTTCTTTACAAAATCTATTTTAGCAGAATATTTGTTGTTGTTATATTCATTTCCATATATATTTTTTTTCAAAAAATCGATTTTAGCAGAATATTTAATGTTCTTAAATTCATTTCTTCATATTTTTTATGCAATCGATTTTAGCAGAATATTTGTTGTTGTTATATTTATTTCTTAATTTTTTTACAAAATCGAATTTAGTACAATATTAGTTGTTGTTATATTCATTTCCTAATTTTTATTAGAAAATCGATTTTAGCAAAATATTTAATGTGATGCCCCAACTCTATACTCACGCTAGCCAAGAACACTACTGGGTAATGATGTCGACTAGCACGAAGAATAAGGCTGTTGAGGAGCGACCATCTGTGTAATTGCTTTGTGTGAGTACCGATATGTCATAAATTATAACTTACATTTCTTTTCAAGAGGAAATCCAACATACCGATTCAAACTCAAAGCTACCACACAGTGGCTAAGTGGACCTCGGAAACAAATATAGAAATAAACATAACACAAATCAGTCACAGACATTCATATCACAAAGGCGGAAACAGATATGAATATAACACAAAGAAGTGTACATCAAAGTAGTGGTAAAACAAGATCTACTACATCACAAGAGAATAGATAAGGTACTAGACAAAAGAATAATTATACATTAAGGAGTCTATATCTCAAATGTATAATAATAAAAACTACTAATCTAAAGTAGTTAGACAAAGGTCAGAAGATGATCCTAGATAAGGAGTCAAGCAGAAGCACCTGTAACATCTCGGTCTGACCCGAGTATTATTTAATAAGAAAATAATAAACAGATCAGTCTAGCTATAAATATCAGATAAAATGATATAGGATAAGAGATATGACCAAATACGTATGATAACATAAATGTCATACTGTGTCAAGTATACATCAAATAACAACCAAAAATCATACGATATCTCAAATCATCTATAAACACCAAAAAGAATCGCATTCTTTAAATTATTCACCAAAACACAAATATTGACCAAACATATCAATGTCAATCCACGAAAATTGGTGAAACACAAATTCTAGAAATCACAACGAGAAATCCAGAAATCACAAAAGGGGGAAGGCCTATCACAAACGGGAGCATGAAAACTCACCAACACGTGTATCACAAACGGGTTGTTAACCCATGGTCGCAAACCATAGAGCCGGTGCCACGACGTAGTACAACGAACGCCCGAGGAACCATAAACTCAATTAGTTCAGAACATCGACGTAGTACAGCGTTACGCCCGATGAACTAAACTCAAATAATCAAGCACAACGACATAGTACAACGAACGCCCGATGAACCTGAACACAAATAATCTGGAACAACGACGTAGTACAACGAACGCCCGATGAACCAGAACACAAATAATATGGAACACGACGTAATACAGCGTTACGCCCATGAACCAAACTCAACAAAACCATAGGTCGCTAGCCTATGAAGGAATGAGACGAAGCTCAATAAAACGGGGTATAGTCCCCCACGTGGACAAAGAGACATCGCACAATGCTAGTCTAAATCACAAAATGATCATCATCGATCATCAAGAAGTGTCAATTACACTAAGCTAGTAAATATAAGAGTTTAGCTTCATGTCCCATAACCACTAGCTTAACTCAAATATTTACGAACAAATTGTAGATTTCCACTTGAAAATTGTCACAAGAGTTTCAATCGAACAAGTCCAAAAATTAACCGGCGAAGTAAACGCAAGCGTTTCATACCACTTGTTTTGCTAAGCCGTTTAATTAGATTTTCTCATACGAATGAGGTAAAGGTTTGTAAATACTAATAGATTAGAAAATGGTTTTATAAACGAGCTTTGTATTAAAAATAGAGTTGAAATCATCTTTGTAAAAGAGTTTGAATATTTACTACTAGTATAGAAACCTTTGTATTTTAAAGTGACAAAGCATAGAAATGATTGTAAAAACAATCAATCACCAAAATCCACATACGAAGATGTGAATCAAATCCAAAGAAATTGATACTGAATCCATCAAAATGGATATTCTCAAAAATCCCGAAAAAGAAGTCATCAAAGTTAATAATAAATGATAATAATAAATCGGATAATCACGGATCGATAAAAATTGGAATCTCAAGCTAAATAGGCAAAATAGGCAAAAATAAGCAGGTCAGTCGACTGGCCTTCTGCAGTCAGTCGACTGAGCCAGAACCCAAGAGTTTTCAGACCCTGCAGTCAGTCGACTGGCTGTAGCTGAAACTGTTTTTCAGCCTGTCAAATGGAAGAGCAAACTCTGACCATTTGCAACCGGTCGAGCAATGGACTTTAGGGGCTTTTGCCAATCGACACCCCAGCCCTTTAGGCTCTCTGAAACACCACCAATAGCATGTTCATAAATCAAAGCTAGGATTTTCAAAGTTTTAACTTCAAAACAACAAAAATTGAAATGTTCACCAAATCAATCCAAATCAAAATCAAATGAACATGTAAAGATGTTAGGAATTCATACCTAACAATCAAGGATAGTTATAGACATAGATATGAGATAAAAATATCACCCTTAAACCCAAAAACAATGAAGGAGAAGCTTGAAAGCAAAGGAAGATCAACTACTCTTCAACTTCAACTCTAGAAGCTTGAATCTAAGCTCAAAAGAAGAACATTTCCTAAGTTAGGTTTAGGAAATTTCTGAAATTTAAAGAGAGTGAGGTTGAGAAGATGAAGAGGAGGCTTACCTTAGCTTCTCTTTGAATTTGGAGCAAGAAATGGAGCTTGCAAAAGGAAACTAGGGTTTTGAATTTTAATTTCCCATTCCTCTCCCCATTTTCAGTTTAGCTTGAGTGTTTAGGAAAATAGAAATGAAGTGAAGAGGAGAGGAGAGGGGCTGAACTAGGGTATATGATGACTTGGGTGAAACCCAAGCCCAAAAGCCCAATAGAAAATAGCAAAAACCAACATACTCCAAACATATTGAAGCTTAGACTCAAAAAAGTCGCAAACACCATTTTGGACTCAATGGAAGTGGTCTCGAGTCCCAATTCGGCTGTTTGCAAAAAGTAGCTTTTCGGACTTCAATCCGATTAATGATTCTATATTTAAATAAAATATTTAAATATTCAATTGTAAAATATACGAGTTGTTACAGACTCCCCTCCTTAAAGAAATTGCATCCTCGCAATAATTAAGAGGAAAAATAAAAAGTAACAACCATAAAAGCGTATCAACACAAAAGAAAATTTGAAATAAGAAGTTCACCATAAAGAGCAAGACAGAGTCAGTCCGGATGTGTTTGCTCGATAAATTCTCAGGATTCCCAAGAGAAATCCTTAGGATTTGAGGACCATTGAATTTTCACAAGAAGAACATCTTTATTTTGAAGGCGTTCAACCTCCGAAGTAATGATACGAATAGAATATTGCTCATAAGTCAAATTTTGTGAAATTTCAATTTCTTCAATTACACCGGGCTCAAGAATAAAAATTGGAATCCCTAAGGTATTTCCGTAGATGAGAGATGTGGAAAACGTCAAGAATAGCAAAAGAATTGAGCCGGTACCAAAAGAGGTGATAAGCCACGGAAACAATGCGTTCGGTGATGGGAAATGGACCAACATATCAAGGTGCTAACTTTTCCGATTGACTGAGACGCACAACACCCATTAAAGGTGAAACACGAATGAACACCAATAAAATCTGGACCTAAAACCAGCTTCTCACCGGCTTCAAGCCAACACAAAGAAAATCGGCATGGCCTTCCTTAGAGTGCCTCGAAAGGTGCCATACCAATTCAAGATTGGAAGCTATTATTGGAAGAAAACTCAACAAGAGTATGATCTTCCCAACCTCCACCAAAAACAAGAACACATGCACGAAAGAGATCTTCAAGAGTTTGATTCACACGCTCGATTGTCCATCGGACTGAGGATGGTAAGCGGTGCTAAAATTAAGCTTTGTTCCCAAAAATTTTGAAGACCCTTCCAAAATCCACTAGTAAGATAATGGATCACGATTGCTAACAATAGAAGTAGGAACTCCATGCAATTTAGTTTAACATAGAGTTTAGCCTAAAGAGGTGATAGTCCAAAAGAGAAGGACGAGCCTCTAGGCTACACAAAACAAAAGATGAACATGAATGGGATTCACGATCTCGAACCTCACAAGTGGATAAAGTCTCAAGATCATTCCATTCAGATATCATCAAAGAAACAACTGCTTGTTGCTTACAACTAAGGGCATCGGCAACCCGATTACCCCTTTTTCCGGAGTACAAAGAATATCAAGATCATAAGATGCAAGGAACTCGAGCCAACGTTGTTGACGCAAATTAAGTTCCTTTCGAGAAAATAAATACTTCAAAAACTTATGATCGGGGTAGAGAACAATTTCTCTCCCAAAAGATAATGTCGCCAAATTTTAAGGGAGAAAACAATAGCCGCGAGCACCAGATCATGAATGGTGTATCTAGTCTCGACAAGCTTTAATTGTCAAGAGGCAAACGCAATAACTCATTCCCTTTGCAAGAGAATGACACTAAAACCAATACGACTAGTATCGGTACAAACAAATAAGTCTTGGTTCCCTTCGGGAACCGCAAGAATAAAAGCATCGGAAAAGAGTTCCTTTAATCGATTCTCTTTCCCGAAAAGCTAAGACTTTCAAAATTATAATTAACTTTATGTAATCATCTTTTTAGAAAAATTTACGTTTTACAAGTCAATTTATTGTGTTTGACTGTCTCATCATAGCGTTTAGGAGATTCCTATCGATAACGTTGATCAAGCGCATCGACCAGAATTCTTAAAGCGCTAAATGGGCAAAATAACACAAAATTATTTTCTATATGATAACCATCACTCTTATAAAATTTACAAATATTCTTTGCTCGTTTTAAGAACAGAATCCACTCTTACTTATAAATATCTTATTAAAAGATTTGCAAATTTTAAATTTGTTATTTTCATCCATAATCAATAAATATAAGGATAAACTAATTGGGATATTCGTAGAATACTCGATTCACAAAATGGATGAAATAAGGTAGAAGGTTCGTCATACCGAATGACATAACGAACCAACACAAAAATCACAACGAGTGCGTAATGCAGTAAGAGGATGCTACCTTCCGCAACTCGTAGCTGATGAAAACCGGTGGCAAGGTCGAGCTGAAAAGACCTTAGCACCACACAATATATTGCTTAGGTGATAATCCTAAGACAAACTCAAAAATACCGGAAAATTCACAAACTACTTGAATGAGAGAAATAACACTTTCCTCATCAAGTGGGTTTAAAGAATAAAATGTTGCCACCAAATTTGGAAATCAAAATCTTTAAAAACAATAGAAATCTGCTTAACAGATTGAGAATGTCGAAGATAAATAGTACGCTCAAGACATAGAATGTGGACTTCACAATGATCAAGCCAATCCTTTCTCAAAAAATCAATTTCGAAGCCTAAGTAACGCATAACATGCAAATCGGCTCGAAAAGAATAATCACATAAAATAATCTTGACATTTTCACAAAGTAAATTGAGTGTCGCGGATCCATCAATTGAATTCGCAATTGTCAACAAAGTCATCAAGCCCATAAAAATTAAAAGAGAAAGAATCATCAAGTTCTTTTGATATAAAATAATGAGATGAACCCAAATCAAAAAGAACTCGAATAAGATAATCACAAAACAAATATCGTCAAGGATAGAATGAGAATTACCTTGACCAAGAGAAGTGTCACTAGGATCTTGCACGACATTCAACTCTCCCTCTCTCCTACTTTGGAGTATGGGACATGTATATATAAGATGGCCCGAACTTTTGCAATAACGACAAAAAAATGGTTCCGGGCACTCATTTGCATAGTGGTCCGTAAGACCACAATTGTAGCATCGTCCACGACTAGAGGTAGGAGTCTTTGCTACAGAAGTTTCTTGCTTCCCTTTCTTGTCGGGATTGGGGCCTTTAAACTTAATAGGCCTCTTCATGTTATTGTTGAAGTTCTGTTTGGCACGCACAACTTCAACATCACTTTCTCTATCGGACTCTTCAAGTCGAAGAGCGATATCTATAAGCTGATCGAAAGAAACTTCTAGTTTCGGAAGTAAAGGCTTTTTGAGGTTCTTATTCAACCCATAGACGAATCTCTGATTTTTCTTCAATGGGGTATTAATATACTCGACCCCATATTTAGAGAGAGATTCAAAAGATGCGACGTAATCCGTCACAGAAGATTCACCTTGAACAAGGTCAATAAAGCGTCAGGCTAAAGTTACTTTTTCAGCCTCCGGCATAAACTTCAATTCGAATCTTTCCCGGAATTGCTCCCAAGTAAGATCCGCTTCGATAATTTCAGAAATCAAAAGCTCATACCAATCTAATGCTCTTTCTTGGAGCATGCTAGAAGCCACTTGGACTCGATGAAGTTCAATAAGATTCATGCGAGAAAAGATGCGATCTTATGATCTAAGCCAAGCTTGGATTTCTATAACACTTTCGGATCCCTTGAATGGCCGTCCACCCAAAGCAGTATAATCTCTGCACAAGTGTGCACACCCGGATTTAGGGTGAGTAGGCGCTGGAATGGGTCCGGCAGCTCGGGCATTGTTCACGAGATCTAAAAGTTGTTGAGCTGACATAAATACTCCATCCTAAGGAGTAGCACTAGATTGACCGGCGCTGGGACGACCAGGTCTAATCATTTCTCTTCTCTAAGAAAGAAAGAAGGAAGAGGAAAAAGGTTATTCTCAAAATGAATATCAAACAACCTTGATTGATAAAACAAGGCATCACAAAAGAAAATAGGATAGAACGGTACGAAGACTCGAATTAAATCCTATGGCACGATTCCTAAGGAAGACTTAGGACAATGATCCTTGCTAGATTATTCTACATTGTTCCGAAGTTTGGCTCTGATACCATGCTGTGACACCCCACCTCTATACTCATGCTAGCCAAGAACACTACTGGGTAATGATGTCGACTAGCACGAAGAATAAGGCTGTTGAGGAGCGACCATCTGTGTAATTTCTTTGTGCGAGTACCGATATGTCAGAAATTATAACTTACATTTCTTTTCAAGAGGAAATCCAACATACCGATTCAAACTCAAAGCTACCACACAGTGGCTAAGTGGACCTCGGAAACAAATATAGAAATAAACATAACACAAATCAGTCACAGACATTCATATCACAATGGCGGAAACAAATATGAATATAACACAAAGAAGTGTACATCAAAGTAGTGGTAAAACAAGATCCACTACATCACAAGAGAATAGATAAGGTGCTAGACAAAAGAATAATTATACATTAAGGAGTCTATATCTCAAATGTATAATAACAAAAACTACTAATCTAAAGTAGTTAGACAAAGGTCAGAAGATGATCCCAGATAAGGAGTCAAGCAGAAGCACCTGTAACATCTCGGTCTGACCCGAGTATTATTTAACAAGAAAATAATAAACGGATCAGTCTAGCTATAAATATCAGATAAAATGATATAGGATAAGAGATATGACCAAATACGTATGATAACATAAATGTCATACTGTGTCAAGTATACATCAAATAACAACCAAAAATCATACGATATCTCAAATCATCTATAAACACCAAAAAGAATTGCATTCTTTAAATTATTCACCAAAACACAAATATTGACCAAACATATCAATGTCAATCCACGAAAATTGGTGAAACACAAATTCTAGAAATCACAACGAGAAATCCAGAAATCACAAAAGGGGGAAGGCCTATCACAAACGGGAGCATGAAAACTCACCAACACGTGTATCACAAACGGGTTGTTAACCCATGGTCGCTAACCATAGAGCCGGTGCCACGACGTAGTACAACGAACGCCCGAGGAACCATAAACTCAATTAGTCCAGAACATCGACGTAGTACAGCGTTACGCCCGATGAACTAAACTCAAATAATCAAGCACAACGACGTAGTACAACGAACGCCCGATGAACCTGAACACAAATAATCTGGAACAACGACGTAGTACAACGAACGCCCGATGAACCAGAACACAAATAATATGGAACACGACGTAATATAGCGTTACGCCCGATGAACCAAACTCAACAAAACCATAGGTCGCTATCCTATGAAGGAATGAGACGAAGCTCAATAAAACGGGGTATAGTCCCCCACGTGGACAAAGAGACATTGCACAATGCTAGTCTAAATCACAAAATGATCATCATCGATCATCAAGAAGTGTCGATTACACTAAGCTAGTAAATATAAGAGTTTAGCTTCATGTCCCATAACCACTAGCTTAACTCAAATATTTACAAACAGATTGTAGATTTCCACTCGAAAATTGTTACAAGAGTTTCAATCGAACAAGTCCAAAATTTAACCGGCGAAGTAAACGCAAGCGTTTCATACCACTTGTTTTGCTACGCCGTTTAATTAGATTTTCTCATACGAATGAGGTAAAGGTTTGTATATACTAATAGATTAGAAAATGGTTTTATAAACGAGCTTTGTATTAAAAATACAGTTGAAATCATCTTTGTAAAAGAGTTTTAATATTTACTACTAGTATAGAAACCTTTGTATTTTAAAGTGACAAAGTATAGAAATGATTGTAAAAACAATCAATCACTAAAATCCACATACGAAGACGTGAATCAAATCCAAAGAAATCGATACCGAATCCATCAAAATGGATATTCTCAAAAATCCCGAAAAAGAAGTCATCAAAGTTAATAATAAATGATAACAATAAATCGGATAATCACGGATCGATAAAAATTGGAATCTCAAGCTAAATAGGCTAAATAGGCAAAAACAAGCAGGTCAGTCGACTGGCCTTCTGCAGTCAGTCGACTGAGCCAGAACCCGAGATTTTTCAGACCCTACAGTCAGTCGACTGACTGTAGGGAGCCAGTCGACTGGCTGTAGCTGAAACTGTTTTTCAACCTGTCAAATGGAAGAGCAAACTCTTACCATTTGCAACCGTTCGAGCAATGGACTTTAGGGGCTTTTGCTAATCGACACCCCAGCCCTTTAGGCTCTTCGAAACACCACCAATAGCATGTTCATAAATCAAAGCTAGGATTTTCAAAGTTTTAACTTCAAAACAACAAAAATTGAAATGTTCACCAAATCAATCCAAACCAAAATCAAATGAACATGTAAAGATGTTAGGAATTCATACCTAACAATCAAGGATAGTTATAGACATAGATGTGAGATAAAAATCTCACTCTTAAACCCAAAAACAATGAAGTAGAAGCTTGAAAGCAAAGGAAGATCAACTACTCTTTAACTTCAACTCTAGAAGCTTGAATCTAAGCTCAAAAAAGGAACATTTCCTAAGTTAGGTTTAGGAAATTTCTGAAATTTAAAGAGAGAGTGAGTTGGAGAAGATGAAGAGGAGGCTTACCTTAGCTTCTCTTTGAATTTGGAGCAAGAAATGGAGCTTGCAAAAGGAAACTGGGGTTTTGAATTTTAATTTCTCATTCCTCTCCCCATTTTCAGTTTAGCTTGAGTGTTTAGGAAAATAGAAATGAAGTGAAGAGGAGAGGAGAGGGGCTGAACTAGGGTATATGATGACTTGGGTGAAACCCAAGCCCAAAAGCCCAATAGAAAATAGCAAAAACCAACATACTCCAAACATATCGAAGCTTATACTCAAAAAAGTCGCAAACACCATTTTGGACTCAATGGAAGTGGTCTCGAGTCCCAATTCGGCTGTTTGCAAAAAGTAGCTTTTCAGACTTCAATCTGATTAACGATTCCATATTTAAATAAAATATTTAAATATTCAATTGTAAAATATGCGGGTTGTTACATTTAATGTTATTATATTCATTTCTTCATTTTTTACAAAATCGATTTTAGTAGAATATTAATTGTTGTTATATTCATTTCTTAATTTTCTACAAAAATTGATTTCAATATAATATTTGTTGTTGTTATGCTCATTTCAAAATTATATAATTCATTCAACCATTTAATCAACCAATTTTCAATATTAGGGTTTTGATTAAGCCTAGATTAACCAGAAATTGGAGAGCAATAACATACCTTCGAGCTTTGGAGCGTTGTGGCTTACGCGATGGGGAGATCAGTAGCTCGTGTCGAGGGGCGGCGGTTGGGGCGTCGGTGGTGGAGGAGGGGTGGGGTTTGCTGAAGTGAATTGGGGAAAAGGAATTGTGTTTTTCTGTTCTCTGGTCTACCTGCATATTCGCATATAGTGACGGCTAGCATCGACCACCTTTTTTAGCCGTCGCTAGCCGTCGAGTACCCGTCACTAAACGAAGCATGTTTTGTAGTGGAAAAATACCCACCTACTAAAACATAGAAAAATTACACCCTTATTTAAAAATGTGAAAAAAGAACAAAATACCCTTCAATATCATGACAGTATCAAAACCACCAAACAAAACAATATAATTTACACAAATCAAAATGAGGCTGTCTTAGAAAAATAACCTTGTAAAATCTAATGGAGAACGAAGAACAACACACTCAACTGAATATTGATCAAAATTACGATCAAGTAGAAGAACAAAAAAGAAGGAATCGACAAACATAGAAGAAATGGAAGTAGAAAAATTGAATGTAAAGATAATTGAAATTATTCGATTCAATTTTCATTGAAATTACAGAATCATATGATAAAAATATAACCATGAAAAATTATATGCCAAAAATGTTGAAATAAAGTATAATATTAAACATGAAAATATTTGCAACAAAAATTTTCATAAAATAATTAATTATCTAAAAACATCAAATATTTGTAGAGAAATAAGCAAATATTTATAGAGAAATAAGTAAATATTTATAGAAAAATGTTGGGGTGTCTCGCATTGTATGTGGGGAATGTGCGTACATTGTAAATAATAGGTGTGGAGTGGTATGTAATTGAATTTGGTCATATGTAACAACAAGAGATTTCTTTTGTTAAAAGGCGTTTGACCAAACTCTATGTCCCTCCCATGGAAAGATGTGCGGAAGGATTCCTAAAACTTCGATAAAAAAATCTGCAAAGATTTGCATTGAAATCTAAAAATATTTGCAAATAAACAACAAAATATTTGCAAAAAACAAAGAAATATTTTCAAAAAAATATCCAACCATTCGCAGAAAACATGCAAATTTTTGCAAAATTATATGCAAATATTACTAAGCAATCGGTAATTATAATCTGCAAGTTTCCTCTTTTGAAGTTACATCAACTATATAAGGTCCCCTTACTTGATAGTACATTATTAATAGTGCAACTTAGTTACAAACACAAAATAATATTCAAGTAATCATACCATAGTCCTATGTTTATATGTATGTTTATATCCCAAAAGCAACCTAGAATTAGCATTAAATTTTCATTAATAAAGTGCAAGACTGAATCTGGTCAATTAAGATCAAGTATAGCTAATTTCTTTACATATACAATGCATACAAATATTACCATATCAACTATACTATTTGATTCTTGATATATTATGTATAAAAGAATCAAAACCCACAGCAAAGTGCAGAAGAAACGAACAAACACGAAAGAGAAAACATCATGAAGAACAGGAAAATGATAAGACAAAAAAGGTTCATTGAAAAATTACAGAAGCACAATGAAACCTTTCAAACTATGGTTGAAAATAAAATTAAAGGAAACAAGTTAGGTGCGAAACAAAATAAGTTTATATTACAAACATCATTCAACAAATTAATTGATGTGGTGCTAAAAGGAAAAAAAATCAGATCAATGGAATTTGCAAGAAACTCCCAATAATAGATATTATAATATATAATTACGGTTCAGAAACTGGCCATTTTTATTTTGAAAATCAAAGCACAAATTTCATAGAAAATGATGTTGAAAAATTTGTTGGAGTACTATCAGAAGGAGAAAAGGTGATTACACAAAATCACTTAAAAAAAGAATACCAAACAAAAGAATACAAAAATTTCGTGCTCAAATATTTTCCTGATTAAAAAATAATCGAAAAAATAAAAAAATAAAAGTAGAAGAAATATTTGAAAACGCAGTACAAAAAAAGAAGAAGAAGACACAATTAGGCTACTTATTTTATATCTTATAGGAACATATCTGATTTCAAACAGATTCAATTGTCTCGCCCGCCCTGATGTCATATAAAATTTGCTTCGACAAAATGAAAGAAATATCATGGTCAAAAACAATACATGGACATTTAATGAGCCACATTAGAAATAATGTACAGTCTCCAAAAAGATAGGTGCTTATTTGAATTTGCTACTGTTATGCAATTTAAATACTATTTGTTATAGCTTAATATATTTAACAATACTAATATATTTTGATAATATTTTTCTCAAATCCAACATTAGTATTGTAACACAACGTTCCCTAACAATGAAATCCAACTATGAAGAAATGATGCCAACAACCGCAAAGTGGAACATCAGCCGGCTTAGACCATAGCACATCATGAAATTTTATTCGTCCAAAGTAAGTAAACTAAATTAACATTCATTGTATTAGTAAAAAAACAAATATTAAATGGATAATATTTGATGTATGGTACAAGTAACTACAATCCAAACAACAAATATTTGCAAGGAAATATGCAAATATTTTCAGTGAAAACTAAAAATATTTGCAGAGAAATCTATAAATATTTTATATTGAAAAACCATTTTAATTGAAAATATACTAAAAATTGGTATATGAGGAAAAGAAACAAAAAAGGAATGAAACTTAATCATAGGGTGAAAAGAGAGAAATAGTGTAACGATCCTGAATTTTGAACAAATTAAATTGAGAATATTTAATTTATTTTAAATATTTGAACGATGAATTAATTTGAATCCCCGATTGAACTTTGAAATTTGCGATTAAACTTTAAAATTTAATCTGTTGAATGTTGAATAAAAATTTGAATCTTCAATTTAAAGTTGAAGAAAAATATTTCGAAAGCTTTCAAAAATTATATTGATGATACTGAAGGTAATAGAACTTTCAGAATTGAATTTGAAACTGTTTTGTTCAGTTTTGAAATTACATCGTTTGAATTGATATTTAAAAATAGCCGTCCGGGGCGCAGTCTCGGAATTCGACGAAACCGGTTCTATTGGATCCGTAATATTGTATTATTACCGGATTTCAAATTTCGTATTTATCGGAGTTGTTATGTGACCGTACGAGGAATAAATGCATAGAACCTTTTACTATGACACATTTAATTTAAAAACGATATTCGTTTTCTTTCATTCGACATTATGTACAACCCGCCACCGATATGTTCCCTTCGTACCCATTCCTTTCTTTTCCCTCTTTTCAAAATTTCGCAGTTTTCTGTCTATACCACGTACCCTTTTCCGCTTCTCTCAGAAGCTAAAATCGAATCCATTGCAAAAGAGAAGATAGCCGAGATAAATGGCAGCTAAAAAATCAAATCGTTCGTATAAAAAAAAATGGCCGCCTGTTCTTTTCTTTTTAAAACCCACTTCAAAAACAATTCGTTCAAACGAACGAAATCCTCGTTCATTCTACAATTTAAATCAATGGCCGAAGCCGGAGGGGAGGCGACTTGATTATCGGAGAAGGCAGTTAGGGTTCATCGTAGGGAAAATCGAATCGATCAATTCGAGTTCAAATCGACAGCGAGGGCTTTGGGGATTTCGCGTGCTCGAAGACGTGGTTCGTCGAGCTAGGGCAGTGGCGACTTCATCGCAACTGGGAGGCGAGTCAATCGCGGCGGCAGGTGGATCGCGAGGGGTTGCATTGGCATTTGGGTAGTGGTGGCTTCGGTCGTGAGTGGTGATGGTCTCGCGACATTTATTGATGGGTTCAAAGGTGATGGGGGGCAGCAGTTGTCAAATCGGGGTGCGCGACCACTCGCGTACAGGTTGAAGTCGAGAGCCTGGCACGAACTTCGATGGTCGAGCGGTGAACTCGAAGCTGGGTTGGCCTCGTTCCAGTATTCACATCGAATACCATTTCCAAATCGAGATCGGGGTTGGCTGTCGTCATCGACTTCGGGTTGCGACATTTGGCCAGAGAAATCGAAGCAAAGGAAGAAGTTGTGGCTGTTGATGGGGTGACGTATGGTTGTATGCTCGAGTTCGAGCTTGGTGGTTTCACAGCAAGGTATTTTGTTAGTCTATTTGTGAATTAGGAAATTAAATAGATTTACAATGCTGTCAAGTATATATGTATATACATAAAACTGATTTTGGAATCTGTAAAGATTTATTTTAAAATGTACATAGATTTTAATTTATAAGTGTACATGAGTTTCAAAAGGAAAAGAAAATATTACAGTAAGGTAATTTTAAAATATACGTGATTTCAAAATAATAATATGCGTATTTGCATTTATACAGTAAAACAGAAAGTTAAACTTTTATTCACTGCAGAATATTCAAGTGTAAAACGAAAGGTTTATTTCAGAAAAATAAATGTTTACAGTTTATATAAATGGAAGTTTACAGTTATAAAATTTTGGCTAAGTAAATAAATAGAACGATAATTTAAAAGTTCGACTTAATTCGAATATTGATAAACTGTGTAAATATTTATACAAGGTATAAATCAAGAAAAATCGAGTCAAGACGAAAATGGATGGTAAAGGAATAAAAAGCTAAGGTGAGATCTTTCTCACTCAAATGAAAAGTGGATTTTTTTGCAGTTATTGATTTGATTGCTATTGGATGTGATATTAGATATAGTAGGATATATCTATATATATATAGCAATATATACATATTGGCATATGTATATATTGGATTGATTGATTTCCCGCCTCGTATAGCGGATGAGACCCTACTGCGCCGTTAGTAAGCGGATTATTTTTATAAAACCCATATACCGCGATATTCCACCTTGAAGTGGAATTGGTATTGTGCTAGGGAAACAGGTTGGAGGGATCCAACTGGATTCCTCACCAGTATTTATTTATTTACAGATATTGATGGATATTCTGTTATCATATTGATATAGGATGTTTGTTGTTGTGATTGACGAATTGGTGTTGTTGCATCATCAGATTTAAATTTTGAAGTTTAAAAATAACGACTTTTACTTTAAAAGGATTTAAAAGTGATCTTTGAAAATATACGTTTATTTAAATTGTTGAATTGATTTATTTTAAATAAATAAACGTTAAAACTTTAAAGTTATAAAAGTTAAGATTTTGTGAATTTTAACCAAAAAGTAATTTCTTTTGAAATAAAGAATTAAGAAATTTATAAAATGGAAACGATGTTAAAATGATTTATAAAGGAATAAACATTTCAGTTGTAAAGTTTTAAAAGAACGATTTTTGAAAATAAAGGAATTATAAGTATTTAACTTATAATATGGATTGTTGGTATAAGATTTGAGTTATGAATCGAATTGTTAATAAAGGGGATTTATTAAATTGAAGTTGTTACAAAATAGAAATGGAATTTATGAACGTTGTTTCATAAATTCGAAAATCAATCAAATTTGATGAATTGAATATAGAAGGTTATTAAGGGAATTTTATCCACGATTTTGGACAGTGGATAATTCTTGAAATAAATGTGTAGAAAAGATTGTAATGTGGTTAGTGAAGTATATTCACGATTTTGGACAGTGAATATATTTTTAAGTAAAATGGATATGGTTTTGGGAAAGTGATATTTGAAATGAAGTTAATTGTTTTAAAGATGTTTTCAATATAATGAATATCGAATACATAGATTTCAACATTTTTATTGTTGAAATAGACGTTTTCGAGAAATAAGGAAATGATGGACTATAACACTGTTGTTATAGTAAATGATTTTCGAAAGAAAATGTTTTATGTAGTATTGGGATTTACATATATCTATCTTAAAATCCGAATCCCTATACTAGTGATTTCGAGTCGTCGTAACGATGTTTTACGCAACATTCGTTTTGACTCAAATAGATGTTAAAATTAAGGATTTCCTGAAAGAATGAATTTATACTTAAATTTGATTTAAGTATATTGAATATTTTCAAATGTTGAAAATAAATGATTTGTGAATTACTTATTTTTAAGTAAGTATGGAAATGCTTTTCCAATATGAAATGAACTGTTTTGAGATTTTATCTTCAAAGATAAAATGAAATGTGGAAATTGATTTGAAAATTGTTTTCAAATGGTTAAGTGTGGAAATTTTATATCTAGTAAAGATATTTTTGAAGATGAAATAATTTGGAAAATTATTTGGAATCTGATGATGTTGCGCATCTTTATTGATAGTTAAATAACCGACTATCAATAATTACCTTTTAGATAGGTATTTGTTGTGAATTGGATGAATTTGAATGCCACACTTATTTTTGAATAATCGCTCACTATTCGGGTTAGCCGGGAAAGGACCATGGGGTCGTATAACCCATTCCGAATATGTGATACGTCGTTATGAATTGCATTCGAAGACCGGTATTGAAGACCGGATATTTTTGAAAACAGAAGGATTACCGTCGAGTTACTCTACATCGGCTGATCTCCGATTTAGAGGTTTTATCACCCTTAGTGACGGGAAGTCCGGACGTGATTAGAAATTTATCCAGATGTGCAAGGGCTTCGTGAGAAGTGCCTTCGGTTCTGTTCGATCCCGGAACAGACTTGTATGGATTGTGTGTCTGACGTTACAATTTGAGATATAAAGCTGATTTCTTTCAAATACATATCTATTGGTGGCGGAGAATTTATTCTCTTAGCTTAACACCCTTCTCTGAGACGTACGAGCTCAGAGGTTATGTAGTTGAAATTTATCAGCGATATACTCCCAATTTGGTAACGTGGCATACTGAGTGTTGCTGTGAAATGATCAGTGTTTGATCATTTGCGATATGATCATTTGTTTGATCTTATATCTTTGTGATCATAGGTTGATCATTTTTGTTTGACCCGAAGCAGGGCTTTGTAGAAAGCGTAGCTTTGTGGACGAGACTTCGTCGAGCCTCACACCCCGGAAATGGTCGAAACAGGAAGGATGCAGCAAGGTTCTAGGGAGTAGCGCCCCTTAGTGTATGTCATTCCTTCTGGATAGAGGTGGTATCATGGTATGGAGCCCAGATACTTAACCTATGTGGTTGCTGCATTATTATTTTGATGTGGTTTGTTGGAAATCGGGGATCCTCGGGAAGATCGGTTACGATCGAGGGATGGCATACGCGTGTCAGTAGTTACCTATTTTTGCAGAGGTAACCCGGCCTTGTGTTGGCAGAGATCCGGTTAGGTTCTCGGGTCGTCTATTCCAGGGACGTACCCATCGTGGATAGGAAGTTCCTTAGCCTGACCATTTGTTGGAAATCCAAAGAAACAATACGAGCCTTGTACGGTTTTAGTTGTAGAACCTATCATTCACTTATGGTGGCGCCCCACTGTTTGGATGGTAGCTATAGTAGGCATAGTTCGAAATGTCTATGCTGGCTAAGATTTATATTCTACTTTCAAAATGTTTTCTACACTATGCACTAATAATAATATCAAAAATGATTTGATTTTGCGTAGTAAGCATCTTTGACTATCATAAGAAGAAATCTCCTCCAATTCTGCGTTTGCATTGTGTGTGTGGTGGGAGGTCTTATGGTAGTTTCATTTTCCAAAAGCATTGCGAATTTGTTTTATTTTATTTGTGAAAAATAACTGTTTTACGATCTCACACCAGTCTCCATGACTGACTCGGAGTTTATTGTTCCCTTCTAAACTCTGGGTGCCCACCAATTTCCACACGGGCAGCCTAGAGTTATGTTATCAGGATATTCTGGAGCTTTGGAGATAAGCTGGATGGCGAGACGTAGTATTTGTATCTGATATTATTTATTCCGCTGTGTTTTCTGTATGAGGACAAGTTTTTATAACTGTCCATTGTTGTATTGAGTTGTATATTGACTCTGATTGATGTATGTATAAACTGATATAGTTCTTTGTTTTAAAAGACTAGTGTTTATCTATTATATATTGTTCCGCTGCGATATGTGAGATTCTGTTATTGTTTTCTGTTCTGATGTTGTTCTGTTGTTCTTCTTTCTTTCTTTCTCTTCTTCTTTCTTCTTCTTCTATCTTTTCTTCTATTTCTTTTTCTTAAAACCCCTCACTATTGGAGTTTCCGGCACTCGATTGCTCGACAGTCGATAAAGTGAGTATCGATGTCGAATTTTCGAAAGTCGAAAATCCGGTACGTGACAGCGTGGTATCAGAGCATATGGTTAAGCGACAACCCTGCTCTGTTGGGTGTTACTCATTAGAGATAGAGTCAGTAGTACTCTAGAATGAGTGTGAGTGTAATAATAGATACGAGTGCGTATTTGTTAGTGAATATAAAATTGTTTTGTATTGTGTTGACTTATCGGTTGATTGTTTATGAATTCTGGTCGGTGCAGTCTAGCTAACTGGAATCGATAGGGGTTTCTAAATTCTTAAACAAGATAAACTGACACAGTATTGCTTTAAAATAGGGTAAATGAAATAATTTTACCCAAAACTATTTTTGTATAGAAAAGAAATGGTTTTCTATGAATTATCATAGTATATGGATGTTTTGATGTTAGGAAGTAATAATAGTGAATTATCATCACTGAAATTGAATAAGAAATTGAAATCATAACTCCAAAGTTAAGAAATAAATCCATATACAAATGAAATTTAAGAATATAAATTATAAATGTGATTTGTAATTTGAAACGGAATTCCAGAGAAGTTTTTGGAAAGGGTTTGAAAAGAATTTGAAAATTTTGGAGATTTGGAAAGTTTAAATCATTTTTGATTTGAAAATGGATTTCGAAGGTTTGAAAAGTATTTTGGAGAGATGAAAGCTCTAAACTCTTTTCGGTCGCTGGAAAATAATTCCGATGATGATCGCGACATCACCGGTGTTCATTTTCGGGTTTCCAAAAGAGGAATTGCTGCCAAATTGTTTTAAATGGAAGTTGTTTGGAAAATTTGGGGTTTGTTTTGGAAATTCAAAGGATAATTTGAATTGTTTTCAAAATGAATTTTGAAATGTTGGTAAGACCCTGGAATACTATATAAAAATATTTATGAAATATTATGAAATTGATAACTTATAAAATATTGAGATCTGATTGGAATGAAATTCAAATTGTAAATGAATTTATAACTTGGAATAGAATTCAAGAAGGTAATTGAAAACTTAAAATTCAATAATGGAATGAAATTGTGAATATGAATTTATAATTGAAAATAGAATTCTAATGGAATGAAATTAGTAAGGTGAATGTATCAATGACCTTATAAATCGAAATGTAAGTAAGTCGAAGACTTATAGAATATTTGAAATTTGATTTGGAAATCAGATTCGAATTGGAAATGAAAGAATTAGTGAATGAGTTTCAGAATGAATAAATAAATTTGAATTTGTAAGTAAAACTGAAATTGAAGATGAATGTGAAACTTTGTTCTGAATTTGTTAGTAAATGTAATTCAAGCTGAATATTGAAATTTAAAATGAATTAGTGAATGAAACTAATATATAGAGTGATATGGATTAGTAAATGAAACTAATCCAAAATAGTGCAGTTGAATAAAAGATAGCTGATGATAAATTCAATATTCAAAAGTAAATTGAATCCAAATTAGATTGGGATTGTGAATTGAATTCAAATGAAATTGAAATGAAAAATTGAACGAAATTGAATATGTAACTTCAATAGTGAAATTAAAGAGGATATAAGAAGTATATATTGAAAATTTTTGTAATTGAATGTGCAAAATGGTTTGAATATGTAACTAGATATTATGGCTAGTAGGATATACAGGTATATAGGGAATTGGAATTTTGATTTCGAAGATAATTTGAATTGCTCGAAAAAGGTATGTATTTGAATTTCAAATATGAGATTTGCTGATTTCTTGTCTAGCCGCTTGGCTTTTTCTTTTTCTTTTTGAAATCTGAGAGTCCGTAGGGACGTTTTGTAGTAGTGCCGTATTAGCCGCGCAAAGGAGACGCTGGCGAAATTTTTCGGAAATTTCGAGTGTTAGAAAATTTTTGAGAAAATTTCGAAAGTTTAAATTTGAATTTAAACTTAAATTTAAATTGTTAAGAAACAATGTTGTTTTGAAACTTAAAACTGAAGTTGGAAATTTAGTTGAAATGATAACGAATCTTTAGTAGAAAGATTTGTTTCGATAATTTGATAAAACTATTGAATTGTGAAAAATAGTAGACGAGTTAAGGACCTTTCTTTCTAACTTGTAATTTCGAGGACGAAATTATTTTAAGGGGGGAAGTCTGTAACGACCCTGAATTTTGAACAAATTAAATTGAGAATATTTAATTTATTTTAAATATTTGAACGATGATTTAATTTGAATCCCCGATTGAACTTTGAAATTTGCGATTAAACTTTAAAATTTAATCTGTTGAATGTTGAATAAAAATTTGAATCTTCAATTTAAAGTTGAAGAAAAATATTTCGAAAGCTTTCAAAAATTATATTGATGATACTGAAGGTAATAGAACTTTCAGAATTGAATTTGAAACTGTTTTGTTCAGTTTTGAAATTACATCGTTTGAATTGATATTTAAAAATAGCCGTCCGGGGCGCAGTCTCAGAATTCGACGAAACCGGTTCTATTGGATTCGTAATATTGTATTATTACCGGATTTCAAATTTCGTATTTATCGGAGTTGTTATGTGACCGTACGAGGAATAAACGCATAGAAGCTTTTACTATGACACATTTAATTTAAAAACGATATTCGTTTTCTTTCATTCGACATTATGTACAACCCGCCACCGATATGTTCCCTTCGTACCCATTCCTTTCTTTTCCCTCTTTTCAAAATTTCGCAGTTTTCTGTCTATATCACGTACCCTTTTCCACTTCTCTGAGAAGCTAAAATCGAATCCATTGCAAAAGAGAAGATAGCCGAGATAAATGGCAGCTAAAAAATCAAATCGTTCGTATACAAAAAAAATGGCCACCTGTTCTTTTCTTTTTAAAACCCACTTCAAAAACAATTCGTTCAAACGAACGAAATCCTCGTTCATTCTACAATTTAAATCAATGGCCGAAGCCGGAGGGGAGGCGACTTGATTATCGGAGAAGGCAGTTAGGGTTCATCGTAGGGAAAATCGAATCGATCAATTCGAGTTCAAATCGACAGCGAGGGCTTTGGGGATTTCGTGTGCTCGAAGACGTGGTTCGTCGAGCTAGGGCAGTGGCGACTTCATCGCGACTGGGAGGCGAGTCAATCGCAGCGGCAGGTGGATCGCGAGGGGTTGCAGTGGCATTTGGGTAGTGGTGGCCTCGGTCATGAGTGGTGATGGTCTCGCGACATTTATTGATGGGTTCAAAGGTGATGGGGGGCAGCAGTTGTCAAATCGGGGTGCGCGACCACTCGCGTACAGGTTGAAGTCGAGAGCCTGGCACGAACTTCGATGGTCGAGCGGTGAACTCGAAGCTGGGTTGGCCTCGTTCCAGTATTCACATCGAATACCATTTCCAAATCGAGATCGGGGTTGGCTGTCATCATCGACTTCGGGTTGCGACATTTGGCCAGAGAAATCGAAGCAGAGGAAGAAGTTGTGGCTGTTGATGGGGTGACGTATGGTTGTATGCTCGAGTTCGAGCTTGGTGGTTTCACAGCAAGGTATTTTGTTAGTCTATTTGTGAATTAGGAAATTAAATAGATTTACAATGCTGTCAAGTATATATGTATATACATAAAACTGATTTTGGATTCTGTAAAGATTTATTTTAAAATGTACATAGATTTTAATTTATAAGTGTACATGAGTTTCAAAAGGAAAAGAAAATATTACAGTAAGGTAATTTTAAAATATACGTGATTTCAAAATAATAATATGCATATTTGCATTTATACAGTAAAACAGAAAGTTAAACTTTTATTCACTGCAGAATATTCAAGTGTAAAACGAAAGGTTTATTTCAGAAAAATAAATGTTTACAGTTTATATAAATGGAAGTTTACAGTTATAAAATTTTGGCTAAGTAAATAAATAGAACGATAATTTAAAAGTTCGACTTAATTCGAATATTGATAAACTGTGTAAATATTTATACAAGGTATAAATCAAGAAAAATCGAGTCAATACGAAAATGGATGGTAAAGGAATAAAAAGCTAAGGTGAGATCTTTCTCACTCAAATGAAAAGTGGATTTTTTTGCAGTTATTGATTTGATTGCTATTGGATGTGATATTAGATATAGTAGGATATATCTATATATATATAGCAATATATACATATTGGCATATGTATATATTGGATTGATTGATTTCCCGCCTCGTATAGCGGATGAGACCCTATTGCGCCGTTAGTAAGCGGATTATTTTTATAAAACCCATATACCGCGATATTCCACCTTGAAGTGGAATTGGTATTGTGCTAACATCTATGGATGCAGGGAAACAGGTTGGAGGGATCCAACTGGATTCCTCACCAGTATTTATTTATTTACAGATATTGATGGATATTCTGTTATCATATTGATATATGATGTTTGCTGTTGTGATTGACGAATTGGTGCTGTTGCATCATCAGATTTAAATTTTGAAGTTTAAAAATAACGACTTTTACTTTAAAAGGATTTAAAAGTGATCTTTGAAAATATACGTTTATTTAAATTGTTGAATTGATTTATTTTAAATAAATAAACGTTAAAACTTTAAAGTTATAAAAGTTAAGATTTTGTGAATTTTAACCAAAAAGTAATTTCTTTTGAAATAAAGAATTAAGAAATTTATAAAATGGAAACGATGTTAAAATGATTTATAAAGGAATAAACATTTCAGTTGTAAAGTTTTAAAAGAACGATTTTTGAAAATAAAGGAATTATAAGTATTTAACTTATAATATGGATTGTTGGTATAAGATTTGAGTTATGAATCGAATTGTTAATAAAGGGGATTTATTAAATTGAAGTTGTTACAAAATAGAAATGGAATTTATGAACGTTGTTTCATAAATTCGAAAATCAATCAAATTTGATGAATTGAATATAGAAGGTTATTAAGGGAATTTTATCAACGATTTTGGACAGTGGATAATTCTTGAAATAAATGTGTAGAAAAGATTGAAATGTGGTTAGTGAAGTATATTCACGATTTTGGACAGTGAATATATTTTTAAGTAAAATGGATATGGTTTTGGGAAAGTGATATTTGAAATGAAGTTAATTGTTTTAAAGATGTTTTCAATATAATGAATATCGAATACATAGATTTCAACATTTTTATTGTTGAAATAGACGTTTTCGAGAAATAAGGAAATGATGGACTATAACACTGTTGTTATAGTAAATGATTTTCGAAAGAAAATGTTTTATGTAGTATTGGGATTTACATATATCTATCTTAAAATCCGAATCCCTATACTAGTGATTTCGAGTCGTCGTAACGATGTTTTACGCAACATTCGTTTTGACTCAAATAGATGTTAAAATTAAGGATTTCCTGAAAGAATGAATTTATACTTAAATTTGATTTAAGTATATTGAATATTTTCAAATGTTGAAAATAAATGATTTGTGAATTACTTATTTTTAAGTAAGTATGGAAATGCTTTTCCAATATGAAATGAACTGTTTTGAGATTTTATCTTCAAAGATAAAATGAAATGTGGAAATTGATTTGAAAATTGTTTTCAAATGGTTAAGTGTGGAAATTTTATATCTAGTAAAGATATTTTTGAAGATGAAATAATTTGGAAAATTATTTGGAATCTGATGATGTTGCGCATCTTTATTGATAGTTAAATAACCGACTATCAATAATTACCTTTTAGATAGGTATTTGTTGTGAATTGGATGAATTTGAATGCCACACTTATTTTTGAATAATCGCTCACTATTCGGGTTAGCCGGGAAAGGACCATGGGGTCGTATAACCCATTCCGAATATGTGATACGTCGTTATGAATTGCATTCGAAGACCGATGTTGAAGACCGGATATTTTTGAAAACAGAAGGATTACCGTCGAGTTACTCTACATCGGCTGATCTCCGATTTAGAGGTTTTATCACCCTTAGTGACGGGAAGTCCGGACGTGATTAGAAATTTATCCGGATGTGCAAGGGCTTCATGAGAAGTGCCTTCGGTTCTGTTCGATCCCGGAACAGACTTGTATGGATTGTGTGTCTGACGTTACAATTTGAGATATAAAGCTGATTTCTTTCAAATACATATCTGTTGGTGGCGGAGAATTTATTCTCTTAGCTTAACACCCTTCTCTGAGACGTACGAGCTCAGAGGTTATGTAGTTGAAATTTATCAGCGATATACTCCCAATTTGGTAACGTGGCATACTGAGTGTTGCTGTGAAATGATCAGTGTTTGATAATTTGCGATATGATCATTTGTTTGATCTTATATCTTTGTGATCATAGGTTGATCATTTTTGTTTGACCCGAAGCAGGGCTTTGTAGAAAGCGTAGCTTTGTGGACGAGACTTCGTCGAGCCTCACACCCCGGAAATGGTCGAAACAGGAAGGATGCAGCAAGGTTCTAGGGAGTAGCGCCCCTTAGTGTATGTCATTCCTTCTGGATAGAGGTGGTATCATGGTATGGAGCCCAGATACTTAACCTATGTGGTTGCTGCATTATTATTTTGATGTGGTTTGTTGGAAATCGGGGATCCTCGGGAAGATCGGTTACGATCGGGGGATGGCATACGCGTGTCAGTAGTTACCTATTTTTGCAGAGGTAACCCGGCCTTGTGTTGGCAGAGATCCGGTTAGGTTCTCGGGTCGTCTATTCCAGGGACGTACCCATCGTGGATAGGAAGTTCCTTAGCCTGACCATTTGTTGGAAATCCAAAGAAACAATACGAGCCTTGTACGGTTTTAGTTGTAGAACCTATCATTCACTTATGGTGGCGCCCCACTGTTTGGATGGTAGCTATAGTAGGCATAGTTCGAAATGTCTATGCTGGCTAAGATTTATATTCTACTTTCAAAATGTTTTCTACACTATGCACTAATAATAATATCAAAAATGATTTGATTTTGCGTAGTAAGCATCTTTGACTATCATAAGAAGAAATCTCCTCCAATTCTGCGTTTGCATTGTGTGTGTGGTGGGAGGTCTTATGGTAGTTTCATTTTCCAAAAGCATTGCGAATTTGTTTTATTTTATTTGTGAAAAATAACTGTTTTACGATCTCACACCAGTCTCCATGACTGACTCGGAGTTTATTGTTCCCTTCTAAACTCTGGGTGCCCACCAATTTCCACACGGGCAGCCTAGAGTTATGTTATCAGGATATTCTGGAGCTTTGGAGATAAGCTGGATGGCGAGACGTAGTATTTGTATCTGATATTATTTATTCCGCTGTGTTTTCTGTATGAGGACAAGTTTTTATAACTGTCCATTGTTGTATTGAGTTGTATATTGACTCTGATTGATGTATGTATAAACTGATATAGTTCTTTGTTTTAAAAGACTAGTGTTTATCTATTATATATTGTTCCGCTGCGATATGTGAGATTCTGTTATTGTTTTCTGTTCTGATGTTGTTCTGTTGTTCTTCTTTCTTTCTTTCTCTTATTCTTTCTTCTTCTTCTATCTTTTCTTCTATTTCTTTTTCTTAAAACCCCTCACTATTGGAGTTTCCGGCACTCGATTGCTCGACAGTCGATAAAGTGAGTATCGATGTCGAATTTTCGAAAGTCGAAAATCCGGTACGTGACAAATAGAAGAGCTAGAAATATTCAATAAAAGGAAAAATGTATGAAGAAAATAATTGAAGAACTAACAGCAGCAAATTTAGAATTGAAGAACCAATAATAACAAATTTGGAATTGAAGAATGAAGTGAATATTGTGAAAAAGAAACTAAACAAACTAACTGGAGATTCAATGGATGAGACAGACAATAACGAAAAAGAAGACGATGAAGAGGAGAATGAAGAAAATTCTAATAGTTCAGAAAATGGAGAAAATAAATAAAAATGAAGAATTGTTTTAAAAATTAGATGATGAAGCAAAAATGAATTTTCAAAATTATGAAAAGGAAGAAGAAAAAAGATGATGATGATGAAGATATGAAAGATGATAAAAATGTCAAAGAAAAAAATGACAGTGATGAAGTTGAAGATAAAAATGAAAATGAAGATGAAATACAGAAACTAGAAGTAGAACAAGAAAAAGGTAATGAAAATCAAAGAATGAAATAAAGAAAGCTGGTGAAGATAGAAGTGTAGAAAAAAAATGAAGAAAAAGATGATGAAGATGATACCGGTGAAACAATAAATGAACAACAATATGAAACTCAATGTACAGACTTACAGAAGGCAGAGGAAAGATTAAAATAACAGTTGAAAGGAAGAAGAAAAGAAACAAGAAGAAGAATAAGACTATAAAAATGAAGAAAAACAATTGAATGAAACTGAAGGAAAGAAAGATGAAGAAAAGGAAACAAACATTGAAGAACAAGAGCTAAACTATATTATGACTGTCAAAGCTTTAAAATTATGTCAAATGGAAGTAACAACGAAAATCAAAATATGATTATGTCATAAGATATTGAAACGATAGCAAAACAAGCAAAAGAAGAGGCAGAAAAAAAATCAAAAAACAAATGCAGCAACAGGAAGAAAAAGAAAAATCTCCAAGCTCAATGCCTAAATAACTAAAGATAGGAAATAGAATTGCAAAGACAAATGACCCAAACATTGTACATGATATTACAACAAAAGACTGAAAGAAGGAAGAAAAGGAGAAAATGGAAGAAGAAACTAGAACAGTTGAAGACACAAACAGAAACATAATCAAAACCTAAATCTAGAATAGTATAACTCAATGAAGGCAAAAAAAATGAAAAAGAGCAAAACTGCTATAAAATGTATTTACAAGAAGACCAAAAAAGATTGCTACAACAACTCTTCGACGAAACACAAGAATTAAGGTAAAGTTAAAATATAGATATTAAAATTGTATATAAAAATATAAATAATTTATATGAAAGAGGTTTACTTATGCAAATCATTACCAAAGGCATCGCTTAAGAAAATATGAAATTGGATTCTACTCGAAAAGGTCAGCAAGGGATTAATTGGGCCAAACTGTCACACTACTGGCTAGGTTGTTATGTAAACGTTAGTATTTGAGTTGTTCAAAATTAATCGTTGATTGGACTTACACCTCCGAGTTTAACAACCGTATGTGTAAATTCTCCGAAAAACAACACAATTTAAGTAGTTTATAAAATATTATAAATTGGCTAAATTAATTATAATTTGAGAAGTATTAACTATTATTGTTATTTTGGCTATTGTAAGTAATTATTTGAAAGCGTATATAAAAGTTATATATGCACATATCGATATGATATTGGTATGTGTTTAAACAGGGTTTCAATGTAGTAGTTAATTACTTAACGAGCTTTTTGGTAAATTAGTCCATGCAGGCGGAATGCTTGGCCATCCATGCAAATGAAGGAGGATGGATTGGCCTGATTGAAAATTAATTAGGAACTAAAAGTAAAGTTTATAAAGAAAGAATGGGAAAAGTTTCTATTCTTTCTTTAAAACAAATTCCTCCTATTCATTTCCTCATTCAATTTTCCTTTTCTCCTTCTTCCGTCATCCATGATTACGTCCACAACATGAGTTGGCCATCTACATCTCTTCCATTTATCCAAAATTATATCAAATAAAATCTAATAAAGTGGTTCATTCTTCTCTTGCAAAGCTGGGTGTTGATTCAAGAATCTAAGAAGGAATTCCAAATCAAAGTGCCACTGGTTAGCATGGTCTAAAGCTATAATCTGAATTTGATTTTTTTTCTTGAATATAATATATTTATCACAATTTTTTATGTACATATTATTGTCTCGCCTTAGTTTAGTGTTACTAACACAATTTAAACAACTTGTTAAATGGTATCATCTATTTTAACCTGATAAATTTGACCAAAATTTATATATGTATAAAACTATGTTTTAGATTATGATTTAGGTTTTAATATTACCTATAAGAATATTCAAAATATATTATACAACTAAATGCTTTAAATGTTTCTATTTGAACTTTTAATTACTCCTAAATATGGAGATTGTAGACATATTGTCAAATTTTTTTTATGAAATTTTGGTTTTATAATATTTTGATTATTTTAAAATAAACCAAATTTTTATTATTTGGACTGAAATTATATGTACACACACATATTATTTTGTATATATATTTGCAGAAATGTAGGAAGGGTTTAATGTAATTTGGATGTTTGTTTTGAATCAACTAAAAGTTATTTTGGCTTAATCGTTATATGTGTATGTACGTGCATGCGTACGCGCACACACACAGATATATATATATATGTGTGTGTGTGTGTGTGTGTGTGTGTATTATTGTTAAGGCATGTATTTTAAAAACAATTTTATACATATAAATAGTGAATATATACATGGTAGATATATATCCTACGCAGGTATATATCGACCATGTTATTGTTTACTGCTTTTCTCATTTAAAAAAATTATTTTATTCCATCATCTCTTGTACATTGATTAAATATAGTATCAACTAAATGTTTGCAAAGGAGGAAATCTCTGTAATCAATCAATGATGTCACTTTTCTATCTTCCTTTTTAGATCTTGATGTGATTATATCCAGATCTAATTTCAAGTTTGTTCCCATTTTAAAACACGAAACAATTACACTCACTATATGTTTTGCATGTATGTCACACCATTTAGAAATATGAATACATTTGATATACTCATACTTATTCAAGTAACATGCCGAATTAACATAGATTAATAAATTATGAATACGACAATCTTAATAAATATAATTTCATTAAAAATAACTAGATTGGATCTAGTATTAAAATTAGATTTCGTTGGCCCACTAAGATCCAATTATGGAAAACAATGTGAAATTTATACATTTCACCCTTGCAAAACAGAGTGGGTTCAATCAATGGTATCAGAGCCTAAACGCTCTATGAAGTCTAATTAGTCAACATTTAGGGCCACCTAATTAAACTTATCTACCCGGTGAGTGTCTAAAAAAGTAGTTTTTAAGTTTAGGGTTGAATAATCAAGTATTCACCCTTCCAGAATACTAGCCTGACCCAATGAGTGAATAAACCCAGATGGTTGGTCCGGATATATGGCCTAGAGTTATTTAATCCTTCGGATCATTTTCAAAATTGTGTTTGAAAATGTTATAAATATTTTTAATTTAAAAGTTAAATTTAAAATATAAAATAAAATTGTATAAAAGTTATAAATATTTTTCAAAATGGTTTTGAAATTAAATTTTGTAAATTTAAAAATTATTTAATATTTACATAACAGGAAATTTTCCTCAAGGACAATTTTTAGGGCTTTTTTTACCATAAGGACAGCCCGCTAATTATTTTCTCACAAGGACACACGCACGTATTTTCCTTCCAGCTCACTTTCACGCGCTTCCTCCTCCTCTTCTTCTTCATTTCAATCAAATTTTTCTGTCGCGATCCAATTTACTCTCGCAATCAAAATATCGATCAACCTTGTTTGGTCATTTCAATTTCGTTCTTCTGAAAATTATAGTTCATCTATTATATTTTCTCATGCGCGTTTGTCGACCTCTTTCTTTTCATATTTCTACCGTGATCTCGTTTTTTTTCAAAGTTTTGATACAAAGTTATTTGGGTTGTATATAAAGGTGTGATAGAGTGGAAAAATATCATATTTTATGTTCAGTTTTTGGGTTTCATTTTTATTTTTTTCTTTTTATCATTTTGTTTATTATCAGTAACTAGGTATCAGTTTTGTATACGGTAGGTATCAGTTTTGTGAAATTGAATAATTAATGTTCTACATTAAACATATTTTTACTAATGTTTATTTTTTATTTTTTATTTTCAGTGGGGATAACAGTCTTCTTTGTCTGTTTGTGTTGAATAATAACACTTTTAGCACTGGATGTCTATTGATTGCTCTTTGTATGATTTGAAGAATGAGATATAAGCTTGTGATGATTGGAAAAGTATCATTGATAGGGTTGTATATAAGCTTGTGATAGAGTGAAAAAGTATCATATCTTAGGATCAGTTTTCTGGTATCATTTTTATTTTTTCTTAGTATAAACTTTTTTGATTATCAGTAACTAGGTATCAGTTTTGTATACGGTAGATATCAGTTTTGTGAAATTGAATAATTAATGTTCTACATTGAACATATTTTTACTAATGTTTATTTTTTATTTTTTATTTTCAGTGGAGATAACAGTCTTCTTTGTCTGTTTGTGTTGAATAATAACACTTTTAGCACTGGATGTCTATTGATTGCTCTTTGTATGATTTGAAGAATGAGATATAAGCTTGTGATGATTGGAAAAGTATCATTGATTGGGTTGTATATAAGCTTGTGATAGAGTGGAAAAGTATCATATCTTAGGATCAGTTTTCTGGTATCATTTTTATTTTTTCTTAGTATAAATTTTTTTGATTATCAGTAACTAGGTATTAGTTTTGTATACGGTAGGTATCAGTTTTGTATACCTTGGGTATCATTTTTATGAAATGGAAAAACTAATGTTCTAAACTGAACATGTTTTTACTAATGTTTTTTTTTGCATTGGTGATAATGTGGCGCAGGTAGACCATCAGCTAAGTCTAAAGGAGGATTTTCATATTTTCAGAATAAGCATAATAGATGTGGCGAGTGCAAAGCAGTTTGGTTATAATAAATGGAATTGTCAAGCTTCGAAGAGGATATGATTTGATTTTTCATTTTGAATTTGTTCAGATTAATAAGTGGATGTGTGACTTGTTTTGGTGGTTTATTGTAATTGGACCTTTTGTTATTAATTTGTATTCAGTATAGCATGGAATTTGTTATAAATAGAATTTGTTATTAATTTGTGTTCAGTTTATTGTAAGTGGATGTATTCATTTTTAGTATCAGTTAAATGTTTTTACAGTATTAGTTCTGGTGTATGTTTTTACAAGTAAGAGCAGCTTTGTTTTAAGAACATAACATCATTACTTCATAAGTATCAAATTGCAACAGAACATCATTACTTCACAAGTACAAATTTCAACAGAATTACATTACTTTACAACCATCAAATTTAATTGTGAAACATCAAATTTAATGGTACAAGCATATAGTATGCTTTGAATTAAAATATTTAACAGTTTTACTACCACACTTAGTATCAATTTGTGTATGAATTTTTGCGTTTGTAGCTATTACTTTAAGATATATTTGCTAAATATTTTGTTTTATTTTTTATTATGTAGTTATCTTTTTTGTTTTCGTAGGTGTCAGCTTTGTTTCTGTAGGTATCAATTTCTTTTATGTAGGTATCAGTTTTGTTTTTGTAGGTATCAGTTTCTCTTATGTGGGTATCAGTTTTGTTTCTATAGGTATCAGTTTCTTTTATGTAGGTATCAATTTTCTTCCTGTAGTAACTGTTTATTTCTGAACTAACTGTTTTTGAAATTGAGAGATAATATTTTTCAATATTTTGTTATGAATCATTTTTTTCAAGTAGGTTGCTCAACCTTTCTGCATATACAACAAATTGCTTCTCTGGCTTCACTGCCCAAAAACCCAACTCATCTGCAATGGCCTGACTCCAATCCACCTTCCTCGACCAACACAATCATCGCCAACAACTCGCGACCTCAACCTCGACCAAACCGCGACATAATCAAAATTTTCTCCTCACCGCCTCCTGCAAAACACCAACCACAACCGCGACATCAAACACAGACTCAAAGAAATTGGAAATTGTAATTTTGGTTTTGGGAAAGTGATTTTGGTTTTGGGGAGACTGGATTGATTTTGCTTCTGAGCAATTGAACGAGAAATCGATTTGTTTTGATTTAATTTTATTTTTAAAACAAAGTTCGTCGATTTCTGAGTGAAAGCGAGAAGAAGGAGACGAGCATAATTCTTTGTTTTGTTTTAATTTGTATCTGGGCTTTGGGCTTTGTCCTTACGGTAAAAGTTTTTTGCGCGTGTCCTTCTGAGCAATTATTTACTTTACTTTGTCCTTTAAAATTATTTCCCCTTTACATAATTAGATGGATTAAATAAATAAATAATTAAAGTTTAATTAATTAAAATAAACATATATAAAAGATATATTTATATATATTTATCTTAAATTGTTTAAGGCAAATTATAAATAAAATTTTCGAATTTGTTAAAAATATTTAATTAAAAATGTTTTAATTTAATGAATAATTTGTTTGATAAATAAATTATTAATTATTATAAATATATACATATATAGTGATAAATATATATAACTATGATTGTTATAACCATATATTTATCTTAAATTTTTTGTTAATGATGAATAAAATATTAAAATTTAGATTTAACTTAAATTTGTACTTAGACCTTTAATTAAATAAAATAATTTCTCAAATAAATTAGTTAACTTTAAATTAATTCATTGAAATATATACGTATATTGATATGTATATTTAAACAAGCTATAAATGTTATAGTAGGTTATTTATGTTAAATAGTTTAAGATGAATAATATAAAAAGATTAAATTTTAATCTTTTTTAATTACACTAGTTAATTAAGTAAAATTGAAAATTAAATTAATATAATTTAATTAATAAGAATTATAATTAACTAAATTTAATTAGTTAATAATATATATTATATAAGTTAATTAAATTATAATAGATATAAATAAATTAAACGTCTATAGCTATATATGTAAATGAAAGTTGAACTGAAATAAACTCAAAATAGATTTATTAAGTAAATACATATGTATTGTATGTATGGATGATTTCAGATATATCTGACACTTAAATCACAAGGGCATTTAATAATAAATACTCTCTCAAAATATATTAAAGATTATGAATCTCCAATATAGAATTGTCCTCTAACATTATATATTAATAGACTACTTGCATACTCTTTAGTCGATGAGCAAACTCAAGCTAAGGATGTTATGTGTAGTACAATCAATATATTGCTAGATGAGGTAATATGCATGCATGTATTTGTTGGGCAAACTCATGGTATGTACATTATACTTAGATCGTCACAAAATGGTAGGTATGAGTGGTTAATCTTTTTCAATTTGCTATGCATATTTAAGGTAGAGATTGACATTATGGAAAAGACCATGGTTAGGAGTTGTATATTATACAACCGATAAAAGAGTTATCCATTTCTTGCGAGCCTATGATTTGTTAAGCAAACTCAAGGTCGGAATACTTAGGCAAGTGAGCCCTAATGCCCACTAGAGGAATAAATATATTTTTATGTTTCTCTCAATTTTCGAGGAATATATAAATCTAGTAGGAGCCTTACTAAAAAAATGAAAAGTCAAAATTTAACCTTTCTAATATTGTAAGAATGCATGTTGCATAAATTATATTTATCTACATAGATAAATTTGTGTGACTGAATTAATAAAAAAAATTATCAACAAGAATTTACTAATAAAGTGAATTAAGACTAACAAAAAATATATAACATAATTCTAATAATATTTTAGCATGTTGTCATTTTAAGACCCCTGTAAGTGCCAAAAATTATACAACTACTTAATACATTCGTAATTTGGTCATTTAACTATTTATTTGCCTAAAACAGTGTATTGTCTTCTATGAGTTTTGAATTCCAAAGTGAATACATGGATATGGGTATTTGATCGAAATTAGATCGCCTATAAAAGTTTTATGGTGAATAGTAATGTTCGTAATTGTAATGACCCACATTATATGTATTGAAAGATCGTAAAATATTATTTTTAAATTCCATTTGGTCGTATGATGTTATAACTTTGGGAAATGTTGATAAATGAAATTTCTGGCCTTTGGACTTTTAATTGGAAGATGTTGACAATGGAAACATATAAGCCTATAACTTTTGATCGGGGCCAAATGAGGGGTTGAGATCACTTCCATTGGAAAGGTATGATGGTTTCCCTTTCCATTGAGCTATCATAATAGCCTTTTGGACTCATGGTCTAGGAGATAAGACCATTTGAAGTTTCGACAGTTTGTAGCTAAATTAGTGGGTAATTATTTAGGCCCAGATGTGGCTCACTAACTCATTTCGGAGTTTGTGCCTAATTGGGAAGACGAGACGTTTCTTAATCAATTTTACCACTTCCTAATGCTAAAAAAACCCTCCATTAACCATTCCTTATACAAAAGCACCATTTTCCTTAATTTAATTAGACAAATCACATCATTAAGTGCAATTTAGCAAGAGAGGGTTAGAGATTTACTATTTGGACCGCCTTGGGTTTCATGCTTCATTGTTCATTCTCGGATTTTCTTGGGATTCATGCTTTTTGGTATATGGTGAGTGATTTTTCATCCCTAGTTATTCTATGTTTGTTGATATTATAAAATAATTATTTTAATGATGATTTTCGATGTTATAACATTTTTAAATCTTGATCTTACTTTAGCAACGCCTTTAAACCATGTTTGAAAAGATAAAAATGTATTTTAGTTAGTTTTCCACTATTTTGTAAAACAAGTCATCATATTGTAAACGATTAGACCTTGGACAGTATATGTGCTTGAATTGTATTTTGATTGCTTGTATATGATGTTTAGATATTATGTCACTACAAGAAAATGTGATTTTAGTAGCATTAAATAGTAGCGTTTGAATACTAAATGCAACTGTTTCACCAACCCCAATTTAATTGTAGTTAATTTTAGATACATCAATAATATATTTCTAGGTGGGCTTTGTTTTCACTTCCTACCTACTATACCATCCTATTTTCATTCTCTGCCCCCAAAACTAAATAAAAACCTTAAACGAAAATTATCTAATCTCGACTTCTCTTCTCAAATCTCAAACATATTTTTAACAAAGATTGTCACAACCAACAAAACAAAACTAGATTGCTATATGTCAAAATCGTCACTTATTGAAGATCACATTAGCATCAATGTTGCGCACCACCACCAATCAACGTTAGGGTTCCACTAATTTTTGGTGCTTCTTCAGGTATTAACTGATACATAATCTGATTGGTATTCAATTATTCACAGATTCGTAACAATATTCTTTAACTGTAATCTAATTTAGGTATTCAATTTAATTTTGGTATCTAATTCTTTTCATTTCCCTAAATCAAATTCAATGTTAGGTGGTTGCGTCCTGTAAGGAAAGGATGCATGAGATAGCGGTCGAAATCTAGGGTTTCATTGTTATACCGCATGCAATTCAAGTAATGTAATTTTTTTAATTTCAAAACTATATTTTATGAGGTTCAAAAATATATTTATGATACTAGAATTGAAATCCATCTAGTTAAATAGAGATTGGTTGATTGAGCTTGAACAGTTTACTATAATGATAAATATTGGAGGTAACAAAGAGGTTGAAAACAACTTGAGAAACATGTTTAGATGTATAAAATGGAAGGGAAATCACATTGAGTTATATGTCAGTCTGATGCTATTATATCTTCATAGCAACATTTTAGTAGTTTTCAACTAAACTATTATTAAGTTGACCTTGCTTCAAACATTTTTTATATCCAAGTATATAAAAATTTAAATCCATATGTATGATAGTTTGAATTTGGTCCGCATACAGTTTCATTTCTAAATTTATTATAAAATATATTAACTAAATGTTAGTTCAGGTCGCCTAAGTAAATCACTGTAAAGTAGTTGATAATTTTCAAACATGAAGTTGTTTGAGTTTGTTAGTTAGTTTAGGTCGATTGATTGAGTCTAGAGTACTCTTCTTGTTGAGTAGTTTGACTATGAATATGGCAAAACTAGCAAATTTATTGTTGGTAGTTTGACTATTTGATATGTATGAAGTACATGGTCACGGGTCAGTATTGTATTAGTAATTTTCAACAAATATGAATTATTATTGCATAAAACAAAACATAGTAGTTAAGTGAAAATTGTTCTTATCTGTAGTATGGTTTACTATTTTCAAACGTGTGACCTTTAGATAAATCTTTTAGGTTAAACTAAGAGTAGCTCACAAATTTAATATATAGTGATTTCTTAATTTCTAGCTTTCTTAAAGCTAATAGATTATTCAAAACAATAAACAAGCTTTAACCAGAAGATATCTTAATATACGAATGTATCATAGGATACTTGATTACTCGAATAAGCCTGTGGTAAAAGTATAAACATTTTAAAGAGTCTATGTTTAAATTATTCTTATTGATCTAAAGAAATACAAGATATATCATCAACAAACTTTTAGACTAAATAATTCTTAGACATACAATTTAGGTTTTCAATTTCATAACTTTTTTCTAAACACCTACATTAGGCCATTATGTCAATTTGATGGAATTACTTTTAAGAATCATGTATAATGTGTTGATATTTCTTTTATGCAATTTTAGAACAAGAACTGGGTTTGGTTTTTAGTGATAGCAAGATTTTTCTGCATAAAGAGAAGAATGATTTATGAGGAAATCATCTCACGCGATAAAAATGTTCACATTTAAAAATAACAAAATTATTTAGCCGAATCAATAATAATAGATAATGATAAAATGCTTTGATTCCTTAGCTTTTGCTTTCTCGAAAACTGTAACAACTTACAGTTTGTTACTTCTCTATCCATCTTTGCTTCAGTAATTGGTTGATCAAATTCATAAGAAATAAAGCTTTGCTTCCATTGACAAGAAAACTTGTCAACACCCCAAATTAGAAGTTGAAGTAGGAATGAAGCTTTTGTAACCTCCTTTCGAATAAGTGAAGTTTGCTTAGGCTTTTCTGATGAGTTAAAATGATTAAATCTTGCCTTTGAGACCTTTCAACGCAGTCAAAAGGGTAGACTCCCTTCTAATTAGTCCATTTAAACGAGTTAACTGGGAACGCCGTCGAAAGCTCCTTTCGACATATGTAAGGATTCTTAAGTTAAGGAATTAATGGTTACTGGAAGTGGTTGAGTTGGGAAGGTATCGACTCTGTCGAAAACGGGGTAATTCTCACAATTTGGTATATCTAAGTTAAGGCTTATAGAAAATAAGGAAGCTCGGGGTTCCAACTTGGTCGAAAGGGATAACTTTCGATTATGTAGAAAGTACGACGACGTATTAATAATAAGCGAGGAAATCTAAATTACTAAGCAAACACATTTATCATAATCCTCTCTTTATTGAACTTAATTATACAAATTGACCAAATCCCCAATTTGATTTTGAGGATTAGGGTTTTAAAGTTTCAAGAAAGATACATGTGTATAAGGGAAGAGATCGGATCCCTTCCAATTATCCCCTGGGTTCATATTTATAGGCGCGAGTTTGGACCTTTCGACCCTAAGCTATCGACACGGTCAAAAGGTCAACCCTTTTTACTTTCGTGAATATCCGCCGAGCCATACCTTTCGACCTGGTCGAAAGGGTTTTAGCCATTCTTCTGTTGCCGCTTGAGGGTAGGCCTTTTGCTTTGCTTCCTTTCGACCTTGTCGAAAAGGATTGCCTGATAACCTTTTAACTTTGTTGAAAGGTTTGTTTGTTGCGCCTTTTAACCTGAATGCTAACGTGCCGCATAATTTGACTTAGAAGCCAGCCTTCGACGTTGTCGATACATGCCCTCTTTTTGGATTGGGTCGAAACCCCTAAAAAGGCTTTGCTGAAGATTGCTTCCATCGAGACCCTATGTCTTGTTTAACTTGAAACCTTATGCTTTCATGGCAATAGATGTATAGTTCTTCCTTCATGGATGATAATGGCTCTAACCGTTTCGAAAGGCTATGTATGCTTTTAAAAGGGCTAATTTAGTAGAGGACCCTTTCAATGTGCATAAAATGAGATGAGACCAAACATCTTGAGTGGTTTGGGGTATGTGGAGAAAGCACATTGCTTTTGGACTTCAAAAGGTAGCCTCTGACCTTGTTGCAAGCTCCTCGTTGACGATGTCGAAACGTCCTTTTGTCCTTATCGAAAGATATTGCTGGTGTGCTCTCACCTCCTTGTCGTAAGCTATGTTTAACCAGACCATCTTGGTGACTTCTGATCTTTACCAATACTTTCATATTCCTTCTTTCATGCTTCTATTCCTGAGAATATTTTATGGTTAAAATTTAGCCCCCTAGTATGAAAGAAGCTTTTGTTTTTTAGGACAAAAACTCAACGGTACTTCTCTCTTTAATTTCTACGACATAGATGATAAACTCTATTAAGGTTTTAACTTTATTAGGAGACCTTAAAGAGTAATCTTAAATCTATAGAGTTAGAGTTCAAGATGTTGTTTTCCGATATTTCCAGTTATATTCTGAGATATACATGATTAAGAATGTGGAATAATATCACCTGATTTATAGCCAACGATCTAATTAAATGAGCCTTGGGAGAATGTCAGCTACATTCTCCAAGTATTCCTTCCTTGAGTCAAACCTCCGTTAACACTATTGGTTAATGATTCTTACTTAGTGAGAAAGTAATAAAAAAATTAGTATCAATGATATGAATATGTTGTATCGAAACTGAATTTTTGATTTAATGGAAAAATTAATGAACCACCATAAAATTCAATAATAAGATATAAAATTCTTTAAAGTCAGGAGTCCAATGGGGGTCTCAATCAAAAGTATGAAATTCATGAATTACCAACAAAACTCACAAGGAGGTTTAAAATTCATAAAATCTAGAATCTAGCAAGAGATCATCCAAAATCCAATGAGAAAATCATGCGCATGTAATCCATAAATCATTATTTAAACCCTCAAGGAAACGTTAGAACTCACTAAACTAGAAATTCAATAAGTGTTCATTAAAGATTTCAACTTAGAAATAAGAAATACGAAATTCATAATTCTTCATGAAAATGAATAAAGAAATTCAGGATTCACACAATCAGGGATTCAAAGATCCAATAAAGCAATTGATAATATGAAAAATCAAAAACCTTTGTCAAAATTCATAAGGAAGTGTAAGGTTCATCAAATCGGGAAACCGGTAGAAGACTATTAAAATTTCAACAAGGAAATGAGGAATGCAAAATTCATGAATATTTAGAAAAACCAGCAAGGAAATTCAAAATTCATTATATCCAAAATCCAATAAGAGATCATCATAGATCCATTGAAGAAATTAAGGGTACAAAATTTCAACAATCATCATAAAGATCCACAAGGAAATTTGGAATTCACTGTCAGAAATCTCATAATGGATTATCAAACACTCTATAAGGAGATCATAAATTCACAAATTGTCATGAAAATCAACAAGTAATTCAGAATTCATCAAGTCGAAAGCTCAGTAAAATATTATCAAAAACGCGAATAAGGAAATTAGGAATGTGAAATTAACTAATCACCACAAAAATCAGCAAGGAAACTTAGATTTCATTAGATCGAGGTACTTGTTATAAGAAGGGAACTTGGGAATCCTAGAATCCCTAGAAATGTGATTTGAAACTTGTCCATTCTTATTCAAAGTCATGAAATCAATGGAAAATTCAAAAATTATCATGGAAACTCAATAAAGGGAACCAAGAATTCATGAACTCATGAAACAAGTGATCAATAGAAAATCATCATGGAAATTCAATAGGGAATTGTAATATGTAAAATTCATGAATCATCATAAAAGTCAATGGGGAAATTTAAAATTCATTAAACCAATAATTCAGCAAGAAATCACTTTAATGATTTAATAAAGAAATCATGAATACAAAATCAGCAAATCACCACAAAAATCAATGGGAAATCCATAAATTATCATGGAATTTCTACAAAGAAGTTAAGAAATGAAGAACTCATAAAACAAATGATTGACGAGAAATTATCATGAAAATTCAAGTATGTAAAATTCATAAATCATTTAGAAAGTTAACGAAGGCATTAGGAAACCTTGAAACCAGGAATTCAATATGAAGCCTTTATAGAAATTCTCCAATGAAATCAATAAATTGTAATGAAGTCAATGAAATCAATGAATCATAATGAAGTCAATGAAATCAATAAATCATCATGAATGAAATCTTCACGAAAAGGAATCGAAAGTTCATTAAATCAGGAATCTAACTAAAATCTTGTCAGGATCCAAACTGACAAATAGATTATTCGAAATTCATTCAATATCAAAATTAGAAATCTGTCTGGCCATAATGAATTTAGTAAATCCAAACAACAAATTCCTAGACCTATGGGTTAGTAAAGTTTTTGATATATTGGAGTTGGGTCGCATCTGCAAAGCCTTGTAATTAATTGGAATATTAGTTCCTCGTATACTCATGGAATTTCTCTTGTTCTAAGGGATCACCCTACTTCTGGGGATTCAATAGTGTTCACTCAATCTATTCTTTATGTGTAGTTTCTTCTACCATTAGTGGTAACTCGTTGCTTATTCTATTCTTTTGGCTTTAATATGGATCTTTGCTTTTGTTACCATATTATGGATTTTCTTTTCCATTTTCCAGTCTTATGTCTCCTTTCGGGATTTGGACTTCCAAATCCTTTTTCAAACAATAGATGTTTTAAGATTTGCTAATTCATATCCTATCTCTTTTGGACATGATTTTGGACCCTTTGTCTATTTTTAGTCATAGTGTCGAACATCTTTGTCCTGTTGCCTCTGTATGTATCCCTCTTTAGGACTTCAACTTTGTCCCAGTTGATAGATAGAATTCCTTTTTTAACCTTTATTCTCTTGGGTATTAACTCTTGCTTTGAGTTATAGACATATTTGTCCTTATTCTTTTGTTTGAAGCCCCCTCTGGGCCTGGACGTCTCAATCCACTATTTGATGAGCCTCTCTTTTGGCTTGGACATCTTAGTCCATTATAGAATGAGCCTCTCTTTGGGCTTCCCTTGTCTCAAAGGGATATTGTATATGCTTAGCTGACCTTCCTCCAAAAGGATGCTGATGGGTGCTTTTCTTGACCCTCCCCTAAGAGGTGATATGAACGTTAGGGGTTTTATCCCTCCCCCTAAGAGGTGTTATGGATTAGCCATAGGCTTTTGGTGGGTACGGGACCCCCTCCCTCTAGGAGGTGCTACGGATTAGCCATAGGCTTTTGGTGGGTATGGGACCCTCCTCCCTTTATAAGGTTCTACGGATTGGCCGTAGGCTTTTGGTGGGTAAATGACACCCCTCCCTCTAGGAGTTGCTAAGGATTGGCCGTAGGCTTTTGGTGGGTACAGGACCTCCTTCCCTTTAGGAGGTGCTATGAATTGGCCGTAGGATTTTGGTGGGTACAGGACACCCTCCCTCTAGGAGGTGCTACAGATTGGCCGTAGGCTAAAACTTTGTTTATGAAAAATCATTTTTGGCCAATTGAAATGTTCTTTTGAAAATCTTTTGAACATCGGTTTCTTTTTGAGAGAAAGAATTTTTGTAAATGAACCCTTCTAATATATCGAGGGATTACTTTCTGAAAAGAGCTTGGAGGTATTATGGATCTTTTCTTAATGCTACCTTCCATAAGTGTTTTCAAATCATTCTTATAGTAGAGATACTAATCTCAAATAGGAGACTGGAAGGCCATGATTCATGAACCAGTAGTCTTTTAGTCGAGAATAAGATTCTCTAATCCAAGTTTTTGTCAGAAAACTTTTGATAGCTTTAAAACTTTTCTTGAAAATAGATAGGCTTTTATTCGCCAATAGTTTTTAGAAAACTTTGAAGTATCGAGATTGCCTTGTTGGAAATCCTTTGTGTGCATTTACTAATGCTATATAGTATCTTTGGAAGATTGCTTAGATCAGTCCTTTGAATAGATAAATACTCATTTTTCCCAAGTTGTAGGGTAATCGAAAATAGTTTTTCTTTGAAGATATGTTTGGGAAATTTATTTCAGTAAAATAATTTGTCAAAGATAGGATATAGGTTATCATGCCTCGGTGAGCCTTGCTAAATTGGTAAAGGACTGACACTAGTCCATGGTTTCATGAGAGTGGATCTCTGTATTGTGTTGAGTCCAACATTGGTTGCCATTTTTGTATCAGGAAGTTGAGCTGTCCTTCTCAAGTTGCTAAAGATTTGTTGCGCTCCATGAATATTTTTAATGTCATGGATTGGTTTTATTTTTACCTATAATGACATTCGAATTGTGTATCAGTATATGATCAATTCAAAGTACAATTCAAATTAAATAAATTATAAGCAAAGAAAATTTATAGTAGACAAATGCTATTAAGCCTCATTGCATGATCATTTTCTAAAGTGGAAGTGGTTATTCCGACTTTCTATCATGGCTTTAAAATGATTGAGTTGTTCCTTTTAAGGTAGGAAACCTTTTAATCCTTTTTGACAAAATCCTTCATGAATCCAGACTTGATTAGATTCTAAACTATTTTTGCAAAAACCTTGAAATCGTCAGTATCTTGTCCATTCACTTTATGATAAGCACAATAATTCCTTCCTCTTTTAGGCTCAGTAGGAGTTCTCGTCTTATATGAGATTGAGAGCCTGTCATCGTCTTTGGTTATAGAAAAGATGTAGGAGAGGGGTTTGTTTAACTCCACTGATCTGAATTCATATGTCACCATTTGGATGTTCCTTCTGTTTTCCTTCTATTTAGATCTTTTGCTGGGATGATTGAAGTCAAGTTTTTCTATCTTCCTTTTTTGCCGAGATTTCTTCATTGCATGATGCATTTCATCCGTTTGAATAAACTTTTCAACTTGGAGATAGAAACGCTGTAGATCCTTACACCCATGAATATGAAGTTCTTTCCAAACGGAGTTTGTTTGATTAACCCTGAGTGAACTGCCATTAGTTTTTCTTGATCAGTTGCATTTTCGTCCTTCAATGGTTCCGTGTTGAATCTTTCAATATATTCACCAAGAAATTCATCCGGCCTTTTCTTAATATTAGCTAACATATATGAATCTATTATTGGATCTCTATATATGTGAAATTGCGCTTTGAATTCACAAGCGAATTATTACCAAGAACAGATGGTCTTCCGTTGATAATTCCTGTTCCACTTAATAGTTGCTCCTTGAAAAGTAACCGGGAAAATTTTGCATCAAATAGGTCCAGGAGCGTCATATAAGTCCATCCAATTTTCAAAAGCTGGGAGGGGATTGTTTGGATCAGTAGTTCCATCATATTTTGTTGGGGGAATTTGAATGGGAGGAGGAAAGCTAATAGGCACATTTTCCTCTAAAAATGGAGCCTTTTACATGATAACATATTTTCTTAATTCGTCGAGTACATTTTATATTGTATCTTCTGTGATTTGGTTGTGAATGTTGTTGTGGCGGCCTTCACTATTTTCTATGACTAAACTACTTGATTGCTTAATGGTTCTCTTAGCCCGACTTCCTTGGTCCTCATATTGATCTTCATTTGGACGTTGTGCCTCACCTTCTCCTTTCATAATCTTTAGTGACGCTTGAGACGGTGCTCATTCAAAAAATTTTGCATGGCTATTATTAGTCATTATAGACGCTGGACTTTAATTTCATTGTTTTCCAACCTCATTAAGGTCGAAGGTTACCCAATTTCGATATTATCTAAGTTGAAGTTTGGGACTATATCATTTTCCAAAGTTGATAGTGGCTTAACTTCTTCTTTTGAGATATCAATATTATTCACGAATCCTTCCATCTTCTTCTTTTTGGATGAAGCATTCTGTTAACCTTTGGTGAAAATGATTAGAGAACGAAGGTTCAAGCCCTCCTTCTAGTGTCAAAAATGTTGACAAGAAAACTTGTCAACACCCCAAATTAGAAGTTGAAGTAGGAATGATGCTTTCAAAGCCTCCTTTCAAATATGTGAAGTTTGCTTGGGCTATTATGATGAGTTAAAACGATTAAATCTTGCCTTTGAGACCTTTCGACGCAGTCGAAAGGGTAGACTCCCTTCTAATTAGTCCTTTTAAACGAGTTAACTGGGAACGCTATCGAAAGCAACTTTCGACACAGGTAAGGATTCTTAAGTTAAGGATTTAATGGTTACTGGAAGTGGTTGAGTTGGGAAGGTATCGACTCTGTCGAAAGGGGTGTAATTCTCACAATTTGGTAGATCTAAGTTAAGGCTTATAGAAAATAAGGAAGCTCGGGGTTTTGACTTGGTCGAAAGGGAAACCTTTCGATTATGTAGAAAGTAAGATGACGTATTAATAATAAGCAAGGAAATCTGAGTTACTAAGCAAACATAATTATCATAATCCTCTCTTTATTGAACTCAATTATACAAATTGACCAAATCCCCAATTTGATTTTGAGGATTAGGGTTTTTAAGTTTTAAGAAAGATACTTGTGTAGAAGGAAAGAGATCGAATCCCTTTCAATTGACCCCTGGGTCATATTTATAGACACGAGTTTGGACCTTTCGACCCTAAGCTATCGACACAGTCATAAGGTTTACCCATTTTGCTTTCGTAAATATCCACCGAGCCATACTTTTCGACCCAGTCAAAAGAGTATTAGCCATCCTTCTGTTGCTGCTTGAGGGTAGGCTTTTTTCTTTTGCTTTGCTTCCTTTCAAACTTGTCGAAAGAGATTGCCTGATAACCTTTTGACTTTGTCGAATGGTTTGTTTGTTGCACCTTTTGACCTGAACGATGATGTGCCGCATAAGTTGACTTGGAAGCTAGCCTTCGACGTTGTCGATACATGCCCTCTTTTTGGATTGGGTCGAAACCCCTAAAAGGCTTTGCTGAAGATTGCTTCCGTTGAGACCCTCTGTCTTGTTTAACTCGGAACCTTATGCTTTCATGGCAATGGATGTATAGTTCTTCCTTCATGGATGATAATAGCTCTGACCATTTCAAAAGGCTATGTATGCTTTCGAAAGGGCTAATTAAGTGGAAGACCCTTTCAATGTGCATATCATGAGACGAGACCAAATGTCTTGAGTGGTTTAGGGTTTGTGGAGAAAGCGCGTTGCTTATGGACTTTAAAAGGTCTCCTCCGACCTTGTCGCAAGCTCCTCGTTGACACTGTCGAAACGTCCTTTTGTCCTTATCGAAAGATATTGCTGGTGTGCTCTCACCTCCTTGTCGGAAGCTATGTTTAACCAGACGATCTTGGTGACTTCTTTTCTTTACCAATGCTTTCGTATTCCTTCTTTCATGCTTCTATTCCTGAGAATATTTTATGGTTAACAGCTTCATTAATTACAGGTTTTCGATGCTACAGCTTCTTTTATAATATTTTTTAGAGTCGAATTTGTTCTCCTATTTGCTTTCTAGACCTCTTTGTTATTTTGTTTGCTTATTATATGCATTGATTTCGCATCATTCAATTTATTGATATAAGTACAACTGTTTTATGTGATGATGATAATATCACAAAAGTTTAACTTGCTGGTAAAGATGCACTGTGATGTTGATGCCTATGTCTTGTATGCGGGTTTATTTCCATTGTTCAAAGTTTTAAAAAGCAGTTTTCTGTTTTGATTCAGAATCCTGTTGCAAATTGTTTTGCTTACAGCTTTGACGTCGTCTTATTGTATGGGAATGCTCCATTGGGTGTCTGATGATTTTTATTTGTTACTAATCATTCATGCAAATGTACAATGAACTTCAATTTGCATTCATTTGTATCATTTATGCACTACGCTTAAATTTTCAAGTATTTTGCTTTATGTTTTATGTATATGTTTGGTTGTTCCCTTAAAGGTATTGTTGCGAGATTGGCCCAAACATCTAAAGGCCAACTGCCAAATTTTAAGAAGAAAAATTTCACCTTCCTCAATATTTACTACTGGAACCTTCTTGGTTAATGGAAACCTAATAAGCACACAACTTTCTTCCCAACACCATTTCCATTTTCAAGCACCGTCCTATTATTAACTTCATTCTTGATACAACTAGATTGTCAAGTTTATGATGAAAAAAAGAATATGGGATTTTACAATCTAAGGTGTTATCAAATTTTAAAATTTTCTTGGTCCTTGTTCACTTCCTAAAATAAATATTTATAAGGACTCCACGATTTAAGGTGTTGTCATAACACTTAATTATTCACTTTGTTTGATTTCTTAAATTATTTTTATTTCGGTTTGATTGAGAATAGTATGAGAAGTGTTCTTTTCAAATTGGTCAAGCTTTTACATTATATTTTTAGGAACATGTAACGTTCATCATATTTGTGACGCTTCCATAATTTTAGGCTTTACACCAAAAGGTATGCATATTTATTGGGATGGCACTAACCGTAAGACTTTGTAACTGGAAGAAAGAGTAATGGTTACCTAATCAAGTATAGTTCATTTAATTTGCGGGTGTAGGATGGGAAGGAAGTTCAAAGTGAAGTAAAGGATGAAGAATTTTCTCCAACTCAATAGCCTATGGGGTATTAGCTGTTAAATAGGGAAAGCTCCAGGGAATGAATATTCACCTTTATTTCCTCATGCAACATACAAATACTAAGCAAGTATATATTCCGATATGATTTCATAAGAGTCAAGTCCTTGGTATAATTTTATCTTTTCTCTTTTAGTAACATTTTTATGTAACCACCTTTATTGTTTTTTGAGCTAAAAAAGGTAAATATCGGTAATACCTTGGCTTATTATTTTCATTATTGCTATATATTCTAAAACATGCATTATTATTTTGAAAATGAATGGTTGTGCACATTTACATCTTAGTTAAAGTTACCGTGAATCATATTTGATTCTTTTTTTAATAAAAGGGAAACAATGGAAGTAAAAGTCTTGAGTAGATGAGTTTAATTGGTAGTGATCTATTGCTGTGAACCTGAAGGAGTGAAGATAGGTGTGGATAAGTTTAATTGGTAGTGGTTTGTTATTTTAACTTTGTAGGTGAGATGTAGTCATCTAGGACTAGGAGTGAAGATGGGACTGCCACACATATGGCATTTCCAGACCCATCACTCTTCACACTGTAAGATGAATTCAAGATAAGCTAATCATATTGATTTAGCTTTTAAGCTATAATTTGAATGTTTTAGGCAATGTGTCAGTAGTGATTTTTATTTGGCAAGAATACTGGAATAGGTGGCGGTACTGCAAGATTATTATGCACATATAATATGTTGCCACCAGCACAACAACCTATAAACAAAAAATTACCTATCCCTTATCCAAATGGTTAGGGGCAATAACACTTTTTTCAAATTAATCGTTGATGCAGTGCATACCTTAATTAGCGAAGTCGAACGGCCTAACGAAGCTCGGCAACGACCTAACTCCAGCTCCAACGACCTAAACCCTCTCCGACCTAATTCCCGCGAGCTAAACTCCACCATAATACCAATCTCCGACCTAACTTTTCCGCGACCTACCAAACCCCATGACCTAACTTTTCTCCGACCTAACCATCAGCGCGACCTAAATTCCACCAACCAACGACCTAAATCACCACCCAACGACCTAATGATCTCCGACCTAAGCCTTATGTCGCTGAATCCACTTCCCAACCAACGACCAAACATGCTCCGACTTAACGAACAGCAATCTAACAAGAGGCGACCTATCGAGCAACGACTTAATGAAATACGACTTAGCGAGCGACGACCTAACAAGCATGAGCTACGAGCTACGACCTAGCGAATTAACTCGCTCACCAGTGCACTGTTGAAGACCGCATTTGTTAAATCGCGGGTTCTAGGAGATGATTCTTTAGATCGCGAAAACTGGACCACCTTCATATATTAAATAATATTTTGTTAAGTCGTCGGAGATATCTTTTTTTTAAGTCGCAATGTTTTTTTTAGGTCGTTACCGACCTATATGTTGTATTTCTTTTGTTTTTTTTGTGATGGGTCGTTCACGACCTAAGTGTTGTGATGTAAGTGTTGAGTTGTAAGCCTATAAATAGGCGGGTAGTGTCATTTGTAAAAGGTTGTTGAATTTGAATAAAATTTCTTTTGTGTGCTTTTGTGCCACCATTAAATCGGTAGTTGAGAGTTATTTCCTATCTCCACCTTCGGTATTCGAGTGCGCTCGAATCAACGATTGTTGAAGCCAATTCACGGAATCAAGTGCGCTTGATCAATATCGAAGAATTGTAGATCTTCTCTCACGGCATCGTGCGCGATCAACGTGTCGAAGATAACTAAAGTCCTGTATCTTCGTGATCAATGGATTTGGGCGTTTGGTATCATTAATTCATCGACTCATATTGCTTCATCTAATCGTTTCATCGATTAGTTTGACATGAATTCTTCAATTCGTCGTCAAGTGTTATTTTCACTTCATCATTTGGTATTAAAGCTAGATCGCAAGGAGTTTGCGTAGATTTTTGGAGTTGTGCGAGATTTGCATCATTTGGAGAAGTGGGTTCTCGAGATTTTGAAGAGATTTGTTCGTTTGATGATTTTTGAAGATTTCAACAAGTGGGTAGTTTTGATTTGAAGGTTTTTAGATCGAAGTGAAGTTTTTGTTGGGATTTGTTGAAGAGTGATCATGCCTCCGAGAAGAGCTAACCGTTATCGCAACATTGATGCTTTGTATGGGAGAGAAGAGGCCGATGAGATGGAGCAAAGAATTAACAAAAACTTTAATGAGAAGCTTAATGAAGGGATTGGACGATTAGAGAGAATGATGTTGGAGATGAGTCAAAATCGGAGAAGGGTTTCACCTGAATCTAACCATGGGGGAAGTAGAGTTTCACCACATTCAAATCAAGAGAGAAGTGTCGATTGTGATCATAGAAGTGTGGATCGAGATTATGATAGAAATGTTGATGATCGAAATCATGGTAGAAATGTGAATGATCGTGATCGGAGGAATGTAGATCGAAGGGATGTTGGTGGAAGAAATGGTGGTAGTAGAGATGTTGGTGGTCAGGATCGACATCGATATACATCAGATTTTGAAGAGGAGTTTGATGGTGGTAGTGTTCATGGACGAGGACGAAGACAAGGAAGACATCATTCAGAGTATGATCACAAATGGGAGTCCGGGATGAAAACTGAAATACCGGAATTCAAGGGAGGTATGCAGGCCGAGGAATTTCTTGATTGGCTAGCTTATGTTGAGGAAATTTTTGACTTCAAGGAGGTTCCGGAAGATCGTAAAGTAAAGTTGGTTGCTACTAGGTTGAGGGGAAGAGCTATGGCGTGGTGGCAGCAAACCAAACTTACTAGAGAGCGGATGGGGAAGTCAAAAATTGTTGCTTGGGAGAAGATGAAGAAATTGATGAAGGCTACTTTCTGACCTTACAATTACCAGTCACTAATGTATCAGAGATTACAGAACCTGAGGCAAGGGACAAAGACTGTTGCTGATTATGCTGATGAGTTCTACCAGTTGATTGCTCGAAATGACATTATGGAGACAGAAGAACAATTGACCGCTAGGTTCGTTGGGGGACTTAGAACACAGATCCAGGATATGGTGAACATGTTCGACCCTAGATCTATGGCAGAAGCACATCAAAAAGCGTTGGCTTGGGAGAAACAAGGTAGACGTGGGGGAGGTGCGTTTCCAAGTTTTACGGGGCAGAACAAAGGAGTGGGTAGTAGTTCTAATGTTCCTAAAGTATCAAGTAAGTCGGTTGTTCAAGAAGTGGCTAAACCAAAGGTCAACACTAATTTCAAATGCTATAATTGCCAGGAAGTGGGTCACAAGAGCAACGAATGTCCGAAACCGAAGAAGAGAACTATGATTGCTGAAGTAGAGGATGAGGATGTAGAAGAAGATATCAATTCACACCGTGTTGAGGAGAAAGAAGAGGTGTCGGGAGACGAGGGGTGTAATCTGATGTTACGGAGATCTTGTTTAACCCCGAAGCAGGAAGAGGAGTCGAGTTGGTTAAGGAGTAACATTTTTCAGTCAACGTGCACTATTTTGGGGAAGGTCTGTAAATTTTTTATTGACGCTGGGAGTTGTGATAATATCATTTCAACGGAAGCTGTGAGGAAGTTGAAATTGAAAATGGAGAAACATCCTAGTCCTTATAAGCTTGCTTGGTTGAGGAAAGGAGGAGAAGTAAAGGTAGAGAGGCGAGCTCATGTTCCATTTTCTATTGGAAAGAAATACAAGGATGAGATTTGGTGTGACGTGGTTGACATGGATGTTTGTCATTTGCTGTTGGGAAGGCCGTGGCAGTACGATCGTGAAGTACAACATAATGGTCGAACGAATAGTTACAGTTTCTTGTTCGAAGGCACGAAGATCACTTTATTTCCGAAAAAGCGACAGCAGAATGAGAACAAGCTGGAGGAGATTGAGGAATTGAAAAATCTGTTGTCGTTGAAGGAGTTCGTGGAAGAGGTAGATGAGAGTCCTGAAATTTTTATGTTGATTGGGCATGAAAGCAGTGAAGTTACTGAAGTTCCAGAGGAAGTGAAGCCAGTTTTGGAGGAATTCAAAGATGTGTTTCCAAAGGAGTTACCGAAGGAGTTACCACCGCTTATAGACATACAGCATCAGATTGACTTGGTGCCAGGTGCTGCATTGCCTCATAGACCGCACTATCGGATGAGTCCAAAAGAACACGAGGAGTTGAGAAGACAGGTAGAGGAATTACTGGAACAATGGCGCGTTCAGGAGAGTTTGAGTCCTTGTGCAGTGCCAGCTTTGTTGGTGCCAAAGAAGGATGGAACGTGGAGAATGTGCACAGATAGTAGAGCATTGAATAAGATTACGGTGAGATATCGATTTCCAATGCCGAGACTGGATGATCTGTTGGATCAGTTGAGCGGTGCTGTTGTGTTTTCAAAGATTGACTTGAAAAGTGGATACCATCAGATTCGTATTAGACCAGGTGATGAGTGGAAGACGGCTTTTAAAACTCGGGAGGGTCTGTACGAATGGTTGGTGATGCCGTTTGGTTTGTCAAATGCTCCGAGTACATTCATGAGAGTCATGAACCAGATTTTTCGACCATTTATCGGGAAGTTTGTAGTGGTATATTTTGATGACATCTTGATCTACAGTGGAAGCACTGAAGAACACCTACAACATTTGCGGGAAGTGCTATTGGTTTTACGACGTGAGGAATTTTATGCTGCAACGAAAAAGTGTAGCTTCATGACTACAAGTATTCTATTCTTGGGCTATATTGTGTCGAAGGATGGTATTCAAGTTGATCAGGGTAAAGTTGAAGCTATTCGAAATTGGCCACAATCTAAGACAATAACAGAAGTGAGGAGTTTTCATGGTTTAGCATCATTCTACCGAAGATTCATTCCACTCTTCAGTAGCGTGATGGCACCAGTTACGGAATGTATGAAAGGGAAGAAGTTTGTTTGGACTGAAGAGGCTGGTTCTGCTTTTCAGAGAATCAAAACACTCTTGACCACAACGCCCATTCTTAGATACCTAGATTTTCAGTTACTCTTTGAGCTTCATACTGATGCATCCAAGGTTGGAATTGGGGGAACGTTAAGTCAAATGGGTCATCCTATTGCCTACTTTAGTGAGAAACTGACGGGAGCTAAAACTAGATACAGTACTTATGACTTGGAATTCTATGCTATAGTCCAAGCCATAAAGCATTGGAGACATTATCTATTCCATAAAGAATTTGTGCTATACACTGACCATGAAGCTTTGAAACATTTGCAGGGGCAAGATAAAATTTCAGCAAGGCATGCTTCGTGGGTTGCTTATTTACAACAGTTTACTTTCGTTGTGAAGCACAAATCAGGAGTTACCAACCGAGTTGCCGATGCATTGAGCCGTAGAAATCATTTGCTGACAACTATGCGGGTGGAAGTAGTGGGATTTGATTTGTTGCCAGAGTTGCTTATTTCAGATTCTTATTTTGCAAAAGTGCTGGATCAGATGCAGGAAGGGAGTTCTGATGATTTTTTAATGAAAGATGGATTCTTGTTCAGAGGAAACCGATTGTGTATTCCGGATTGTAGCTTGAGGTTGAAGATTGTCAAAGAATTGCATGAAGAGGGTCACGTGGGCAGAGATCATACATTACAGTTGATTTCGCAATCATATTTTTGGCCGTCGATGAGAAAAGAAGTGGAAAGATTTGTGGAGAGATGTCATATTTGTCAAGTTTCCAAAGGGACAGCGACGAATGCGGGATTGTATATGCCATTACCCGTGCCTACTAGACCATGGGTTGATATTAGCATGGATTTTGTTTTGGGATTGCCAAGAACTCAGCGAGGGAATGATTCAGTATTTGTTGTAGTGGACAGGTTTTCGAAAATGGCACATTTTATAGCCTGTAAAAAGACCACTGATGTTGTCCGTGTTGCTCAGTTATTCTTTAAAGAAATATATCGTTTACATGGTTTACCGGAATCTATAGTTTCAGACAGGGATACCAGATTTCTAAGTCATTTTTGGCTGAGTTTGTGGAAGATGGTGGGAACGAAGCTGAAATTCAGTAGTGCTTATCATCCTCAAACAGATGGGCAAACGGAGGTGGTAAATAGATCGTTGGGAAATTTGTTGCGATGTCTTGTGAAGGATAATTTGAAAAGTTGGGATATGAAGTTGTGTCAGGCAGAGTTTGCTCATAATCATGCTGTTAACCGAAGCACTGGTTACAGTCCATTTCAAGTTGTATATTCAAGCTTGCCAAAGGGGCCGTTGGATTTAACGGTAGTACCACAACCAAGAGGAGTGATTAAGCGGGCGTCAGATTTCGTTGATGAGTTGAAAGATTGTAATAGAATCGTCCAGGAACGTTTGGAGAAGACGAATGAGAAGTATAAACGAGCTGCAGATAAAAAGAGAAGAAGTGTGGAGTTCGACGAGGGTGATTGGGTGTATGCTGTGTTAACAAAAGATCGTTTTCCGGTGGGTGCTTATAACAAGTTGAAAGCCCGAAAGATTGGTCCAATAGAAATTATAAAACGGATCAATGAAAATGCTTATAAGTTGAAGCTGCCAGAGGATGTTTACACCTCTGACGTGTTTAATGTTAAACATCTTATACCTTATTATGGAGATGAACAATCCAATGGGGAGGAACTTTTAAATTCGAGGACGAATTTTTCTCAACCTGGGGAGGATGATGCAGTGCATACCTTAATTGGCGAAGTCGAACGACCTAACGAAGCTCGGCAACGACCTAACTCCAGCTCCAACGACCTAAACCCTCTCCGACCTAATTCCCGCGAGCTAAACTCCACCACAATACCAATCTCCGACCTAACTTTTCCGCGACCTACCAAACCCCACGACCTAACTTTTCTCCGACCTAACCATCAGCGCGACCTAAATTCCACCAACCAACGACCTAAATCACCACCCAACGACCTAATGATCTCCGACCTAAGCCTTATGTCACTGAATCCACTTCCCAACCAACGACCTAACATGCTCCGACTTAACGAACAGAAATCTAACAAGAGGCGACCTATCGAGCAACGACTTAATGAAATACGACTTAGCGAGCGACGACCTAACAAGCACGAGCTACGACCTAGCGAATTAACTCGCTCACCGGTGCACTGTTGAAGACCGCATTTGTTAAATCGTGGGTTCCAGGAGATGATTCTTTAGGTCGCGAAAACTGGACCACCTTCATATATTAAATAATATTTTGTTAAGTCGTCGGAGATATCTTTTTTTTTAAGTCGCAATGTTTTTTTTTTAGGTCGTTACCGACCTATATGTTGTATTTCTTTTGTTTTTTTTGTGATGGGTCGTTCACGACCTAAGTGTTGTGATGTAAGTGTTGAGTTGTAAGCCTATAAATAGGCGGGTAGTGTCATTTGTAAAAGGTTGTTGAATTTGAATAAAATTTCTTTTGTGTGCTTTTGTGCCACCATTAAATCGGTAGTTGAGAGTTATCTCCTATCTCCACCTTCGGCATTCGAGTGTGCTCGAATCAACGATTGTTGAAGCCAATTCACGGAATCAAGTGCGCTTGATCAACGTCGAAGAATTGTAGATCTTCTCTCATGGTATCGTGCGCGATCAACGTGTCGAAGATAACTAAAGTCCGGTATCTTCGTGATCAACGGATTTGGGCGTTTGGTATCATTAATTCATCGACTCATATTGCTTCATCTAATCGTTTCATCGATTAGTTTGACACGAATTCTTCAATTCGTCGTCAAGTGTTATTTTCGTTGCATCAATCGTTAGTTTAAAGAATCTAAAGTGGGGAAATTTGATCTATGTGAGCACGATGTTGTCAAATTATTTCAGGCGTAATTAGCTATTATTTGTTTCCATGGGCTCGGATATTGTATGCATTAAAAATTAGTTGTGTTCATACTATATGAACTACTTTGCAATATTCAAATCTTTCTCCTTAAGCTTTGCAATGTCCTACAACATGGAAATATTTATATGAAATATCCAGGAAGGGTTTATCCAGTGCTAGGTTATTCCACGGGTGATAGTAATTTAAGCTTCTTCTTTAATTTTTTATATTGTTTGGATTAAAAAATTTATTTCAAAATGCAGCCACACTAAAAGTGTTAAATTTGGATGATTTAAATCTATTCCAAATTTATTAAGGAGAAGATATTAATCGGTTCCCGTAGTTAGTCAAATATGGGAAACAAATTGGAAAGTGAATCAATTAACATCATAATAGATATTAATTGATTTGAGGAATCAATCAGATAAAGATATATATGGAAACAAACACAAATATGCTAGATTTTCTTTGAAATCAAATCAAGCGAATTCGAAAATATTTCATCCTTATCTCCAAGGAAATCTTCATTCTTGCTCTATAAATATGAAGACCTTTGCTCGTCTTTTATCAATACAAGACAACAAGAGAGTTCTCACAAAACATCTTCAATAAGATCCCTATTTTGTATCTATTGTAAGGCGAGAAATTTATACTGAGTGATTTTTTTCCTCTCATATTGTACTCCCTCTTGAAGTAAAGAAGTAATAAAGGTTGTTGGATTCGAGGACGTAGACATAGCCAAACCTCATTATATCAGTGTGTTTTTCTGTCTTCTATCTATAATTTTTGCTCTTTGATTTTTCTTTTTATTCTCTTTGTTGGATTGGAATAGTTGTGATTGTCGACGGACTAGATCATTGGGTGTTCTACTTCCACTGCCCAAAACTCTAAAAAAAATTCACTACAGTTTGGTCTCGGAGCTTATTGTTATGTTTAAAACTATTTCAACTATGTCTAATTCTATAAAGAATAGCACTGGTAGAAGCTCTACCAATTATGAAGTCTCTAGATTTGATGGAAAGGGAGATTTTGGCATATGGAAGATGAAGATGGAAGCGATATTGAAGAAAGAGAGGACTTTTAAGGTTGTCTCAGATCCAAACAAACTGAAGAAATTAGCACCTGAAGAGATTGAGGAATTGGAAGAGGATGCCCTTACTACAATCCAACTTAGCCTTTCTGATGAAATACTTAGAGAGTTTTCTCATGTGAAAACTGCTAAGGAATTATAGGATGCTCTTCAGAAAAAGTTCTACGACAAGTCTCTCACCAACCGCGTTATCCTACAACAACAAGTTTACTTGTTCAAGATGAAGCCTGGAACCGATGTATTAGCTCATGTGGATGCCCTAAACACACTTGTTATGAATCTTCGAGTAGCTAAAGTAAAAAATTGAGGATGAAGCACAAGCTGTCATTCTTTTATGTTCTTTGCCTATGGAGTATAACACTTTTGTTAACTCTATGATCTATGGGCCCTCTTCTATTTTCTTGGAGGATGTGAAGATAAATTTGCATAATGAGATGTTGAGGGGAAAGTTAGCAAACATGAGCATGGAGAATGATTTCGAAGGCTTTATTACGCAAAGGGGAAGAAGTAAGAGTAGACCTAAATATTGTGGATATAGAGCGAAGTCAAGATCTCAGTCAAGGGGAGCTTCAAAGGGAGTTTGTCATTATTGTAGAAGACCTGGACATATATTGCAAGTTGCCCCAAGTTGAAGAATAAAAACAAATCCATTACCCAAAAGACATCAGCTACTACAGCGGAAACATCAGATTCAAAGAGTGATCCTGACATTTTTACAGCTTCTGCCTCTTCTATGAAGAGTACTATGTGGATTATTGACTCTGGAGCATCCTATTATATGACACCTGACATACACTCTTTTTCTGTTTATCGTTAGTTTGATGGAGGAGAGGTTCTCATGGGAAATAATGCTACTTGTCGCACGATTGGTATTGGAACGGTGAAGATCAGGATGTTTGATGGTGTTGTTTATACTTTATGTGATGTCAAGCATGTACCTGATTTGAGGCATAGTTTGATCTCCGTTGGAGCATTGTAAAATCTTGGCTTGAAGTGTGTAATAGAAAAGGATTCATTGAAAATTACAAATGGCTCATTGATAGTAACGAAAGGGGTAAAAGCTGGAAATCTATATTTGCTGAAGGGTACCACTGTTGTTGTAGAGTCTTCTTCGGTTGTTCATTCTATTAATTCCAATTATACCAGATTGTGGCATTTTCGTACGGGACACATTGGAGAGCGCAGTTTCGAAGTATTGAGAAAGCCAGGTTTGATTGACGGTATTCATCATTCAAAACTTGGCTTTTATGAAGGATATGTACATGGAAAGAAGACGAAGGTTTCTTTTGGCATTGCAGAGCATAAGTCTAAAGATGTTTTAAAGTATGTTCACACTGATGTTTTGAGCCCAATACCATGCCTATCTTTTGGAGGAGCCAGATATTTTGTTTCAATTGTTGATGACTTTTCTAGAAAGTTATGGGTTTATTTATGAAGTCCAAGGATGAAACTTTTAATAGGTTTCAAAGTTGGAAATCTCTTGTTGAGAAGCAGTCTAGAAAGAAAGTAAAGATTCTTCGTTTAGATAATGGTGTGAATTCACTTCTCAACAATTCACCAAATTTTGTGAGTCCGAGGGAATCAAAAGGCACTACATTACACCAGGGGACCCTTAGTCAAATGGAGTTGTAGAGAGGATGAATCGGACTTTGTTAGAAAGAACTCGTTGCTTACGTATGATTGCTATATTAAAGAAGAGATTTTGGGCAGAAGCATTATCTACGGCGGTTTTCCTCATCAACCGTACACCTTCTACTGCTATAGATATGAAGATTCTAGAAGAAGTATGGAAGGGAGAGGCTGTTTCATATTCCTTTCTTAGAGTGTTTGGTTGTCCAGCTTATGTGCATGAGACCAAAGCAAAGTTGGATCCAAGATTGTGCAAGTGTATTTTTCTTGGCTATAGGAGAGGAGTTAAGGGTTATAGGTTGTGGTGTCCTACTATCCAGAAGATTGTTACTAGCAGGCATGTTACATTTGATGAAAAGGCAATATTGGAGGTGGAGCCTTCTTCTTCATTTAATAATGATTTTGAGAGGACAAATTCAGAGTACTAGACACAAAGTAGATTATCAGACTTCCATACAAGTAAAAATGGTGTTTCCGATGACACCATGGTGTATGAGTAGAGGATAGAGGATCAATCTCAAGGTGGAGCTCAAATTCAAACTTGACCAATCAGAGAGAGGAAAAAACCAAGATGGCTTGATGGTTTTGTGGGATTAAGCATTGAAGACATTGACTTCGATGACATGCCAACCTATGCATTAAGCATATTTCATGACGAGCCCAAAGACTATTGAGATGCCGTTAGTTCAGTTGATAGTTCCAGTTGTTTATTAGCAATGGTGGAGGAAATTGAGTCTTTACACAAAAATTACACCTGGGATTTAGTGTCACTTCCTTCCGGCAAGAGAATAAATGGATGTAAGTGGATCTATAAGGTGAAAGACGTCGGCAATGTTGACTTGAAGTACAAGGCAGATTTGTGGCGAATGGTTATGTTCAGAGGATAGTTACAGGATAATATCACACGTATAATAATTGTTGTAAAAATATCGTAATAAGGTGTGAATGATATTATCCTGTAATAAGGCAGATTTGTGGCGAATGGTTATGCCTCACACCTGTAATAATTGTTGTAAAATTAGCACGACCATTATAAAACTGGCTAGCTTGTGCAAAATAATAATATTTTTGTTTTGCCTGCAAACAAAAAAAGACGTAAATGTTTTTTGTGATGCCTTGTTTTTCATCACAAGCATTGGAATCGGCATGGCTAAAAAATTAGTTTACCTATGCCGCATAGAAGCTAAAGTTGGTTTGGAATGCAACTGTTGCTTTGTAATGTATATTTTATGTCTGACGTAATACTTGAATCAATCGCTGACGTAAAATTTACTTTCCACATAGACGCACGTAAAATTTATCAAATGTTAAACTAAACAGTATTATAAAACAAAGCCTTAGTTTTATCAATTTCGTTTAATATAAGAAAACTTTGAAATGCGTTATTTTGGTATAGAAATGTGGCATAAGAAATGGGCATTTGTAACGAGAACAAAGAGGGAATGTTTGACGAATAAAGAATGCATTTTTATGTCGTGGAATGGACATTGAAATGAGTATTTGAAAGGAGAATTAATTGCGTGAAATGCATTCTTTGGCCGTGAATGGTACCTTTATCTCTTTCTAACATACCCGGCATCTTAAAATGTACCAGACACCTAAAATCATCTAGGTTGTACTTAGGGTGTGGGATTGCGTCCCGTGTTGGTAATTTTGGCTCCACTATAGGTTGTTGTTTTGTTGATAATGGATTCAATGTGCACATTTTTGTCGGTTTCAATAAGTCTGCTGGATTACATAATAATAACAACATCATAGCTTGCATCAGTCGCTGTGATTCCACACCATGACGTATTACATTGTACTTGACTTTTATTTCATGGTAACTTGAATGGTAAAATAAAGTGAAATATTTTGTTATTTTCTAGGATAAGTCATCAATGTGAACCACAATACGAAATATACTTCTAAGTTTTAAACACAATCAGGGAGTCAACTTTGACATCAATTATAGTATATAATTTTCTTCACTATTAATGACATACGTTAATTAATTAATTACTTTATTGAAAAACGCAATATTTTTCCAGATCCTGGTATTAGTTAAGACTTTGTGTGCATAACGTGTTATCATTATATACTAGAACTAGAATGTCTGCAAATGGTTCACAAACTACTTGCGGTTTGACAAAGAGAACAGTTAATTTGATTGTCTAACAAACTATCTGAGGTCCTACAGCTATAAATTAGGGCTCAATTTCCCATATATTCTGCACAACACTTTGAGTAACTCAGCTTTTATTACCAAGTAGGAAATCAGTAAGCCAATGGCTCCTGCTACTTCAAAATTACTTTTAAGTGATAACATATCGCAGTTTAAAACAGTTCCTCCCAATTATATCAGACCTACTTACGACCGGCCAAATCTCATTGCCGTTGCTGATTTTCCTATCCCACTTGTTGATGTTCAAGGTATCAAAGGCTCTGATAGATCAAGAGTGGTAAAAGAAATAGGTTTGGCATGCTGCTCAAATGGATTTTTTCAGGTTATTCACTGCATAAGCATTTTCACATACATACACTTATGTAAGCTACATATACTTCAAGCCTTCAAGGTATCTAAGCTTGCTGTCATTAATTTTCAGATAAAGAATCATGGCATACCCGAAGATTTGATCAATTCAATGCTAAGTACCGCTAAAGAGTTCTTCAGTCTGCCTGAATCCGAAAGGCTAAAGAACTACTCGAGCGATCCATCAAAGGAGACGAGGCTGTCAACTAGCTTCAATGTATCTACTGAAAAGGTAAGCAACTGGAGAGATTATCTGAGACTCCACTGCTATCCTGTTGAAAACTTTGTTCATGACTGGCCTTCTAATCCTCCTCAATTCAGGTTTTATTCATTGTCTGCACATTTAGAAATACTTTTGTTCATCCAATATCGAAAATATCATCTGAAATGATCAATTAACAACAGAGAAGTGGTGGCTGAATACTCAAAGAAAGTGAGGGAACTAGCACTGATAATAATGGAGGCGATATCAGAAAGCCTGGGCCTTGAAAAAGACAGCATAATAAAATCACTTGGAAAACAGGCTCAGCATATGGCAATAAACTACTACCCACCATGCCCACAGCCTGAACTGACGTATGGATTGCCTGCACACAAAGATCCAAATGCAATTACCATGCTTCTTCAAGATGGTGTGCAGTCTGGTTTACAGGTTCTCAGAAATGGCAAATGGGTTCCTGTCAATCCTATTCCCTACACTTTCGTTGTCAATATTGGCGACGTTATACAGGTATGATGCTACTGCATGGATGTATATAAATATTATGTGTATCAATAGTGTGGGTGCAAATGAATGTATTATGCATAAGTATTATGTTGCTGAAGACGATATTTTTGTGTAGGCACTTAGCAACGATAGATACAAGAGTGTGCTTCACAGAGCAGTTGTCAACAGGGAAAGGGAGAGAATCTCGATCCCTACATTTTACTGTCCATCGCCAGAAGCTTTGATCAGGCCATTTAAAGAGTTGGTTGATGAAGATCATCAAACGCCGTATATTGGTTTTACCTACCAAGAATACCATGACAGATTTTGGAACAAAGGACTGCAATCTGCCAGCAACCTTGATTTGTTTAAATCCACCAACACCAAAATTAATTGATACTGTTAATGCATGCTGCTACCTGTACCTGTTGGTTTAGTGAAAGTGATATTATGTAACACCGTTGCTATATGGTATATGTTTTCATACACTGCTTACTAAACAGAAAATTAGCCACTACGAATTATTATTACTTTCTTTGCGCGCAATACGAAATTGATCGTAAGACCTTTCCACTGACGATGATTAATATTTTTTATGGATTTAAAGAAACAAGTGTGGTAGTGCATATATATTCATCGCTGTTTTCACTTATATTTTGAGTATAAACTCCACTTTTACAAATATTTTTCAAATTACGATGGTTACCTCTAATTCTTATTGATATAAGTTATGACACGTCGCTAATACGTAATTTTACCGGCACTTCTGGAATTTTGTATCAAACATTCATGTACACTACGAGAATCAAAGATATGTATACAACAAGAGAAAGTTGGAAATTAATATAGTAGAGGTAAAAGATTATCTTCAACGCAAGTAATTTATATATATACAAGTAGGCATATCAACAGATAAGTTTCGGTCCGGATATTTTAAAACCCGGACCGAGCCGGGTTACAATAAATAAAACGCGAGTCCGGTTCGAACCCGTTGAGTATTTCAAAACTAATAGTCCAGTCTGATCCATTGGGCTTTTAAAACCGTCAGGTAATATCTGTATACCTAATCCCAAATGTGTGTTAAAACCATACACAAAAATTGTAATTTCAAAAAGTTATAGACAAATAATTGTTAACATACAAATTAGATGATGACATAGCCAAGTTCACAATAATAGTATGCAGAAACATCCATGTGCAGATAAACAAAATGGTAAACAAATAAAGTGTATACTCATGTTTAAAAACCACGAAAAACTAATAATCGGATCGGATCCAAAACGGACTTTTATCTGACCCTAATAGTAAACATGTCGGATCTGGATAATTGGAGCCAAAACTCGTATCTGTATTTATAGAACGGGTTCGAGGCGGATTCGGATCAAAACCCATATCATCGATGGACATACATAGAATTGTTAAGTATATCTTAAAGTTAACAAGGTATCATATCCAAGTCAACTTAATTTGTCCAAACGCTACTGATGGTCATCACTATTTTGTATTCTTCTACAGATTTACTCCAAACTGTCTTTGACGGTGGTTAATTTAGCTTATCAATTTCATGTAGTATAGTATAGTATAGGGTAACTTTAATTAGACCACGTCTCTTTCTAGTTTCTAGTTTGCTAGACCTTTAAATCTACTCGAACATCCAAAATCTTCTAGGTTGTATCTTATTCAGATAGCAACAAAAAGAAAAATTACTGTTTCGTTGAAAGATATGGGTTGTTGACAAATTATTCAGTGTGCACAAATTTGTCTTTTCCAAGAAGTCTTCCCATACATGATGAGAATCGCACATCACAGCTTGTGTCATTTATTGTGATGCCACACAATGACGTATTGTATTATACTTGACTATTTCATGCTATCTGGACTGCGGAACAAGGAACAAACAATTTTTTTTTTGAAAGCAGGTAAAGGGCCCAGCCCAAATACAAAAACAAATACGGGTAAACAATACAAAACCCGAAACTCAACAAACAAACCCTAACAAATTAGGTTTGCCGTCACAAAAATAACGAAACATCAAAGCCAGAAAAAAATGGCGACTAGAAATTCTCGAGAGCAAAACTTCAGATCTCTTGCATCTTCTCTTTCTCGCTGTTTTCTCCCCTTTCCCAATACGAAAGGCTTTGGTTAAACATGCTTCTCATACCACAGTCTTTGTTGATACTGCTGATGTGGTTCCTCGAGTCAGAGATTTGGTTCGTGAAGCTTTGATTTACAGATCTGATGTCAATGCGACTCAGATTTGTAGATCTGTAGCTGTTATCGCCATCAGTATGTTGATTGGTGGTTAGGAGCTCTTTGTTGCCACGATTAAGCTGCTGATGAATGCTTACATCTGTGTGATAGGCCTTCGGATTGAGGAGATAATGTTCGATGTATTTGCTACCAGCCTCTTTGCTCCACAAATCCGCAGGGAAATCATAATTGGTTTGGTCTTTAACCTTATTCTTAGATTTTTGAAGAATAATTCTACTGTCATTCTCTATAATAAGTCATCTTTGCTCTTTGGACAGTTTCGACTTGTTGTGACTACGATTATTTCTCTCTTTTCATATGTGGTAAACTGCTGTAGTCAGTAAAATGTGAGCGAGATCTCTTTCGAGAGATTTCCTTCTAAATTGGTTGTAGATATCCATGATAATTTGGTTAAGGTCCATGCTGCTATTGTTGTACATGCTCAGCTTAGTCTTAATTTGGCTCCATATGAAATAACTGTAATTGCATTCAAAGAATAAATGAGTAACAGTTTCATTAGCTAAGTTGCATAAGGAGCAGAGTGAAAGAGTATTTCTCCCCCATTTATTGATTATATCCAGAGTTGGCAATCTATTTTTAATAGCAAAATATGTACAGATAGTCATCTTAGGATTATTCACCTTGTTCCATATGCACTTATGCCACTCAATAGTAGGTTGCTTGTTTCTAATATGCTCCCAAATTTTCTTAAAAGAGAACTTACCTTTGATGCTTGCTAACCATTCCCAATAATCACAATCTGCATTAGGGTCTAAAGGGATATTAGTAATCAAATTTTTATGAGGATTAGTAATTGGATGGAGATGAGGCTGCCATTGATTATTTTTAATTATTACATTTACATTAGCATTAGCTTCCCCACAAATAACAAGATTATCCCATCCAACCCTATTAATAAAGGAATCATTTTGAAACCAAGGATCAAACCAAAGACTAGTTTCACAATCAGATTTGAATTTTCTTTGAATTAAAGATTTTCCTAAATCTCTGCATTTTAAAATTTGATTCCAAGCATTGGATTGATTATTCTTTGTTAAAGTTGTCCAAAAATTACCATTTTAAAGATATTTACATGTCATCCATTTGGCCCATAAAGAATCACCATTTATAAATCTCCAAAAAAAGTTTTAATTGACAAGTTAAACTAAGATCATTAAGATTTCTTATACCAAGCCCACCTTCATTTTTGGGTTTACAAACTTTGTCCCAACTGATTTTATGGTATTTACCTCCCCAAAGAAATTCAGCACATCTGCTTTCAATTTTTTTAATTGTAGCAGTAGGGATGTGGTGTGTTTGAAACTAGTATAAAATAATAGCATAAACAACAGTTTTAATTAACTCAATTCTACCAGCAATGGATAGAAGCTTGCATGACCAAGTTTCCATTTTGTTTTGAATTTTATCAATTAGGTAGGAACAATCACTGTCTTTTATTTGATTAGCAGATAAAGGAAGTCCTAGATATTTAATAGGAAGATTACCTTCATTAACTTTAAGAACTTCTAGAACCTCCTTTTTGTACCTGCAGTATTTACTAAAATATGCCTTTTTTTTAAATTCATTAATTTTGAGACCAGCATATTTATACATATTTTCAAAAACCTGACTAATAGCCTCTGCATTATTTTTGTTAGCTTTAGAGAACAACATAAGATCATCCGCATAAATCAGGTGAGTAATGGATGGTTGAACTCTATTTATTGGAGAAATATTGTTTTTGATAGTTTCAATATCAATTAGGATAGAAAAATATTCCATGGCTAAGGTAAAAAGATAGGGAGAAAGAGGGTCTCCCTGTCTGATACCCCTGTTACTCTTGATGAAACCCTCAGGTTTACCTTGAAATAGAATAGAGAAGGTGGGTGTACTAATGCATTCAAAAATTAACTTACAAAATTTAGCAGGAAAATTCATACATTTCATGATATGTATAATAAAATTTCTGTTAACTTTGTCAGAAGCTTTTTGAAGATAAACTTTTAGACACATTTTATCCCCTTTTTATGATTGAAATTCCTGACCATTTCATGTGCAAGCAGAGAATTTTAATAAATTAATCTGCCAGGAATATAAGCGCATTGATTTTCAGAAATTAAAAAGGGGAGAAACAGCTTTACTCTATTACTTAAAATAGTAGCAATGATTTTGTAGACAAAATTGCAACAAGAAATTGGTCTGTAGTCTTCAATACAAGTTGGATTTTTGTTTTTTGGAATTAAGGTAATGAAAGTATGATTAAAGCTTTTGAGCAATTTACCTTCATTCATAAATTCATTAACTACTTTAGAAATATGATCTTTGATATTATCCCAATGGGTTTTGAAAAATTTAGCATTGAAACCATCTGGACCAGGACTTTTATTATCTCCTGCATTAAAAATAATTTCTTTGATTTCATCAATACTAACAGGAGCTAGTAAGATGTCAGTAGCATTATTATTTAACACGTTCTTACAAACAATATTAGGAAAACAAATTTCTTTTGGGTCAGAGAAATATAACTGAGAATAGTAATTAATAGCTTCATTGACAATTTTTTCAAAATTATTAATGCACTCACCTTTACTGTCAATAATTTTACCTATGTTGTTGATATGCTTCCTGCAGCTCATTTTTGCATGAAAAAATTTGGTGCACTCATCACCCTTAGTAAGCCAGTCAACTTTAGCTTTTTGCTTGTGATTGACAGAGTTTATATAAAGTTCATGAGAAAGCTTAGCTTGATTAGAAAAGAAATTATCAATAATATCAGTGTTGCCAGGATTATCATCAGCAAGTTTTTGTAAAATTTTCCCTTCCTCCCTTAAATTATTTAAACAGTCATTATTACTAAAGTTAGCCTTATTCCAGTTTTTGATTGTGTTTTTTGTATTTTTAAGAAACTTGCTAAACTGGACTTGATAAGAACCATTATAAGAAAAAGAAAAACAATCTTTAACGATATCATTATAGTCATTATTTAAGACCCAACCATTTTTAAATCTAAAAGGAGTAGCTTTAGTAGTATTATTATTATTAGATTGGTTTTGGAAAAAGTTTATCAGTAAAGGAGTATGGTCACTAGTATTTTGCTCAATAGAGTAACAACAGAAATTTGGAAAAGAATTACAAAATTTATCATTAATTAACACTCTATCAAGCTTGCAATGAATATTTTTCTCCTTTCCAGATTTCCAAGTGTATTTATTGCCAATCATATTAGGCTCAATATGCCCAGATTCAAGTAAAAATTTATTAATTTTATCAAGCTTACTGTGGGGAATTTTATTACCACCAAATTTTTCATTAACATGAAAAACAGTATTGAAGTCACCCAAAATAATCCAAGGGAAATCATAGATTTGACTAAGAGCTTTTAATCTATACCATAGACCGTTTCTTTCATTTTCGAAATTACTACCATATATATTGGTTATCTGAAGGGAAAACCCACCAACATTTTTGAAATTGCAGTCAAAAAATTGAATATCTTTATTAACATTAACTAAATTCCAAATATTAGAATCCCAAATGACAAGGATTCTACCTTTACTACCACAATCATTATTGTTTATAAATTTCCAGTTATTGGAGAGTTTAAAACAGAATTTCTCAGTGTTAATATCATCCATCTTGTTTTCAATGAGGGCAACTACAGATGGTTTGTAAATTCTAACCATATTTAAAATGTCAGTTTGTTTAGCAGGGGAATTCATACCCCTAACATTCCAGGCCATGATAGTCATAAAAATAATAAAAGGATAAAATAAAAGAAACAGAGTTTCAGATTGAACCTAATACACTGCTACCCTTACCCTTCCTCTTTTTGTCTGATTTTTCAGCTTTAAGCCTTGTGGTCATTTCATTCCAGTCTGGATTGATTGATATGTATTTTTGCCCAAAAGCTTTCTTCTCTTTACCCATGCTTTTGTATTTACCAATAGCTTTAGTCTTAGGAATATGAAGTTCTGATATATCAAATTGCTTTTCAGGTTCCTCCATAACATTATCAGATGTAGATGCAATATAACTTTCTGGGATTATAATGCGAGAGATGTTAAACTCCTCAGCATTGCGAGGCAAGGTTGAGTGGATGCCACCAATGTCCTCAACTTCTGCAGCATTATCTGATGGAGGTTCACTCTCCATGTTATATTCTGGACTCTGGTTGGAGCACAACGGCGGGATATTATTTGTGACTATCTCATGATTATTTGTAATTAAACATAACTCTGAAATGGGGGGTATTTCAGAGTTAAAGACCTCTTCATTATTGATACCCTCCTTTGTGCTGTTTTGTGAACTATCTTTTGAATTTTCCTTTATTTTCCCTGTATGATGAACTTCCGAAGCAAGGATCTGGTCATCTTGATCAGTGAGCAAAAGCGATGTTGTTTCTTGATTGAAGATGATACCATTCTGGTTGATTCGATCTATGTTCTTTTGAATTTTTGATTCTTTTAGTGTCTCCTCGTTGAGATGCGAATCTTGAATTGCTGTATCTGCATAATTTTCTTGATCAGTAACTATTTCTTTGTTTTGATTGTGAGCTTTGGGTATCCACCTTTGTTCTGCGACACATTGTTCTCTAATGTGTCCAAAACATTTACAGATGCTACACTTCGGTGGTACCCATTCATACTCAATCTTTTGGGTGATGTTTTCTCCATTGTATAACGTAAGATTTATTTCTTGAGGAAGTTCATCATTTGCAGATACCTCCACCAGAAGACGAGCATAATTCAATCTCGTTTTCAAGGTTGTAGCTGCATCCATTTTTATGGGTTTTCCGATAATGCTGGCCATTACACTGAAGGCTTCACGATCCCATAATTTGAGATTGACATTGGGTAACTTAACCCATATCGGCATCGTACTAAGGAGATCCCTATCCATATTTAGGGATTCAGACCATCTTCTCATTATGATGAGCTTTCCATTATAAAAGTATGGGCCATTTTGAATGATCGAATTGCAATCTTGAACTTCTTTGAATTTAACAATAAAAAACCCATTTTCTCTGGTAAAAATTTCAAATTCTCCAACAGGTTTCCATACACGTTGGATGTAAGCTTTGAAAAATGTATAATACGGTTTGGTACCAACAACATAAACCAAAATCGAATTGCTCCAACAATCAATTGCTCTTTTGCAAACAGATTCTTTAATCAAACCAAATTTCTTACTATTAATTTTGATAGGAGCAATAGTTTGAAGATTGCATTCATCATTATTTGGTTCTTTAGATTGCTCGGAAACGATTTCAGCCCAAGATTTTTGCCCTTGAGTCTTATTCAGAGATAAATTTGTGGGTTTCCTTGGTTGATATGATTGATTTCTTGTAATTAGAGGAGGGATGGTTGAACTCTGACCATCTGTCTTCTTTGTTTGGGTGTTGTTGCCCCGCGGATTTCTCTGATAACCGGGCAAATAGGGTTGTCGTTTCTTTTGTGGTCTTGATTGAACCAATTGAAACCCATCCTTATCTATGATGATTTCATTACTTGATTCTCTGATGTGAGATTCAGGTGGTCTGATAAGATGATTTGAAGAAGGGAGATGAGAGAGATTTCTGTGAGGGGAGAGTTTTTCCCCCATGGCTGAGGAAAACCCTAAATTGCTTTTTGAGATACTATATTGTGAAATTCTTGTATTTTAAAGAAGATTGTTTCAACCAGTTAAAACTCTAGTGCTTCTAAAAGTTCTAAGCTGTACATGTACAAAACTAATTATAAAGGTAATTTTTACTAGATAATCTGATATATGAATCAATTCGAAAATCAAAATAAATTGGATATATCCTAGCTACTCTGCATTCTAAATAATAAAATAGATCAAAATTAACAAATCTCTCATGTTTCCTTCTTTTCATCAAATTCTTTTTTCTTATGCCAAATCTAGTAGTCGTGCAACAAAATTAATGTGTTGAAACCAGCATAATTTACGCACGGGTTTAAGTAGAATATATGCGTAAATATAATTTTGGTGATATAATTGAATTGGCAATATAGTTTGGACAACAGTTGCTGCCTCCGGGTATAACTTAGAAGCTAAATATAGTTTATAATTAGAAACTATATCATTTTTCATACCCAATTTTGATACCCGTGTATAACTTAGAAGTTAAGCTCTGTGTGTAGCACGGAGTCGTTTTAATTTTAGATAACTAAGATGTCAATTCACTATCGGATTTAACATTTAATCTTTACATATTCTACTATTATTTCCAGCATTTGGTTTTAATAGCTAGCGGACCACTTGTTTTAATAAAAACAATTGGTAAATAGTTGATATTGCAAAGAATAAAATCTTAAAATCCATAGAAAATCGATTATATGAATTTAGAGGTTGTGAGCGGTGGCGGGGTTGGCACTCTATTACAACTTCCTTAAAAAAAAGGACAAATTTTCAAAAGAGCCTGGTTTTTTAAACTATTGGCATAAATAGGCTAGTTTACAAACTATTTGCAAGTTTAGGCTAGTTTTGGCCAGCTCAGCAATGTGCTGGTCAGTATTTGAAAAAAATTATTACGGGGCGCATTTGTGAAATGCGCCCATACAAAATTACACTGGCGCACTTGCCAAATGCGCCAGTGTAATTTTTTGTCCAAACATGGAAATGCGAACCAAAGCCAAATTTGGAGTTTGCTATCATTCACTGGAACGATAGACATAACTGTATCGTGCACCAACAATTTCCTACCATTCATATTTCAAGATACATGACTTGGTATTGGTTGATTACTCGAAGATTCATTGTTGCAAATCGGACTTCTCACGAACGTGCATACACCGCTCGTGCATCGCTTGAGCGAGATGTGGTAAATCTTCATATTATCATGATATTTTTAGTTCGTTGGCTTGAATTGTTTGTTCACTTGAATTATGTTTCTAATTTTGAATGAATAATTACACTTTGTAGGTCAATGTATTAGAGATGGTAGGAAGAGGGTTGGACCATATCAGATATGGTAGAGTACCCGAACGAGAAGTCTAACCACAATGTTTTGATTTCAAGAAACTTATTGATACACTCTTTTTTTAAAATCGATTAGCACGACCAAGCCCTTCCGAACAAGCTATGCAGACTAAAGAGCGAAGAACTAAAAGAAGGCAGGATACACACCAATCGCAAGCCGTTGGATCTTCTCAACCACCACCTACATAAGACGATTGAATATTACTATTTTTAGTTTAATATTAATTTTCTTTTGCAATTGAACTAGAACTTATATTTTAATGCGAATGTAATCGAATTCTAACTATGTTATGGCTGAAATTGATTAATGGTAATTTTATTTATCGGCTTTTATATGGATAACTGTTTGCTATTATTTAAGATTGGAATATTGTGTGGTATAAATTGGATTGTTTGACGGTGAAGGAATTGGTGAAGGATGCTGCTGCTTGCTGTCCAGGTTTGGACAAAAAATTACACTGGCGCGTTTGGCAAATGCGCCAGTGTAATTTTGTATGGGCGCATTTCACAGATGCGCCCTGTAATATATTTTTTTAAATACTGGTCAGCTCATCGTTGAGCGGGCCAAAACTAGCCTAAACTTGCAAATAGTTTGTAAACTAGCCTATTTATGCCAATAGTTTGAAAAACCAGCCTCTTTTGAAAATTTGTCCTAAAAAAATCTACAAAATTGTTTTTTGATTCAATCTTCAATGTGATAACATTAGAAAAGATTAACATTAAAAAAGACGAGTATATACGCACGTCCAGGTGGACCTGCATCAAGTTGACCAGCATCTAATCACAGTGTATATGCATTAATTCAACAACATGTGGACATTTAAAAATGTTGAACATATAAAAATGCCATTGTGTTTAATATTTAACATTAAAAATACTTCCAGCTTTGTAGAATCAGGGAACAAAATAGTACCGACTTTGGGACGTTAACGCATTAAGGCGGTAATTTTAAATAGACCTATATAAGTCCATCTCATGGTAGAGATGTTTTGTTATGACACACGCTATTCTAATTCGATTTTCATTTTACAGTTCATGCTAAGATTTCATAATTCAAAATCTTACTATAATCAAATTTAAATATTACAAATTAAATTGTGATTAATTTATGAAAATATTAATTTTGCGGATGGTACCCCTACAATTCATGTTGGAAATAGCACCAACACTTTCTTGTATGGATATACCTACCTATTATCATGTCACATGTGCACATGTTCAGGTATACTTAGAATATAAATGCTTAGTCAACATGGATGTGTATATGTTAATCATGTTATGGATATGGAAGATGTTGAATGTGTTATTTATGCGGCATGTGTACATCACTGTTAATTAGAACACATTAAAGGTTTTGTTATTCAAAAGTCAAGTTAATAAATAATATGTACATCTCTCTATGAAGTTTAAAGAGGTTGTACGTTTTTTACAGAGTGTAATTTATAATCATTGGAAATTTCTCAAACTGCCCGTGTATAATAATTAAGATTTTCATAGATATCATAGCAATTTCTTACGTCAGTTTCTAAATTTCATAAATGGATAATTTCCGTTTATAATCAAATTTTATAATAAGATAATTCAAAGTATTAATTTTAGTAAAATTTTAAATAAATAAAACAATTGAGGTGAAGATTCTTCCCTAAAGTGAAAGTTAATTTTAATGATCATTCAAGCTTGTTTGTGATACACGTATACTAAGGCTTTTGTGGTCTAAAGCATTATAAGCTTGCGGTTATAATGACTATATTTTATGATTTTACGTTAAAAATAAACTATCCTGGGTATTCAAGTAGAAACGTCAAATTTTAACGAAGTAAAAAAATTATAATCCTTTGAGATTTTCATAAAAATGCATATTCTTCTACAACTCATATGCATGTACACCATCGTCATTTAATCATGGTACAGGGCTTTTTGTACAGGCTGCTTGAGAAAAACAAAAACCATTTCTTGATGAGAGAAGTATGACATGTAATAGCCAAAACATCACTAATGCAATATTTCAGTTAAATAAATTCCAAGTGATCATGTGGAGTCCGTTAACCCAATATACAAATTTAAATAAATGTTTTACACATAATGGAAAGAATTAATCAACATGCAATACAAAGACAAATGCAGACTAAAATCACAAATCTTTAAGACGTACATGAAATAGGCCTCACTGAATGCTCCAGTTCGTCAAAGATCTCGGTCGGAAAATCATCAAAGAAATCACCCAAATTTCCAGAAACATGAGTACTAAAGTCAAAGAACAACTCACTATTCAAACCTTCTTGAAAGCTCAAATCCACTGAAAATCAATACACGGAAAATCAAACGATAACTGAAATTATACTATAATCAACATATAAATCTATGTTGTAACAAACCATCATTATACTCCAAAACCATAACTGAAATTAAATAAGAATCTATGTTTAGTCATCAAGCACCTGGATTATAATCCTATCAACTGACCATTTTAGCCTGCATGCTACTATAATCGACAACTTATACACCTAGCATGAAGAATTCATGGTAGATTACCAATTGATAACATATTTACCAACAATTTGCCTAAAAAAGCTATTAATTCTATATAATTTACTTTTGTAAGCTGAAGTATATCTATTTATGATATAAACTGATAGACCCTCATAGAGTTGTTGGCCTATAACTTGATTAATATTTCTGCACCACCATTTAAAATGAACTACAACCAAATAGCAACATATAAATTTTCACAATGTATACAAATTTTAGCTCAACTGCCCTTTAGTAGCATGCATAACAGGTCACATTCATGATGAACACAGAATATAAAAATCATAATGAATTGGATTTAGAACACTCCTATTTTAGATCAAGTAAAAGTCAAACTCGGATAGATGACAGATCTTTGAATCCACAACCGTTCCTGAAAATACAACAATAATTCTCAAGACAAAAGAATGTAGGATCGTTTTCACCCTAGAGGGGGGTGAATAGGGTGATACTAATAATAATAAAAATTAATGCGGAAATAAAAAATAAAAGTAAATAATGCAGAAGAGATCACATACAAATTTACCCAGCTTCGGCAAAACACTGCCTACGTGTTGCCCCCAAGATTTCTACTAGAAATTAAGTAGTCAAACGCTTACACACGTAAACTTGCGACACCCGCTAATGACTAACCTAACTCTATGCTCAAAACCCTATCACAACTCAGCCACTGAGTTGCGAATTCGCAAACTACGCCCCGTAGTTTGTTCCTAGTCACACGACTAGAAAGTTATACAATTTTAAAAGGAAAATTACAAAATAAAAATAAAAAACACAAAACCCTATATATAATTTTAGCCCAAAATAAATAAAATAGAGCCGGCCCAAAAATGATGATAACAAGAGAAGTTCGTTTCCATTTATTTTGTTTTATGTTGTCTCTTCCTTTTTCTCTTCGATCTGAAATTTAGGGTTTTTTTCACATTGAGGCGCTTGTGATAACGATCGATTGCAGTGTGCTATTGTGTTGATTGGCTTCGTCAATCGATTTCCTAGCTTTGAATTGATCACGGTCGCTCCAATGATGAGTTTGAATGGTTTGAATTTGGTATGTGATTTTTTTCCCCTTTTCGATTTTTGCTCAAGCTCGACTTTATGCTCTGTTTATTGCTTGGGCTCGAACTCACACTACCAATAATGATGCTGGGTTTAATTTATAGGGTTGAAAATCCTATATTTATGTTCGTATAATTTTGGTTTGAATAATTCGTGATTTTGTTCTCTACGTTGATTTTTGATCGAATGAGTGTCGTGATCTCTGACTTGTTCGTTGTTGAATTTGCATGAATAATTTTTAAGTCGGTTCCCTTTTTTGGCATTTGAATTTGTTTCTCGTTCTTTTTCTCTATGACTTCGACATTTGAATTTTCTTTGCTGGTAATCAACACTTCACTGGAGTTTTCTTACAGTCTGCATTTGAATGTGACCTCAATTCTTGTTATTTTGCTCGATACTTAAATTGGAGATATTTCATTTAAGTCTGATTTGGTACACTCGAGTCTACAGGTGGTTCGTTGTTGCCTTTGGTTATTGCATTGCTCTGGTGCCATATGTATTGTCACTAGCTTGTACATTTTGTTGAGTCTGGATTACTATGGCTGCTCTGTCCACTTCATTGTTTTCCTTCAGGCATATGTATATATATTTTGTCATGTTATACATACATATATATATATATATATCACTGGGTTGATTAGTTGGCCTTCTCTGCACTTTGGTTGTTCATGCCATTGAACTGATATATGTGTTCATGCATTTGAGTTAATTCATTCATGTTATACTGCTTTGGTTGATGGTCTCCATACACATATATACATATATGTATGTATGTATATATGTGTGTGATTGACTTGATTGCACTTGTATCAATTTGTCGTCTTGTTGTATGCATATGAACTTGCTGTTTTGCTGTTGAGGCTTTGTTGTTGAATTTTTGAACTGATTGCACTTGTCTGGTGAACTGTTCTTGCATTGTGCATGTCTGGTTCGATGTTGAAGTCACCGTGCACTGTTTGCTTGACTTGTATGATACTTGGTTTTGTGCTTGTACCATTTGAAGTCTTGTGTTTTGTTCACTGCCCTGGTCTGGTACCTTTGTGTGTACTCGAGCTTGTGTCATCATACTTGTGGTTACTGAAGGTCTGGTGCACTTTGATTTGAATGTCCAGTTGTTGTCATGTTGCACTTGCATCCATTTAACATGTCTCTCCACGTTTATACATATATACATACATGTATGTATATATGTGTGTGATGGTTATGCTTTCTTGTGCGTTGCTCATGACCATTTCATTGAACATGTTTTATTGTCAGTTGCTCCATTTCCTTGTAGTCTGGTACAATTGTGTTCATTACTGTTTGGTTCCACTTGCATACTTGTATTGCTTCAAGCTCTGTGTATTCTCTGAACTGGACTGTTTTGGTTGCATCACTATTGCTCTGTCCACTTAACCGATGTCTGCATTTCAGACTTTTTCAAGTTTAATGTTTGTGTACTTCATGTTGAAGCTTTGACAAAGTTTGATTTATTTTGTTCCACTGTTTTGCATCCTCGTATTTGTGCAGTTTCTTTGAGTGACGTGTACTGATTTGCTGGCCTCTTTGTTGTTGCCTCCGTTTCATGTTAAATTTTTGGTCGAACATTGTCACTTGAGTTGAATCCGGTCTCGGCTTGGGTTTGACCTTGTGCTCACCTGTCCTTATAGTTTTAACACACAAGTGTATATCGGTGTGCACGACCTTGTGACATGTTCAGTGATACACTATGCATGTTACAAACTGTTCGTGTAAGATAAATTAAAAGGAAAAATGATGATAAACAACCCAAATAATTGAGGCAAATAACATTTTCAAAAACACACACTTCATTTTGAACTGTAAAATATTTCTTTTTCAATTTTACTGTGTTTGTTTATTTTGCAGATAATTCAGATGCGGGATGAAAACTGGAATAGAGTTGAAGATCAAATACGAGTGATTAGTGAATGTAGTGAGGTGAAGATGTATGTAAAAATTGTATACTGAAAATTGTGTTGTAATTTGAAATTGTATTGTAATTGAAAATGTATAAATGTAGTGAGAGCTCAAATTTGTACTATTTGAATTTGTAATAAAATATTTGTTTGAATAAAATATTCATTTGAATATGTATTCTGAGTTATTTATTTTATTCAACAAATATTTATTTAATTATGTGGAAAAATAAAATAGTACAATAACAAATACATTTAAACGAATATATATATATATATGTGTGTGTGTGTGTTTATTATCATCAAACAAAAATCATAGGCTATTGTATTCTACAATCTCCCCCTTTTGATGATAACAAACATATATTAAGATTTTGACTCTATTAAATGTATTTGGTTTTGATGAATTCCATTGGCTCCCTCTATTTGAATGCTCCCCTACAACAAAGCTCCCCCTACACAGTTGCGTGTAGTTAAAACTGAAAAATTAATTAAAAATAACTTTGAATAAAAACACTCTCGAATATTAATAAGGATATCGCTCAAAAATCAAAACCTTAACCTCTCTCCCCTTTTTGTTATCATCAAAAATAATAATAGTAATTGAAATTGCTACGATTTTGATTAAAAATATAAAATCAAATCAAGAGGGAAATATTAATTTCAAATTCCAATTAATCAAATAAAAATCATAATATTTTATTAATTAGAAACAAACTCCACTTTACAGCAATGGTAGGATTATGGAAAATTTTATATAGTGACAAGAGTTTGATATTTTCAATAAAGGAATAATTTGTGCATTTTCCCTTTTAAAATATTTAAAAAAATGTAAAGCACTTACTAACCATGCATAACCGTTAGGACTTTTAAATGAGGTTAGTAGTTACCCTTTTTTTTAAATGTCAAGTATTTTTTAACCATGCATAACCGTGAGGACTTTTAAATGAGATTAGGATATACTTGATATTTATCCCTTTCTTATATGCGTCTCATCCATGCATAACCGCGAGGACTTTTAAATGAGAATGGAAGCCCATATATAGAAATTCAAGTAATTCACCCATGCATAACCGCGAGGATTTTTAAATGAGAGTGAATACTTTAGGATATAATTACTTTACAAAAAAAATATTTCCTTATTTTGAAATACCAAATTCTATACACTATATTATGATGTATGGATTGACAGAAAGATGAAAGTGATAGAAATGATCATGGAATAAGTACCAATCCAAAAATATTATAAAATTTGTTTAATTTTCATGAAATTATAAAATTATACTTCCTCTTGTTATGAAATATAATTTAATCACTATCCATCACTTTTCAAGCACTATAATAATTTTGATGAGTTCCAAAAGATTCAATTAGTCAATGATTATCTTTTCTAGAGTACATCTCTTACCGAAATAAACTAGAGTATTTTTAACATGATGAAAACCCAAGTTTCAAAAATTAAAATAAGTGAAAATCAATTTTCTGTAAGGGGGTTTTGTGAAAATGACTTCTAGTTGAAAATCAATATAAATAATTAAATAATTGCAAAAATGATTTCAACATGAGATGATATCAGATACCACGTGTATTTGAGGTATTCATAGTGATATACAGTGGTATATAAGAAAAACATGTACTCCTCAACACTTGAATTGTTTTTTTGTTGAACTTTTTCAGCACGTCCATTTATATCAAGCACAAATAAAGTAATCTATATTGAGCAAAAACACACATTTAAAAAAATTCGTCAAAGTAGTTTTTCATGACATTCCAAAGCGAATCAATAAAAACTAAAAACAGAAAAGTTGTAGCATTATCGGTTAGCTTTCCAGAACTTCAAGAATTTCAAAAATCAAAAATCAAAGTTGAGATGTTTAAGATATGGCAGAAATCCTTCAATAACGTCGATGAAAACATAATTAACAATATGTGAACAAAATTGAGTTAAGAGATCATACCTCACTTTCCTTCGATGATGTGATATCCGAAATGCAATGATCTCCATCTAATCTTTATAGGCTAAGGAACATTTAAATTTTAGTTTATCAATCACCTAAAACAACTCGAAATCTATCTCCATCAAATTTGTTCCTTAGCCCACTTATGTGTCTAAATTTTGGAGAAGGCAAGTGGTCTAACTAAGGATGTAGGACCACTATTATTATCTATTGAAATCTTTGGTACCCAAATTTGTCTATACAACAAACCGTTAGCATCTACAACTGTACCCTTGGGAATCCGAATTTGTTTAAATTTCAAACCATTTATATTCGTACCTTTTGGAATCCATATTTGTTTAACGGTTTTGTGTTTGTATATATTTTGACAATTATTCTTGCCATGTCCAATATTTCCACACTTTCGCATTTGGGTATCACACTTTTCCTTTTAACAGTGTTATTAGTCGTTTGTTCATATTTTGACACTTTCACAAATCCAAATCCTTTTCTTTTATTCACGAAGAGTTGATTTTCTAAGAGCATATTAAATAATTTTTCTCTAGTGAAAATTTTTCGAGTAATCAACACTAGTTTATTAACTTTGGATTTTAAAAGTTTATTTTCATTTATTAGCTTCGAACAACAACTAATGGTACCATCTATCTTTTCAAAATTGTTCATTTTCAAGCCCATATTTTCATTTTCAAGCTCTCTAATTTTAGTCTCAATTTCTAGCATCTCAGTTTCAAAGAGTTGAAGTTTTTTAAATTCAATTTTTTCAAAATCCTTGATTTTTTCAATCTCCTTTTCAAACTCGTGATTTAATCGAATAATTTCAGATTTGCTCAAAATCACGTTTTCTTTTTCAAGGGTTTTGAAATTTTCGTTGACCTCATTTAATTTCTTTTCAAAAATCGCACATTTAAAACTTTCTGACCCTGTAAAACTATCCAACTCTTTTTGCAAAGTATTATTTTTACAAATCAACTCAGTTTTGTTCTTCTTCCGAATCAAAATTTTGTTTTCTAACTTTTGAAATTTTTCATGAAAACAGGCAAATTCTTTTTCATAGTCCAAACACCTTTTGCAATTAGAATTTTTATTAAGCTCATTTTCCAAATCATTATTTTTCTAACGCAGTTTAGATTATTCCCTTTTCAACTTATTATTTTTCATCTCAAGAGCTTCATTATTTTCAATTAATTTTCGACACGAGAGAACTAAATCATTGAATGAAAGATCACTTATCTCATCGACTATTGAATCTTCATCACTGTTGTCTTTTGCAAATCCTATCAAGCACGTTTCTTCAACTGAGTCGATTGTGGAGGATTTCTCACCGTTGTTGACTTTTGCACCATATATTGCATCAAAAGTATTCCAGATTTCCTTGCACTTTCACAATGAGAGATATAGTTAAAATTATCTCGATTAATATGAGAATATAGTATATGCATAGCAAGAGCATTAATCGAAGTATTTTTCTTGTTTACTATATCACACCCATTTTCAATAATATCCCAACATTTAGAATTAACAGATTTTAAATAAAATTCTATTTTTAATTTCCAATTTAAAAAATCTGTTCCATTAAAAATAGGGGGAATAATACTGGACTGACTCTCGCTAGATTTGCAGCTAGGATTAGACATATATGTTATTAACCTTGCTCCGATACCACTTGTACGATCATTTTCACCCTAGAGGGGGGGGGTTAATAGAGTGATACTAATAATAATAAAAACTAATGCGGAAATAAAAACAATAACAGTAAATAATGCAAAAGAGATCACACACAAATTTACCCAGCTTCGGCAAAACCCTGCCTACGTGTTGCCTCCAAGGTTTCTACTAGAAATTAAGTAGTCAGACGCTTACACACGTAAACTTGCGACACCCGCTAATGACTAACCTAACTCTAAGGTCAAAACTCTACCACAACTCAACCACTTAGTTACGAATTCTCAAACTACGCCCCGTAGTTTGTCCCTAGTCACACGACTAGAAAGTTATACAATTTTAAAAGGAAAATTACAAAATAAAAATAACAAACACAAAACCTATATATAATTTTAGCCCAAAATAAACAAAATAGAGCCGGCCCAAAAATGATGATAATAAGAGAAGTTCGTTCCCTTTTATTTTGTTTTATGCTGTCTCTTCCTTTTTCTCTTCGATATGAAATTTAGGGTTTTGTTCATGTTGAGGCGCCGCTTGTGATAACGATCGATTGTAGTGTGCTATTGCGTTGATTGGCTTCATCAATTGATTTCCTGGCTTTGAATTGACCACGGTCGCTCCAATGATGAGTTCGAATGGTTTGAATTTGGTATGTGATTTTTTGCCCCTTTTCGATTTTTGCTTAAGCTCGACTTTATGCTCTGTTTATTGCCTGGGCTCAAACTCACACTGCCATTGATGATGCTGAGTTTAATTTATAGGGTTGAAAATCCTATATTTACGTTCATATAATTTTGGTTTGAATAATTCGTGATTTTGTTCTCTGCGTTGATTTTTGATCGAATGAGTGTTGTGATCTCTGACTTGTTCGTTGTTGAATTTGCTTGAATAATTTTTAAGTCGGTTCCGTTCTTTTTGGCATTTGAATTTGTTTCTCGTTCTTTTCCTCTGTGACTTCGACATTTGAATTTTCTTTGCTAGCAATCAACACTTCACTGGAGTTTGCTTACAGTCTGCATTTGAATGTGACCTTGACTTGTTCAATTCTTGTTATTTTTCTCGATACTTGAATTGGAGATATTTCATTTAAGCCTGATTTGGTTCACTCGAGTCTACATGTGGTTCGTTGTTTCCTTTGGTCATTGCATTGCTCTGGTGCCATATGTGTTGTCACTGGCTTGTATATTTTGTTGAGTCTAGATTACTATGGCTACTCTGTCCACTTCAGTGTTTGCCTTCAGGCATATGTATATATATTTTGTCATGTTATACATATATATATCACTGGGTTGATTAGTCGGTCTTCTCTACACTTTGGTTGTTCATGCCTCTGAACTGATATATGTGTTCATGCATTTGAGTTCATTCATTCATGTTATACTGCTTTGGTTGATGGTCTCCATACATATATACATACATATATATGTATAAATGTATGTGATTGACTTGATTGCACTTGTATCAATTTGTGGTCATGTTGTATGCATATGAACTTTCTGTTTTGATGTTGAGGCTTTGTTGTTGAATTTTTTAACTGATTGCACTTGTTTGGTAAACTGTTCTTGCATTGTGCATGTTTGGTTCGATGTTGAAGTCACTGTGCACTGTTTGCTTGACTTGTATGATACTTGGTTTTGTGCTTGTACCATTTGAAGTTTTGTGTTTTGTTCACTGCCCTGGTCTGGTACCTTTATGTGTACTCGAGCTTGTGTCTTCATACTTGTGGTTACTGAAGGTCTAGTGCACTTTGATTTGAATGTCCAGTTGCTATCATGTTGCACTTGCATCCATTTAACATGTCTCTCCACGTATATACATATATACATACATGTATGCATATGTTTGTGTGTGATGGCTATGCTTTCTTGTGTGTTGCTCATGACCATTTCATTGAACATGTTTTATTGTTGGTTGCTCCATTTCCTTGTAGTCTGGTACAATTGTGTTCATTACTGTTTGGTTCCACTTGCATACTTGTATTGCTTCGAGCTCTATGTATTCTCTGAACTGGACTGTTGTGGTTGCATCACTATTGCTCTGTCCATTTGACCGATGTCTGCATTTCAGACTTGTTCAAGTTTAATGTTTGTGTACTTCATGTTGAAGCTTTGACCAAGTTTGATTTATTTTGTTCCACTGTTTTGCATCCTCGTATTTGTGCAGTTTCTTCGAGTGATGTGTACTGATTTGCTGGCCTCTTTGTTGTTGCCTCCGTTTCATGTTAAATTTTTGGTCGAACATTGTCACTTAAGTTGAATCTAGTCTCGGCTTGGGTTTGACCTTGTACTCACATGTCCCTGTAGTTTTAACACACAAGTGTGTATCGGTGTGCACGGCCTTGTGACATGTTCAGTGATACACTGTGCATGTTACAAGCTGTTCGTGTAAGATAAATTAAAAGGAAAAATGATGATGAACAACCCAATAGCTGAGGCAAATAACATTTTCAAAAAAACACACTTTATTTTGAACTGTAAAATATTTCTTTTTCAATTTTACTGCGTTAGTGTTTATTTTGCAGATAATTCAGATGCGGGATGCAAAATGGAATAGAGTTGAAGATCAAATACGAGTGATTAATGAATGTAGTGAGGTGAAGATGTATGTAAAAATTGTATAGTGAAAATTGTGTTGTAATTTGAAATTGTATTGTAATTGAAAATGTATAAATGTAGTGAGAGCTCAAATTTGTACTATTTGAATTTGTAATAAAATATTTGTTTGAATAAAATATTTGTTTGAATAAAATATTTGTTTGAATATGTATTCTAAGTTATTTATTTTATTCAACAAATATTTATTTAATTATGTGGAAAAATAAAATAGTATAATAACAAATACATTTAAACGAATATATATATGTTTTTATCATCAAACAAAAATGATAGTTATTGTATTCTACAAAGAAAACCCAAGATTACTCTGAACAGTTTTATTTTAAGAATTGTACGCTAACCTGGTAAAATGTTTCTACTTTTATCAACATAACGATTATCCATGTAGTCATTTGCAAAGAGTCTTCTATGATGACGTTTCTGGACTACTATAAAAGTTACCTTTGGTTGATAATTATGCTCAAGAGATTCACATGCCTGACACAAACAATCCATATTTATAAAATGTATGTCAGTTTGAAGTATTATAGTCATTATTCCCGAAATATACTCCATGAGATTTCCTTTCTAATGGCATCTATCTCATGCAACAAAACTTGGTAAAATTTCCCCTCACTGACGCCATCCTTGGAAAATGAGTAATATAAGAGTTTTTTGTGAGAAATGCGGATTAAGGATCTTAAGGCTAGAATTAACACTAGAGGGGGGGTGAATAGTGTTTTTAAGAAATCTATTAATCTTTTTGAGTTTATCTTAATTTGTTAACAATGTATGCACTAATCAGACACAGATATGAACATAGAATCAAACACAGATGCAAATATAAAGTAAAAGCAGTAAAGGAAAGAACACACCGGATTTTATACTGGTTCGGAGTTACCCTACATCCAGTCCCGCACAACTAAGTACGGATTTCCTTTCAAAGCAAATTCAACAATTACAAACCTCGGTTTCAAGGCTACGAGGTACACCCTCCAGAATAACAATCCTTTGGGTAGAGATACTTGATTTCTGGGGCAACAAGTTCACCCAATTGATTTCCAAGGCTACAATCACACCTTTTCTCGCTCAATTGATTTCCAAGGCTACAATTACACCTTTTCTCGCTCGATTCTTTACAAAGAAGTCTATAACTCAGATTAGCACTTGGATCTTGTAGAGATAGTGATGGAGAATCACACTAGAAATAATCGAGTATGATTCGATGTTGATTTCGGCAGAGTAATGGTATGATTTTGTATTAAGAAATGTGGAAGAAGAAGAGGAGTGAAAACTAGAAAAATATGATATAAAATTCGTTGAAACTGACCCCTATTTATAGAAGAACAACAGTCATGTCCATTCGTGAAGAGTTATGGCGAATAGACACTTCTTTTGAAATTTGAATTTTGAAGCCAACTGACACTATGTCGACATGGGGTATATGGGTATGTCGACATCCCAAAGGGATTTTTGGTGTTTTGATTTTCTTTGAAAATAACCTTTATTTTATATTAAAATTATTTTAAACTTTATAAATATACTTGAATATAGTTGAAATACATAAGTAAATATAAAGAACAATATATACATAATTTAACTATAATTTTATATTTAAATCTAAGTATAAATATTTAAAAGTTAAATATATTATTTGAAAAGATAGTTTAAAATCAGGAGTAATTTGACTCTGAAAATAAAGATGTTTTTTAGGCTAAAATTATTTAAAATCAGGACATATAGTTTTGAATCTTTTAAAAGGAAAGTTTTGAAATCATTTTGAAAACAAGATAATTTTATAAAATCATTTGAATTAAAATTAGTGGATACAAAACAATGTCCCACTAGATTTTCGTAGGTTCCATCCTACTTAGGGTTCCATCCCTTTAACGGGCTCGAAGTGGATTCCATTCCACGAATAAATTGGATATTAAGATGTCAGTGCCTTTCTATGAGTTTTAACAAATATTCCTAATAAAACAAACTTAACCTTGAAATCTTGAACTCTTGATAGTCTTGATAATCTTGATACTCATGAGTCTTCTACCTCTATATCTTGAATCTCTATACTGTACAGTCTTCATTCTTGATACCTGCATGGTTAGATCCTGCATATACATATATATCTAAACTTGTAATGTTAGTATTTATATTTTATAATCTATTCTAAGGTTGTTGTCATCAAAACCAACTCCTCAGGGACTAACAATCTCCCCCTTTTTGATGATGACAACCTTTGTTTATAAAATATTCCTTCTATCCTAATAACTCCCCCTAAAACTAACAACCCCCCCTTAATCTATGCCTAACTACCCTATTTTATATTTCTCCCCCTTTGTCATCAACAAAAATTTACTCCCCCTTACTCTTGGACTTTAGTACCTGCATTGATAAACTATACAACGAAATATATAATATATAGATTAAGAAATAATGATACTTATGAGCATAATAACTTAATTAAAGACTATATTCATTTCAGTGTATATATATATGTTTCACACACCAACCTTCAAGCCAAATAAAATCAATCCACACAAAGTATCAAATCAAACTAAATTAAATCAAGCAAATTAATTCAAACAAATCAAAGAAAGACAATTAAACGTTACGAGGAACATCAACCCATCCTTCTTCTCCAAAGATAGGGTCTTGTTTGATGGCATCCCAATTCTCATTATCAACAGATAGAGAAACAGGAGGATGTGCTTCATTATCATCCTTGTGTAGGGAGGAGATCATCCAACGAATTGCATCGAAGTGTCTCTCTTGTTCCTTGATCATCTGCATTTGACTCAATTCTAAGTGACGTTGATTACGGAGGATGATAGAGAGAATATTCTTGAATGAATTGAGTGTTTCTTCAAGATTTTCAGATAGATTGTGAATAGGATTGGCTATAATTGAATTAGAGAAAGAAATGAAGGATATAGAGAATGAAAAATAAATTTCAATGAAGATTTCTGGAAGAAAAGGGTATATATAGGTGTAGAAATTCGTTTGAAATGAATAGACATTTGGTAGTTATTCCAATTTCAAATTCAAAATCAATAATCACTTCTGACCAGTACATGTCGACATGGTCTAGAGGGGTATGTCGACATACTATAGTGAATTTTAATGATAATTTTATTTTGTGAATAATGATGTATATATATTTCTATACTATACTAACATTTATTCAAGATATAAAATAAGCTGGATGACAGGAAGGAAATTCAATTTCATTGCATAATAGGATAATACAATGATTAAACATAAAGAACTACACGAACATTTGAAATAAAACAAACTAAGACAAATACAATAAGATACTAAAAGATAAAACTAGTTAGAGGATGAAGATGATGAAGATAATCCAAGTTTCTTGCTGACTTTTGAAAATAACTTGTTCATCTTTGAAGACATGTTATCCAACTTCTTGCTAACGGATTGTTTTAAAATCCGTTGATTCTCCACAATTATCTTTTGGTTTTTGAGAAGGGTTTTGTTGGATGGATTGGAAGGATATTCAATACTTTCTAAGGATGTTTCACCTTCTTCTTCTTCTTCTATTTCCATTTCATCCCTTTCTTCTTCTTCTTCCTCTTCCATTTCTTCATGAGCGAAACGCTCTTCCTTTTCGGTAAGAGTCTCATAAGGTTGAAAAACATATGGGATTTTCATGAGAGAAATGTTTGAAATATTAAAAACTTTTCTAGAGACAAATTCTTCACCTTTGAAATCCACTCCAAAATAGTTGAAAATCCGAGTAAGGTAAATTCCATGATATAAAGTGTTTTCTCCCATTTCAAAATTTTTAGGACGAAGTTCATCCAAAATAACTTGCGCCCAATTGATATCATAGTTTCCGAAAATAGCAAAAAGTGCTTTGCACACTTTTGAGGTAGGATTGTTAAAATTTCCCGATCTTGGGGTCAAAGTATGTTGTAAGAGAAGATTGACAATCCTTGCTTTAGGACGAAAGTTTCGGTTTTTAAATTCAAAGTTTTCATCTCCTTCAAAAATATGATGAAATGTCTCACGATCATGTTCATCGATTTTAAAACTAGAAAGGTCCATTCCCGTGCTTTTGCAATTAAGAATGGTACCCAAAAGATCACAATTCAAAACAATTTGAGTGCCTTTGACACTACTCCAAATTTCATTCTCATTTCCATTATAAAAACCACGGTTTAAATTAGCATAGAAGATTTTGACAAGATTGGGATAGCAAACAAAATCATTTTGAGATGAGTCAATAAGATTTAAAACACCATTGTTTACAAAAAGAGAATCAATTTCACAAGAAGAAAAATCTTGAAAAATAGCAAATTTTCCGGGATGGACTTTGGCATAATTAGCATAATTGATGTATGCTTTAATTGCCTCCAGATCATTGAGTAATTGCTCTTTGATTTTTCTAGAAATTCTCATGGTCGAGGGGTTGCTTGAAGAAGCCATTAGAGTAGAGAGTAGAGAGCTTGTGGATATGAAGAGAGAGTTTGAATTTGAAAATGAAAGTGAAAAGATATGATAAAAGATAGTGAATAAATAGACTTTCAAAGGACATATTCTCTGGTCAAAAGGTATCTTTTCAGAGAAATAAATGAAGTGAAAAGGTGGAGGGAAATTCAAACATTTGAATTCAAAATTTGAAATTCAAATTCAGGTAGGCATGTCGACATCGTGGTAGGGGCCATGTCGACATGTGCCTTTGAATTTTCATGACATGATTTTCCTAAGCTATCTAATATACATAAATATAAATATTATTATTAATGTCTATATTTCTGAAATATTATTATACTTATAATATATTTTAGAATGTGTCAAAAATAATAATAAAATAATAAAATAATAGTAAAAATAGAAAATAAATTTTAAAATTCAAACAACATATCAATTCAAAATCAATCAATCAAACAATCAAGCAACTAATTTTATGCAAGCAATTTCAACCAATTGTATTGTAAACGCGTACCTTTTTCTGAATCCATTTCTTTGAATTCGTCAGAGTTGTGAACTGTAGTGAAACACAAATTCGAATTATCCTTCTTTTGATCATCATCACTTAAGGACGAGTCTGAGTCATCTAGAGTAGCAGTAAATGCATGCTTCCGTTTCTTTGCTGGTTCATTGTTCATAGGAGGATTCTGCCTATCTAGATACGGACAGTCTCTTTTGATATGACCTGGTTCATCACAATTGAAGCATTTGACAAAGTTTGGTACTGTAGTCTGATTACCGGAATTCTTAAAGTTGTTTCTCTTGAGATTATTCATCTTTCTGTATTTCAGAAATTTCCGAAAATTCCTGGTCATAAATGCTATCTCTTCATCATTATCACTGTTTGAATCTGATCCATCGGTTAAGGCATTGAATGCCATTGATTTCTTCTCAGATGCTTTGCTTTCTCTTCTCCCGATCATTTGAACTTCAAATGACATTAGATTTCCAATCAATTCTTCTATCTTTAAAGTACTGATGTCATTTGCCTCTTCAATTGCAAGTGTCTTTTGATACCATTCTGGAGTGAGAGAATTCAAAAATTTTGACTTGATCTTCTTCCAAAAATTCATTTCCCAAAGATATTAAAGAATGCACAGTATCTTGAAATCGACTATACATATCTGAAATAGACTAGTATTCATTTTAAATAACTAAAACTGATTTGTGAGCATGGAAATTTTGGTCTGTTTAACTTTGCTTATTCCTTCGTGAGTTACTTGCAAAGTTTTCCAAATTTCATATGCAGACTTACAAATTGACACTCTATTAAATTCATTTCTTTCAAGTGAACAAAACAGAATATTCATTGCTTTAGAATTATTTTGTGCAACAGTCTTTTGCTCAGTGGTCCACTTTGCAAAATTAGTTGTGGGTTCAGAATATTCAGTTTGTGTGATATTCCATGTTTCTAATCCTACAGATTGTAAATATATTTTCATCCTACATGCCCAATATGCATAGTTACTGCCATTAAAAGGTGGTGGTCTGGCAGTAGACTGACCTTCTACAAATGAACTAGTGTTGGTGGAAATAGCAGTACTAGTGTTAGTAGCCATTTTAAAACTTTTCAAAATTCAGATTATGAAACTTTTGAAAACCTGGCTCTGATACCAAATGTGAGAAATGCGAATTAAGGATCTTAGGGCTAGAATTAACACTAGAGGGGGGTGAATAGTGTTTTTAAGAAATCTGTTAATCTTTTTGAGTTTATCTTAATTTGTTAACAATGTATGCACTAATCAGACACAGATATGAACACAGAATCAAACACAGATGCAAATATAAAGTAAAAGCAGTAAAGGAAAGAACACACCGGATTTTATACTGGTTCGGAGTTACCCTACATCCAGTCCCGCACAACTAAGTACGGATTTCCTTTTAAAGCCAATTCAACAATTAAAACCCTCGGTTTCAAGGCTACGAGGTACACCCTCCAGAATAACAATCCTCTGGGTAGAGATACTTGATTTCCGGGGCAACAAGTTCACCCAATTGATTTCCAAGGCTACAATCACACCTTTTCTCGCTCAATTGATTTCCAAGGCTACAATTACACCTTTTCTCGCTCGATTGATTACAAAGAAGTCTATAACTCAGATTAGCACTTGGATCTTGTAGAGATAGTGATGGAGAGTCACACTAGAAATAATCGAGTATGATTCGATGTTGATTTCGGCAGAGTAATGGTATGATTTTGTATTAAGAAATGTGGAAGAAGAGGAGGAGTGAAAACCAGAAAAATATGATATAAAATTCGTTGAAACTGACCCCTATTTATAGAAGAACAACAGTCATGTCCATTCGTGAAGAGTTATGGCGAATAGACACTTCTTTTGAAAATTGTATTTTGAAGCCAACTGACACTATGTCGACATGGGGTATATGGGTATGTCGACATCCCAAAGGGATTTTTGGTGTTTTGATTCTTTGAAAATAACCTTTATTTTATATTAAAATTATTTTAAACTTTATAAATAAACTTGAATATAGTTGAAATACATAAGTAAATATAAAGAACAATATATACATAATTTAACTATAATTTTATATTTAAATCTAAGTATAAATATTTAAAAGTTAAATATATTATTTGAAAAGATAGTTTAAAATCAGGAGTAATTTGACTCTAAAAATAAAGATGTTTTTAAGGCTAAAATTATTTAAAATCAGGACAGAGAGTTTTGAATCTTTTAAAAGGAAAGTTTTGAAATCATTTTGAAAATAAGATAATTTTATAAAATCATTTGAATTAAAATTAGTGGATACAAAACAATGTCCCACTAGATTTTCGTAGGTTCCATCCTACTTAGGGTTCCACCCCTTTAACGGGCTCGAAGTGGATTCCATTCCACGAATAAATTGGATATTAAGATGTCAGTGGCTTTCTATGAGTTTTAACAAATATTCCTAATAAAACAAACTTAACCTTGAAATCTTGAACTCTTTATAGTCTTGATAATCTTGATACCCATGAGTCTTCTACCTCTATATCTTGAATCTCTATACTGTACAGTCTTCATTCTTGATACCTGCATGGTTAGATCCTGCATATACATATATATATAAACTTGTAATGTTAGTATTTATATTTTATAATCTATTCTAAGGTTGTTGTCGTCAAAACCAACTCCTCAGGGACTAACATTTTTGTGCAAGGAATGAAACATAAGACGGTGTACACAACATAAAGAGAGTTAATAATAACCTGTAAAATATGATTCTTTTGGGCTTCTGTCCAGTTTTCTATAGAAAGCTCTCAAAAGGTCCCTGTGCAATTTACCCATATATGTGAAAAACAAAGCTCATCGTTCCTAAAGTGCTTTTTTCAAAAAAAAAGGAAAGAAAGAAAGAGAAGAAAAGAAAGACATACGAAAACAAAAAGCAATACAAAAAACAATAGAAAAAAGACTACGTGAGCATTCCACCAAAGACCTTGCCTTTCTGTGGATCTTGCCACTCTATATAAAGATCATCAATCAACTCTTGACAATGAACTTGAGCAGAAACCAACCCAGCATATTTTGTGGTCTCAGGCCAATCTTGAGATGCAACAACCTGCATTCCACATCACAATGAGCAATAATATATCACATACATATATACATACATATATCGAATATTATCCTCTTTTCAAAGTTAATTATTACAAAATAAGCCCACTTTCAAAACATATTACCCATATAGGTCTGTTCCTACCACGCTAGAGCTGTTTCAACATTTTGCATTAAAGTGATATGAGATTGCACTAATACAGTTTCATCAAATAATTTTGCATTGGAGTGATTTGAGATTGCACTAACGCAATTTCATCAAATAATTTTGCATAGGAGTGATTTGAGATTGCACTAATGCACTAACATGAGAGAACTATTATTATGCTGGAAAACGTATGATACTTGATGGCATATAATTGAATGAGAAAAAATAATAGACAAAAATGTACATTCAAAAGGTGATAATAATATATTGTGTAATAATAATGATGACGACGATAATAGAAATAACAATATATTTTTTAAAATGTACATTCAAAATGTGAAATTGATACATTCAAAATGAAAAAATGTACAAAAATTTATCAACAAAATGATATCTGTGTATGAGACAGCACTACCAAGTTTGAAGTAATAATCTACAACTTTGAAGGCAAACCTTAACTTATTTAATAAAAATTTCATTAGTGTAATAAAATGAGAATCAATATATGGAATAGGTAAGGAAAAATATGAATAAAAATTTATAAAAAAAAAAATAAGTCTTAAGCTATAGTAAACAAAAGACCTCTCTAAGGGTGAGATAACAGAGAATCTAGACAGTTGGGTTTAATGAATTAACTATCTGAAACTACTTTTGTGCATATCTTTGTTTGTAAAAGAATTTTCAATGCATCTATTTACCTAAAGCAACTCCAAAATAACACACACAGTCACCATAGAAATGCAATTTGTAAAGGCCTTTGCTTGGAAATAATCCTTTTATATGTAGAAAAATATCGACAAATTTTCAGTTTAATCTGGAATTTGAGTTTTCCACTTATTATATTATTATTTTTCTCATAATCATATTTTCTTTGACCATCCGCAAGGTTGAATTTTAGTAGCATCTTACAGTTTTCACCTATTTAGAATTAGACTACAAATAGAAAAAGAATGATATATTGAAATTTCAGTAAACACTCGCATATTTTCTATATTTTTGAAAGTTGCTTTTCTTTTTCATTTTTTCTTCACATTCCATGCTAAATAATTAACTTTATATCTTGACTAACCCTTATACATTAAACCTGTCATACTTTGGAATATGGTTAAATTTAAAGATTCGCAAGGTTTTTATGCCGGTTCAGCTAAATTTGTGTAAAATTGTGGAATATATCTTTAAAGGGACAAAAAAAATCATATATGTCACACAAAATATTATATCCATTGTACATTAAATTGACTGAAAATTTTAGTTCTTATAAGATTTGCGGGATGAATTTAGTCACAGGTAACTTCTTCAAACATTGATTTTGTTGTAACATAAAGATAAATAGTTGATAAATGGATATGCTTGTGTAACAATGTACGTTATTAAACAATACTTGAATATTCAATGACATACTACTTAAACATAACATAAGTGATAGGCTATATAAACTACACAAGAAATAAGAAGTAAAACTGTCTTTCTTTCAATGTAGAGTGAGAAAGTCAAAAATATTAAGCATCTTACTTTTCTGTTCTTTTTTCTCAAAAGGTCATGTTCTTACTTGACTAATCATTGCTCACATGTCTAATTGAAGCACCCAGTTCAAACATGGATGATCTTGCCCAATGTTGTTTGAACTGAAACTATACCGGTTTAAGTAAGAGTGTGTTTAACTATAAACAAAGCCTATCACATAAAATGCTTTTCAGAGGATTATTGTCTTTGTAATAGATAAGTGTTTTACCAAGTTTGTGCATAAAAAATTATCAATGCTTTTCAAAGGGGATTACCATTTTTCAGAGAGGCTCACCTCTCCAATAAATGGATCTTCTGCTTGAATTCACTATCATTAATACATTACCAACGCTAACTTAATTTTTATACATAAAGTTGTGAAATAAAAGATTCAATAAATAAAGTTGACATAAGGAATGACCTAAAAGTTTAGTAAACATCTATCATGTGTACCCATTCATTCTCAAATTTTAATGAGAAAATATCCAGATTTAAAAGAGCTATAAAATAAGGAAATATATTGATACTCCTAAATATAATTGCACTTGTTTAAACATTCCAAAAACATTGTTTGGTATGAGGAGCCAATATTGAGAAGAAAAACAAAAACAAAAAAATCCTAGAAGCCCAGGAAATGTTCAAATGAAACTTCTCCATTGCATATACTATAGATTCACCTGCAGATAGCATAGAAGAAGAGGTAAATACTATAAGGATGTATCTTGGAAAGTTGATGATATATGTAGATGAAGATGAAATTAAGTACCTTTATTCCTAGCTAGTTAGTAGAACATCTTTGTAGACAACATTTTTAGTGAAAGTTCCGATTTGTCCAACAACATCTCCTTTTCTACCAGCACCTTGGTATTAGCACTTGAAACTCCTTGTGAAAGTGCCCCATATAGTTGTCCATGACCAAACACATGCTCAGGTAGAAAAATTCCAGTATATTTTATCGTTATCCCTTGTGCCTTATTTATAGTGAAGGCAAAACACAAACGAATTGGAAATTGTTTTCGTATTAACACTAATGGTAAATTCAAATTTTCAAGTGGCTTTAATGGAATTCTTGGAATGAAAACTCTAGCACCAACATAATGTCCAGTGATGATTTCAACATCAATGCAATTCTTATTGAGCTGTTTACATATAAGCCTCGTTCCGTTGCATAATCCAATTTTTGGATTCAAATTTCTTAACAACATTATTGGTGCTCCAAGCTTCAATTTCAAATAATGTGGAGGCAGCCCATCAGGAGTGATTGAGTTTAGAAATTCTTGTTGGTATAAATTGCGAGCATCATCTTCTACTGCATTATATGAATAGTAAACGACTTCATTTCCAAGAAATAAATTGAGTACATGTTCATTGAGCTTGTCGACATATTCATTTAATGGTGTAATTAATGCTCTATTAACTATGTACTCTTTATCAAAAGCATTTTTTGATAAGTTTGAAAAAAATTGTATCTATCAACTTTGACAGTGGATTAACGTCATTTTTTGACTTTATGACCATATTCGTTGGTACTCGAGTCATTTCTTCGTTGGTTGAAGCTTCAGTACCATCTCCAATTCTAATTAGAATTTTTGAATATGCGATATCATTTGCCGCTCGCATGTTTTTCTTTAAATGTAAAACTTGAAATTTTTCCTATAAAAATGATTTATTAATGCATGCATTAATTGCTTCATTTCTTGTAGCTTTAGGCACAATCGACAATATTTGTCGAAAATCTCCTCCCATAATAAGGATTTTACCACCAAATGGTTCATTTATATCCATTATATCTCACACAGTTCTATCAAATGCCTCAAAATCACAACGATGTACCATTGTAGCTTCATCCCACATAAGAATAGTTGATTGCTTTAGAAGTCACTACAACAAATTTGACCTTTTGCATCGTTTTATAAATGCTATGAAAGGTTTTAACAGCATTTTGAAGAGCGATGTGTAACAACATGTTGTAATTGGTTCTAATAATACCACAACACTTGGTGAAACGCTGTAAAAAATGAACATATGACAGCGTTTTATTGAATGGTATTCGTACATTTCGCAGCGTGTTTTTGTTGCCATGTTATATTTATTGCAGCATTTAGCTTTCGCTGTTTTTCTTCTGTACAAAAATTGTTGTTTATAATTGCACCTTCTTCAAAACGCTGTTATTTTCTTATCAACAACGTTTATGGTTTATCACAGCGGTTTCTTTGATTCTCCTTTCATATATTTTGCAACGTTTTATGAATATATATGACAGCATTTATGAATATATATGACGGCGTTTTCTTCATTATCATTTTCAACAGCGTTTTTCTACATTATCATGTTCAACAGCATTTCAAATTTGCAGCGTTTTCAAATCTGCAGTGTTTTTAATGTTTTAACAATTTTGCCCATTCTTCACCGTTTTAAAACATACATTCGCAATAAAAATAATCACTAAATTTAAACAGAACAAACAAACATATAACACATAATCAAAATTACACTAATTCTATGTACCAATTAGACAAATAGTTAAACAAAACATTTTGTAATCAATGTTTTAAGCAAAGATGCCAGTACGGTGTTTTTACAAAAGGAGCTTACTAAGAAAATCAAAATACAAATCATTGACAGTCCAAGCTTGTAATCTGCAAAGTCCAATATCCTACATGGGAAAAAAAATTGAAATTAGAACCTATCTGCATGTAAGAAGCACTTAAGAAATCGATATTAAAGATAAAGAATTATTCGAACACTAGCTCAAGACTTTGTAAATGTTTTTCTGTACATGATGTTGTGGACAATTAAGGTCTGCAATTCAAATTACTGATGGCAGTAGGAAATTTCTTATGATATGGTTTATTACCTTTATTTGTTTAATAATTATTTGATAACTGAAGCATCGGTGTCATTCATTTGATATGCACTATCTATTTTGTTATTTTGTTGTCTAAGTTTATGCCTGGGCTACTCAGTGGTGTGGTTAACTTCATGGCATCAAATAATGATTGTCGAGTGAGAGTTTTTGATATGGAGAAGTTTGAGATATCCAAGCATTTCCAATTTCCATGGCCTGTAAATGTAAGTGTTGCAAATTTAGGACTCTATAAGGTTGACAGTCAAGTATAAACAGTTACTTGATTTTTCAAACGTGTTTTTTAGGAAGAAGTTATGCATCTTAGAAAACTGAGATAGTTGTGACATTGCCATTGATAGAAGGAATTGTATGGATTTTTTTGTGGTAGAGTTTTAGTTTTGTCCCACGATATAAAATTTTATTTTGACTTCAATCTTAACACAGTTAACGTACTTAACATATAGGTAACAAATGTTTTAATGTTTAAAATTTCAGATCATGATTATTCTTACAATCTTTTTCATTGTTGCAGCACTCATCCCTGTCACCTGATCAAAAGCTTATTTGTGTAGCAGGCGATAATCCTGAGGGACTTCTAGTTGATGCTAATACTGGAAAGGTAACTATAATAGTGTAATCTAAACCTGGTAGTGTTTTACAAAAGTACTTTTAACGCTTATTTAAGTCCTAAGTTCTTACTACATACAAACACACTTTAAATGAAATTTTGGACAGGACATCCAAGAATTACGGGGACACTTAGACTACTCATTTGCATTTGCATGGAACCCAGATGGCATAAGCAGGTGAGAACATCTCTCCTGCTTGCGTAGGTGTGATTTATATCTCACATATGCAAGCAGGTGAGATATACTCTCCTGCATATGTAGGTGATACTTACCGTACCTTTTAGGCACAACAACCAATAAAAAAAACAAAATTTCCCTGTGTCAAAAGGCACAATAATGACTTCGGTGCTACACTGTGCAGCACCCCTCACCCAGCACGAGGGGATGATTGCATCTTTTAATGGAAGCTCAACATTTTAGAATGTGCAAAACAAAATTTATTTTAACCATCCAATTGAAATCTAACTTTGAAGTGGTTAAAGGTTGAGGAATAATTTGAATTTTTATTGAAATAATTCCAAACAATTATAACATATTTTGAGAAAAAAATTACTTTTTTGAATATATTTTTTAATAGACTTAAATATAATTTGTAAAGAATGATCACACACATGTCCTATAATATACCATAATGTACATGGTACACTTGAATGTCTTTTAGAGTTCAAAGTTAACAGAAGTTTATAGATACATTTTTATATGATGTAAGAATATCTTAACAAAATTTTAGTTAATTTCAAATTCTAATTATACGATGTTATATATGTTCTCTTGTTTAAGTAATATTTATATGCTTTTATGATCCATGTTTCTACCGAAATTAAAGTCATGGTGACTTAAATGTTAACGTGCTAGTATTTTTGACATTTTCTCTTCTCCATGTTTTGTTTTTTCGCCACTCGGCTCTTAGATGTTTAAACTTTAACTAGGAAATTAAAAACTTGATCTCAAAGATACATCCCGAAGCTCAAGATGTACAAAAGTTGTTATATACTCAAAATCCATATATTCAAAACTGCAAACATTTGAAAACTTACCCAAATAAAACACTGCCAAAAACCACTGCCGAACATTTGATATAAGCCACCGCTGAACATGAAATCCAAGCCACTGCCAAAACCCACTGCCGAACAACAAAGTAAAATTAATGTGTGGCAAACATTGGCAGCCTTTTTTAATATTAAAATTAGAGAATTGTGAAATTACCTAAGTAGAAGAAAACCATCATTTCTGATATGTTGCATGTAGGTTTTCAATTACCTATGTGAGAAAAAAGTACAACAATAAATAGAAAAACAATGTGCACATTTAATTATGCTTATTGTGTTCAATTAAATGTTGAAAAGAAATAATTTTAATATGATTGTTAGTCATAAACATAAGCATAATAAATTATTTCTTGAAAAAAGATAAATCTACTTACTTAAAGTTGATTCTGTGATAACATTTGCGGAAGGCCAAGCTATAGTAGAACTAATTGCATCTTCAATAAACTCAAACTCAGATGTAGGTCTCCATAAAGGTGCATTTGGAATTTTTATAATATCAACCCAAACTGTAACTGCATCTTCTCCCAATGGAACAAAATGGACCATCTCATTTGGATTGGTCGAAGACACGCGTCCTTCAACAATAACTTCTTTCGCTCCATGAACATTAATCAACTTGCATTTAATATTTGACGTGAACTTTGTACTCTGTCATGCAAAATATGAAACTGTTTAAATTTATTTTCTAAAAACAGAAGTGATCTAAGAATAAAACAATGTCAACACAAATGTTTTTATAAATTAAATACATAAACTATATACATTACCGTTGGAGGTGATACAATATTTGCTGTATGAGAAGATATTGTAGCATTAATATTCTCGACAACTGCATTCTTTTGCAGCCAAACTACTTTGTTACCAACAGCTTCTCCAACATATGTCATACAACTGGTGGTCTCCATAAGAACGCATTTGGTTTTTTTGGCTCATCAATCAAAACAAGTACAGCAGATTGTCCAAGAGTAATATTATCCACAAGCTGATTTGGATCACTAGAGTACAACCACCCTTCAACAACTAATTCTTTGCTTTCGACCCGATCATACAGCTTGCATTTCTTATTTGTACTGCTGATATTAGTCTAGAAAAAACAAATTTATAAGATTTTGTATATTAAATCATAAAGCTACTGAGTGCATAAAGAATTAAGTATACCATATTGTCCTCTTTTCCAGAGTCTATCATAGTGTGGAGAACAACTCTATAAGCTGGCCATGCTATTATCTCATCCTTAGCTTCTCTAGTACGTGAGATCATCTTAGGTGTAGGCCTCCATGAAAAAGCATCCAATTTCTTTGGAAATCCTATCAAAATTTTCATGGCATTCGGTCCAAGTGGAATATTGTATAAAAGCTCTTTGGCTTCTTTTTTTTGTTGCCAAGTAATTCTCTTCATTTCCTATTAATAAACCATAAGAAAGAACAAGATTACAATTATTTTTGAATAACATAATAAATGCTTCTGAACCATAACAAATGCTTGATTTCCAAACTGTATATAGTGACTGTTTAATGGAAGATGCAGCAATCAGGTGTACAAATCGAACTCCAAAATGAATGAGTATTTACATAAATGGTTTTAATGAATAATTTTGGATGTAAACAACATTTTTTTATAATAAGACCAATGATTTGATGAGTATTTTTCCCTTTGGAGAATTTATAAAAATTTTGATAAAGATATAAGGTAACCCTTAACAGATGCCTTGTTCATAGACTTTTTCCTTCACAACCAGACTGATTTCATAAAAATTAACCAATATAGAATATTGTAATTGTTTATAACCCAGCTATAAAATTGACCAATATAGAATATTGTAATTGTTTATAACCCAATTAGGAACAACTGAAGTTTAATTATCCATAATAATTTATCAGATGGGTACTCAAATAATCACCTCAACTAACAGAATGGGGACAGAATTTCCCAAATGGTATACCATCACTGTAATATGGAAATAACTAGAATTGTAATCTAACCTCAGACTAGCAATAATTAAAACCAATTTTACACCTTATGTAAAGAAACATGCAAAAAACTGAAATGCTAGTTCAATCTCATATATTGTAATTCGCTAACAGTTTAGTAGACATTTATTTTAGTAACAATTCCATCTTTTGTAAACCAAAAGCTGAGATGCAAAAACTCTCATTTGTAAACTCTCCTCGTTACCCGAAAAACTTGCGATCCAAACAGTTCTCTGCAATTGTTTTAACACAAGAGAGTAATTATCGTTTTTATACCCAAATAAATACTCTGCAAATGTTAGGTACATAATGTGTTGCATAAAACTCTAATTTTCAGTATTCTGGTTCGGACCAAAGGAATTAACAAAGGGGATTTGCACGAAAGGTCCCTATTTCTGTTGTTGTTACAAGAAAAGTTCCTGTATAAATGAGTACGTAAATTAGATCCCTGTTTTTTCTAAATCAGAAAGCGCAAATTAGCTTGCGCTTTTTAAACATTAAAAAAATTTCAAAATCAAATAGCGCAAACTAGCTTGCGCTTTCCTAATAAAAAACACAAGTTACCTTGCGCTTTTCAAAAATTTCAAAATTCCAAAAATAATTTCAAAATCAGAAAACGCAAACTAGCTTTCGCTTTCCTGATAGAAAGTGTAACTTAACTTGTGCTTTTCAAAATTTTCGAAAATTTTGAAAAAAAATTAAAATCAGAAAAGTGCAAGTTATCATGTACTTTCTGTTAGAAAAGTGCAAGTTACCTTGTACTTTCTGTCAAAAAAATGCAAGGCACCTTGCGTTTTTTATTTTTCAAAAATAGGGACCAAATTTACATATTCATTTCTGCAGGAACATTTCCTATAACAACATCAAAAACAGGGACACGTGGCTCTTTTCTTGATTAACAAATGCTAAAAAAGGACAAAAAGAAACAAACCACTAAATAACAAGCACACACTGGGAACCTGCCTGCATTGACTTTTATCTTTTACAAGTGAGATGAACTTTGCTTGCAAGGAGAAAAAAGTGTGAGATGTCTTGACGCTATGTTTTTATACTTACATATCAGACAAACCTAATAAAAGCAAATCTATATATAGATTGGATGCAACTAAAAAGTTACTTTTTTTATGAAGAAGCAACCAAATACTAGACTTTACTCAAAAGCTGCATTAAAACATGTTAAAATCAAGATGAACGAGTATACTGGACCTGAAATACACAGAGTATAACCGAGGAAATACTAAATAAAGTAATGCACTATTCTTATAAGTGTTTAATGATGATTTGCTATATATACTATTGTAAAATAATTACACTATTCTTATAAGTGTTTAATGTTATTTTTTTCACATACAATAGGAAAAATAAGCATGTTCTTCTGTTGACGAGCTGATACAATACTATTAAGAAGAATGAGATAGAAGTTATTCACTTGTTATTTTTTCTAATGAGTTAAAACAAACGAAGATTTACATGATTACGAGAGTAAGTGAATATTATATTATATTGGTAAACTAAGTGCTTTTATAATTTTTAAAACAAGTAAATGCATTTGCACGTTTTGCAAAAAAAAGCTATTCTTTCTGAAAAAGATAAATGAATAAATGTTTTCTCAGAAAATTGATATATTTATAAAAAGCTAGTTCCAACGATGCACTCAAATCATAATGCAAAAGGAAAATAGATGATTATCCATATATAGCTAACTCACTAAATTAATTAAATTATCCACATATTTTCAGAAAGAACGCACCCTAAGTGCACAGGCAATAAGTAAGGATGCAGATAACAATATAAACTTTATCTCTGGATCAAGGAACCATCAGCTACAAGTAAACATAAAAAACAGCTACAAGTAAACATAAAGAATAGAAGAAAAATAAAACATTAAATGGGCAGAAGGGGCAGAACTATGTGTACAAAACTGATTGCAATGACTTGTAATAGCTCGGTACAATTAACAATTCAACTGAAAAGTAAAGGTAATTTATGCACCCACTATTTGAGATGCTTTTATAACGCCTTGTTGTATATTTAATACAGATATTTCATCATAATAATAATGTAGTATTTTGGTAAATGAAAATAGCATGCATACCTGAGTTACATTACTGAAAATAACAATGATTACAAGCTAAAAATTGACTTCTCTTCTTCTTATTAAAGATGTGTTAACTGTTGCAACGTCATCACAAGAAAGAATGTCATCCGGAGCAGTGTTCACAAAAGGATAAATTAGTAAACTACTCAAGTATCCTTCACAATCTTCTCTAACATAGCTAATATCCTCAATGAAATCATCAACCTCCATATCGGCTTCTTCAAAATTCTCGGTAGCGATGATAAATTCCTCAAACGAATCATCTATACCTGTTTCATGAAAACTTCTTGATGGTGCCTTCATCACAACATACCAATTAGAAGAATCGTTTTCTCCTGAATAGAAAATTTGTTTCGCTTGAGATGCAAGGATATATGGATCTTTTGAAAATGAAGCTTGATTTTGATGTAAGTTGACAAGAGTAAATCCATCTTTTACCTTCACACCATTTCCTATGTTTGCCCAATGACACTTAAAGACAGGAATATAAAAAACATGATAGTCTAACAAAATTATATCGGTTAATATCCCATAATAAGTGACCACATCAACCACTTGAGAAATATCTTTTGCGCTAGCCCTACACATGGTAGTTGCATCATAAGTGACTCCACTATTTTGAGTTTCTCTCTCAATATCTTTTGTGTGAAAACGTTGTCCATTGATGATACATCCTGTACAAGACAATGCACTACTCCTCAGACCATAGGCAATCCATTTTAACATTGTGTCATGATTCTTCGAATCAAAAGGTATCTATAAATAAAAAAATTATTTAAGTTGGATCTCGGTAATAATATATCTAAAATTAATGAGATGATATTTCAAAATTCAACCCACCTTTTTCTTAATCCAATCAGCAAAGTTATTTGTGTGGGTTTTCGAAAGTCGCATTTTTTTCTATTTGCTTGCTTGAGTGTTGCAACTCCTTCAAATGCAAACTATTATAAAAGAAAAAAATGCTAAGTTGCACTTACAATTATAATTTTTTTAAAACAATAGAACAAATTGTAATAGTTACGTACTCTAAAAATGGTTCCACTACGGCAATATTCATTAGCACGGCCATATGAGCAATTTGTTTCTCATTGTTAGACAATGTAATTATTTTGCAAGTTGAAATTGGTCATCCTTCAAGTATGGCATCATTTTCATAATCTTCATTTCGGACTACCTTCTCTTCTATTTGTATTGATTTCTTTAAAAATTCACTAAAAAATTTCATGCACTCTTCTGCAGGATAGGATTCTACAATACACCTCCCGGGACTTGCATGGTTTCTTACATAATGTTTTAGTGTCTTCATATATCTTCAAATGGATACATCCAATGAAAATGAATCGGTCCACACAAACGGGCTTCTTTTACAAGGTGAACTGTCAGGTGTATCATTATATCAAAGAACGAAGGTGGAAAATATCTTTCAAGTTCGGATAAAATTACAATAATCTCATCATCAAGTTGTTGCAGTTTTTCTCTATCAAGAACACGTTGGCATAATTTATTGAAGAAAGAACATAAATGAATTATTGGCTTCCTTGGCTTCTTCGGTAACAATCCTCTTATTGAAACCGGCAACAATTGCTACATTAGAACATGATAATCATGTGACTTCAAACCACTAATTTTACGATCCTCCAATGATATAGAACTCATGAAATTCGAGCAATAACCATAAGGTCCCTTGAAATCATATAACCTTTTACAAAATATATTCTTTTTAGAATTGGACAATGTATATGGAGCTGGTGGAAGATTTTTTTTTTTCACGGGATTGTGCATAAATGCCATGTCGAATTCCCCAATCTTCCAAATCTTTTCTAAAATTAATTCCATCTTTCGATTTGTTATCATGCAGCATCGTGCCTATTACGCTTTCACAAACATTTTTTTCTATATGCATTACATCTAAATTATGACGCATTGGAAGTTCCTACGAAAATCAACAATGTTATACTTCAATAATATAAAAATCGTATTATCATTCCATTAAAAGAAACTAACCTCCCAATATGGTAAATCAAAGAAAATTGATCGTTTTTTCCACCTTGATAGCTCTATATTCACAGGATCATCATCTTTATCTCCTTTATTATTAATATTTTTTCTCTTCTTACTCCGCTACCTAATTTGTTTCTTTTTACTCTTTCCCTTCTTGCTTTTATTATTTTCATTTTTTATTTTTTTCCCAAAATTATTCGAAATTTTTTTCAAAATATCAGAGATATTTCTTCCAGTCAAACCTCTGGGTCTATGACCATTTTCTATAGTGTTATCAAACCAAGTTTTTTGTTTTCTCAACGAATCTGAAGGAGGTAAAAATTCCTGTGACCCATATAAGCAATCTTTCAACTATGATTCAACCATCGATGGTGAGTATTGACCCCACATAACGGACAAGCTTTTTTTCCTTTCACGCAACATCCAGCAAGATTTCCATATGCTGGAAAATCATTTATTATCCATAGCAAAACTGCTCTCACGTTAAAAAGTGATCTACTAAATGCATCATAAGTCTGAACTCCATTATTCCACAAGTGTTGCAAGTCTTCTACTAGTGGCGCCAAATATATGTCAATATCATTTCCCGGTTGCTTTGGACCAGGAATCAATAATGTTAACATGATATTTTCTTTTTTCATGCATAACATTGGTGAGAGATTGTATGTCACATGCATCACAGGCCAATAACTATATTTGGAACTCAATGTCAAAAAAGGATTAAAACCATCGGTAGCAAGCCCAAGCCTTAGATTGCGTGGATCAGTTGCAAACGATTCATATTTCTCATCCACCACATTCCATGTTATTGAATCCATAGGATGGCACATTTTTCCATCATTGATTTTATTACTAAAATGCCACCTTAAATCTTCTGACATATTTTGAGATCTAAACATTCTTATAAATCTTGGAATGATTGGAAAATACCTCAAAACTTTAACCGGAATCCCATGCATAATTTCATTTGTACGTTCGTTCTTCTTCCATCTTGAAAACCCACATTTTGGACAACATTCCAAATCTTTGTATTCTCTTCTAAAAAGGCAACAATCATTCTAACAAGCATGAATTTTTTCGAAACCCATAACGAATATTTTAGGAAACTTTTTTACCTCATATAATGTCTTGGGAAGTACGTTATTCTTTGGCAACAATAATTGTTGCACATTTAGAAGTTTATCAAAGCCAGTATCAGACGACCCAGTCTCACATTTAAGATTATACAAGGCAATAATGGCAGATAATTTTGTTTGATCAATACAATCAGGATACAATAGGGTTTTCGCTTCTTCCAAGTTTCTTAATAAATCCTCCTCCCGTCTTTGTGCATTATCTTCATCTTTATCATCATCGAAAAAAGGATGATTGATGAAATCTTCATCTTCACAATGGATAGCCTTAAATAAATCATAAGTGTCATCGGACTTAATATCTTTGCTTGTATTTATTTGCTCGCCATAAATATACCACCTACTTCTCTTGTATACAGGATCCATTCCTTTTATAATTAAATGCTCAACCACAACCTTCTTATACTGGTGACTAAGATTTCGACAATCTGAGCAAGGACATAAATTTTTTTCTACATTTCTAGAATTTCTCATGGCAGTATGCACAAACTTCCGAGCTCCTTGCTCATACTCACTGCTAGCTCTTTACAAAAAATAACTGTTAGCTTTTAACATCAAAATATATGATTTGATTCACATATTACGTTTATGTTGAGTATTATATAGTCACCTGTGTAGATGCACCCAACTTTTATCCATCGCCGACTAATACGTAAGCAAGCAAATTTCTAAAATTTGAAGTAACAATCAGTTGCTGAATACAAGAAAAATAACTTGGACACATATTATGACACATTGATACTCAATGTAAATGGAAGGTTTAGCATTGATTATGAAAAAGGGCAGGCAACTGGAAGGTTTAGCAATGGCAGGACAATTGGAGATATTGTCTCTGCTAAGCTAGGTATAAAATCACCACCACCATATATCCTCTATTAACAAGGAGTCACTATTTTAGATGTAAAAGAAACTATTTTTCACATTTAATATCAGCCATAAAAAACTCACAAGTCATGCTTATGTAGAACTAAAAAAACTGGGTTAATATTTTTTTTATACAAATATCAATAACAATTATATACCACTGTAAGTGTAATTCAATTATTCAAATTTTTGAGTACATTTTTTCAATATAAGTATCTATAACCATTAGAAACAACTTGATGTAGTATTCTAAAATTTTAGGTTTAACATATTATTATTTTTTATTTTACAAATATCAATAACCATTAGATGAAATGTGTATCCCACAAGTTTGAGTCCTACTCTAAACCTGATTTGATCAAACACCATAACGTAACTGCTAATTTATTTAATAGTTTAGGTCTATAATCAATCTATAATTGGTACGTTCAAATACTCCAAGGGGATGTCACCTTGCAACTACTTGCATATTATAACTATATGTATTAACCCATGATTACCGGTTGTGTACTCGTTACACTTTGAAAATTGAAGTTAACAGAAGTGTTGTTGGAAAAAAAAATTGAACTTATTCAAAGCCAGCAGTTCAAGAATATGCACCTTAAAAGGCTATCAGGATACATACAAGCAGCATTTAAAAACATAAAAATAAAAATAAGAAGAAGAAGCAGCAGCAGCAGCAGCAATACACCTTTATTTGTTTGTTAGTTCTAGGCATGTACAAGGAAATGCCAGGTCTAGCATAAACCAAACACATCTGTGTTCCTATTTTAAACCTTAAACCAACTCGCCTAATCAGCAGAGTAGCGTGAACTCGACTATGATCAACCAGCACAGGTCTAAATGTCAATTCACATTTCAGTAAGCATGCAAACAAAAGTTAATCAGATCGGACTCGGTAGAAAAGAGATGAGGTAGGTCTACATTGACAAGCCAATCATGTACCCTAGACCAACACGCACCACTGCAGCCAATACCACTATAATATATTCCAAAGTTTAAATAATACACATAAGCATACCGTGCTTACTTTACAGTAGCAAAAATACACGTCTTTTCACTAGAAGTTTCATATTCATACCCCCACAAAGCGTTAATAAAGATATTATTATTATTATTATTATTATTATTTTTGTAAAAAAAAAAAGTATGTTCAATTTGCACATGCATGACTCGTCGCTCGTACATATTGTCCATGAATGACTCGTTACTCGTACAAAATGCATATGTAGCATTAAGTAAGGAACAAGGATATATCCTCGCATTTAGTGAACGGATGACATGAACAAATGTAGTGAATGGGCGATAATGAAAGAAGCAAGGCTGTGTTTTTGAACATTTGAATATGTAAATAAGCCAGTTATTCTTTTTCTTTTTACTTACACACACATTCCTAACATGATGTGAATATGGCTGATATTAAATGTGTCAAAAGTCTACTTTTGGTTTTGGGTTCGATTCATTTGTACTTTTACCTTCCTCATACACCAGAGATCCTAATTTCAGGTATTTCACCTTTTTAATGATTATAACGCAACTTTGGTACTGAATATAACATAATATTGATTATCTAAGTTTCAGGGGTCTAAAACTGGATTGAATATAACGTAATTATTATGCAATTTTTTGTATATACCTAAGTTTAAGATATATAAAACTGAACTGAATATATTGCTATTTTGGTAAATACTACATACGAATAAACTTGCAAACTATGTGTAGAAAACAATAGCAACACCAGGAAAAGGAATCATGGCCATAGATGAATAAAAAAATACCGCAAGTATATAAAAGTGAAATAAAGTAGAAAAGTGAAATCTCAGGAGGAGTAGAAAATACCGTAAGGGTTTGTTGTCTTCTCATCATCGTTGCAGCTACTAGATGGAATCAGAGGAGATTGGTGCAGCAGTTGTTTGATGCGGTTGAAGGAGAGAATGGCAGCGGCTTAGTGAGGCGATAGAAAATGTTGAACCAAGCGAAGGCGATTTGGGATGGTGGGAGCGATTTGGGGATGGAGCGATAAAGGAGTTGTTTATTTTTTTCTTCTGAGAAATAGGTTGCATGGCGGCCAAACGGAGGGAAACAAAAAATTGGCGTGGAAAACAAATATGCAGCGTTTTAACTAGCTATTTTATATAATTCTAAGTTTTATGGTGTAAATATACAACATATTGTCTTAAAACGCTGTAATTATGAATTGTTAAAAATCATTTTTCTTATAGTGAGTTTTGCTAATTTTGATTGCTTGCTTATTGAGCATGTTGATGTTGCTTTTGGTTGTAATGGAAGTTAAATCTTGAATGTGCAGTTCTTCCACCAGGTAGTATAGTTGCAGCAATACCAGATGTAGTTGTTGCAATTGCAATACCACCATCTTTTCTAACAGTGGCCAAAATAGAACGGTATAAATATGTTTTCCCGTCCCTCGGGACCATCTATAAAGAAAAAACATTTCTCTTTTTTCACAATTGCATTCATAATTGTATTGTAGGCTCTCAATTGGTCGTCATTCAACTTTTCAACGGCTAGTATATCATCTTCGGAAATAGGAATTGCTAGTTCTTCTTCAATTAGCTCTGAACTATCATCATATGCATCGCAATCATATGTTCTTGAGATATTTGGAAGATTATAATCAGTTGTGCTTTTGTTGTGTTGGAGAAGTAACATATTTAAATCTTTCAAAAGACGATTCGTTAGAATAGTTTGATTAGTATTACTTGAACTTTGATAATCTTCCACCGTATGATCGAAAAACTCATCCCATAAGCTTTGCACACCTGATGGATTGCAAATACCAAAATAGTTACAAATAATGCTCTCAAAGAAATTAGCATCTTTGTGATTGAAGCTTCGGCTAAACATGCTCTTATACTATCATCTTCCTAAAATCCTCATTTTTCAGCAACTTCTTTAAATGTTTGATTCCTAACTCCGTCAACTGTAAGCAAATCATCAAAGGAAGTAGGTCCTTTAATATGATTTAAAAGTATTCTCAAGAAAAAACGTTATCCTTCTGTAGGTTGGACTATATATATTCTACCGATCACTCTAATATTTGATTCTCTTCTTTTCCATTTTTTGATACCTTTAAGCCAGCGGTTGCATTTAGGAAATTCATGATATAGAAGCTGTCTTGCTTGTTCATCGATTGAATTTGTATAGAAGAACTCGGTAAGCATTGTATGTTGATTGCTTTCATCGGCTAAAACTTCATTGATCGTTTGATGGTTGTAAAACATAACACTTTGTTTACTTGGAAGATGTATTTGAATGCGCTTAATTGATGGATATATCTTACTAAGAGAAAATCTAAGGATCCTCCACAATGCTTCTGGAGCAGAAATCCACCTTGCATCAATGAAATGTTGTATCTTATCATAGTATGGTCCGGGTCGAATTTGCATCTGAACACGATCAGGACCTTTGTAAACATATTTGTAAAGATATTTAACACTTTTTATACTACTACATACCTCTACGTTGATATGACAATTATATTTACGTAGTAACCATGGATTGTAGGGTACAACCCATCTATTATCTACCATCAACTTTTTGCTTCTATCAATAGGAATGGATATGCGTGTGTCATGCCATTTATAAATTGGATATAAATATGTGCCTTGTACAGTTGTAGCTGCAAATTGTATTAGATGCTGTCTTTTGCAACTGCCATTTTTCATGCAAGGAGAATTACGATTTTGTTTGCCACATGGTCCATGAATCATCCACTTCATTACCATTGTATATAATTCTGGTTCTTCATTAATATCTGGTATTTCTGCTCTAACAATTTCATCATATTCATATGGATTAGTCAATTTGCCTTCTTCTTCGAAAATTATTAGCATATGAACATGTGGTAAACCTCTTTTTTGAAAGTCAATTACATGGACATGAGCAGCTACTTTTCTAAGTGCTCCTTCCGTGAAAATATCCTTTTTCAATTCCTCGTATTTTGCATGAAAAACCCTTGTTGTTAAATCCGGTCTATCTTGTGGGTCTTGACCAGGTAATAATTCACTAACGATTTCATCCCAAAATGGATTGCATGTCATCATAATGAATAAATCAGGCTTACCAAATTTATGTACTAAAGCCATTGCATCATGGTATCTTTGATACATATCACGTGGACATCTAGTATACGAAGAAGGTAGTATTGTTCGTGTACCAATATTTCCTACATAAGAGAATTTATCGACAACTTAGTAATATGAAGTTCAATTGTGTTTATATGAATATATACTAATTATAAAAGGTAAAATTGTGTATTCAAAAAATACACACTTGCATCATTTCCCCTGCATCTAGAGCATCTTGTAATCCTTGATACATTTCAGCTCTAATGGTGTTTTGATTACTCCTATACCATCTTAGCCTGTTGGTATCTATCTTGACATAATTATCAACAACGTATAGTTGAAACAATCGACCACCTCGAAGGAAAAGTGATTTATCATTTTCTCGAATCTATAAAAAAATAACAGTATAAATTTACCAAGAAGTAAAATGTTTATATAAAATATAGTTGTATATACCTGTAGAATATTAGCGTAATACTCGCGACATGAAAATTTGTAACCATTTTCATCTTGACTATTTATATCCCATCCATAACTTCCATATGGTAGTAAAATTGGACATTGTAATGGGTCATAATAACCAGCTATTTCGGGAACAATTATGAGTTGTCCAGATTTTGTCTCAACTACAATATCTCTTTCATGTATTTTCTCGTTTTCGGCTACCGCTACCCAAATTCCAGCAACTTATGAAGCAGTTGGAAGAGCGTATTGTTTTTGGTTTGAAAATGGTTCTTTTATAACTAATTTGCAATGTTGGATATTTGACTTTTGTCCAAGTTGTCGAAATACAGCTACAAATCTATTATATGTATTAAGAGCTTTTTGCAACTTCTCCACAATTTCTCGAATCAGAGTATTATTTTCAAACAATCGATTTTCGATTTCGTGCTCTGTATCATATATGTAAAGTTGTAGGAATCTTGGATGATCACTGGATGTAGGTACCAAACTACCTATTTTATGATATATACTGCCTTGAGCATGAAATGTATATACTCCATCTCTTCCATTAGCCAAGTTCTCATCAACATGTAATCCCATTGATGTAAATGCAAACATATGATTATAAGCTCGTATGTTTTTTCTAAAGTGTTTTCCTTTATCTGATTGATCAGTGTACAATTCAAATATCTCATTCGGTGATGAAATTGACTGTAAAATTATTTTTCCATTTAAGCAGCAATAACTATTTGATTCTCGATAGAAGAGTTTTGCTTGGCAATATGTACATATCCTTGACTATGGTGAATAGAACTTTTGAAAACCGGAATGATCTGTAAAGCTTCTTGCACAATTATGTCTTGCGGTAGAACTTTGACATGGTTGACCAACTCTGTTTGTTCTTATGTTTCTATTCAAGTCATCTCTATGTTCAAAAGGTAGTGTACTAATGTCTTCTTGTTCTTCATTATTCATTGGTCCACTAAGATCTTGATATGCTTAAAAAATTTGATAAGTAAATTTTGTAAGTTTTTTTTTAACATGAAGTGACTCGATAAACTATGCAGGTGATAAATTTAATGTGACTTGGGTTCATAAATTATACTTTGATTATATTAATAAATATATTATTATATGATGATAATGAAGCTACTTGTACTACTTGTTTGTGTATCATCATATGCATACGTACATAGGCAAAATAAACTTTGGTAAATATATAACTTTTATTATTCTTACAATATAACGTACTGAATTATAGGTAATAGTTCTCTGAAGTAATACCTTGTATATTGTGAGAGCAAGGTATGGAAAAAGAACTACCGGTACTACTTGTTTGTGATGCATCATCATTGATATTCTTTTCGACTCTTTTAGATTTTCTACTACGATAAATAGTACGGTATTGTTCACGTTTTGCCTCTTTGTCTTCTTCAGTCATTAAATTTTTTTCCTTCTTAGAGCAAATACGATGGTGCTTTAATTTTTTTTCGCTTTGTTCAGAACTTAATTCAGAACGACGTTGTCTTTTTCTTTCGGCCTTGATTTGAGCATCCAAAAATGCTTCTTGATGAGCTCTCTCAATGAATCTAGGGTTTCTATGCAGTACTGGGGGTGCTTGAGTACATTGCATTTCTTGACGTTGGTTTCTTTCAATAATTTTCGGACTTCTATGGGGGAATAAGGGTGGTATGCAGTTGGATTCAATTTGGTGACGTTGAACTCTATTAATAATTTCCACCCTTTGTAAGTCGGGGACTTGGTTAGCTTCCATTGTTTGATGTTGAGTTCTCTCGTTGATTCTAGGACTTCTACGTGGTTTTAACTTGGAAAATTGATTGGCTTCCATGAGTTGATGATGAAATTCACAAAGTTTAAAGTGGAATTTGTTTGACTATAATCCTAGAAAAAATACTCAATTTGTATTATAAGTGAACATCACCGTTTAAGCCTTAAGAGCTAAGTCGCATATATTTATTAGTAAAACTAAAATACCTAATATAAGTAATAATATGCTTCATAGTAACAGTTGGAACATGCTTTACAACATGTAGATGTAGTAGAAAATATGTAAAAGAATTTTTCACAGAATGGGAAGTAATTGTAGTTAACAGAATAATTATTTAACAAAAAAATATTTAACTTATATTAAGCAGTTAGTAGGTGGGAATGTTATTATGAACATAATATAAAAATACATATCTTCTACAAACATCATCGTATGTAATGTTTGGATAAGCTAAATGAATACGAGATATCAACAAACTAAGTTGCTTTCGTTATTCAATTTTTACCAAATTTAAATTTCCAAGGCGTACCTCTTGAGTAACAATCAAAGTTGAGTGATGAAGACGAAAAAATTCTTCTGATGATATAAACTGCAGAACAAACAAATTGAAAGTAAGACAAAAAAAGAAAATTGCAAGAGAACTTATATATAATGCAATAATAAGAAGAATAAGTTTTTAACGATGCAATAATAAGAAAATTAAGGTTTTAACAATGCAGTAATAATCAAGTGTAAGCAGTATCCCAGAGTTTTTAATCCCAACTCATGTATGATATAATTGAGTGTAAAAGAAGATGCACGTTAAAAATAAGTATAGCTGTTTTCGGTGAATGAAAGATATATGGTTGCCTTGTTTGATGATGTCCAAACACCTCAGTTAAAATGCATACAACTCCTCCCTTCTGTCTAAAACAAATTAAAGCCTTTTGGGACTAAAAGCTTTAATTTTGACCACACTTCACTTCTTTTTCGTCTACGCATAACTTTGCATCCAGGGGGTATATTGATATTGTGTTTTCTAAAATTAATTAAAATCTTTTGGGACTAAAGACATTAATTTGTTCTTGCTGTATTTGTTAAAATAATACTTAATGGTTAATTTCAAATAAACATTACATTCGTATCTAAATTAACCAAATGCAATTTCACATGTCAACAAAAAATAATATATATACATATACATACATACATATATATAACACTAACAATGAAATATATATTTGTTCAATTTTGGATAATATATGATTATTAAAGATTGGTTTGCACATAAATTGCTTTTGAAGTAGTAGGCTCATGAAAAATGATATTTTTTCGTGTCCACGTGACACTACAGAAAATATTACTTAAAGTAGCAGGTATACTTCTTAAGCTCTAATCACAACATATTTGTATCGTACATGTATAATTCATTCACATTGTGGAATATCACATATGTATTGCCTTCCGAGTATACGTATCATGGTACTTCCAAGTATACAATAGTTCAAGCATTTTATTGATTTGAAAGTTCAAATTTTATAGGAGTGCATGTTGTAATTGAGTCAATAGCATCTACAAAGTACATATTTTAGATTTTTGAGCATACTGTAATCATTTACTTTGTTAATCATTTTGCAGGAGTGCATATTAGTATGTCATTTTCTGGTGTGTGTTTATATAGTCATCAAAACAATAATAAAAATTATATAAAATTTGAAATCAAATGCTAAAAATCAAAGTTGAAATAATTATAAAATAGTTTTATAGTAATAAACAAGAAGCAAAATCCCCTAATCAGAGGTTAAACAATCATGAAAAATTCACTAAATCGAAATTAGAAGGTAAAAAAAAATTGTGTCATTAGAAATTTCAAACTTCTTCGCCGATAACCCATATACAAACATATTTTTAACTTCTTATTTCCAATGTATTTTTTATCTTGCACTATATATATATATGTATGTATGTATGTACATATATTCCAAATGTCCGAACTAAAGATTTTTTTTTTGAATACAAGGTAAATAGGGCTCGGCCCATAACAAATAATAATGAAACGGGTAAAACACCCGAAACCAACAAACTTAAAACCCTAGAAAAGAATCAATCTACTCTTCAACTCTCATTCCACCGCCGCTTCCATTTCAGAGAAAAATAATGGCGGTTCGCTAAAATTCATTCTTCTCTTCCTCCCTTCTTCACTCCGCTAGCCTCTCCTCTTTCCCAATATGATAGCCCCTCATTAAACTTTCCCCTCATACCATCCAGCTCTTCATCAGTGAAGATATTCCTCTGGGTAGGGTTAAATCTAGGAAAATCAGCAGATCTGTAGTCAATACGACTCAGATCTGTTGATTCCTTCCTTTGAAAGGTAGCACGATCTCGATTTGAGGTCTATTCAGAAGTGTAATCTCCAGAGATAAGTTTATTGGAAAAATATACTGATTTGTGGTCAGAACTTCTCCGATCTGTTATGTCGCCGTTCTAGAGGACCATATGAGCTCTTTTAGAAACACTATCAGAAGTATATTCTTCAGATAAGTGATTGCTCGTTTGTAAGTTATTCGGGTAGGCTAAAAATAGCTCCAGATGCTTACTCCCTGATTCGGTATTCCAATCTTCAGCTAAATTTGCAAATTTGGTTTGATCTTTCACCTTTTTCTTTGATTTATGTAGCAGAATATTACTATCTGTTTCTATTATCATCCATTTCTGCTCTTTACTGCTGCTTGTTTTATTATGGGAACGTGCATTTCTTTCCCTCCATATATGGTAGACAGCCGTAGTAAGTGATATGTGAGCTAAATCCCTTTCCATAGATTTTGCTTTAAATTTGAAATTTATAAGATGGAGGCTTGCTTGAGATCCATTTGTCCACTATTTTGAATACCCAGTTTGGCTTGTACATGCTTCCATATGAAATATGAATAACTGTATTCAAAAAACAGATGATGAGAAGTCTCATTTTCTAGATTGCATAGGGAACATAGTGAACTAGAGTTATTGAACCATTTGTTAATTTTGTCCCAAGTTGGCAATCTGTTATTTAATGCAAAAAAAGTGCAGAATGCCATATTGGGACTGTTCACCTTGTTCCAAATGCAATCATACCAATCAACCTTGTTTACTTTATTTCTAATAGTATTCCAAATATTTTTAAAAGAAAACTTCCCTTTATTGCTTGCTTTCCAAGTCCAGTAATCACTATCTGCACTTAAATCAATATGGATTTTACATATGTCATCTTTATGAGGGTTAGTAATGGGATGAAGATGAGGTTGCCATTGATTATTTTTAATAATAGAGGACACTGTTACATTAGGGTCACCAAAAATAACTAAATTACTCTAGCCCACTTTATTAACAAAAGAGTCATTTTTGTACCAAGGGTCAAACCATATGCTAGTTTCTTCCCCTAGCTTAAAATTTCTTTCTAAAAGAGACTTACCAATTTCTCTACAATTTAAAATTTGTTTCCAAGTGTTAGACCGATTATTGTTTGGAACTATGTTCCAAAAATTACCCTTTTTCAGATACTTAGCTTTCATCCATCTAGCCCATAAAGAGTCTGCGCTTAAAAATCTCCAAAATAATTTTAAATGACATGTAAGACTAAGGTCTTTCATATTTCTGATACTAAGCCCTCCTTCACTTTTTGGTTTGCAAACTTTATCCCAACTGAGTTTATGATATTTACTCCTCCATAAAAAATCAGCACATCTTTTTTCAATTTTTTTAATAGAAGCTGCAGGAATGTGAAAAGTTTGTAACCAGTAAAGAATAATATCATAGATCACTGTTTTGATTAACTCTAATCTTCCTATAATGGAAAGAAGTTTACAAGACCAAGTTTGCATTCTTTCTTGTATTTTATCCAATAAAATGGAACAGTCTGAGTCTTCGAGTTGATTTACTGACAAAGGTAGCCCTAAATATTTTACAGGAAGATTGCCCTCGGTAATTTTTAACACATTTAAAAAGTCATTTTTGTATCTGCTATACCTACTAAAATAAGCTTTACTTTTATCTATGTTAAGTATAACCCTGCATTATTGTTCAGCCTGTCAAAAACATTTTTAATAGATACTGCATTTACTTTATTAGCCTTTACAAACACCATTAGATCATCAGCGTAAATGAGATGACTTATATAAGGTTGAACTCTATTAATAGGGTTAATATTCCCCTTAATAGTTTCTATTTCCATTAATATAGAAAAGCATTCCATAACTATTGTGAAAAGATAGGGTGACAGTGGGTCACCTTGTCTAATACCCCTATTATTATTTATGAAACCTTCTGGTTTACATTGAATAAGAATGGAAAAGGTAGGTGTGTTAATACATTCCATAATCAAGTCACAAAATTTAATAGGAAACCCCATACATCTCATTATATGACAAATAAAATGTCTATTTACTTTATCATAAGCTTTCTGTAAATCTATTTTGAGACACACATTATCACCATTCTTAGTATTAAATTTTCTCACCATCTCATGTGCTAGCATAGAATTTTCAGATATTAATCTACCAGGTACAAAAGCACTCTGGTTTTCAGAAATTAGAAAAGGCAGAAATATTTTTATTCTATTACTTAGCACAATGGATATGATTTTATAAATGAAATTACAATAAGATATAGGTCTATAGTCACTAATATTAGTGGGGTTTTCTCCTTAGGTATTAAAGTTATAAAAGTATGATTGATACTTCTCAAAATTTTACCTTTACTCAGAAATTCATTTACGACTTCATAAATTTGATTTTTTTAAATTGTCCCACTGATTTTTGTAAAACTTAACATTAAACCCATCAGGGCCAGGACTTTTATTATCACCAACATTAAAACTAATATATTTTATTTCCTCTAATGACACAGGAGCAAGCAAAATATCAGCAGTTTTATCTTTCAAGATATTCTTGCATATAATATGAGGAATTTTGTTTCCAATATTCTCATAAAAGTATAAATTCTCATAGTACTCAATAGCTTCTTTAGCAACTTTTCCATAATCATTAGAAAGATTCTCACTGTTATCAATAATGTTCCCAATATTATTTATATGCTTTCTACTACTCATTTTAGCATAAAATTTTTTTGTACAGTCATCACCTAAAGTTAGCCAGTCTACCTTTGCCTTTTGTCTAGCATTAACTGTATTTTTATATAATTCAGTAGATAACCTTTCCTGATTCTTGAAAAAAATGCTGGCTATACCAATATCTTCTGGATTATCATCTGCAAGATTTTGTAAACATTTTCCTTCTTTTCTTAAATTAGTTAGATTATTATTATTCAAATAATTATTTTTATCCCAATTTTTAATATTATGTTTTATATTTTTCAGAAGCATACTAAATTGAAATTGTTTAGTACCATTACAAGAAAAATTCTAGGCTATTATCCATCAAAGTTTTATAATTCTCTTCTAACACCCAACTGTTTTTAAATCTGAAAGGAGAAACTTTATTATTTGAGATTCCAGTGGAAAAAAGTTTAACAATTAAAGGTGTATGATCACTAGAATTTTGTTCCAAAGTGGAGCAAACAAAATTTAGGAAAATGTTAGAAAATTCTTTATTGATTAAAATTATATCCAGTTTACAATGGATGTTCTTAGCTAATCCAGATTTCCATGTATACTTATTCCCACTAATAATTGGTTCTATAAGACCAGTGTCCATAAGAAAATTATTTAACCTTTCAATCTTACTTTGAGGAATTTTATTACCTCCAATTTTTTCTGATACATGAAAAACAGTATTAAAATCACCCAAAATAATCCAGGGGAATTTATATTTTAAATTTAAAATTTTTAATTTAAACCACAAATCATTTCTTTTACTTTCCAAGTTACTACCGTAAATACTAGTAATTTGAATAAGAAAGCCACCTGTATTTTTAAATTGACAATCTATAAACTGCTTATCTTTATTAACTTTTAAGTTTGTCCAAATATTAGAATCCCATATAAGTATGATTCTTCCTTTACAGTTACACTCATTATTATTTATAGATTTCCAATTGTTAGACAGCTTAAGACAAAAAAATTCATAATTTTCATCATTCAATTTATTTTCTAAGAGAGCAATTATAGTAGGTTTATAAGTGTTTATCATATAGAAAATATCAAACTATTTAACATTGGAATTCATACCCCTGACATTCCAAACAAATATAGACATACATACATACATATATATATATATATAAAATGATAAAAGGAAATTTAAATGGTACGTGACACTGTAGTACCCTTACCTCTCCTCTTATTATCTACACTCTTAGCTTTTAGTCTTGTAGACATCTCATCCCATTCTGGATTGATTGAAATGTATTTTTGTTTGAAACTTTCTTCTCTTTATTTCCCTTTAGCTTACCGGTAGCTTTTGGTTTTGGAATGTGTAGATTAGATATATCAAACTGGTCAGCAGCCTCAGCCATTACTGATTCATTTTCTTTCTTTTGTTCTGATTCAGGAACCTTTATCAGAGAAATATCAAAATTAGCTGTGTGAGGCATGGCCGAGTCACTAGGCTCTGCTATTGCAGCCTGCTTAGGGGGAGAGACCTTCTTGCAAGGCAATGTTGAGTTGATGCCTACCCTGTCCTCAACTTCTGCAGCAAAATCCGAAGGAGACTCCTCCTGCATTCGACTGTTCCCAGTCTGGCTATTATCTTGATGAAAGATATTGTATATTTTTGTACCAACATTCTTTGTAACTAAACATGGCTCTGATATAGGAGGGGTTTCAGAGCTAAAGACCTTTTTAATAATACTACCCTCCTCTGTACTGTACTGATTCGAAACAGTTGAACTTTTCTCAATGTCTTTAAACTGATGAACTTCCTTAGCTGTGATCCGATCAACTTGATCGGAGAGCGCCTCAGGATTATTTTCCTGATCGAAAATGATATAATCTTGGTTGATTCGATCATTGTCTTTTTGCCTTCTTGACTGGTTTGTTATTTCTTTATTGAGATTTGGTTCTTGAGTTTCGACCGAACTATTTTCTTGAAAATTGTCTCTATTTTGATTACTAGTTTTGGGTATCCACATCTGCTTTGGGTTGCACTACTCTCTAGTGTGACCGAAACATTTACAGATATTACATTTCGGTGGAACCCATTCATATTCCACTTTTTGTATAATGTTTTCACCATTATAGAGATTGATATTGATCTCCTCTGGAAGTTCATCAGTCGCAGATACTTCCACAAGAAGGCGAGCGTAATTCAATCTCGTCTTTAAGGTAGTAGCCGCGTCCATTTTAATGGGTTTTCCTATAATACTTTCCATGACACTGAAGGCTTCCCTGTTCCATAACTTCAGATTAATACAGGGTAATCTTACCCAAATCGGCATAGACGTTAACAAGTCTCTGTCCATTTTCAGATAATCAGATCACTTTCTCACTATGATGAGTTTGCCATTGTAAAAATAAGGTCCTTTTTTTAAAACTGAAGAGCAATCTTGGGATTCTTTGAATTTTACTAGAAAGAATCCGTTCTCTCTAGTAAAAATTTCAAATTCACCAATTGGATTCCAAACTCTTTGAATATATGATTTAAAAAACATGTAGTATGGTTTGGTACCCACTACATACACAAGAACATAATTATTCCATGATTCAGTTGCCCTTTTACATACCTCTTCCTTTACCAAACCATACTTCTTGTTGTTAATCTTGATTGGTGCAATATGCTCTAGATTGCAATCTTCATCATTGGGTTCTTAAGGCTGATCAGCAACAATATCAGCCCAAGATTTTTGGCCTTGTTCTCTATTCAGTGAGATGGCTATCGGTTTTCTCTACGTCGGCAACATTTGATCTTTCTTTGCTGTATGGGTGGTTATATTCTGACCATCTCTGCCTTTTTTGTTGTCTCTGTTGAGAGCCGATAGCAACTCCTGTGATATCTTGGCATCTCTCTTCCTTTGCTGTTTGGATTGGACCAATTTAAAACCATCATCATCTATGTTGATAACCCCTGATGGCTTACTGATGTGAGAAGCCTCAGGTGGTCTGATTTGAGAAGAAGAATAAGAGAAATTTGAAGAAATTTGGTGAGGGAATTGATTTTCCCCCATGGCTTGAGAGGAAACCCTAGATTTCAAAAAACACACACTCAGAACGTTATGAATTTGTACTAAAGATAAAGTAGTGAAAGTAACCAAACTTATGTAATTTCACATGTCAACAAATAATAATAATAATAATAAATTACTGTTGAATCAGTTGTTATTAACATTAGAATGCTTGCTAAAATTCCATGCTTGTTCATGTTTAGTTGAATTTTGTTTCAAGATGCATTTTTGGATTTTAGATCTAGGCGTTTTGGATTAAGGGCTTGCTATCATATTAGGAGTCTAAGATAAAATTCAAGAAAAAAAAATGTTAGAGTATATAATGCAAAGAAGATTAATATCTGAAGTTGGGTGTTTGATATTTTAATCAAGTCAAAGGAGATGTTGAAATGCAAGGGCCAAGGATAAGGCAACAACTTTGAAGATGGAGGCACAATAATGAATGAATTAAGGGTTTCGTTTGCTGTAAAGATGCTATAAAATTAATGGTAACATGAAATGAATCCAAGGTGTGTTTTTAGAACTTCAAAAGAGACTGTGCAAGTTAGTTCATTGAATTTATTATGAAATGAGAATAATCGTTTTGTTTTCGATGGCCACCACTATCTCTATCTTCTCTACTTACTAATAAAGAAAATTTGTTGAACTAATTTACTTGGTGTCTTTTAGAAATTCCAAAAATGCCCTTGCTTTCCGTTTATAGGTCTGAGCTCATATGGTTACCACCGCATTTGTTACTCCTATATCAATAAACTATATCCACTTCCAACATTACTATTTTATGTGTAAAATAGCCAGCACTGTCTTTATTCATTTATTCATCACAGATGATATCTCAGTAAACTGAAATTAGTCTTCCATGCTTCTTGTTATTGACGTTCGTTTATGTACACTGTCATCAATCATGCACTTGCCTTTTATCCAGTGTCTTCTTTCTTTTTAGATTTGTCCTAAGTAAAACTCATAGTACACTTCTTTAGTGTTTAGCAACTTGCTTCAGCTGCACAGTTTTCAACATCACTACAATTGCATGGCTGTGATGTTTCGTAGCATTCTAGCCATTTATTTCCAGTTTATTGCATTTTTAATAAATTTTGGTATTTTGGAATTTTTGATGCAATTTTCTGTTTTAAAATAGAGTTTGCCTTATAGTTCTAGGTTGTGTCAATAGTTTATCTAAGACATAGTTGTATGCTGAAGTAATGCAGATGGAACCCATATAAGGTTGTAGATTATTATTAATATGCGAATTTAACCATTATATATCATCATCAAGTTTTTGCTATAATGTATTTTGTTTATTAGCTGGATAGTACTATAGATAAATTTAATTAATGCCCTAATTAAGAAATCTCTTTGTGCTAGCATAAAAATACGAACTAATTAAGTATTTATGTTTTCATGTGTTTTCAACTACAAAATGATAATAGCAAGAGCAGACAGTTAAGCAGAAACTATAAATATGCTATTATGAAGTAGATGGCTTTAACCATCACATTATATTATTACTAAAGAAAGAAACCAAGCCTTACCATTTCAAAAGTTTGTTTACAGTACAATGTCACTAAATTTATACAGAATGGTATATGACATCTTTCCAGAAATTTGACAATTTAACCAACAAAGAAGTTAATATTACTGTTATAAGCTCTTGAAAGTTGTGCCATAATGAATTAGAGGCAGACTCATCAAAAGTAAATTGATGATATGGACTAACAATACATGTGTGTATATATAGTGCATAAATTTTTTGGTGTTGAATTCCAAATCCATACATTGTTATAACGAAGAGAAGGAAAAAATATGCGCCCTAAAAAAGATGTTGTAGATGTAATGAAATATAAAGTTAGAATGCCCAAGGGAATAGATGCATGCCCACATGTACGTGCGTATATACTCGTATATATAAGTTCTCTTGCATTTTACTAAACATATTTTACACAATCCAGTCAGAAGTGAAAGAAAAAAGTTATACATTCATTCTACATTCAAGAATTAGTCTAACCTTCTTCCAAGCATATTTCTGTATTATTGTTGAAGTAGATAAAAATAAATAAAAGAGAGGGAAACATAACAACATTTTGTAGCAGATTCTTTTCCATTCAGGAGTTAGGTAATAAAATAACAACCTTTCTATTCTTCACACTTGTCAACAAATAACATACTTAATCAAAATAAGTTTCTCTCTTTCAATTATATTTATGCTGAACATATGTACAAAGGTAATACTGACTTTTAATACTGAAAATATGATTTAATTTTCAAAGTATACGTGTGTTAAATGTTGCATAGTTACCTATATAAACGTAACCAACCTTTTATCTACCATAACATTGTACATAAGCAAGCTACTTTATGAAAGTTAATGTTAAGTGTATTCAGTTATGTTGAATGCATTGAATACATGACAAAAACTTGATTTGTACTCAGATGAAAAATACAAAACAATGCAAAACATAATCCAGTATCAGATTTGATTTAAAACAGTGAAACCATGTTAAAACTGATAGTAGTCTAAGCTAAGGAGGGAACATTCTATATATGTTTGCTTCAAAACAAATTTCATCTCGCAAATAGTAGAACATGTGGAAAATCAGATCATTCTGTATAAGCAAGCAAGTTTATGAAAGTTTATGTTAAGTGTATTCAGTTCTGATGATGCATTCAGTATAAGCAAGCAAACATATACATGAAAGTTTATGAAACCTTATTTGTTGCCAGAAGCAAAATATAAAACCACGCAAAACATAATCCAGTATCGGTTTTGATTTTATAATTAAATCTTGACTATTATACATCCATCATCGGATTTTGACGGAATTATTTTAGGTGATACTGGAAGGAGGGAACAAATTTAATTTCACGATCCCCAAATTTCATATCACGAACAACAGTTAAGGTGGAAAATCAAATTAAGGCAAATAAGGAGGTACAATGTGAAATGTTCATTTCACGATCCCCAAATCAGATCAAGGCAATCAAAAAACAGTGAAGCTATGCAAAAATTGGTAGCACACGAAGCTAAGGGAGATAAAAAAAAAAGCAAGACAGTGTACAGAAGCATACCTGTATACTCTGGACAGCACGTCAGCGCGGAGGTCAAGTTTGAGGATGGATGGAATCAGGGTTGAGTAGGGAGGGCGGTGAAGAACCGTACTCAAATGTCGCGATCTGCAAGTAAGGGAAATTGACGGTGAGGGAGGTTGCCGTGGAAATTACGTAATAGGTGAGACTGAATTCGAGGATGGATGGTGGGGGGACTACGCGGATGAAAGCCGGGAGGAAGAGAATTAGGTTTTAGGAGGGTGAAGGGGAAGGAGAGTAATGGATGCTGTGGGAAATAAGTGTAGGAGTGTGAACCTCTAAACAGTTGGGAAGAAAGGGCATTTTTGGAATTTCAAAATAACACCGATGAAGTTAGTTCAATGAATTTTCTGAATTAGTAGTAGAGATTGTTCAAAATTGAAAATAAAATAATAAGAGATGGCTATTAAAAATTTATATTATATAACCATTGAAATATAATTCAGTTTACAACTAAATTAGTTGTTTCAAAGTAAACAAGTTGTTTCAAAAATTAATGCAACGCAGCCTAAATAACATTTCAGTTCCGATGTAAGAAGCAGCATGGACACAAAAAATTTCAGATCACAGCTATCCTCTCATCTCCTTTCTTAATCCATCTTTTCTTCTTTCACAAACCTTCAAATTTGATAAAAATATTCTTGGTCTTGTATTATGCGTTTCTCTCTACAAATCCTAGGGTGGTCACTTGCCTTCCTCAACACTTATGTTGCTCCACCCCTGGTTGTGAGTTGTTCTTTCAAGATCGTTTCTATTTAATAAAGAACCAACGATTATCAAGCATATTCAATTTATATTGCTAGTTCAAATTTTCCATGATTTTTGTTAAAATGTTAGGTTTTAACACCAAAATAGTTAGACATTGGGTTGGATGTTGAGAATGATCTCACCATCACTAATTAATAAAATTGGTCCAAAATAAATAATTTAAGATCACTCTTCATGTCACATTATAAGAAAATAACCTTATTACAACTACCCATTTACAACTGGTGTCATATGACAGTTGTAATAAAGGATTTTTAACAACTGATATTTACTGACAGTTGTAATAAAGAGTTTTAACAACTGGTTTTTCCTAACAGTTGTGATAAACATATTTTTAACAATTGAGTTTTTCTGCTAGTTATAATAAATGTATTTTTAACAACCATTTATTTTAGCCATGTAATAGAAATTTATAACAACTAGTTAATTTTAACTGCTATAAATAATTTTTGTATAACCATTGTTATACTCATAAGTTTTAAGTGATTGTGTAACCAATTTCTAGTAAACGCTATTAATTACAAATAAATATATGAGTGAACACAAATGTTTCCGCTTTGATATTTTAATTAACAATGACTAATTAATATTTACTTAATAATCTGCAAATATTAATTTATAATTAATAATTATAAACGACAGCTTCTATATGTCATTATATATAATTTATCATAATTAACGATTACCAATAAACAATTTATAATTACTAATTATTACCGATAATCAATAATTATTGTTTATATTTAATAATTTATTATAGTTAATTATTAATAATTAGTAAATTATAGTTAATATTTACTAATTAAATTTAATAATTAATAAATATAATTAATAATTACCGTTAAATAATTACTGTTAAATAATTAATAATTAAACTTTGATGATTAATATTTAATAATTATTGTTTAACATTTAATATTTAATTAATAAGTAATATTTAATAATTAAGAAGCTATATTTAATATATAATAATTAATTTTTAATAATTATTAATTAATAATTACTATTAAATAATTAATAATTAATAATTATATAATAATTTTATATTTAATAATTTATTATAGTTAATTATTAATAATTAGTAAATTATAGTTAATATTTATTAATTACATTTAATAATTAATAAATATAATTAATAATTAATATCAAATAATTAGTAATTAAATTTCCATAATTTATATTTAGTAATTAATGTTTAACATTTAATATTTGATTAATAAGTAATATTCAATAATTAAGAAGTAATATCTAATATTTAATAATTAATTATTAATAATTATTAATTAATAATTTGTATTAAATAATTAATTATTAATAATTATATAATAATTAAGACTAATATTTAATAAGTAATAATTAATAATAAATAAAATTTAATAACCATGAAGTGATATTTAATATTTAATAATTAACTTTAGTAATTTTTAATTAATTATGATTATTTAAAAATTAATAATTAATAATAATCAATAATTAAGACAAATATTTAATAATTCATAATTAATAATAAATATTAATAATTAAGAAGTAACATTTAATATTTAATATTTTATAATTATAACTAATGATTATGATTAATATTTAATATTTTTCAAAAATTAAGAATTTGAAATTTTTTGAAATAAATTAAAAATACTTATGATGCAAAGTATACTTTCATACGCATTAATTATTTATTATTTAATAATCATAATTGATAATTATATTTAATATTTAGAAAAGTAATAATTAATAATTACTAAATAATAAATAATATTGATTATTTGATAATCGATAATTAATATTAAATAATTAAGGAGTAATAATTAATAATTAGGACTAATATTGCAAATTATTGCTTCCATATTCATTTCGAGGTTTTCTTTTATAACTATCTTTTTTGATATATACCAGTTTTTTTTTGTTTTAAGTAATGAAAAGTTGGCTCCCGAAATTTTCCCTCCAGGCCAAAAACTTTTTGGCTCCATTTCAAAATTTCTTCCCTCCATGCCCCTTATTTTATTTTAATCCAACAACATCAAACCCACCGCATCATACATTGCAAGACAACCTGCAAAAATTGCCTTTCCCCAAATCGCCACATCTCATCAAGCTCTTAATTTCTCCGAAAATAATTCACCATCTCCGCAAAATTTCTCCGAAAAATTCATTCAACTCAAAAACCACTGCTCTAAAACAAAATTTACACGTGCACTACTTAATTAGATAATCATTGCTCGGAAAATGAAATGTCTCTAAAAAACGGTCGCCGCCTTGAAGCTTGAAACTGCCGCACTAGGGAATTCACGCCACTGATGTGAGTTTCCGAATCCAACTTTGCTCGAAGAGATGCTGCTGTGAATCTCGTTTCTTTCTGTTGCTACTTGGGTTAACATGGATATTGCCGTCGAGTGTGAGATTGAAGAGATGTTCGCCTCTAAATGTATCTGCCTGAAATTAGAAGTTGCACTTGTATTGCTGATTGGTTTCAGGTCGGAGAAGAGTGTGAACGATGATGGAGAATAATTGTTTAAATCAATGTTTTCATAACCGGACCGTGAATCAAACCGTGCGGACTCAGGGTTCGAGGGTTCGACCGGTCGAACCGTCAAGAACCGCACATACTTTTTTTGGAAATTAATACATTTAGATGCAACGTATAAATCTTAAATACACAATAAACCAACATCTTCAATAAAAATATACAATATTAATTCATAATCCACACATTAATTCTAATATGAAAAATTAAACAAAATTTGTTACACTAGCTGTACTGATTACGAATATAAAACGGGTCGAACCGTCGGATTCTCTTACCAAAATTCCTCAATTCTCTCTAATTTCACTTCCCTAATCAACCGGTCGAACCGTCGGAACCGTGATTTTTTTTTGAAAATTTTGCACATTTAGCTACAAACTATACACAAAAATATTGAAATAATAATGTTATGTACACAAGTTGTAGACGGCCTTCAAGGTATACAAATTTGATGAGTTTTACAATGGTATTAGAGTAGTTTGCAGCAGTGAAGAACAAAATGATGAAGTTTGTGGTTTAAAATTTGGAACGCAATGATTTTTGAAATATATATTTACTTTTTTTTTTCAAAGCAATGAAAATAAGAGAGAATTACGCGATGAGAATGTAAGAAAAAACAAAAGAACCGTGGTTCAACCAGGTAAAATTGACGGTTGAACCGTTGGTTTAAAGGTCCGACCAAGATTCATCGATAAATGAGGTCCGATTGAGTTCCGGACCGTGGTGGTCCAAGGTTCAGGGTTATTCGAAGTTGGACCGCGGCAGGGTTGGGTCATGAAAACACTGGTTTAAATTATGGTTGACAATTAATGTGAGATATGTTCATTATGTGATAACGTGAAGTTAGTTTCAACTTTGTTTAATGGTACAAAGGTAATAAAACTTCAAAACATCTTATTAAATTAAGCCGTCTAACTAGGATAAAAGAAAAACCACTGTCTTTAATAGTTGTAATATCGTATTTTTCAAATACATGTTATCGGTTTACAAATGACATTTAAAGTTGTGAAAGAGCCGATTGCAACTGCTTTTAAGCATGGTAAAAAAACCTTACTACAATGGTTGCTTGCAGCTGTAAAATGTAACCACCTTACTACAACTTCGTATGCTAAGACCGACGGTCACAATTTGTAATAGGTCTATCATAATTGGCAATGCAAGTTGAGAAATGAGTATTTTGTAATAGTGTCACGATTGGTTTTGGAATAGCTCGTCTTCTTTGATATAGGATAACAAATAGTTCTCTAATATAGTACTAGGTACATACATTCTTTGTGTGTACTTATCCACTGCACATGCTCCACGTTATTCAATGTAAAGAAATACTGATAAGTTTAACTTAAAATACGTTGCACATGCAGGGACAGAGAGTAGTCTCACTTTCGCCAATTAATAAAATTGGTTCTACATAAATATTAAATATTAAGAAATCACTATTCACGGTACCAAATTTTGTGATAATAAGTTGTTCTTTAATGCTGAATATATTTCATCGTGTATTTTTTAATATCTAAATCAACGTTCAAATGGTACGTTGATGAGATTTTTCGAGATTTTGATCCATAGAAAATGTATTTTCTCAACCAAGTGGCACAAGCTAACAAGTTACTTTACATTAAAAAACAGCTATATCGTTTCAAATCCTGAATATTAGTTAAGACTATATGCATAACGTGTTACCGATTTATAGTAGAATGTTTGTATATTATCATAAACAAAATACTAGTCGTTGACAAAATGAATAGATAGTTTGGTGCTTTGAATTTCTCATCACATTACTAAAGGTTTACTGCTATAAATCAAGTCTCTGCATTCTATATTTCTTGCACAGCACTATGAGTTTTTAGTTTATTATATATATCAAAGTACTAAATCAATAAACTAATGGCCTCTTGTGTTTCAAAATTGCTTCTAAGTGATAAAATATCAGATTAAAACAATTCCTCCCAATTATGACAGACCTATATATGCCTGGACAGATTTCATTGATTTCGTTGACTCTCCCATTCCACTTGTTGATATTCAAGGCATCAAAGGATCTGATAGGCGAAGAGTGGTAAAAGAGGTAGGTTTTGCATGTTACACAAATGGCTTTTTTCATGTTAGTGCATATATTTCTCTCAGCATTTTCACATGAATATACTTATATAGGCTATATATTCCAAAACATGCTCTAAGTTTACTGTCATTTTAAATAGAATTTGAATTTGAGTATTTCTGTGAATTATTTAACAGAAGAGAAAGAAAGTTGTAGTTGTATTATCTTTCAGTAATAATACAAAGCAGATACAGTCATTATATAATACAAGTGTTCTTTGGGAAGTTACAAAAATACCCTGTAACTCTATGTGAAACTCTATATAGGCGGCTTGCATTGCAGACATCCATTTCTCTTAACTCCCCCCAACAAATTCAACTAGGGTTTCCATTTCACTTTCCTCTCGTTCCCAAACAGATTCCGCCTTCTCGTTTTCCAGATATGATCTTTTTCTTCAATAAATTTAGTCACATGAGTAGCTCGAGAAATTTCCCAAACAAACGTGTGAATCTCACTTAAAAGTCCAGGACAACTTATTTCAGGCAAAATTACATGTCTCATGTGGTTTTGTTTGAGTATTCAAGTTGGAACGAGTCTCTGGTTGCTGATATGTGATGTTCTTATCTCTCTGACTTTCTGGAGCTTCCTCGACTCTCAACTCTGACCGTAGCCTTGCAAAATTACTCTTTGAGAGGGGTTTTGTAAGTATGTCTGCCTTCTGATGAGTAGCTGGAAGATGATTTATGTTGAGCTTTCCATTGATGACTTGCTCACGAACAAAATAGAGATCAATTTCCATATGTTTTGTTCGTGAGTGAAGAATTGGGTTTGCAGATAACAATACAGTACTCAGATTGTCGCACCATATTGTGGGTTTTGTAGTATTGGTAATTCCTATCTCTTGAATGAGTGATTCTAGCTACATTATTTCAGCTGTGGCGCTTGCAACACTGTGGTATTCTGCTTCTGTACTTGAGCGTGAAACAGTTGGCTGCTTTTTGGAGCACCATGATATGGGATTTCCACCCAAGTAGATACAGTGTCCAGTTGTAGATCTTCGGTCATCTGAGTCTGATGCCCAATCTGCATCTGCATATCCTTGAATATTTAGTGAATTGCTTGCTTTTATGTTTATTCCATATTTCATTGTGCCTTTTAAGTATCTCAGGATCCTCTTCACTGCCTTCCAGTGATGGTCTAGAGGTTCCTGCATAAATTGACAGACTTTATTTACACTGAATGAAATATCTGGTCTAGTAATGGTGACATATTATAAGGCACCTACTATACTTCTGTACTGTTTTATGTTCTCTATATGCTCACCTTTATGTTTAGATAAATGCAAATTACTTACCATGGGTGTTGGCATAGGCTTTGCATCATTCATCTTTGCCCTATCAAGAATCTCAGAAATATATTTACTTTGAGACAGTATTAATTCACTTTGTGATTTTCTGTAGACTTCAATTCCTAGAAAATAACTCAAGTTGCCTAGGTCCTTGATAGAAAAAGTTCTATGTAAATAACTAGTAACATTCCTAATCTCATCATTGTTGTTACCTGTAATTATAAGATCATCTACATACACAAGAATATAGGTAGTACTAGTATTATTTGTTTTGATGTAAAGTGAGTTGTCTGACCTGGTTGGCTTGAATTCTAGACTGATCAAAGTAGTTTTTAGTTTTTCATACCACACTCTTAGAGCTTGCTTCAGTCCATAGATAGCTTTGTGTAATTTGCATACCATTTTCTTGTCACTGCCTTTAACATATCCTGGTGGTTGTTGCATGTATACTTCTTGTTGTAGTTCACCATATAGGAAAGCATTGTTAACATCTAGCTGTCTGATGTCCCATTCATTGTATAGAGCAACTGTAAGAATTACTCTAATTGTAGTTGGTTTAACTACTGGTGAAAAGGTTTCAGTAAAGTCAAATCCACACTGCTGTGAGTATCCCTTAGCTACCAGCCTTGCCTTATATTTAGCTACTTTGCCATCTGCTGACCTTTTGAGTTTGTATGTCCACCTGCATCCAATGATATTCTTGTCCTTTGGTGCTTGCACAATGCTCCAAGTTTTTATTTTTAATTAAGGCATTGTATTCATCATCCATAGCAGTCTTCCAGTTACTATCAGTGAGTGCTTCTACATGATTGGCTGGTTCATCTTGCTTTAACACAGTAGAATAGATTTTTGGTTTGAAGATGCCATGTATTGACCTTGTTATCATATGATGTCCCTCTCTTGCAGGTGATGGTGATCTACTGATGTTAGTATCATTGATTTGATCTGAACTTGTGGAAGTGTCCATACTTGATGAAATGTCCATACTGGAGTCTGATGATTCCTTGTCTTGACAGTGGTTGTTTGGATTTTCAGATTCATTAAGATCAGGCTGATCATCTGATGTATTATGTGAGTGTTCAGTGTTTATCAGATGATCAGTCTGAGTCTTTCTTACCTACTCAATTGAGTAAGTTGGAATAGAATGTATAGATGATTTAGCATCGTAAACCTTATGAGTAGTTTTTAACTCACTCATAGAGAAGGGAAAAACATGTTCATTGAAAGCAACATGTCTTGAAATCACTATCTTGCCATTGCTGGTAAGACATTTGTATCCCTTCTGATTGGTGGAATATCCAATAAAAGTACATGGTAAAGATCTAAAACTTAACTTGTGAGAATTATAGGGTCTTAAATATGGATAACACATGCAACCAAAAGTTTTAAGTAATGTATAATCTGGAGATATGTTGAATAATTTCTCAAATGGTGTTTTGTTTTCCAGAACCTTTGTAGGCATTCTGTTTATAAGAAACACTGCAGAGTTAAATGACTCTGGCCAGAATTTCAGTGGCATTGAAGCATGTGCTAGGAGAGTCAGGCCAGTATCAACTATGTGCCTGTGCTTCCTTTTAGCCAGTCCATTCTGTTCAGATGTATATGGACAGGTAATCCTATGTATTATTCCTATTTTGATGAAGTAGTCCTTTAAAGGTTTAAACTCTGCTCCTCCATCTGTCTGAATCAACTTTAGTTCATCGCTTGTCTGTCTCTCAGCTTGAGTGATGGATTGCATCACTGTATCTTTAGTTTCTGCCTTTGATTTGAGAAAATATATCCAAGTATATCTAGAAAATGAGTCTATAAAAGAAACATAATATTTGAACCCATAATCAGAGTCAATTGGGGCTGGACCCCATAAGTCAACTGCTACCATTTCAAATGGTTTTGTATATCTAGTTAATGAATTAGAGAATGGTAACTTATGACTTTTTCCCATTTGACAAGAAGTACACATATATGGTCTGGGTATAGTTTCAAATTTTATATTGCTATTCTGCAAAACATGTTTTACAGCATCAACACTGGGATGACCCAGTCTACTATGCCACAAATCAAACACCTTTTTAGTATTGACATTTGAATCACACCTAGTATAATTGCACCAATTTCTCTTTTGAGAAGACTTAGATTTCTTCAACAGATTGAAAATGTAAAGACCGTTGTGCACATTACCCTGTAACAAAATTTCTTAGTTTAGTAAGTGACATGGTTTTAAATCTTCTATATATCGCCCGAGATCTCCTCCGAGATCTCCTTTTCACACTTAAACGAGACGAGACATCAAATCTCCTCCTTATCTCCCTCGACACTCATCTCGTACGAGATATTCAAATCTCACCCAAAATATGGATCAAAATCTCAATCCGAGATCTCACCCGAAATTATACATTTTTCTTATTTTCCATAATATTTTTTATTTTCATATTGATTCAAAAGAAACTGCTCAATCCAATTATAATTTATCAACTTCTTGAACATATTCTTTACTTTTTATCTTAATGAGTCATAGAGAAAGGTTTCACTTCTTTATTATGTTCAAATAAAAAGATATTATTCAATCATTACCAATTCAATTAAGCTAATCAAGCTACCACTCTTCTAAAAATATTCCTTTTTCCATGTAAATCAAGTATGCTACCATTTTTATTTTTACTAAGAAAGTTATAACCGTTAAATAAATTTTTGACACATCAATTTTAGACACATAAGTACATCCGAGATATTCCCGAGATGCATTATAAGACCCGAGATGTCAATTCGAGATGTACACCCGATATGTACTCATCTCGTCCGAGATCTCCTCCGATACGAGATAACTTGTGTAAAAATTCCGAGACGAAACGTGACCGAAATCCGATATTTAAAACCTTGAGTAAGTCCCTAACTAGACAGAATTTTGGGTAAAACTCAAAATATACTTGATTGTCATTGGCAAACTGAGATACACTCAATAAGTTTTTCCTGATTTGTGGGACTCTAAGTAGATTATTGAGATGTAACTCTCTTTTGCCTTTGATTTTTGCATTTCCAGTATGTGTGATTTGAATTGATTTTCCATTACCCATAAAAATAGATTGCGTACCTTTGTATTCTCTGTTTCCAAGATTCAGATTGTCAAGATTATTGGTAATGTGATTTGTTGCACCTGAATCTGGATACCATTCTTCAAACTGTAAGTCATCTGTCTTTGTCTGCTGCTCTGCATCTGACTGGCCTTTTAAACTGCTACCTTGCTTTCTTGCTTCTAGACTTGCATGAGCAATATTAACATTTGGATTGTTGTTTCTCTGCATATTATTTTGCTGATTTGTAGTGAAGTTTTGGTCAAATCTGAAGTAACACTTGGCTAGAGTATGTCCAAACTTTTCACAAATCTGACACCTAAGTCTGTTCGAATTGTTCAACCTTCCACGGCCTCTGCCTCTGTAGTTCTGTCCACTTCTCTGGGTGTTTTGTTGAACTTTGTTATTGAGTGCCTTTTCTTGACTCTTGCCTTTGTAGTTTGATGCATAGTTTATGGATAAATCTGAATTCGGTGATTTTTTCTGATCTATTCTTCCTTCTTGTGCAAGAAGAGTGGACTGTACATATTGAATTGATGGCAATGTTTCTCTTGATGAAATTATTGCAACAATAGACTCATACTCTTCATCTAGTCCACTAAGTATGGTCAGGATCTGCTCTGTGTTAGCCACTTTATGACCAGCAGTCTCCAGTAAGTCACAGTATGTCTTGACTTTAGTCAAGTATTCTTGCATTGACATGTTATCTTTCTTTATATTCTGGAGTTGTCTTTTGTAATGTAGAATTCTTGCTGCAGTCTGTGAATTGAAAATTTGATTGATTGTCGACCATATTTCTTGTGAGGTTTTACACCCAACAATTTGAGATAAGAAGTTAACACTGATAGATGACATTAACCAGGAGGCTAGCAAGCTGTCCTGTCTTTGATAATTGATGAAATCTTGATTTGCAGTTAACTTTCCACTGCTGTCTGACATCATCTTTGGTGGTACTGCTATTGTGCCATTGACATATTCTTCTAACCCATAACCTCTTATTGCTGTTTCAGCTTGATATTTCCATAGCAAATAGTTGTGCTCATCAAGTTGTACTGAAAGCTGACTCTTTGGTTTTATTATAAACAGATTTGCCGCTTCTTGAGTAGAATTGGGTGGATTCCTTTTTGTGGGAGATGTAGTCACAGAATTGCTCACATCATTATCTGCCATTGTGAGTATCTTGATACTTCACTTCTGATGAGTAATAGTGGATGCTGGCGAGGCAATCTTAATGAATGCAGCCAGATAAGGTTGAACTTTTAAATCAAGAATCTGATTCTTGATTTAATGTTGTTGAGGAGGTTCTGTATAGATTCTTCTCTGATGAGGAAGAGAACTGAGGAGAAGAGCTGCAGTCTGTCTTGAATGATGATAACTTGCTGACAAGATTCAGGCGAGGCAGCTGGCAAATTAACAGTTTTGTCAATTTGCAAAGACTGATTCGAACAGAACTCTTGATCAAGAAAGTATAACTCTCCAGTGATGAGTATGAAATCTGAGGAGAGAAAGCTTCACAATCTTCCAAATGTTGATCGTTTGATCAGATGGAAGATGATCAGATTTTCAAATCTGTCGTTTGGCAATCAATGGCTCTAATACCAAAATAGAATTTGAATTTGAGTATTTCTATGAATTATTTAACAGAAGAGAAAGAAAGTTGTAGTTGTATTATCTTTCAGTAATAATACAAAGCAGATGCAGTCGGATATTTATATAATACAAGTGTTCTTTGGGAAGTTACAAAAATACCCCCATAACCCTATGTGAAACTCTATATAGGCGGCTTGCATTGCAGACATCCATTTCTCTTAATTATTTTCAGATAAAGAATCATGGCATAGCTAAAGATTTGATCAACTCAATGCTAAGTCCCGCTAAAGAGTTCTTCAGTCTGCTGAATCTGAAAGGCTAAAGAACAACTTGAGCGACCCTTCAAAGGAGACAAGGCTATCAACTAGCTTCAATGTTTTGACTGAAAAAGTAAACAACTGGAGAGATTATCTGAGACTTCAATGCTGTCCTCTTGAAAACTTTGCTCGTGACTGGCCTTCTAATCCTCCCCAATTCAGGTTTTATTCATTACACTACAAAAATAAAGGTTAACAAAGACTCTTTCATTTAGTAACTAATTAAAAATTTTTGTCTCTAATTTGTAGTTGAGACCCACTTGAGATAAATATCGTTGTCTTTAAATTCAGGTCTCAAAAAAATTACCAACCAAAAGCATAGGTCTCAAATATATTAAAGACCTAAATGACGGTTTCAAATAAGTTTCTAAGTTGGGATCTCGTTTGAGACAATTTTAGGTCTCTCCGTTAATAATAAAGACAGTATTAGGAGTCTCAAATCAGTCTGGAATAGCAGTTAATTTAAATGCTGCACTATCAATTCATTATACAAAATATTTAAAATGCAAATCAATCCATCATGCAATCCATACTATCAATTCACCATACAATTAATATCTGAACCGCAGTACATAGTCCATATTATTTTATTTTCCATATAAACATTGAAAAGGCAAACTGCATACTAAATGAAAATGACCTTTTCAATACACAACACAAACTGAACATAATATCATTTGCTGAAAATGAACATGACCTTTCCAATACACAACACAAACAGAACATATACTATCATTTGGTGAAAAAAAACAAGACAAACGGACCACACTATGATTTGCTGAAAAGAAAACATTATCCAGTGAATACAAATATGTCAAAGCCAAGAGCATCTTAGGTTATACAAATGCAAATCAAACTAATTCTAAACTTAAAGCTGTGAATACAAATCCTACTAAAACAAAATCTAGATTAGAAGTTTGAAAAGGAGAGTCATGCTGCAAGTATTTTCCAAGATAACGTACTTGAGATACTTGAAATTTGAAAAGCTAGCATAGATGAAACTCACATATAGCTCATGTCGTCTTCATTTTGAGATAGATGGTTTCCACAATGTGTTGATGCTTGATGGTTTCCAAGTTGATTTAGATCAAGTCCATCTTGTGTTGTAGGTCTGAGTGGTTGCATAAGTGAAACTCACATTTTCGTCTTCTTGTAGTTAGGCCTTTTTTACAAGTATGTTTCCTGGAGAAAAATGCTAAATATTATAACAGACATACAACACAGTTAAATTATATTGGTTATTATTTCATGTATGGTATCACAATAAGAAAAATCCTCTTTTAAATGAAATTCACTATGGAATCAAGATGGAGCCATGACTTTTAACCAAAACTAGGGTGAGTTTAATGGATTAATTGAATTAATTCTTACTATAATGGAAAATTTCATTTTGTTATCCATTTTTAAACATGAGGGCTTTCTTTTTAACTTAGCTTGGAAAATTATAAAAATAACTTTGGAAACTACAATATTGTTTATATGAAAAATATAATATGTTAAAGCATTACAATATTATTCATACTACATTGCAAACAATACTACTGCTCACTCTAGCATTGTAAATTATGTAATATAACAAATATTTTCATCCTCCAACTCCTCTTTTGTCAAAATGAAAAAGCGAAGAGTCCCATGAAGTTATTTTTTATGCAGACGTAGCAAAAGTGATTTTAGTTCAAAAAAGAGCGTTATCAAATGGATTCATAAATTATAACACTTCAAGCATAAAAGCTAATCAAACTAACAAAAACAACAATGATAACCTTATATTTTAACTCAAGGAGCAGCTAGCAAAGTTCAGCTAGCATGAAATCCAATGTAAAACCATAACACTTTAGTGATTTTTTTTATAAAATCATAAAGTTTAGAATTAAAAGTTCATTAGCTTTTTTTGGAAATTCAGTAAAGAAAGCACTGGGATCAAGCAATAACAAACAATATTATAACATGACAAATTCACTTGTGTGGCTCGCTCTTTTACCGAAACTAAATATGGAATTGTTGCTACCATAGGACTTGTAATGTGTTAAATATGTTCTTAACTCACCAAGTCACAATTTTGTCTACCTAACATGCGGTTCTCTAGTATGACAATGCTCACACACAAATATATGCTCAAATCCGAAGTTCCCTTCCCGCGTAAAACATGTTCCACTTAATTATCACTTCATCCAAACTAGTTCAAGGGGTTATCTTAAAGTCGATTATGTCTTATATATTAATCAGCTAGATCCGCTGAACAATATCGCTCCCCCTCCTCCCCACAACACCACCTTTCCATGTTTCCAACAGTTGGCAAATGGACTGAAATAACCTCAAGGTTCTTCATCATAAGGAGTTATGATAAAATGAATTAATCGTTATTGATTCCATTTAATTTGAATTAAAATGAATTATAGTTAATTCTCTTTAACTAAAATTCAATTTAATAAGAAAATCAATTACATAGTAATTATCCTCAATGGTAATCAATACATAATTAATCGAATACGTTTTAGTTCTCTCCGATACCAATCAATTAGAGAATCAATTGTAAATCGACCACATATTAATTCTCATTAACGTCGATCAATTTGAAGATTAATTCTAATTATATGTCATTTTGAATTTCAAACCATTACCAAAAATGTGTATAAATAAGAATGTAAATCCAATGACGTAAAATATATCATTATTCAATATTACCCTTCTCTCTTATTTTCTATACTCTTCATACTCCTGACGATCTCTTAACTCCAAAAATATGTGTCATTGCGTCCTATGGTATATTTTTAAGTCATAAACAACTAGTGCTATCATGCAATAGCGGCAACCGATTGACTTCCATAACAAAATTTTAGCTCAGGTAAAAACAAGTATTTGAAAATCTTATATTTTTAGGAGTTGTTTATACTTTTCTTAAGTGACTGTTTCAGAAGTGAATTTTTTTATCGGAAAAAATGTATATTTTTTTATATATTTAATTTCCTAAAAATGTTTTTTTCAAAATCAAACTAAACCGTAAATATTTTATTTTAAACTTATTTGTCAAAATAACATAGAAAAATTTATTTGGGCATTTGAAGCGAGAATAAAGGAGGTAGTTGATGAGATAAATATCGAAAAACACATTTTAAAACAAACTTGTTTTCTATACATACATACATACATACTTATGAGCTTTTTTTATTTTACAAGAATAAAACATACCATGAGGGTTGGTTTGATTAAATACGATAATCATAAATACAATGAAATGAAACATCAAGGACCCATGTTATTGGGGGTAATTAAGGTATTGACCTACTTTAAAAAGTACTGTAGACCCAATGATACATATGGCTAATAATTTTTAGTGACAACATCTAAGAATACAAACCTCTTTGTGCGTGTGAGAACAAGAATCTTTTAGCCTTTAAAAATTATGAAAATAACTTCAAGAAAATCCTACTACGGTATAAATAGGGTCAATAAGCTTATGTCAAGTTTCTTCCCGGAGGAATTATAGAAGATATAGCTAAATCATTTACAACTAAGAATTTGAAATGTTTAGAAAATCAAAATTTGCTGAAGTGATTACATAAACAGTGGATATTCCATTACAAACGTAAGATACATTGATATCATATTTAGAAGGAAGCACACATGACATCTACTTTGCTTCAATTACCGAGCTTGATTTCAATACAGTACAAATTATACATAAAAAAGAACTGGCTAAGGTCACAATGTATTTCAACATCAATAATTCAAGGTAAGAAAAGTTACTAACTCATTATGACCTACTTTGTCATATTTAGCCCAGTCAAATGCATAAGGTCAATATGTTTCAAAAAACCATGACTTGCACAATTATTTCATACGTTTGAATCGCGAGAAATATAAATAAGGTCAAATGCTATTATACAAAGAGATAATAAAATTGTACCATCAAATGTTTTAGTACCAAAAAAATGCAGCGAGTTATGATATTTCGATCTACAAAAAAAAGTGATGCACAAATAGGCTGAAATGAACTGTAATTTTTTTAAATCAGCATTAAAAAGGAGAAGATGATGAAACTAATCTGATTACCGTACAAGTATAGAATATCAAGACATGCAATACTAAATTCAAACCAAGAAGATAAATTACCCAAGTTTAGCAGAGCTAATTAACAGTGCACCTGCAACTGTAGTAGAACTTTTCATGTAACTTGTCTTTATTTCAGAGCTTGCAGTCTTATACAACAAAAGTTTAGCTTAACTGCATATAGATATAGATCATCCATCAATCCACAAAATGTTTCATGTTTAAATACCATCACATGCCCAGATGGTTGAAAAAGTTTTACCGCTTTGAAAACTTAAATTTGCAAATGTAAAATTGACATATCCAAGTACTAACCTTCAAGTTTAAGGCTTTATATCAATATGATATGCAAATTAGTGACCTCTTGAAATCCATTGTAAGAAATTTTACAAATATGAAATGTATACTCTTCAAACCGGACCATTATCAAAAGTAATAATAAACATTTTCCACTACAGGATGAATAGAGACATACCACTGCACTAACACTACGAAACATATCTAGTATTGTTTCGTAGCGACATTGAATTTTTTTATACTACAAATCATTGTTAAAGAATAAATTCAAATAAAAGTATAAGATGTAGGTTAATATCCTTGAATTTCATGAATGTGATGTGGATTTATTCTTTATTATGGGTATATCACTGAACTAAATCAATTTTTTTTCTTTTTCTAAGAGCCGCTTTCTCTCTACCCTTCATTCTTAAACTTTTCTTTTGCAAATTTCTATTTTAAATTTAATTTAGATTAATTCAATCTTGTAGCTCAAATCCTAATTAAAAGAATGCTACTCAAATGATTTCAAAATTTATTTCAAATGGTGGTATACTGTTTGGAACGGTTATTTTCAAAAATAAAAATAACACTTATATTAGTTTGTTTTATAATTTGCTAATGGAAATTGAATAACTAGTTTCTATGAGATAATGTTTTAATAAAAAAATCAGAGCTGACAGTAGCGATACACTTATAAACAAAAATTGTGATTCAGAATATTGATACAAGCGAGAGATGTGTACAGATTTTAGTTGATAATACATATTTGGTCCAAATGATTTTAAACATAAAATAAAAAATAAGCATAATTTTTTTATCGCTGATTCATATTATACCTTACAACACACTGTTGTAATTGTTTTCCAGCATAACTAAAACAAAATGTCAATTATTATGACAAACTAAAAAATCAAATCATCATCAACATTAAAAAACAATATTTATTAACAAAATCACCAATTTATAATCGACTATACATGCTCAAATCAGATTAATCAGTGCAATACAGCTAGAAGAACTAATTATGCCTAAAAATTCTTAGACTTATAAACAGATTGAGGAAAACTTACTTATGTTTTCTTCAAATAAACTTCTCCTGTACAACTCAGCTACTTAAAGCATCGATTGCACTTTTTTCTTCCATCTTTGTTTCCAGTTTTTTGTTTTGTTTCGATAGATAGAAGAGGATCTAGGGTTTGTGTTTTTTGGGCATCGTGGTCAGATGATGTGGAGGGACTAACGGATCTGAATATTTGACAGTGGATACTTTTATGTAGGCTATGGTGGTTGAGACCCATTAAAGACCATGATTTGGTCTTTCTAAATATTAGTTGAGACCCAATTATTTTATCTCTAATTAGACCTTAGTTAAAGAAAAAAATATCTTAGGTCTCTACAAAGGGTTTAAGTTTACTTTTTTGTTGTAGTGTTATCTACACATCTAGTTAGTTGTTGCATGAGAAAGCAATTGAATTGTATCTTCTATTAGGAAATATAATTACTGAACTTGAAAGCAATTTTCTTCTCATGTTCATGTGCTTGTGTTCGCTTCTAAAAATTACACTTCTCTTACTACTAATCTGCCCTCTACAAAGTGGTATCACAGCCAATGTTGAGTAGTGACAGTATATTACAACCTCAATTATCACAATTCACGGGTAAAAACTTTAATTAATGGAGCATTCAAATGAAGGTATTATATAAATCTCAAGATCCATGAAAGCTTGTAAAAGAAGGTGTGGTGGAGCTGGAAAATTAAGCCAACGGGACTCCGTAATAAGTCATGGAGTAGAAAGAGAAATGGTCATATGATAAGAGTGTGTTGCTTTTTATTTATCAAGCTATTAATCTTGAGGTATTTGTAAGAATTTCTAGTGCTGGTTCGGCGAAGAAAGCATAAGATTTACTTGCAACAAATTACAATGGTGAAGAAAGAGTAAGGATGGTAGACTACAAACTTTTAGAAGCCAATTTGATATGCTACGCATGAAAGAAACGGTCCGTGGAGAAGTACTTTGACGAGGAAGTTCGAGCATGTGGTTGTAGCAATTGAAGAGTCTAATGATATGGCGAGTTTTTCGATTGAAAGTTTGATGGTGTAGAGACTCATATTTTTTCGTATCGGCGGATCGTAAAAGAATTATCTTTATAATCAAATTGGGTCTAAATTAAATAAAACTTTAGAGAATGTTGAGTATTGACATTTTTGACATCCAGAATAAATTATGGACGGTTTTGACTCTGCATGTAAATTTTGATAGAAGCTGAATTAGTATCTCAAACCGCTTCCAAATGAAGGGTATAATGGTTTCTCTTTCCGTATAGTGTTCATAATAGATTTTGGACTTACAGTTTATGAGATATGGCCATTTGAAGTTAGGACAGCTTTTAGACAAATTAGTGGGTAATTAACCCAGCCCATAATTAAGCCTGTTGTAACGACCTGGAATTTCGAATACTTCATATTTAAATATCTAAATTATCTAAATATTTGTATTTAAGATTTAATGTGATTAAATATGATTTTATAATCTTGTTAAACACTTTTTAATTAATAACTAATGTTAAAAAACTTATTTTTGAAATATGTGTATAAAAATATATACTTTGAATAAATACTGAAAATGTGACCGGAAAACGTTTTGTTAAAAATCAACTTTGTGTTGAATAAAAGTTGTTTGAATGTTTGTACACTAGTTGTTAACATATGAATACATTAACTAGTAATTAAACCATGCATCATCCTAAGGAGTAATTAATTAAACTAAGTAAAACAAAAGGAGACAAAGACTGTAACACCCCAGATTTTTGGTAACATTATTTAAGATATTTAATTAGCTAAATAAAATAAAATAATGTGTTGATTAGGGATTGAGATTTGATTTAATCAAGGGGTAGCCGTGCCATTTAAACAATAAATTAAAATAAGAGTTCAAATTGAAATATAGGAGGGGTAAAATTGGAAAGAGGCCATTCTTATACCTTAAACCCTTGGCCGTGTACCCCTCTACACGTCCATTTTCATTTTATCAAAATTTTTAAAACTAAGGCCGAAGCTAATTCAAATCAAATCCATTCACATCTCAATCTCTTTAATCTCTAAAGCTAAGGTGAATAATGTTTACATCTCAAATTTTTATTATTTTTGGTTTTTAGATGAATGCCGAATATTTTACAATGATTTGCCATGTTTTTGAATGATGGAATGAATATACATGCTTGTTGATGATTTATGGTTGTTCATATTAAATTTATGATATGTTTTAAGGTGAAAACCCTATTAAATGACATCCAAATGCCTTGCTAATTTTTATGAAGGTCGTAAATATTATTTTGAAAATGGGTTTCAATTTTCAGAATTTTCTAAATTTATGTGAAATTTATATGAATTTTCTAGTAAAGAAAATGTAAATTTGGGTTAATAATTATTTACGGTTAAATAATAAAAGATTTGGGTTTGAAATTTTTATATGTTGGAAAACATATTAAAATAGATTTTCTGGAATTTTTGTAGAATTTTCCTAATTGTTTTAATGGTTATATAAAATTATTTAAGGTATGAGACTTAAATGTGTTATATAATTAAGAGAGGAGAAGGGGATTTTTGCAAATAATTTAAAATTTATTAAATCAGGAAAGTCAGCAGCACTTTTGAAAATTGCAGTACTTTTTATTGGTAAAGAAAGAGGCAATCAATCAAAATTAGACACGTGAAGCAGGGTAGGTGAAAAGAATTATTTGCTACATGTTTTTCACTGTTTCGACACCGTCGGCACCAAGTTTCGCCTCCTCATCTTTGCTTCCGACATAGTCGAAACCAATGCATATGGTATCAGAGAACTGGTACATAGTGAATTTGATTTAGGCGGAAGGTATGGAGTCGAAACCAGGGGTTTCGAAAGGGTTGAGACATTACTTTGTTTTTAAATTAAAAATACGCCTGCTTGCTTTCGACTTGGTTAGCTTTCGATTGGCTCAAATGGTTTTAAAAGGAATGGTTTCGATTGGGTTGCGATTTTGTTTTAAATGACTGCTTTTGACTGAGTCGAAGCATTTAAATCCCGCTTCCTACCTTTCGATCCAGATGGTTTCGAAAGGGTTGTTTTGTTTTCTAAAAACCTGGCCACCTCGCCAATGCTTTTGAAGGGATGGCTCCGACACCATCACTTCATTACTTAGGAAATGGTTTCAAAACAGATGCTTTCAACTTAAATGTTTTTAAGACCCTTTTTTCTATAATTGAAGTAAAACCCAAATGGTTTCGAAAGAGAGTTTTAAATGGTTTCGAAACAGATGCTTTCGACTTTAATGGGTTTCTGATCCTTTTGCTCTACTTGAAGGCAGAATCCAATGGTTTCGACCGAGACGTTTTTCAAAGGTTTCGAAGGAGTAAATTTTGAATGGTTTCGAAAGGTTTCCACATATTTTAAATTGAATCCAAAATGCTTTCGAAAGGATTGAGTTTTGACTGTTTCGAAAGGTTTTAATGAATGGTTTTGAAAGGGGTGGTTTCCTAGGGTTTCGAAAGGGTTGAAAGGAAGGGTTTTTCCTATGTTTTCGAAAGCCAATATTTGAAAGGTTTTAAAGGAGGATGTCTGATATTTTGAAGCTTTCGGAGAAAAGAAAGGAAAGGTTTTTCAATGTGTTCGAAAGGCTTTTAATGGTTTCGGAAGGGTCACTTTTAATGGTTTCGAACGGGCTACCTTCAAGGGTTTCGAAAGGGTTGTTTAAAGGTTTTAAACAAAGGTTTTGAATGTATTAAATAGGCAATATAGCCTAAGAATTTTCAAGTTAAAAAGGGCTTTAACTTATTTTGGAAGGATAGTTAATCCTTATTAAATCTCATCAACGTTATTTTGAGTAAAATATATATATATATATATATATATATATATATCATGGCAAAATAGCTTAGAGTAAAGCTAAGAAAATATTTTCCTTGTATAAGTATGATTTAAAAGGTTAAATCATTTTGAAAAGGTTTCCAAGGGAAAAGATAGAGGGTAGTTAACCTTAAGAAAATGATTCGGACAGTTAGTCATGTTTACGGGTAGTCAGCCCAGTTGTATGGACAGATAGTCCATTTGTTAGCATATCGGACCTTGCTATTATGTTGTGGACAGATAGTCTACTTATTACCTATTTTATGGACAGATAGTCCATTTTTTAGCATAAAGTATATTGCTATTTTGATATAATTAGTTTGATTAACCAGTTTGGTTGTAGAAAAGTATTTGCAAAATATATGTTTTAAAAGAGGATATTAGTGAGGAGAAACCCGTTCCGCTAAGCGACATGGTCTCACTTAATATTAGTAAACCGAGATGTAACAAAATTATTCACACCAGGCTTTATGTCTGACTCAAAGTTTTTGTTTCCCCTTAATCTCTCGGGTGCTCAAAATTGATTTGAGTAGGCTGAGGGTTAAGGTTTTCAGGTTTAGAAATTTTTGGCGAATAAAGCCTCCGGAGACGAGCAGGTGGTTGACAGATAGCTAATTAGGAATTGCAAATTATTATTATGTTTATTTCCACTGTGTATTAAGTCAGATATGACTATACTGCTTTGATCTACCAAAGGGGCATCGTCATATGTCGTTCATGGCGTATTTTTGTAATGATTATAATTAATCTTTACTTGGGAAACGATATGGGATTATGTAACTTGAATATGATTTTGTTTAGAAATGTAATCAGTAAAATTATATTTTGGAAAATATGTGATTTTGTTCATATTGAAATGCTTCTAATATTATGGATACTATTATCGTTACCGTATTTTGTCACCAAAAGTTAATACTATGGACGACTGCAGCATCTGTAGCGCTTAGCTTTTGTCCTCCAGATACGGGATGTTACAACTTGGTATCAGAGCATAGGTTTATGAAAAACTTTAACTAAAAATGGGTTTTTAAAACATAATCCTAAAGAACTAGAGTAAGGTTAGGGTATGGGATAACACTATAGTAACGTACTAGTATTTGCTATATATAAGTATACGCTTTATTTATAGTCTCCTATCCTTGTTAGGTTATTTTTCTGTATCTCATAAGGTTTGAATACAGATATGGAAGGTAGAAGAGGAAGAGTTAACCGAGGAGGGGAAGGCACCGATGGAAATGCCAGACCTAATGTGAGAAGAGGTCAAGGTCAGGCACAAGTAGAGAATGTGGGTGCTGAAGTCACGCAAGTTGGAATGGAAGCTATGTATCAGTTTTTCAGGAATATGGTGCAGGCGGGAGTTGCAGCTGGAGTGTTAGGAGGAAATGCTGCAGGAGCAGGGGTTCCGGAAGTTCTGGTAGTTAACCATTATGCTAAGCTGAGTGGAGATTACACCAAGCTTGGAGGGAAGCCGTTTGTTGGAACAGAACATGCCATTGAGGTAGAGAATTAGTTGTTGCACTACAAAAGGATCTTTGCAGATCTGGGGCTCAGTGATGAGCAGAAGAGGAGGTTGGCATCTAGACAGCTTCAGGGAGCAGCTTTGTTCTGGTGGAATAGTGTGACTATGGCGGTGGATGAGGAGACTATGACCTGGGAAGATTTCAAGGGGAGGTTCCAGGAGAGGTTTATGTCTACAATGGCACAGTCTGCTCTGATCAGAAAGTTTGCCGAGTTAAAGCAGGGAGAGATTTCTGACTTGGAGTATGCTAGAAAGTTCGAGGAATTGGCAAGATATGGGTATGCTTCAGTGGATACTGTGATGAAGAGGAATGAGAAGTTCCTCAGGGGGTTGAAGCCTGAGTTAGCCAGGGCTACATTACCTCATATTAGTGATCCTTCCGACTTTGTAGTGGAGATGGCCTTTAGGCATGAGGAGATCTTGATTCTCTAGAGAAGAATAAGGATAAAGAAGTCCAGGTTGGGCAGAATTTGAAGAGGAAGTTCTTTCTTAAGAAAGGTGCTCAGAAGGGTGGAGCAGCTAAGAAAGGGAAGTCTGAGATTGTTTGTTTCAAGTGCGACAAGAATGGGCACTTTGCTAATGAGTGTCATGCTAGAAAGGCTAAGGAAGTGGCTGGAAAAAAGAATGTCAGGTGCTTTAATTGTGACCAGTTTGGCCATTATAAGAGCCAGTACAAGGAGCCCGCTAAGGATGGAAAGGGCAAGGTGTATGCATTGGAGCCTGCTGCTTCAAAGCCAACAGCTCAGGAGAAGGGAAAGGTAGTTTTGGGAGGTACGCTTCAGATTCATGGTATTTCTGTTAGCGTTCTATTTGATATGGGTGCATCACATTCTTTTATATCTTGATGTTTGATAGATAAACTTAACTTGGAACCCACATATTTAGTTACTTCCTTACGGGTTGAGAATCCAATAGGAGGGTATGCAACTCTAGGGTTGAGATGTGACCCGTTAGAGTTTGACATGTTAGGTCATACTTTTGTTTGCAGTTTGCATGTGTTTGATTTTGTAGGGTTCAGGATTATTCTTGCGATGGATTGGTTAAGTGAGTACGATGCTAGGATATTTTGCCAGAATAGGAAGATATCGCTTAGACACCCTGATTGTAGTGACCGGATTGTTTATACCGTAGAAGGTTCTTGCGGTGAGATGTATGCCTTGATGGGTGCTATGGAATTGGATGATGAGTTGAGTTTTCGTGGTTAGAGAATTCGTGGATGTTTTTGAGCCTATAGTTGGATTGCCGTCGAAACGAGCCATTGAGTTTCAGATAGATTTGGTTCCAGGAGCAGAACTAGTGAGCAGGCCGCCGAGCAGGATGACTCCTACAGAGATGAGGGAGTTGAAAGTGCGGTTGGTGGAATTAGAAGGCAAGAGTTTTATTAGGCCAAGTAGTTCGCCTTAGGGAGCAGCCGCAGTGTTTGCTAAGAAGCCGGATGGATCGTTGAGGCTATGTATCGATTATCGTAAGTTGAATGAGAAGACGATAAAGAATAGATATCCATTGTCGAGGATTGACGATTTGTTTGACCAGTTGAGTGGAGCCAAGGTATTTTCGCAGTAGGATTTAGCGACAGGTTTCCATCAGCTTGGAGTAGCAGAGGATAGTATACCTTTAACGGCGTTTAGGACCAGATATGGGTTATACGAATGGTTAGATATGCCATTCGGACTGACTAATGCGCCAGCTTTCTTTGTCGATTTGATGAACCGAGTTTTCTAGAGCACTTGGATAGGTTCGTTTTGGTTTTCATAGATGATATCTTGATATACTCTAAGGATGAAAAAGAGCATGAAGTCCATCTTAGAGTGGTGCTTGAGATGCCGAGGCAGCATCAGTTGAAGGCGAAGTTTTTGAAGTGTCATTTATGGAATAAGAAAGTGAAGTTTTTTGGTCACGTAGTCTCAGAGGAAGGGTTGTCAGTAGATCCGACTAAGATTGAAGCGGTGAATAGTTGGAAGAGACCCGAGACAATAACGAAGATAAAGAGTTTCCTTGGGTTGGCTGATTATAATCGGAGATTCAATAAGGATTTTTTGCGGATAGCGGCACTGATGACCAAGCTAACAAGAAAGGATATAAAGTTTGTACGGACCGATAAGTGTGAGAAAGCATTCCAGAGTTTAAAACACTTGTTGACCCATGCACCAGTTTTGGTTGTTCCGGAAGGGAATCGGGATTTGGTGGTTTATACAGATGCATATGGAACAAGATTAGGAGCTGTGCTGATGCAGAGAGGTAAAGTGATTGCCTACGCTTCTAGACAGATTAGACCGTATGAGGTCAGATATCCGACGCATGATTTGGAAATAGCAGCAGTGATTTTTGCTTTGAAGGTATGGAGACTTTATCTTTTGGGAGAGAGGTTTGAGTTATATACAGATCATAATTCGTTGAAGTATTTGTTCTCTTAGAAGGAATTGAACATGAGACAGCAGAGGTGGTTAGAGTTTATTGCCGCTTATGATTTTGGAATTGAGTACAAACATGGAAAGGCAACAAGGTTGCGGATGCACTTAGCAGGAAACATCAAAACGCAGTGTTAGCGATTATTGTTGAGTGGAAAGATTTGGAAGCATTAGCAGATTGTAGAGTGCAGTGGAGATCCGAGGCTGGGTCTAGCGGAGAAACCGTAGTGTTATCTTATTTGGAAGTTCGACCAGTGATGATTGAAAGGATTGCTTCTAAACAGGAAGAGGATCCGATATTAGCTGAACGGATCAGGAAGTTAAGAGATGGAACCGAGAGCGATGACTTGAAAGATTTTTGTCTTGACCAAAATGGGAGGTTGAGAAAGAAAGGAAGATTATGTGTTCTGAGTGTAGGAAACATAAGGAAAGAAGTCTTAGAGGAATGACTTCGCTCGAAGTTCTCTATTCATCCGGGAGGTACTAAGATGTATCAGGATATGCAGAGGAGTATCTTTTGGGAAGGTATGAAGGGAGATATTGGTTTGTGTGTAAAGTAGTGCATGATTTGCCAGTAGGTAAAGGCCGAACATCAGAAACCAAGTGGGTTGCTTCAGCCATTAGATATTCCGGCATGAAAGTGGGATTCTGTTTCTATGGATTTTATTGACGGGTTGCTAAGGTCGAATAGAGGAAATGATAGTATATGGGTCATAGTGGACAGATTGACCAAGAGTGCCTATTTCATTCCAGTTAGGTCAACCAGAACGGCACCTGTTTTGGCAAAGTTGTTTATGAAGAATGTGGTTAGACTGCACGGGATTCCTAGTAGCATAGTTAGTGATAGAGATTCCTTATTCACTAGCGAGTTCTGGAAGAGTCTGCAGGAAGTTTTGGGAACCAAGCTCAAGATGAGTATCGCTTACCATCCGCAGACAGATGGGCAAAAAGAGAGAATAAACAAAATCTTGGAGGATTTGTTAAGAGCTTGTATTCTAGATTTTGGGGGATCATGGGAAGACCATCTGCATTTAGTCGAGTTTTCGTATGACAACAGTTATCAGACTAGTATTGGGATGGCACCGTTTGAAGCTTTGTATGGAAGGCCATGCAAATCTCCCGTATGTTGGTTGGAGACCGGGGATATGTTGGTTCTTGGTCCAGATTTGGTCAGGGAAGCTGCAGAAAAGATTGAGGTCATTCGGGCTAGAATGAAGGAGGCTCAGTCTAGGCAGAAAAAATATGCAGATAAGAGACAGAAAGATTTAGAGTTCTCGGTTGGAGATGAGGTTTTCGTAAAAGTATCACCGATGAAGGGTGTGATTAAGTTTGGAAAATCGGGGAAGTTGGCACCAAGATTCGTTGGAACTTTTCCTATTGTTGAAAGGATCGGGAAACTCGCGTATAGAGTTGAGTTACCGAGCAGTTTAGCAAGAGTCCACGATATTTTCCATGTTTCTCATCTTAGAAAGTGTTAGAGACACGAAAACTGCTATTGCACCGACTGTGCTAGACGACTTAGTAGTAGAATCGGATTTGACTATAGTGAGGAAGCCTATTCGTATTGTTGCGAGAGATGAGAAGAGGTTTAGAACCAAGACGGTCAGATTAGTCAAATTCCAGTAGAGTGACGATGACAGGGACTTTTTGCATATAATTTAAAATTTGTTAAATCTGGAAAGTCGGCAGCACTTTTGAAAATTACAGTACTTTTTATTGTTAAAGAAAGAGGCAACCAATCAAAATTAGACACGTGAAGTAGGTTAGGTGAAAAGAACTATTTGCTACATGTTTTTCGCTGTTTCGACACCGTCGGCACTAGGTTCCACCACCGTCGGCACTAGGTTCCACCACCGTCGGCACCAAGTTTCACCTCCTCATCTTCGCTTCCGACACAGTTGAAACCAATGCACATGGTATTAGGGAACTGGTATGTAGTGAATTGGATGTAGACGGAAAGTATGAAGTTGAAACTAGGGGTTCCGAAGGGGTTGAGGCATTACTTTGTTTTTAAATTAAAAATACGTCTGCTTGCTTTCAACTAAGATGCTTTTGACTTGGTTAGCTTTCGACTGGGTCAAATGGTTTTAAAAAGAATGGTTTTGATTGGGTTGCGCTTTTGTTTTAAATGATTGCTTTGGACTGAGTCGAAGCCTTTAGCTGCCGCTTCCTACCTTTCCACTCAGATGGTTTCGAAAGGGTTGTTTTGTTTTCTAAAAACCTGGCCACCTCCCCAATGATTTCGAAGGGATGGTTCTGACACCATCACTTCATTACTTAGGAAATGGTTTCGAAACAGAAGCTTTCGACTTAAATTTTTTTAAGACCTTTTTTTCTATAATTGAAGTAAAAGCCATATGGTTTCGAAAGAGATAGTTTTAAATGGTTTCGAAACAGATGCTTTCGACTTTAATGGGTTTCTGATCCTTTTGCTCTACTTGAAGGCAGAATCCAAATGGTTTCGACCGAGATGTTTTTCAACGGTTTCGAAGGAGTAAATTTTGAATGGTTTCGAAAGGTTTCCACACATTTTAAATTGAACCCAAAATGCTTTCGAAAGGATTGAGTTTTGACTGTTTCGAAAGTTTTTAATGAATGATTTCGAAAGGGGTGGTTCCCCAGGGTTTCAAAAGAATTGAAAGGAAGGGTTTTTCTTATGTTTTCGAAAGGCAATATTTAAAAGGTTTTAAAGGAGGATATCTGATATTTTGAAGCTTTCGGAGAAAAGAAAGGAAAGATTTTTCAATGTGTTCGAAAGGCTTTTAATGGTTTCGAAAGGGTCATTTAAATGGTTTCGAAGGGGTTACCTTCAAGGGTTTCGAAAGGGTTGTTTAAAGGTTTTAAACAAATATTTTGAATGTATTAAATAAACAATATAGCCTAAGTATTTTCAAGTTAAATAGGGCTTTAACTTATTTTGGAAGGATAGTTAATCCTTATTAAATCTCATTAATATTATTTTGAGTAATATATATATATATATATATATATATATATATATCATGGAAAAATAGGTTAGAGTAAAGCTAAGAAAATATTTTCCTTGTATAAGTATGATTTAAAAGGTTAAATCATTTTGAAAAGGTTTTCAAGGGAAAAGATAGAGGGTAGTTAACCTTAAGAAAATGATTCGGACAGTTAGTCCATTTTGATCCGGACAGTTAGTCCTGTTTGCGGGCAGTTAATACTATGGATGACTGCAGCATCTGTAGCGCTTAACTTTTGACCTCCAGATATGGAATGTTACAAAGACCCTTAAATCAAGGAGTGATTTAAGGAAGTATGGTGTGTAAGAGGTAAGGTGTGTGTAAGGGTATGGTGTGCATGTTCTCATGCATGGAAGGAGGAGGGTTGTGGATGGTCTTTTGCCACATTCCCTAAGGCTATAAATAGATGGGAGATGCCTCTTCATATCTTCACAAATTCAATTCTAAACTAATGTCTTCACTTTCTTATCTCCTATCTAACTTTCTAAGAAACTATGAAGATCATATCCAATCATCACCAAACATTGCCATATTTATTATATCATCATTAGAATATGGTTTAGCCTCTAAAAAGTCGAAGAATGATGGAGCAAGGGGGAGTAAAGCCCATGGTCGTGAGCATGATAAGGAGGGAGGAAGAGGATGGCCGTGTGCATAAGGTAGGAGGAGGAGGCCATGGATGTGAGTTTTGGTGGCAGTTGGAAGTGTTTGGATGATTGAATGTTGGTAGGAAGTGTATGGGTTGAAAAAAAAGTGAGTTAATCTCACTTTGAATAAAGTTAATTATCTAAATTAATAAGTGATAATATTGCTTGATAATTTCTTGCTAATTCACTTGTTAAAATGCTTGCTATATATTAGTAACAATAGACATTAACTAGTTAAAGTTGATGCTTTAAAAGTTTGTAGATTGCTAAAGTAGTTGGTTTATAAACCATTGAATTGTGATAAGTTGATTTGAATATTATAGTGGACATATTGATTAGTATATATGTTAATACATGTTTCGTAGTAGTATGGTTTGAAATTTGAATCAAATATGTACATAAAATAGAATGATATCAAATATTAAATTGAATATGAAATTGTCCGTATAACGATAGTCGCTATAAAAGCACTTTGAAATCCCTTAACTTTATTTTGTGAAAAGTGGCGATTTAAGAACATATTTTGATAAAACTTATTTTTGTTGACTTATACACTTATATAAATGTTTGGAAAAGTAAAGTATATGTTATGAGAAGTTATAGAAAATATAAACAAAGCTAAGAAAGTTTGATGTAAAAAGGTTGCTATATCGATACTTTTAAATAACTTGGTTTTGGAAAATAACGTTTATTATTGTAGTAACTTTCTCAGGGTTTTCTTTACCTTTTCAAAAATTTAATGGTATATCATTTTTATTATAAAAGTTTTGAAACTTAACTAATTTGATAGCTAGTTGAACGAAGAGGCAAAATTTATAGCGAAATAGTCGCTATATGAGCACTTTAGTAAAATACCTTGTTTTCGCAAATTTCTATAAAATAATTAAAAGATATTCTTTGGGATTTATCTTCATGGTTTTCAAGTACCCAAAGTATACTAACTATTGTAAAAAGAATGTATCTAAAATCATTTGTTAACGCGTCGAAAACTAGATGCAAAATTGTAGCAAATTCAACTTAAAATACAGCTCGGACTTTTGGCACTTTAGAATTGCTGTCTTTGCTTCTGAAACACTTTTGTGTTGTTGCGACTTGTTTTGTAGCATTTGCAGAAATGCTATCTTTACTGTTTGAAACTATAAATTGTATAAAAATGATATTTAAATTAAGTATTTTTCTCTAACCTTTTTTGGGTTGTTTTCTAACTTATAATAGAGTGTTTTTAAAATTGGTTTCAAGCTTAAATGTATTTTTAACAATTAATTTTGAATTTTTAAACTAAGTAGCTTTTAAAATAAAACTTGTTTTTCTATTTATTTCAAAATGCCTTATTTTTACTTAGTATTCTATATAAATAATTATCATGTATTTTAAGTAGTTTTAAAAATGTTTTAACATATTAATAAGTATTTTAAAGATATTTCTATATATATATATATATATATTAGTTTTAAATATTAAGTTAAGTATTTTGAAAATATAATAAATGAAGTATGGATTTTAACACTTAAGTTAAAATAAATGGTTTTGTGGAATTATTTAAAGTGTATTACCATAATTAATAAATGTGGATATGCTTTGAAATTTAAAGAAATGTTTTGAAGTTAATGATAAGCATAGAAATGTTTTGGGTTGTAGTAAACAATGTTTTAGTAACATTTGTTTTTTACTTTTATTATTAATTATACTTGGGATTATAATTATATATTCAATAATGAATACTTAAAGGTTAAGTATAAATGAATGTTTGAGTTTGTTGTGACATTGTTTTAAACAACACTTGTCTTTAACCCTTAAGTATAATTTATTCTTTAAAAGAGAGTTTTCAAGAGAAATGTTTTTAAAATATGAAATAGATTTGGGTTTGTTGTGACAAATGTTTGAGTAACAATTGTCTTTAACCCTTAAATGTAATCAAGTCCTTAATGGTAAGTTTTAAAGGAAATGGTTAAGAGTGAAATGTTTTGGGTTGTTGTAAACAGTGTTTTTAGTAACATTTGTCTTTAAACCCTTGAATTATATTTTAAAGTGTATTATAAATATAATTAGATCTTTAGTAATGGAATTTTAAAGATAATAACAATTGAAATCTTTTATAAAAAGATAGAAAAGGTTATATGCTTAATTTATAAAAGAGAAGGGGTTTATAGTAACAATGTTTTAGTAACATTTGTTTTTAACCTCTTTGATTATATTTTAAGTAAGAAAAAACTTTGTCAAGTGATTTGTGAATATACCTATACCATTGAGATAAGTATACGAATACTTCTTAAGAATTGAAAAGAGTATAAGTCTATTGGAGAGTACAAGTATATACCTATTATAAAGTGAAATTAAATACACACACATACACAGACTCAAGTATATAAAGGAAGTATTATTTAATAATGGAGTATTAATTTATAAGGAAATTTTGATTGATGAAGGAAGTTTTTTAGATAAAAAGATGTTTTACTAATAAAAGATTTTTTAATTAATAAATGATTAATTAATTAAAAAGGGATTAAAAGTCGTTTATGTGACTTGAGCATGCTTTGGATAAATTGTTAGTACTTGTATGTTGACTTGTTTATGGAGAGTATACGGGAATTAGTTCTCTTATGCGATCATTCACACTATTGTTGAATAAGACTAAATTCATCGATTCAGTCTTGGAGGGACCGGGATCGGTAAGTGTTCTACTTATCGAAAACCACTTCCAAGACTGAGACGCGGGTTCTCTGTTTTGGAAGTGAATGGTGAAACCCATGTGTGGTTCCAAAATCCGCTGAGATGATGGAATCCATATGGAATTCATTATTTGTTCCAGTATTGAAGACTCGTGTGAAGATGCCGAATGCAGCCTCGACATTGGAGAAATGACTAAAGATAGAGTAAGATGCACAATCCAGGGGTCTTGCTAACCCAGAGGGGTGTCTCAGCTCCATTATCTAGAGTATGCTTATTGATATGTTATGCGTGGGGAGTTGTTGATACTTGGTTCCACGTGGTTCGGGTTCGCTCGTTCGGGCGTGGGCCAATTGTGTTTGTGTTTACCTTATGGTATATTTTATCTAGAGATATACAATGCTCGGAAGGTAGTTTCTGATCAGTTTCCACATCGATTTTTAAGCTGGATGCGTCTCTGTGGAAAATCCATTTATACGAACATTCCTATTAGTTTTTTTGTATACTAAATATGTTGTTGAATGTAACAAATGTAACCATTCCAGCTATGATTTATATTTATTTGAAACCCTAGACATTATTATAATATCATTGGAGTTTCTAATAGAAATAGTTTGGTTATCGTAAGGTAAAAACCCATTCATGTTTATGTGCGGTGTGGTCTTACTAGATACCTCTATTTTGAAAGGTGTTATAACATTAAATAATTCCAATGACTTGAGTTTCTCACATTGGTTTACTAGACTGATCTAGGTGTTATTTTCTTGTAATGCTCGGGTTCGTCCGTGTATATTTCCAAATATCGTTGATGTTCATTGGAGCTCTTGGAGAGGAGTTGGATGATTTCCTACCGTAGTTTTTATTTTCACTGCATTAATTGATTAAATATATCAGCAATTGTAAGGACAGGCAGTTATAACATTCCAGACCGATGATAGATTAATTTTCCTTGATTATTGTATACATACAGTTTTCTTTGTAAAAGATCATTTTGATATTATATGTTATCGTTCCATTGTGAGATTCTGATGTTTTTGTTCTCCTCTTTTTTGCTTGTTTTCTTTTCTTCTTCTTTTTACCCTAACGTTCCATCTTTCCGACACTTGGGTGCTCGGCACGTGAATACCATGGATATATTATTGCCGACATTCGGGGGTGAAAGGCCCGATCGTCACATCTTGGTATCAAAGCTGAAGGTTAAGCGAGAACCTTGGTGGGTATAACTCATTAAGAGATAGGTAATGGAATGTCGTATTATGAGTATGAGTGTATTATGTATATGAGAGTATGTATTCGTTAGTGCTATCACAATGTTTTGTATTGTGTTGATTGGTCTGTTGAGTGCTTATGAATTCTGATCGACGCGTCTAATCAATGTTGTTGATAGGGGTCTCTAGACACTTGAACAAGGCTTTTAAAATTGGTAAATGAAACAATTTTACCTAGGATTATATTTTTTTATATAAAAGAGAATAATTTTTCATAAATTGATATAGTTATTAATGAAAATATTTGGTTGTTAGGAAATGATAATATTTAATTATTATCATTTATTATTTGATTAGTTATGCTCGACCAATTTATGAGCATTAACTATTGTTTATTAAATAATAAATAAATTACCTTTTCATGACATGGGTTGGGTATATAGTAATTTATTAGAACATTAAAAAGAAAACCTTTTGAATTAAGTTTCACAGTTTGACTATAAGGCGCTCGATGTTGATGTTAGGTTAAAAAGTTAATTTTAAATAAAATTTATTATTATAGTTTAAGGAAAGATAAGATATTTTGAGAATAAATATTGTAGAATAATTTCATATAAGAAAATATGACCAATATAAATATGATTTATAAGCAAAAAGGATTTAAATTGAGAATTTGTGAACCTAAATTTCAGTATTTTTTAGAATGGTTTCTAAGTGCTTGAAGTAAATAATAATAGTATTATTTAAATACTATTTTAAAAGACTAATGTTTTTTAATATTTGTTTGGATTCGATGTTACTCTCGAAATCAATAAGTCGATTCGGGAAAGAAAGTATTTTTATGTTAGCTAGTTCAAGTGGCTCGAAAGTGACTAAAAATGGGTAAGAGATGTGTTCGGTTGGTAAGCATTTCTCTTGAGTATTACCCTTCTTAGTAAAGAGGATATATGATGCTATTTGGTAGTACCCAGTTCCTTGTATCCTTTTGTTGTTACTTGATAAATATGAATATTTTCCATGGATTTTAAAAGAAAATATTTTGGAAATTGGTTTTGAAAATGGTATTGGTTTAATCACGAAAAGTATGATTTGATATCCGAAAGATATATGCATATTTTATTATTTTAAATGATTTGAAATAAAAACCGGGTGTTTAATTTTTAAGTTTTCTATTAAATTGTATTATGGACACATTTATCCTTTGCATTAGAGTAGTTTGGTTGTGCATCTTATTATGATATGTTGTTGATTAGTTTTCAATTATTGAAATAAAATGAAACATTTGGTGATTTTGGATAGTCGAGAACTTCCGAATTGATATAGAAATTGAAGCTAAATATTTTTGTAAAATTTTGAAAGTTGAATTTTTATAACTCTTAATTTGAAAAGATAGTAAGTTAAAACAAGTTTAATTTTTTTTAAGCATCCTTGTTAAATGGGACATTCGATGTTATTAGGCCAACTAATAAATGTCTTTACTCTAGGGTTGTCTAAGGAAAGTAGGCTCTAGTCTTGAGTTGGGTTACTAGAGTCCTATTCTACTTAGCTACTTGCCTAGCTCGATGGATAAAGAAGTCTAGAAGGTTGACTTGATTATACGATCCTAGGTTATTTTGGGCCTTCGTCGGAATTTTAGTAAGTTAAATGAATATGAAAGTTTGTATATACTCTTAAGATATCGTTGAGTGTTATATGAGTAATGAACCTCGGCCTTGAAATATTTTCGAATGAAATTTGTTTTGATAAAATGTGTTAAAATGAAATTGTGTTTCAAGAAATGTTTATAAATAAAGTTAAGTTGTTATAAAAATGTTTATAAACTTAGTTAACATTTTATGAAATGTTTTATAAATAATTTGAGTAATAAAAGAGAATACTATTTGGGTAAATGAATATAAACTTAAGATAATGAAATGTTTTAAAAATAGAGTTGTGGCTTTTTGAAATGCTTATATAATTAAGTGATATTTTAAAAGTAAAGATAAGTCTTTACAGAATGTTTATAAGCCTAAATAAATGTTTTAAGAAATGTTGCATAAATGGTTTTTAGTATTAAATTGAGAATTAAATGTGAAATATTTTTTGGTGTGGTTAAGAAACCAACGGAATAAAATACGTAAGTCGTATGTACCTCGTTCTATTCGCATGACAGTTCTCGATCTAGGATTCGAGTACATGATTTCGAGGTGATATACATCGGTCCGAATAAGGATTTTTCACTAGATTTTTAACGGCGAACACTCAATACAGATTTTTGATATGATTATGAAGTTTTCTATCATAGTATATGACTATGTAAGGAGAACAGAAGTGTCTAATCAAGGAACCAGATCAGAGTCCGCACTAGAGAAGTAGAGTGAGATATACCAGTTTGGAAGTGGAATTTATGTGATCGAGCAAGAGACCGGATCTGATATTGCATACGGATGACATGTGTACATTGTACGGGTTTAGTATATTTGAATATAATGATTGTTCGACATGTGGAAAGTTTGGGAAAGGACTCTTCGAATTGTTTGAGGTAGTATGAATAATCGATTAAGTAATAACCTAAGGCTATTGAGCGAAAGATACACTTAGTAGTTTATTTATCATCCTTGTGCGACAAGAAGATTTTTGACCTAGGAAAAACCATTAGTCTTGTTTGCTGAAGATAGTAATATTGTTAAATATTAATGTATGTTTGCTTCTTTGATTGCTAGTGTTGGAATTTCGAGGATGAAATATACAAAGGAGGGAGAATGTAACGACCCGGAATTTCGAACACTTCGTATTTAAATACTCAAATTATTTAAATATTTGTATCTAAGATTTAATGTGATTAAATATGATTTTATAACCTTGTCAAACACTTTTTAGGTAATAATTAATGTTAGAAAACTTATTTTGAAACGTGTTCACAAAAATATACACTTTGAATAAATACTGAAAATGTGATCGAAAAATGTATTGTTAAAAATCAACTTTGTGTTGAATAAAAGTTGTTTGACTGTTTGTACACCAATTGTCAACATATGAACACATTAACTAGTAATTAAACCATGCATCATCCTAAGATGTAATTAATTAAACTAAGCAAAACAGAAGGAGACAAAGACCCTTAAATTAAGGAGTGATTTAAGGGAGTATGGTGTGTAAGACGTAAGGTGTGTGTAAGGGTATGGTGTGCATGTTCTCATGCATGGAAGGACGAGGGTTATGGATGGTCTTTTGCCACATTTCCTAAGGCTATAAATAGATGAGAGTGGGCTCTTCATATTTTTACAAATTCACTTCTAAAATAATGTCTTCAGCTTCTTATCTCCTCTCTAACTTTCTAAGAAACTATGCAAATCATATCCAATCACCACCAAACTTTGCCATACACTACAACAGAACAGAGATTTCGCAGCGTTTTAAAAATGCTGCCATAATCATTTGCGGCGTTATGAAGAACGTTGTGTAACGACCCGCAAATTTATCACTTTGATAAATTATATTTATTTTTAAATTTATTTAAATAAAAGATTGATAATTCAAGCAAAATTTTTTGAGTGAAAATAAGTAATGGTAATCTTATTTTGAATAAATATTTACAAAAAAATTATCCTAAAAATTTAAATCGATAAATTGACCTAAAACTGTTTTATAGATAAACAGCTCTATAATCGTAAAACGTCGTGCACAGAGCTGGATACATACACTTATTTTTATAATTAAACAAAAATATGAAATAAAATCAATTGATTGTTTTTGAAAATAAAATGTGTTTTTGACATTGTTAATAATGCCCTTAAATAGGATAATTGATTTATTTAATTTAAATTGAGATTTAATGATTTAATAATTATTTTAATTATTCAAATAATTATTTTAAATAATGATAATTCATTTTGAATAGTTATAAAGTGATAATGAATCATTTATAATAGTTTTATAAAGATATATAAGTGATTTGAAAATATAAGGAAAAATCGGTATAATAGCAATTATTGTAAATAATTGTTAATATAAATTTATATCGTTTTATAATTCAAATATGATCATTTTAACTAATTTAAAATGATAAGAAATTTATTTTCAAAGTTTGTTTACAAAAATGTGTAGTTAACTAAGAAGTGAAAATGTGACCGATAATCGGTTCTCCGGATTTCAACGGTTTATCGAACGAAAGCTGTTCGAAATCAATGCAACGTTGTTTATATGTCATGTACACATATATAATACATAAATTCACACCTTAACATATACATGTATACATTTACTCCTAGACATATATATATTACAAAATCTAAGATATTTTATAAGTGAGCTTCCTCCTTAAGCTTTCATAAGTCAACACATGCATACATGAAGAAGATGGAAGTGATGGGCACATGGGGGGAAGACTTTTGCTGGCCTAGGGAGGGGGGAAGGTGTGTTGGAGAAGCCATGAAGTGATGATGTGTGTATGGATTCCTTTACACTCTTCCTTTGGTTATAAATAGCACATCCTCTCATCACATTTTTTCACTTTCTTCACTATAGCATAACTTCTTCATATTTGATCGAAATGAGGAATTTCATTTTTTGAAACCCTTCAAAATTTCAGTGGCTACAATTTCTAGTTGACCACTTCTTCCCATTTTAAAGTTACTTATGCTCAAAACACCATTCTTTCTAAAGCATTTTCAAGTCCAGTTTTGATGGCCGAAAATACCTCTTTTTCATTCGAGTATAACTCCTTTGAATCTAATCCAAATGAGGTAATTCTTTTTTTCAAACCGTGTTAAATTCTAGTGGGTACAAATTTCATGTTTAAAACTTCTTCCAGTTTTGAGCCTAACTATGCCAAAATACCACTTTTTGCAGTGTATTTTCGGGCTTCGTTTTTACGAATCTGAGAATATTCATCTTCTCTTGGCCATAACTTCCTCATAACTAATCCAAATTAGATGATTAATTTTTTGAAATCGTAGAAAAAAGATTTTCCCACAACTTTCATGTTGACCACATTTCGAAATTCCGAGAGTCGAGTGTCCAAAAACATGAGAGAAAATGACCAAAAACACGAGAGAAAATAACCAAGTCAATTAAGCTAATCAAGCTACTACTCTTCTAAAAATATTCCTTTTTCCATGTAAGTCGAGTATGTTACCATTTTTATTTTTACTAAGAAAGTTATAACCGTGAAATAAATTTTTGACACATCAATTTTAGACACATAAGTACATTCGAGATATACCCTAGATGCATTATAAAACCCGAGATGTCAATCCGAGATGTACTCCCGACATGTACTCATCTCGTCCAAGATCTCCCCCGATATGAGATAACTTGTGTAAAAATTCCAAGACGAAACGTGACCGAAATCCGATATTTAAAACCTTAATATTGGCCATAACTTCCTCATACCTAATCCAAATTAGATGATTCTTTTATTGAAACCATAGAGAAAAGAATTTCCCACAACTTTCATGTTGACCATATTTCGAAATTCAGAGAGTTGTATGTCCAAAAACCCGAGAGAAATTGACCTATTTTTAGGTCTAGTTTTTGGTAAATTCAGTAATAATCCACAGTCCTACACCTTATTTCGCATGCTTGGTCGAGCACCACTTTTGGCATGGAATGGCCGAGGGCACTAGGAGGCAAGGTGTTAGGGTTCGTGAGCTCGGATCGTGAGTTAATGAAGCTTTAGTATTTTTCCGATAGGAAATCAATGTGAGAACTCCTAAACTATTATTATTATATTTTGGACGATGATATAATATTTGCAAATGAATGTTTAATATGCTTTGATCATCAAGTTTGTTTGTTTAAATATGAATGTTGAAATATATGCGAGTCGCGAATATACACGTCGATAAGCACAAAGGAAATCACTTTCCTTGAATTAATGAAATGGTATGTGTATGGAATTGTTAAACCTCTTTAAAAAGGGTTTAAAATGTATTTGAAATGTTTTATAAACATATAAAAGTGTTTTGGTGAAGTTTGAAAAAATATGGAAAATTTAGTTAAAAATAAGCGCGCCGCGTAACGGTAGTTCGCGATTTCGTGCTATAAAAGTCAAACAAGTGTAAAAGTTCGAATATAGCTCAGAATTCTTTGAGATAAGAATTTTCCGAACTATTATATCTATAGTTATCCAATGAAGGAAGAAAATCGAGATTTCGACAAGTAGATTTTGAAATATGAGTAAAACAAGTTTTTGAAAAATCGTGAAATTGCAGTTCGGAATCCAAAACTGGATTTCTTTATAAATGATGTTTTAAAATGTTTAAAAATATGGAATAAATATTATAAATCTTTTAATATGTTTTAAAAGTGATTTGAGTAATAAAAATGAATTTTCAAATAATAAAAAAATTGTTTTGATCAAAATAGCTTGAAAGGCGCTTTCCGCAGCATTTTTTCGCATCACTTTTCTATAACTTTTAAAATATAGTTTTAAACGCAACCGTTCTTTTCCAATTATTTTATAAATGTTTTTAAATGATTAATAAAGTGTTTTAAAGGTAATTTGAAAGATTTATGAAACGATCAAATGTTTTAATGATTTAGAGTCGATCAAAAAACTTGATCGCCTTATGGATGTCAGAAAGATAGTGTCTAGGCTTGGGTTTGGAAAATCAGTTTCCTGCTCTCCCTGGCTATCCAGACTGGCCCGACGGTGGGGATAGTAAACTTGATTTACTCGGATCGAAATTTTCTAAAGGATAAAGAAAGATATTTTCCAGGATTTAAACAATTTGGATTTTATAGAGATGATCTTCTTGTACTCGGTGTTAAAGCCCGAAGAGGGAACTCGTACTATTCGTGGAATTTAAAAGGTGATTTCACCATTATTCCGCCCATAGTATTTGTTAAATACGGGGATTAATATTGAGTAGAATTAGATGATTTCTATAGATTCCTCTCACTTAATATTTACTGGTTTTGGATTAACATCCCAGATAACATGGTTTCAAGTAAATCAAAAGTATGAGTTTTAAATTAAGGAATCTTTATTAAGATTTAAATGAAATGATTTGGAATTAATTTAAATTCCTATACTTAAAATTTATTGGTTTGGATTTATAACAAACGATGTTTTGAATAACATTTTTTTTGATCCAGTGTTAAAAGTTATGATTTGGAAATCTTTGTTAAGATTTAAATAAATGATTTGGAATATTTTCCTAAGTAAAGATGAAATGATTTGGAATTTAAAAAGGGCTTTATGTAATCAAAGAATTTAATAAGAGAGGTTTAATGATTCCATATATACCGGAAAGAATGTTTTAGAAATATATATCTCCAAAAGATATTTTGACAAAAAGGACATAATCAATTAAAGAATGATTCCCTATTCATAGAACCTCTTTTTATCGATCATTGGATCGAAGAAACCGGGGTCGGATTGGGGGAAATCCCTATCAGAAAACTACTTCGAACCAATGTATGTGTTCGAAAAAAATGAAGGCTTGATAAAGAAAATGAAGGATGAAGACCAACGATTTTCGGGGTGAAAAGACTGCTTGTTGATAATTCTAGTTAGATCTTAAATACTAAAGTAGCAGTGGTCCCTTAATTTTTGAAACTCTTTAGGTTATAAGGACTTTTCGGTACTAATCCTATGGTTAATTCCCGACAGGATGTGTCAGGAGGGTGCCTTTGGTTTCGTTCAGTCCCAGAACGATCTTGTATGGACGGATGTCTAACATTGCATTCTTGAGATTTCATCGTTGACTTTTATTAACATACATCTATTTGGTGGTGGAGAAGGCAACTTCTCTTAGCTTAACACCCTTCTCTTAGACATATGAGCTCGGAGGTTGTGTGTTTGTGGAAGTCAATAAGGATCGATGGAATGGCAGTGTGGCATTCAAAGTAAGATGACGTGCTATGTGAAAGGTAATCGTTACCTCAAGCCTCACACCCAAAAATGACCGAAACAGGGTAGATGCCGCAAGGCTATGTGGTTCGCAACCATTAGGGTATGATCATCCCCTTCTAGATATATTTCTTCCCACTGTGACGTTTGGGATGTAAATTATTATTGATGTATGCTATGAGGGCCCTCGGATAGGTTAGTAACGACATGGGTGATGGCATATTCGGTTCTATCTAGGAAGAGGTAGGCTGGTCTTGTTTTGGTAGAGGACCATCTGTTGGGCATTGGTACATTCCTCTAGAGATGTACTGCCGAAAGGTAATCTCTTCACCTGGTCGTTTGTATGGAAACCCATTCTCCAATAAGAGCCTGTACGATTTTAGATGTAGAAAGCCTTGTATTACAAGGTGGTATTCTGGAATTTAATAATGTAACAATTTCAGCTAAGATTAATAAATTTACTTGCGAATGTTTCCAAAGATATGTCATTAAGAATAATATCAAGTATTTTGACGAGAATGGTTTGGTTATCATAAGGTAAAAACCCATTCCATGTTTATGTGCGGCGTGGTCTTATGGGATACCCTTTTGTTTTTAAAACGTGTATTTTGAGTTCTCACACTAGTCCCATGACTGATCCGGAGTTTATTTTCCTTTTCCTTAACTTTGAATGCCCTAATTTTCCCGGACAGCCTAGTAGTCAGGTTTAGTTTAGAAGAATTCCGGATGGAGCTCGAAGCATGGAGTCAGAAGATTTACTAAAGATTTGTTGTCTATTTCCACCACACTCTTATACTATAGTATTCCGCAAATTTGTAAAGACAGGAATTTATAACTGTCCATGTTTTAACTCCGATGAATGTATTTTAATTTCTACTGTAATAATTTTATGTTGAAATAACCTATGTGAGATTCTGTTCCGTCTTTATATTTTTTTCTTACCCTTAATGATATACTTATCCGGCACTTGGATCTACGGGACGTGAATACCAAGGATGTATTAGTGTCGATTTCTGGGAGTCGAAGAAATAGTTCGTTGTATTTGGTATCAGAGCTTAGGTTGAGCGAACACCTGAGCCTGATAGGGGTAAAAGACTCATCAGAGATAGGGTTAGTAATACCCTAGGATGAGTAACTCATTAGAGATAGGGTTAGTAACACCCTAGAATGAGTTTTGAGAGTATTATATATGAGCATGTATTTATTAATATTATATACAAATGATTTGGTTTTGAAAATGGGTAAATAATTTTACCTAAGATTTTATTTTGAATATAAAGAATATTTTTCAAATAATATAGTTGTTTGAATTAAGGAAAGGATAATACTAGGTTATTTTCATTGACTGATTGGTTGTTTAATTTAAAAGTTTAAGTACGAACACCTCGTGAATTTGGTTTCACAATTTGACTATGAGGAATTCGATAAATAATAATATTGGTTTAATATTAAAGGAATTTATTTAAGATATATAAATCTTATGAATATATTTTATGTAAGTGATTTTATAAACTGGATTTATAAAACATGATTTATAAAGGAATTTTTGAGAATTTAAAATTTCAGTATCACTACAACAAAAATATCATATTACAACGTCTATTTTACAACGGGCACTAGTTGCCCGTTGTAATAGATGGCTATTACAACGGTCCATTTAGGACCGTTGTAATAGATGCCCTATACAATACCCTTTTCACAATGGAAAATGACTGCCCGTTGTAATAGAAAGCTATTACAACGGTCCATTCATGCCTGTTGTAATAGGTGTTAGTTTTACAATGGGCTGAAAATGCCCGTTGTAATAGGTTCCCATTTTACAACATAAAATGCCCGTTGTAACTCTTGACCATACCAGATGTGGCCCTAGCTACTAACCTTATAAATTTCACCCGATCCATCGCAATTCTCACTGCCGCCATTAATGGGTGTGCCGATCATGCAAAATAATCATCAATTTCATCGCGCATGCCTCTAACCTAAGCTCAGTCACTGTCAGGTCACGTTGAACCTTACCGTTCACGTCACTTACTTCCGCATAACTCACATCCGCTTCCACAGTGAAAATCCTTCTTCCCAGCCTTCGCCGTCGTCTTCATCGATTCTATTTCGAACATCTGGGACTGATCGATCTATGGTGTTCGCTGTATACTTCGATCCTTCGGCTAATTTGGTCTGCTGATAAAAAAGGGATGTCTGCTGTTCCTCTTACCCATATGATAAGGTTTCAGAACTTTGTTATGGCAGCGGGTCTTTTGGAGCCACCTACAGCCGGATCTAAATGCACATGGACGAAAAGAGGTATTGCCACTAAAATTGATAAAGCTTTATGTAATTTAAACATGATTGATCTTTTCCTCGATTTATTTACTTATGGGGTCTCAAAATTGATAAAGCTTTCTATAATTTAAACTTCTTTCACTTGTTGTGTTGTCACGGCAAGCTGTAGCAAACTGGGCTAAAACTCAAGGAATCACATAAGATGATTTCAGATTCTTATGGAAAACCAAAACTGAAGCAATTTTGGAATCGCTAATGGAGGTATGTATAGATATCAAGAATTGATGTATTTGAAGTAAACTGTAAAAAATGTTATTGCTTCACTTGTTTGTACAGAGACATAATACATGTATTTATACAAAGTATGGGCCGAAGCCTGTAATCCAAAAAAGAGAAAACAAAAAATATACACCGTTGATTTATATATACGGTGGAGATGCTTGTAAACGAGATATAAAAGATCGCTATCTGTGTTTGTTTACTCTATTTCTCCCCGTCAAAAAGAGCGAGGGTTTTATTCTTCAGCTAGGGTTTTTCTTTTCCCCTTTCTTCTTCTCCGATACATCGAACTCTGAAATCTTCTTTGAATCTCTCAAAATTCCTCCTTGATAAAGCTTTAGTCAGCATGTCAGCTCTCTGATGACTTGCTGGAACATGATTGATCTCTAATTTGCCGCTGATAACATGTTCTCGTACAAAGTATAGATCCAATTCTATATGCTTTGTACGAGAATGAAGCACTGGGTTGGCAGACATGGCGATAGTACTCAGATTATCACACCAAATAATTGGTTTACTTTGAGTAGGCAGACTGATTTCTTTGAGCAAGGTCTGGATCCAGATTAGCTCTGCAGTGGTACTTGCAACACTTCGATATTCCGCCTCCGTGCTAGACCGAGAAACAGTGGGTTGCTTCTTTGAGCTCCATGAGATAGGGTTGTCTCCCAGATAGATGATAAAACCACTTGTGGATCTTCGATCATCATGATCGGAGGCCCAATCTGCATCTGAGTAACTTCTTAACTCAAAGTTTTTATTAGTACTAAAATATAGCCCATGATTAATAGTTCCTTTAAGATACCTTAAAATTCGTTTTACTGCCTTCCAATGATCATCATGAGGTTCATGCATAAATTGTGAGACTTTGTTAACACTATATGTTATATCAGGTCTAGTAGCAGTAGCATACTGTAATGCTCCAACTATACTTCTATATAATGTAGGATCATAAAATATGTCTCCACTATGCTTAGACAATCCTAAGTTACTAATCATAGGAGTAGGCAAAGATTTTGCTAAATCCATTTTTGCTTTTGCTAAAATTTCAGAAATATATTTTCTTTGAGAAAGGATTATATTTGTATCAGATTTTCTGATGACTTCTATTCCAAGAAAATAATTTAGCTGCCCCAAGTCTTTGATTGAAAAAGTTGAATTTAAATACTTGGTGACATTTGTTATTTCTAAACTGCTACTACCAGTTAAAATAAGATCATCTACATACACTAAAATGTATGTTTTGTGACCTCCTTCATTCTTAAAATATAAAGAGTTATCAGATTTTGCATTGTGATAACCTATAGCAGTAAGAGCTTGTTTTAATTTATCATACCATACCCTTGGTGCCTGCTTTAATCCATATAGAGCTTTGTGTAACTTGCATACAAGTTTACTGTCATGCTTATCATACCCTTGTGGTTGATGCATATATACTTCTTCTTGAAGTTCTCCATTAAGAAATGCATTGTTGACATCAAGCTGCTTCAATTCCCATTTATAATGTAAGGCAGCAGTTAAAATAATTCTAATTGTTGTGGGTTTGATAACTGGAGAGAAGGTTTCATTAAAATCGAATCCATATTGTTGAGCATATCCTTTAGCAACAAGCCTTGCTTTATACTTGAGAATAGATCCATCAGATCTTCTTTTGATTTTGTAGACCCATTTATTTCCAACAATATTTTTATTGTGAGGTTTTTCTACAAGGCTCCAAGTTTTATTTTTGGTTAAAGCTGAGAATTCCTCATCCATAGCAGCTTTCCAATGGATATGTCTGCTTGCTTCTTCATAAGTTGTAGGTTCCCTTTCTTCAATACTGATGTTATATACTTTTGGTTTGAAGATTCCACTTTTGGCTCTTGTAATCATATGATGTCCAGTTTTTTGTTGCATATTTTCTTCACTGCTGGCTTTTGAACTATCATTATCACTAATTCTCTGATTTTCTTGATTAGGTGAAGAATTGCTGACATCATTTTCATTCTGACCTGGCTCAACAGAGAGCATTGTGTTTCGGGGTGAAGCATCACTCTGATCTGGCTTTCTATTGAGCACTGTGTGTTGGAGTGGTGATACAGCTTGCTGATGTGAATTGATTACTTTGGCTTGATTGAAAGTATGAACTGGAATAGCTGGAATAGATACCCTTGCATCATAGACTTTTTGTGTAGGTTTCACTTCAGCTTCCTTAAAAGGAAAGATGAGCTCATTGAAAGCTACATGTCTTGAGATGATCACTTTACCTTTACTGGTAAGACACTTATAACCCTTTTGATTTTGAGCATATCCAATAAAAGTACATGGCTCAGATCTAAAACTTAGTTTATGAGTATTATAAGATCTTAAGTTTGGAAAACATAAACATCCAAAAATTTTGAGAGAATTATAATCTGGCTTGATATTGAATAAATTTTCTAATGGACTTGTATTGTGTAAAACTTTTGTTGGCAACCTGTTAATAAGAAAAACACTAGAAATAAAAGCATCAGGCCAAAATTTTAAAGGAAGAGAGGCTTGAGCTAATAAAGTTAACCCTGTTTCCACAATATGCCTGTGCTTTCTTTCAACAAGCCCATTCTGTTCAGAAGTATAGGGACATGTCATTCGATGTAGAATACCTTTCATATTAAAATATTCTTTCAGAGGTTTATACTCTGTCCCTCCATCTGTCTGAAGAACTTTTAACTTTGCACCTGTTTGTCTTTCTGCTTGAGTTATAAACTGTATTACAGCATTAGCTGTATCTGCCTTTGATTTTAAGAAATATATCCATGTATATCTTGAGTATGAATCAACAAAAGAAACATAATATTTATAACCGTAATCAGAAGTTATTGGGGCTGGTCCCCATAAGTCAGTAGCTACCATTTCTAATGGTTTACTATATTTAGTTTGAGAATTTGGAAATGGTAGCTTATGACTTTTCCCTAACTGACATGCAGAACAAACATAACTATGAGATATATCATCAAACTTAATATTGTTATTTCTCAAAATATTCCTTACAATGTTAATACTTTCAATCAAGAATTGATGTATTTGAAGTAAACTGTAAAAAATGTTATTGCTTCAGAAATATTGTGACCAGCAACTTCAAGTAAGTCACATAGCGTTTTGATTTTTGTTAAATACTCTCTCATAGACATAGAATCCTTGCTAATGTTGTTAAGTTGACGTTTGTAATGCATAATTCTTGCTGATGACTGAGTGTTGAAGGTTTTCTCCACTGTTTCCCAAATTTCTTGGGCTGTTTTACACCCTATCAACTGTGGTAATAAGGAATGGCTGATTGATGAAAATAGCCAAGCACATAGGAGACTATCTTGTCTTTTGTAGTGAGTAAATTCTTGATTTATTATGAGTTTTCCTTCACTGTCAGAAATCATTTTTGCTGGAATTGCAAGAGTTCCACTGATGTATTCTTCTAATCCATACCCAGTTAGGGCAGCCATGATTTGACATTTCCATAGTAGATAATTTGCCTCATCGAGTTGTATAGAGATAATCTGATTTTTTGGATTAATGATGTTTCTTGATTCTTTTGCAGTGTTGTGATCACTATTTGACGCAGCAGAAACATTGTTTTTGGGTGAGGATGAAGAAACAGTATCTTCATCTCCTGCCATGCTGGAAACAGATGCTGGCGAGGCAGATTTTTAAAATTGCAGCCAGAAATTGTATCAAGAAATTGATTCTTGAAAGTAATTTTCAGAAGTAAGGCTTGGGAAGAATTTTGTGAGAGGTATAGAGAAAGAAAACAAATCAAATGATGATTTGCTCAATGAAAGAACTGAGAGCAACCAAAGATAGATGATCTATCTTTAAGGATGGCTCGATGATGATCTTTAGAGCAAGATCTGATGATTCAGTCGTTAGACTGTTTTTAAAGCTCTGATACCATATCAAGAATTGATGTATTTGAAGTAAACTGTAAAAAATGTTATTGCTTCACTTGTTTGTACAGAGACATAATACATGTATTTATACAAAGTATGGGCCGAAGCCTGTAATCCAAAAAAGAGAACAAAAAATATACACCGTTGATTTATATATACGGTGGAGATGCTTGTAAACGAGATATAAAAGATCGCTATCTGTGTTTGTTTACTCTATTTATAGATTATTGCTACCCTTTTCATTCTTTCAATACTATTGATTAAGTTGCTGGGGCTATTGAAGTAGAGGATGTGGTTTAATGAGTTGATGAGGAGATGGAGGAAAGCGATAAGAGGAGTTATGGTGTCCGGAGAATACTTACTGGAGATCGAGTGTAATTTAAATATATTTTAGATTGAATATACAATAAAGTAGACTTAACAAGTTCAATGAAGATTAAAAATGGTAAAACAATTTGAAGTTCACCCGTTGAAAAAAATGCGATCCAGTCCAGTTTATTGAGTGACAAATTGCTTGATAACCGAAGGTCATTTCATTTGTATTTTGCATTAAGGGGGTTTTGTGTACAGTTCCAAATTTCACTATCAAAATAGTGTTATGTCCACCGTACAACAACTCTCATGACGTGCTCTTCTTAATTCCACTTCTAATTACTAACAAATATAAGCTGCGCACCTTTTATCCATATAGTGAATAAAAATACAATTCATGTTATTAGATGCTACACCTGGTTAGATGTGACATATATGATTTTAATCTGCGATGCGATTAATATCAGTGTGTAAACCGTGGTGGCCTCTCGCATAAGAATTAATGATTGGTGATCAGTGCATCTGCAGTTATCATAATTTGCATAGCAATGTAGAATTTTTGGTTGACTTAGAATCGCCATCCAGCATATAAATAACAAGATATTTATAGTACGGTACCTTATGAATATCATTGATGGTACGAACTATGTTCGATAATGATATTGCAACCGCACATAATTAATCTTCGGTTGTACCAACATTGTTATACTCGTGCATGTCTTTACTTGCGGTGGTCACATTATTGTATATAATATAGATAGATGATAGATCCATTTGACATTTAAGCTTCCTGAAAAATCGGGTGATCTCATTTTTCTCTGTTCTGCTGTATCCAATCAATAAAGACGTAGAGTTTTCGTCATTTCTCCTATTTCAATATATATTACATAACCTATAGTTAAATATATATATATATATATATATATATCAATATATATATATATATATATATATATATATATATATATATATATATATATATATATATATATATATATTACAGAACCTATAGTTGGCCTTCCAAGAATGCAATTAGAAACTCCAGGTGAGTGTAGAGGAGTGTATGTAGTGGCTGGAAGTTGTTTAGTTGAGAGAATTGAGATAGTGGAGTGAAGTTTGATGGTTGAAGAGGCAAGTGAAATGGTTGTCAGAGTTTGACAGTGGAAGATATTATCTCTTTTGTTTAGCACTAGCAAGGGTGGTTGATTACTTTATAAACTTTTACCAAGAAATTATATTTATGGTCATTCATCTTTCGGCTAATGTACCATATACTCTTAAACCAATATTTAAAAGCTTTAATAAGCTATCCTAGTTAGGAAGAAAGACATTACAATCATAAACAATAACTTGTAGAGAAATCAAGTTTTCTGGTTTCTATCTCTCTTGCATATTAGCCGCTAGAGCACCTAACCATGACCATTCTTTATTTTCACTTACTACCCAACATTTTCAATGATTCTTTGTGGTGTAATGCTGCTAGTTTGTGGTGCAATGACCATTCTTATGTATATGCAGGCTGCATTTGAACAAAGTAGAAAGAGAAGGTCATTTATTTGCACCATTTTCATATTTTGACAGAGATGGTAGTGGCTACACCAACAACTGCACACATCCACTGACCCAAACTTCATCATCATTAGACAATCAAACTGCACACAACAACTTGCAAATATTTCCAATACCTACACCAACCAGTGCTGCAACACTTCACTTCCATACATATCACCATGTCACAACTTCATTCAACTGCATTCTCCACCCGTCACAACATTCCAGTCACTCCTCCTCTGAAATCACCACATCACTCGAACCACCAATCTTCGAAAGTACTACAACATGTCCTCTACAAACACCACTAGCCACTTGACAACAACCAACACAATCTTCTCCACTGTAAACTGCTACATTCAATCCCATCTTAACCACTGTAAACTGCTACATCAAAGAATAGTCACAACCTCCAGACCATCCACTGCAATACTTCTCACTGGCTACAACTACATTGCAATTGTCCATCAAAGAACCTCCACAATCTCCGATCATCACAGTGCACTATTTTTTATCATCACTACAACGAGGCTGAGCATTTCTCATGGAAGAATGACGTGAAAGTGCTATGTGGGAGCATCGTGGATTCCGGGTACAAGGATAGCCCACTTGAGTACAATGAATATGTTGTCTATAATCAAAAAATGGTAAGAATTAAGAAGAATTATGTTTAAATCATATAACATGTGATATTGTCAAAGCTCAGTGTCGGTTGACAACTGAAATTCTCAACGGTTGTTATGAAACTAGTCGTCATGTGTATATTAGAACTATGTCAATGTAATTTTATCTAACTTTTTGGAATGTGTTGGAATTTTATGACTCTAGCTTTAGTCTTTTCGTATGTGATTTTGTTTTTTTATGATAATATTTATTACTCGTTAAATTATTCATTATTGGTATGGATGTATGTTGCTGTAATTTTTTTTAAAATTTACATTCATTTTGCAACGGTCAGAAATCGTTGCAATATCATGTATTACAACGGGCATTGCCCATTGTAAAAAGTTGTATTACAACGGACATTGCCCGTTGTAAAAAGGTGTATTACAACGGGCATTGTCCGTTGTAAAATATGGTCGACCTATTACAACGAGGCCTAATACAACGGGCTCACGCCCGTTGCGAAATCCATATTACAACGGGCATTGCCCGTTGTAAAATGGTTGTTTTGTTGTAGTGTATTTTTGAACAGGATTTCAAATGATTTTTGGAAAAGGAATAATAATAATATTATTTCTAGAAAGTGATTTTGAGAACGAAAAACAATCTTATAACTAATTAATCCGAGTGGCTCGAAAGTAACTAAAAATGGGCAGGAGATGTGTTCGGATGGTAAACGCTTCCCTCAAGTATTCCTCTTCCTGTTAAGGAAATATGTGATACTATTGGTAGTACCCAGTTCCTTGGTATCATTTTTGAGTTACTCGATCAATATAATTTTCTAAACTAAAAAGAATAATGTGAATCATTAATTGATGAGTTAATTGATGATTGTTAATTCTTATCAAAGTGTATTATCATAATTAATAAGCATGGGTAAGCTTTGATCTTTAAAATAAATATTTAAAGTTATTAATGAATGGTTTTGGGTTTGTTGTAAATGATATTTTAGCAACATTTGTTTTTAAACCCTTGAATGACAATTTGGAAGAAATCTTATGGGTATATTAGATCTTTAATAATGAGATTTTAAAGATAATAACAAGTATTGGAATCTTTTATAATAAAGATAGAAAATGTTATAAGTTCAATTTATAAAATAAAAGGAGTTCATTATAACAATGTTTTGGTAGTAATTATTTCAGTCTCTTTGATTATATTTTAAAGGTAATGAAAGAAAAAACTTGTTGAATATAATTAAAACAGTTGAATAAGTATATAAATACATTTTAAGTATTAAAACCGGTATAAGTAAAGAGAATATATATAACGGAAGTTTTTAATTAATAAAGGAGTGTTAATTGATAAAGTAAGTTTTAACTAAATAAAAAATGTTTTCACAATTGATATTAGTTAAAGGAAGTTTATGGTGATTTATCAATTTAATGAATTATTTTGAAAATAAGTTTTTTAGAAACCATTAAGATAGGGTTAGAGATGTGTTATAATAAAAAGATTTTTATCTTATGAAAAAGAAATGTGTTTTTAAGTATAAATATTTTGAAATGAAAAATGTAAAATGGTTATGTATAAAGAAGTATCTTTATAAAGTTTGAATGAATGATGAAAATTTTAAGAAGTATTTTCATAAGAATTTTGGAAAGATTACTAAATACATATGAAGTATGTGGATTATTTCGTTGCATAATTTAATCTAAGATTCAAGTGCAGAACTTTGATGTGTATAACACTTATCCGAAAGAGCATTTATCACTCGTATCTTGATGATGAACATTGATGAGGGTTGTGGTTGGATACTTGAGTTTCCTATCATAGTTGAGAGCTATGCAACGAGAATTAAAGTTCTGATCAGAAAGCCTGGTCAGAGTCCACACTAAAGGATCGGGGGATCAATACTAGTTTGGAAGTAAAGTTGTGAATTCGAATAATAGATATTATGCACGGATGATCTATATACATCGTACGAGTATAAGTTTTAAAAATAAATATTTGGCAAACCTTTGGGTTTTTGTTTTGGGTAATTTCGGGGACGAAATTCTTTTAAGGGGGAAGTCTATAACGACCCGCAAATTTATCACTTTGATAAATTATATTTATTTTTAAATTTATTTAAATAAAATATTGATAATTCAAATAATATTGTTTTGAGTGATAATAAGTAATGGTAATCTTATTTTGAATAAATATTTACAAAAATATTTTCCACGAAATTTAAATCGATAAAATGACTTAAAACTGTTTTATAGATAAACATCCAGCTCTATAATCGTAAAACGTCGTGCACAGAGCTGGATACATACACTTATTTTTATAATTAAACAAGAATATGAAATAAAATCAATTGATTGTTTTTGAAAATAAAATGTGTTTTTGACATTGTTAATAATGCCCTTAAATAGGATAATTGATTTATTTAATTTAAATTGAGATTTAATGATTTAATAATTATTTTAATTATTCAAATAATTATTTTAAATAATGATAATTCATTTTGAATAGTTATAAAGTGATAATGGATCATTTATAATAGTTTTATAAAGATATATAAGTGATTTGAAAATATAAGGAAAAATCAATATCGCTTTATCGGTATAATAGCAATTATTGTAAATAATTGTTAATATAAATTTATATGGTTTTATAATTCAAATATGATCATTTTAATTAACTTAAAATGATAAGAAATTTATTTTCAAAGTTTGTTTACAAAAATGTGTACGTTAACTAAGAAGTGAAAATGTGACCGATAATCGGTTCTCCGAATTTCAACGGTTTATCAAACGAAAGTTGTTCGGAATCAATGCAACATTGTTTATATGTCATGTACACATATATAACACATAAATTCACACCTTAACATACACATAAACATATACATGTATACATTTACACCTAGACATATATATATATATATATTACAAAATCTAAGATATTTTATAAGTGGGCTTCCTCCTTAAGCTTTCATAAGTCAACACATGCATACATGAAGAAGATGGAAGTGATGGGCACATGGGGGGAAGGCTTTTGTTGGCCTAGAGAGGGTGAAGGTGTGTTGGAGAAGCCATGAAGTGATGATGTGTGTATGGATTCCTTTACACTCTTCCTCTGGTTATAAATAGCCCACCCTCTCATCACATTTTTTCACTTTCTTCACTCTAGCATAACTTCTTCATATATGACCGAAATGAGGAATTTCATTTTTTTAAACCCTTCAAAATTTCAGTGGCTACAACTTTCTAGTTGACCACTTCTTCCCATTTTAAAGTTAGCTATGCTCAAAACACCATTTTTTCTAAAGCATTTTTGAGTCCAGTTTTGATGGCCGAAAATACCTCTTTTTCATTCGAGTATAACTCCTTCACAAAAGATCCAAATGAGGTAATTCCTTTTTTAATACCGTGTGAAATTCCAGAGGCTACAACTTTTATGTTTACAACTTCTTCCAGTTTTGAGTATAACTATGCCAAAATACCACTTTTTTACAATGTATTTTCGGACTTCGTTTCTACGAATCCGACAATACCTCTTCTTATCTTGGTCATGGTTTTAAATCTCCTATATATCGCCCGAGATCTCCTCCAAGATCTCCTTTTCACACTTAAACGAGACGAGACATCAAATCTCCTTCCTATCTCCCTCGACACTCATCTCGTCCGAGATATTCAAATCTCACCCGAAATATGGATCAAAATCTCAATCCGAGATCTCACCTGAAATTATACATTTTTCTTATTTTGCATAATATTTTTTATTTTCATATTGATTCAAAAGAAACTACTCAATTCAATTATAATTTACCAACTTCTTGAACATATTCTTTACTTTTTATCTTAATGAGTCATAGCGAAAGGTTTCACTTCTTTATTATGTTCAAATAAAAAGATATTTTTCAATCTTTACCAAGTCAATTAAGCTAATCAAGCTACTACTCTTCTAAAAATATTCCTTTTTCCATGTAAATCGAGTATGTTACCATTTTTATTTTTACTAAGAAAGTTATAACCGTGAAATAAATTTTTGACACATCAATTTTAGAGACATAAGTACATTCGAGATATACTCTAGATTCATTATAAAACCGGAGATGTCAATCCGAGATGTACACCCGACATGTACTCATCTCGTCCGAGATCTCCCCCGATATGAGATAACTTGTGTAAAAATTCCAAGACAAAACGTGACCGAAATCCGATATTTAAAACCTTGATCTTGGCCATAACTTCCTCATACCTAATCCAAATTAGATGATTCTTTTATTGAAACCATAGAGAAAAGAATTTCCCACAACTTTCATGTTGACCATATTTCGAAATTCAGAGAGTTGTATGTCCAAAAACACGAGAGAAATTGACCTATTTTTAGGTCTAGTTTTTGGTAAATTCAGTAATAATCCACAGTCCTACACCTTATTTCCCATGCTTGGCCGAGCACCACTTTTGGCATGGAATGGCCGAGGGCACTAGGAGGCAAAGTGTTAGGGTTCGTGAGCTCGGATCGTGAATTAGTGAAGCTTTAGTATTTTTCCGATAGGAAATCAATGTGAGAACTCCTAAACTATTATTATTATATTTTGGATGATGATATGATATTTGCAAATGAATGTTTAATATGCTTTGATCCTCAAGTTTGTTTGTTTAAATATGAATGTTGAAATATATGCGAGTCGCGAATATACTCGTCGATAAGCACAAAGGAAATCACTTTCCTTGAATTAATGAAATGGTATGTGTATGGAATTGTTAAACCTCTTTAAAAAGGGTTTAAAATGTATTTGAAATGTTTTATAAACATATAAAAGTTTTTTGGTGAAGTTTGAAAAAATACGGAAAATTTAGTTAAAAACAAGCGCGCCGCGTAACGGTAGTTCGCGATTTCGTGCTATAAAAGTCAAACAAGTGTAAAAGTTCGAATATAGCTCGGAATTCTTTGAGATAAGAATTTTCCGAACTATTATATCTATAGTTATCCAATGAAGGAAGAAAATCGAGATTTTGACAAGTAGATTTTGAAATATGAGTAAAACAAGTTTTTGAAAAATCGTGAAATTGCAGTTCGGAATCCAAAACTGGATTTCTTTATAAATGATGTTTTAAAATGTTTTAAAATATGGAATAAATATCATAAATCTTTTAATATGTTTTAAAAGTGATTTGAGTAATAAAAATGAATTTTCAAATAAAAAAAATTGTTTTGATCAAAATAGCTTGAAAGGCACTTTCCGCAGCATTTTTTCGCATCACTTTTCTATAACTTTTAAAATATAGTTTTAAACGCAACCATTCTTTTCCAATTATTTTATAAATGTTTTTAAATGATTAATAAAGTGTTTAAAGGTAATTTGAAGGATTTATGAAACGATCAAATGTTTTAATGATTTAGAGTCGATCAAAAAACTTGATCGCCTTATGGGTGTTAGAAAGATAGTGTCTAGGCTTGGGTTTGGAAAATCAGTTTCCTGCTCTCCCTGGCTGTCCGGACTAGCCCGACGGAGGGGATAGTAAACTTGATTTACTCGGATCGAAATTTTCTAAAGGATAAAGAAAGATATTTTCCAAGATTTAAAAATTTTGGATTTTATAGAGATGATCTTCTTGTACTCGGTGTTAAAGCCCGAAGAGGGAACTCGTACTATTCGTGGAATTTAAAAGGTGATTTCACCATTATTCCGCCCATAGTATTTTTTAAATACGGGGATTAATATTGAGTAGAATTAGATGATTTCTATAGATTCCTCTCACTTAATATTTACTGGTTTTGGATTAACATCCCAGATAAAATGGTTTCAAGTAAATCAAAAGTATGAGTTTTAAATTAAGGAATCTTTATTAAGATTTAATTGAAATGATTTGGAATTAATTTAAATTCCTAAACTTAAAATTTATTGGTTTGGATTTATAGTAAATGATTTCTTGAATAACATTGTTTTTGATCCGTGTTAAAAGTTATGATTTGGAAATCTTTGTTAAGATTTAAATAAATGATTTGGAATATTTTCCTAAGAAAAGATGAAATGATTTGGAATTTAAAAAGGGCTTTATGTAACCAAAGGATTTAATTAGAGATGTTTAATGATTCTGTATATACTGGAAAGAATGTTTTAGAAATATACATCTCCAAAAGAGTTTTTGATAAAAAGAACATAATCAATTAAAGAATGATTCCCTATTCATAAAACCTCTTTTTATCGATGATTGGATCGAAGGAACCGGGGTCGGATCTAGGGAAATCCCTATTCGAAAACCACTTCAAACCAATGTATGTGTTTGAAATAATGAAGATTTGATAAAGAAAATGATGGATGAAGACCAAGGATTTTCGGGGTGAAAGGACTGCTTGTTTATAATTCTGGTTAGCTCCTAAGTACTAAAGTAGTAGCGGTCCCTTCATTTCTGGCACTCTTTGGGTTACAAGGACTTTTCGCTACCAATCCTAGGGATAATTCCCAACAAGATGTGGTAGGAGGGTGTCTTCGGTTTCGTTCAGTCCCAGAACGAACTTGTATGGACGGATGTCTGACATTGCATTCTTGAGATTTCATCCTTGACTTTTATTAACGTACATCTATTTGGTGGTGGTGAGGACAACTTGTCTTAGCTTAACACCCTTTGTTGAGACGTATGAGCTCGAAGGTTGTATGTTTGTGGAAGTCAATAAGGATCGATGGAATGGCAGTGTGGCATTCAAAGGAAGATGATGTGTTATGTGAAAGGTAATCGTTACCTCAAGCCTCACACCCGGAAATGACCGAAACAAGGTAGATGCGGCAAGACTATATGGTTCGCAACCACTAGGGTATGATCATCTCCTTCTAGATATATTTCTTCCCGCTATGATATTCGGGATGCAAATTATTATGGATATATGCTATGAGGGCCCTCGTATAGGTTGGTAATGACCGGGGTGATTATGTGCGGCATGGTCTTATGAGATACCCTTTTGTTTTCAAAACGCGCGTTTTGAGTTCTCACACCAGTCCCATGGCTGACCCGGAGTTTACTTTCCTTTCCTTAAACTCTGGGTGCCCTAATTTTCCCGGGCAGCCTAGTAGTCAGGTTTAGTTTAAAAGAAATCTGGATGGAGCTCGAAGCATGGAGTTAGAAGATTTACTAAAGATTTGTTGTCTATTTCCACCACACTCTTGTACTATAGTATTCCGCAAATTTGTAAGGACAAGAATTTATAAATGTCCATGTTTTTAACTCTGATAAATATATTTTAATTTTCGCTGTAAAGATTTTATGTTGAAATAATATATGTGAGATTCTGTTCTGTCTTTATTTTTCTTTCTACCCTTAATGATCCGCTTCTTCGGCACTTGGATCTACGACACGTGAATACCAAGGATGTATTAGTGTTGATTTCTAGGAGTCGAAGAAACGGTTTGTTACACGCTGCTTGATATCATGCTGCAATAGAGTTAGAAATTACCGCAGCGATTTCTAAAATGTTATTAAAAAAGACACCGAAGCATTTACAAAACGCTGCAATAAATTAATTTTGCATCGTTTATTAAACTATGCAAACTCCTTTAACAGTGTTTTGGAAAACGTTGTCTAACAGCATGTTTAAGTAGAACCAGTGATATATAGCAGTTTTGAAACGCTGTAAAAAAGCCTTTTGCTGTGTTTTAGGCAATGGTTTTTTATAGCGGTGGTTGTTTTCCATTATGTTTTAATATTTGCAGCATTTTCAATTTGCTTCGGCTTGATTTTGGCGGCATTTTGTTAATTTTAGTATTGCAGCTCTTTTAAAACGCTGCGGTATATCAACATTTTTACTGCATTTTGCAATTACTGCGGCATTTTAAAACAATTATAAAAGCTATGAACAATGTATTCAAAAACAAACGGCTCAATTTATAAAAAAATTAATATATATAATCTGATATTATAAGCAGTTATAACGATTAAACATAATCAAAACTACGTCAATTTCATATACCATAAAATTTAGTCATATACAACATTTTATATGTTTTAAGCATGCACAAATGTTAATGACATAAAATCTTACAAAAAGAGCTTGCTAAAAGAGAATATAAATCGTGGAAAGTCCAAGATCGTCTCTTTTAAAAGTCCAATATGCCTAGAAGAAAAGGAATGCAATTAGAGATTAACGGTAAAAGAGAACAAATATAAATTTATTTAGCATCAAATAATATTGATAATTCAGCAAAAATGTGATTCTATCTCTGTTCTCTTTGATACATTGCAAACTTTGACCCGTAAAAGTTGGTAAGATTGTCATCTTGGCCCTAATTATTATTTCCATTAAGATATACTTTACCTAGGTCAAGCAAGATACTTGCAAACATTACAACATCGCATGTTCAAACTGATGATCCAAGCAGCAGTTTTGAAAATTGTTAAATTTGTCATGTACGTATGCAAGGTGTACATGTTCATTTTTAAAAACTGGTAAATTTATTAATGTAAAAAAACAGAAGTCTGGTCAGTCACTAACATAACCTTCTACAAGTAGACCAAGTAACTAGCCAATAAATACAACAAACGGCCTAAAACTGAATAAATCTAAATCTACCAACCGAGGTTTAAATATCTAGCCCAAATATAAATTCTGCTCTGACCAACTCAGTCAAAACCTGCTAAGAGAATGTAATCAATATTCAAATACCAAATCAGAAAGTGCATTCCATTTGCAATTGAAGCCAACAAAGACAATTCGAATACAATTTGAGATCTGGAAATCAAAACTGAAAGTCAATTATGTGTGATACGCTCGCATCCTTTGTGATGCATTCACTATTTATGGATTCATCTTCCAATAAAATTTCATTTTAAATGGAAAACAAAATTTAAATAAGCTTCTACCAAAATTCATGACTATGGATCATAAAACCAATTTGTGAAACCTCACTTAGGCTCTGTTTGTTTGCACTAAGAAGTTCTGCATAAAACTTTGATTAGCAAACGGCCAACCATACCCTAATGTTCCTATTCATTCGCAAGTACTACATTACTCACTTTTGGACAAATAACAGCACCTACAACTTCATCATTATAATTTTTGCTAGTAATAATTACATCAGCCCTTGCTTGAATTCCAACCAAAACATCAACCATATCATCATTCACAACATCCACCACAGCATCATCAGGTTGCACGCTAGCCACAGCATTACCCACCTCCATACTCTTAGGACAAGCAATAGCTTCAAACCCTAAATAGCTATTCCTAATCAAAAGCCATAGTTCTTGCCTGCACCAGAAACTTAACTCTGCCCTTGCCTCGCTATCGTCAATTCCCTCACAAGATCCTCACCCTCTTGTGCATCAATATCGACAGCCAGTTCATGCATATGGGATACATTATCATGTTTCATACTCGAGCAATCGGCAGTAGAAGAAACGGTTTTCGACTTAAAATCATGAACATCAGCAACACTGGCTTCCCCATTACAATCAACATTGGTAGCTCTTACTTCTAGACAGCTTATGCTTATATTATTATCACCTAGTTCATGCAAACCAACATGTTATGTGCATGGGATACATTATCATGTTTCATGCCCAAACAATCGGCACTAGAAGAAACAAATTTCGAGTTAAAATCATGAACACTAGCGACACAGGTATGTGCAATGAAGAACTTTGATGTACTTCATTCAATGTAGTGCAATTGACTTTGAGAAAATGGGATAATGGATATCACCATTGATGTGCAAAGTTATGATGTTCATTATGGACCATTGTGCACAAATAATTTAGAAAATGGACATAATTATACATTTTCTAAACTAAACTAAAGATTATGTTATTAAAAATAATTTAACTAAAGAAAAACTATTCTAATCGCCATATTCATTGGCACTAACTAATTCGTTCGGAATAAATTGTTTAACGCTTCATGTTCTACACCACATTCTAAATTCGAACGCATCACACCTTGCTCCAGACCCTAATCATTTCCATTAAACAACCTGTTATAGTAAATCCACTAGAATCCTATCTCAAACCTCTTTTGAAACCATCTGCCTCAAAATATGAACCCATTATACGACCAATCACAATCACCACAACCTGCTACTTCAACAGCAAACTACATCACTGTCCTTGTTGGAATTCCTTAAGAAATAAGATGAATGGAAATATACAAAGTCCCACATCGCCAAAATATTGAGAGCTATATTAGTTTATATATGGCTCTCTCATGAGGAGTTTGGGGGCCTGGGGCTCCCAAATGTATGCTTCGTTGTGAGGAGGGAGATCATGCATCACCACCACACGCGCGCTGTCTGCTCTGACAAATCCATGTTCTCTACATACAAGAAATTCGATCATGAAGAGAAACTCTATATGGGTAATTCTGTAGTATCTATGATCGAAGGCAGTGGCACAGTAATCCTCAAGTTTACTTCAGGAAAAACTGTCAAGTTGAATGACGTGCTCCACGTTCCAGACATACGCAAGAATCTCATCTCTGGTGTAGTATTATCAAAGAAAGGATTCAGAATGGTGTTCGAGTCAGACAAGATGGTTCTGTCCAAAGCTGGAATGTATATCGGAAGGGGATATTTATGTGATGGCCTATTTAAGGCAAATGTAGCCATTATCGGCAATAAAACAACGTATTCTGATTGTGCTATTAATAAAATTGAAGTTTCTTACTTGTTTGAGCACGAAATTTTACTATGGCATGATAGATTAGGACACATAAATTTCCGAAAAATGAAAATATTATCAAACTTGGGATTAATTCCAAAATTCCAAGTAGATAAGAACTACAAATGTGAGACATGTGTAGAAGCAAAAATGGTTAAAAAACCATTTCAATCTGTTGATAGAAGCACCGAACCACTAGGTTTGGTTCATACAGATTTATGTGATTTTAAATCATTACCTACAAGAGGTGGGAAAAAGTACTTTATCACGTTTATTGACGATTATACGCGATATTGCTATGTATATCTTTTGAATAGCAAAGATGAAGCAATTACATCATTTATAAAGTACATAGTTGAGGTAGAAAATCAGTTAAATAAAAAGATCAAGATATTGAGATCTGATCGAGGTGGAGAATATGAATCGCCATTTGAACAGTTCTGTGCCGAAAATGGTATAATTCATCAAACAACAGCTCCATATTCACCACAACAAAATGGTGTAGCCGAGAGGAAGAACAGAACGTTAAAAGATATGATTACCGCCATGCTTTTAACTTCTGGTCTACCGACGAACTTGTGGGGGGAAGCCTTAAATATGTCTAATCACATATTAAACAAAGTCCCTCATAATAAAACAAGAACAATTCCATATGAGATATGGAAAGGAAACAAACCAAGTTTTAAATACCTCAAAGTGTGGGGGTGCTTGGCAAAAGTTCCAGTTCTGCCTCCCAAGAAAGTCAAACTTGGACCAAAAACAGTAGATTGTTACTATTTAGGGCCAGCCCAAAATAGTAGTGCCTATAGATTTTTGGTATTCAAGTCTGATATAGCTGATATTCATGTCAATACAATCATGGAATCTAGAGATGCCTCATTCTTTGAAGACGTGTTTCCGCACAAAAGGAATGAAGGGAATAATGTCCCTAAAAGGACAAGAGAAGAATCAAGCAATTCACATGAAGATGAAACTCATCATGAGATTGAGGAATTTGAACCAAGAAGAAGCGTAAGGGCTAGGACTTCCATGATATTTGGTTCGGATTTTTTCACATATGTGTTAGAACATGAACCTCAAACGTACAAGGAAGCAATGTCATCTTCTGAATCTTCATGTTGGAAAGAAGCAATCCAAAGTGAGATTGATTCAATTCTAAGTAATAAAACTTGGGAAATTGTTGATATTCCACCTGGAATAAAACCTATTGGCTGCAAATGGATTTTCAAGAAGAAAATGAAAGCAGATGGCTCTATCGACAAGTATAAAGCCAGATTAGTAGCCAAAGGATATCGTCAAAAAGAAGGAGTAGACTTCTTTGATACATATTCGTCAGTAACACGAATAACCTCTATAAGAATGCTAATAGCAATTGCATCAATTTATGGTCTAGAAATTCATCAAATGGATGTAAAGACAGCATTCTTAAATGGAGATCTCGATGAGGAGATCTACATGGAGCAACCTTAAGGTTTTATTTCCAAAGGAAATGAAAACAAAGTCTGTAGATTAGTAAAATCATTATACGGACTAAAACAAGCTCCAAAACAATGGCACGCAAAATTTGATAGTGTCATGATGAGAAATGGTTTTCGTATAAATGAATGCGATAAGTGTGTTTATTATAAACAAATTGGACAATCATATGTGATGATTTGTTTATATGTAGACGATATGTTAATATTTGGTCCAAATACTCAGGTAATAGAGACCATAAAGAAGATGTTAACTAGCAATTTCGATATGAAAGATTTAGGAGTTGCAGACGTTATTTTGGGAATCAAAATAATAAGAACTCCTAATGGAATTGAATTGTCTCAGTCACACTATGTAGACAAAGTGATTGAAAAATTCCAAGACTATGGAATTAAAGGAGTAAAAACACCTTTTAATCCATCAGAAGTACTGCATAAAAACACTAATGAGAGTGTAATGCAACTGGAATACTCTCGTGTAATAGGATGTCTCATGTATCTCATGAATTGCACAAGACCAGATATAGCTTATGCAGTAAGTCGACTGAGCAGGTATACAAGCAATCCAGGAAAGGAACACTGGAAAACACTAATGAGAGTGCTTGGATATTTAAAAAATACCACAAATTATTCCTTACATTATGGAAAATATCCTGCCGTCTTAGAAGGATATAGTGATGCAAATTGGATTGCTGATTCAGAGGAATCAAAATCAACAAGTGGTTATGTCTTTACCTTAGCAGGGGCAGCAGTGTCATGGAAATCTACTAAACAAACATGCATAGCTCGATCCACTATGGAATCGGAGTTCATCGCTTTAGATAAAGCGGGCGAAGAAGCAGAATGGCTTCGTCACTTTTTAGAAGATATTCCATTTTGGCCTAAACCTGTACCGGCCATATGCATACACTGTGATAACCAAGCTGCGCTAAGCAGAGCGCACAACTTTGTGTATAATGGAAAGTCATGACATATTCGTCGATGCCATAACACAGTTAGGCAGTTACTCTCAAATGGAACTATTTCCATAGATTATGTGAGAACAAATGATAACCTAGCGGATCCATTTACTAAAGTTTATCAAGAGAGAAAATTGAGTGCGCATCGAGGGGAATGGGTTTAAAAGCCTAAACCACAAAGAGTTATCTTATACGGAAACCTATCCTAGCGACTGGAGATCCCACGGACTAGGATCAATAGGCAAACCAGTTCTGAATAACTCAAGACGTAATGCATTTGCATGGACATAGTCCAACTCCATTCCTATGGTGCACAATATAAATGCATGCCTACAGAAGTATTTAAAGGTTAAAACTATGTTTTTAATGGTGACCATATCTTGGAAATAACAAGTGGGGTATATGTAGGATACTCTTAATGGTTGCGATCACCTATGTAAGTGTGAGCTGGGTCGGCTCTATGAGAATATTAAAAGGCTTTTATTCTCTAAAACACTCGCAGAACCAAGTACTGTTCAGGACCAAAATGAACACAACCAAGAAATTGGATGAGAAGGGAATTAATGCTTCGTAGAACTTATTGTCTGGATATACAATAAAGGCTAACAGTTCAAGATGAAATATTTCACCGATTAGCCAAGTAAATCCGATAAGTTTTAACTAGGGAAAGTTCAAAGTGAAATATCTACTTATCCACGATAAAGCATTAAATCCATATATGCTCTGTGATATTTCGCTTTGTGTGGGGGATATGTATATTATCATTCATGTGGGGGATTGTTGGAATTCCTTAAGAAATAAGATGAATGGAAATATACAAAGTCCCACATCGCCAAAATATTGAGAGCTATATTAGTTTATATATGGCTCTCTCATGAGGAGGTTGGGGGCCTGGGGCTCCCTAATGTATGCTTCGTTGTGAGGAGGGAGATCATGCATCACCACCACACACGCGAGCGCCGCCGCCGCCGTCCGTCCGACCGAACCGAACCGGGCCGGGCCGGGTACGGGTCTTAAATGACCATTCTTTTTACTAGGCTATTGTTTAACAGTTTTGGGCTTCGGCTGAAAACTGGGCTGGGTCTGGAATTTGAAGAGAAGCGGGCGGGTGAAGGCGGACGCGGGTTTTGGACTGAGGAGGCGCGACCCAACTGAAGCAGATGCGGGTGCGACCCGTTAAAAGGCAGCGATGCGGGCGAACATATGTGACTGTACGAAGAGGTACAGACGCGACTGTTTGAGCGAACGGGTGCAGACACGACCGTTCGGAAGGGATACGGACCAACTATAAATAAGGAGGAAAAATGATCACTTTCCTCACTGATTTTCCAATCCGAAATCTCTTCTCCTCTAAAAACTGCTGTTCTTACTTTCAAATCGCATAGCGATATACTCATTACAATTTCGAGCAGAATTCGTCTGTTGTATCTTGGGAGAATTTTGAAATAAAATTCTTAAGGAAATCGTTACGACGAGCCTCAAACATATTTCGGTTAGAATTCTACATTCTATCCTTTATTTTGGTTATACTATTTATTCAAAATAGTATAACGCTGTTGTTGTAATTTATTTACAACAATCATATTGTTATAATAATTAACACAGAATTCCAGTGTAGTGGAAATCTGAGTTATAAACTTGTGCAACGAGTTTATAATTGATTATTCTCTGTTTTGGTATACTAGACATATAACATCTTAAGAATTTTACTGTTTTCTTACTAAAACAGAGATGGCAACAGTAGAATTTTCAAAGACTACTACTCACAACAGACCTGAACCGTTCAAGGGAGATGGTGACGACTTTTTAACATGGTAGAATCAGATGTTATTTTACCTCACCACACTCGGTCTGCAACGGTATATCGAGGAGGAGGAACCGATTTCTGCACCAGGCAAGGAAGCAGATGTTGCTACGTGGAAACATTTCGATTTCCTATGAAGAAACTATATTCTGAATTGTCTCGACAAGGTGCTATACAAAGTATATCAACCTCTAAAGACAGCAAAAGCACTCTGGAATGCACTTGCCACGAAGTATAAGACGCAGAATATCATTCTTAAGAAATTCATTGTAGACAAATTCATGGACTACAAGATGGTCGACTCCAAACCGGTGACTGCTCAACTGCATGAACTGCAAATTATCATTCATGAACTCGAAGCGGAAGGTCATAAGGTTGGAGAATCGTTTTTGGTTGAAGCCATCACGGGAAAACTGCCACCGTCGTGGAGAGATTACCGCAATTATCTAAAGCATAAAAAGAAGGAAATCTCTCTACAGGATCTCATAGTCCGATTGAAAATTGAGGCAGATAACCGTGGAATTACAAAACAAAGCGAAGAGGCATTTGTGGCTGAAGATTCAAAGACCAAAAACAAAAAGAAGAATTTCCAGAAGAAAAGGAAAGCTCCAGACAACAAACCAAAAGACAACAAACGAACCAAAAAGTTTAATGGTGAATGTTGGGTTTGTGGAAAGGTTGGACATGCCGCTAGAGATTGCAGACTCAAGAAGGACCGCAACAAAGAGGCAAATTTAGTAGACAACATGGAAGTGGATGAGTCCAACTTCTCGGCAGTTGTATCTGAATGCAATATGGTTAAGAATCCTAACCAATGGTGGGTGGACACAGGCGCTACTCGTCATGTCTGCTCTGACAAATCCATGTTCTCTACATACAAGAAATTCGATCATGAAGAGAAACTCTATATGGGTAATTCTGCAGTATCTATGATCGAAGGCAGTGGCACAGTAATCCTCAAGTTTACTTCAGGAAAAACTGTCAAGTTGAATGACGTGCTCCACGTTCCAGACATACGCAAGAATCTCATCTCTGGTGCAGTATTATCAAAGAAAGGATTCAGAATGGTGTTCGAGTCAGACAAGATGGTTCTGTCCAAAGCTGGAATGTATATCGGAAGGGGATATTTATGTGATGGCCTATTTAAGGCAAATGTAGCCGTTATCGGCAATAAATCAATGTATTCTGATTGTGCTATTAATAAAATTGAAGTTTCTTACTTGCTTGAGCACGAAATTTTACTATGGCATGATATATTAGAACACATAAATTTCCGAAAAATGAAAATATTATCAAACTTGGGATTAATTCCAAAATTCCATGTAGATAAGAACTACAAATGTGAGACATGTGTAGAAGCAAAAATGGTTAAAAAACCATTTCAATCTGTTGATAGAAGCACCGAACCACTAGGTTTGGTTCATACAGATTTATGTGATTTTAAATCATTACCTACAAGAGGTGGGAAAAAGTACTTTATCACGTTTATTGACGATTATACGCGATATTGCTATGTATATCTTTTGAATAGCAAAGATGAAGCAATTACATCATTTATAAAGTACAAAGCTGAGGTAGAAAATCAGTTAAATAAAAAGATCAAGATATTGAGATCTGATCGAGGTGGAGAATATGAATCACCATTTGAACAGTTCTATGCCGAAAATGGTATAATTCATCAAACAACAGCACCATATTCACCACAACAAAATGGTGTAGCCGAGAGGAAGAACAGAACGTTAAAAGACATGATTACCGCCATGCTTTTAACTTCTGGTCTATCGACGAACTTGTGGGGGGGAAGCCTTAAATATGTCTAATCACATATTAAACAAAGTCCCTCATAATAAAACAGGAACAATTCCATATGAGATATGGAAAGGACACAAACCAACTTTTAAATACCTCAAAGTGTGGGGGTGCTTGGCAAAATTTCCAGTTCCGCCTCCCAAGAAAGTCAAACTTGGACCAAAAACAGTAGATTGTTACTATTTAGGGCCAGCCCAAAATAGTAGTGCCTATAGATTTTTGGTATTTAAGTCTGATATAGCTGATATTCATGTAAATACAATCATGGAATCTAGAGATGCCTCATTCTTTGAAGACGTGTTTCCGCACAAAAGGAATGAAGGGAATAATGTCCCTAAAAGGACAAGAGAAGAATCAAGCAATTCACATGAAGATGAAACTCATCATGAGATTGAGGAATTTGAACCAAGAAGAAGCGTAAGGGCTAGGACTTCCAAGATATTTGGTTCGGATTTTTTCACATATGTGTTAGAACATGAACCTCAAACGTACAAGGAAGCAATGTCATCTTCTGAATCTTCATGTTGGAAAGAAGCAATCCAAAGTGAGATTGATTCAATTCTAAGTAATAAAACTTGGGAAATTGTTGATATTCCACCTGGAATAAAACCTATTGGCTGCAAATGGATTTTCAAGAAGAAAATGAAAGCAGATGGCTCTATCGACAAGTATAAAGCCAGATTAGTAGCCAAAGGATATCGTCAAAAAGAAGGAGTAGACTTCTTTGATACATATTCGCCAGTAACACGAATAACCTCTATAAGAATGCTAATAGCAATTGCATCAATTTATTTTCTATAAATTCATCAAATGGATGTAAAGACAGCATTCTTAAATGGAGATCTCGATGAGGAGATCTACATGGAGCAACCTGAAAGTTTTATTTCCAAAGGAAATGAAAACAAAGTCTGTAGATTAGTAAAATCATTATACGGACTAAAACAAGCTCCAAAACAATGGCACGCAAAATTTGATAGTGTCATGATGAGAAATGGTTTTCGTATAAATGAATGTGATAAGTGTGTTTATTATAAACAAATTGGACAATCATATGTAATGATTTGTTTATATGTGACGATATGTTAATATTTGGTCCAAATACTCAAGTAATAGAGACCATAAAGAAGATGTTAACTAGCAATTTCGATATGAAAGATTTAGGAGTTGCAGACGTTATTTTGGGAATCAAAATAATAAGAACTCCTAATGGAATTGAATTGTGTCAGTCACACTATGTAGACAAAGTGATTGAAACATTCCAAGACTATGGAATTAAAGGAGTAAAAACACCTTTTAATCCATCAGAAGTACTGCATAAAAACACTAATGAGAGTGTAATGCAACTGGAATACTCTCGTGTAATAGGATGTCTCATGTATCTCATGAATTGCATAAGACCAGATATAGCTTATGCAGTAAGTCGACTGAGCAGGTATACAAGCAATCCAGGAAAGGAACACTGGAAAGCACTAATGAGAGTGCTTGGATATTTAAAAAATACCACAAATTATTCCTTACATTATGGAAAATATCCTGCCATCTTAGAAGGATATAGTGATGCAAATTGGATTGCTGATTCAGAGGAATCAAAATCAACAAGTGGTTATGTCGTTACCTTAGAAGGGGCAGCAGTGTCATGGAAATCTACTAAACAAACATGCATAGCTCGATCAACTATGGAATCAGAGTTCATCGCTTTAGATAAAGCGGGCGAAGAAGCAGAATGGCTTCGTCACTTTTTAGAAGATATTCCATTTTGGCCTAAACCTGTACCGGCCATATGCATACACTGTGATAACCAAGCTGCGCTAAGCAGAGCGCACAACTTTGTGTATAATGGAAAGTCACGACATATTCGTCGACGCCATAACACAGTTAGGCAGTTACTCTTAAATGGAACTATTTCCATAGATTATGGGAGAACAAATGATAACCTAGCGGATCCATTTACTAAAGGTTTATCAAGAGAGAAAATTGAGTGCGCATCGAGGGGAATGGGTTTAAAAGCCTAAACCACAAAGAGTTATCTTATACGGAAACCTATCCTAGCGACTGGAGATCCCACGGACTAGGATCAATAGGCAAACCAGTTCTGAATAACTCAAGACGTAATGCATTTGCATGGACATAGTCCAACTCCATTCCTATGGTGCACAATATAAATGCGTGCCTACAGAAGTATTTAAAGGTTAAAACTATGTTTTTTAATGATGACCATATCTTGGAAATAACAAGTGGGGTATATGTAGGATACTCTTAATGGTTGCGATCACATATGTAAGTGTGAGCTGGGTCGGCTCTATGAGAATATTAAAAGGCTTTTATTCTCTAAAACACTCGCAGAACCAAGTACTGTTCAGGACCAAAATGAACACAACCAAGAAATTGGATGAGAAGGGAATTAATGCTTCGTAGAACTTATTGTCTGGATATACAATAAAGGCTAACGGTTCAGGATGAAATATTTCACCGATTAGCCAAGTAAATCCGATAAGTTTTAACTAGGGGAAGTTCAAAGTGAAATATCTACTTATCCACGATAAAGCATTAAATCCATATATACTCTATGATATTTCGCTTTGTGTGGGGGATATGTATATTATCATTCATGTGGGGGATTGTTGGAATTCCTTAAGAAATAAGATGAATGGAAATATACAAAGTCCCACATCACCAAAATATTGAGAGCTATATTAGTTTATATATGACTCTCTCATGAGGAGGTTGGGGGCCTGGGGCTCCCAAATGTATGCTTCGTTGTGAGGAGGGAGATCATGCATCACCACCACACATGCGCGCGCCGCCGCCGCCGTCCGTCCGACCGAACCGGGCCGGGTACGGGTACGGGTCTTAAATGACCATTCTTTTTACTAGGCTATTGTTTAACAGTTTTGGGCTTCGGCTGAAAACTGGGCTGGGCCTGGAATTTGAAGAGAAGCGGGCGGGTGAAGACGGACGCGAGTTTTGGACTGAGGAGGCGCGACCCAACTAAAGCAGACGCGGGTGCGACCCGTTAAAAGGCAGCGACGCGGGCGAACAGATGTGACTGTACGAAGAGGTACAGACGCGACTGTTTGAGCGAACGGGTGCAGACACGACCGTTCGGAAGAGATACGGACCAACTATAAATAAGGTGGAAAACTGATCACTTTCCTCACTGATTTTCCAATCCGAAATCTCTTCTCCTCTAAAAACTGCTGTTCTTACTTTCAAATCACAGAGTGATATACTCATTACAATTTCGAGCAGAATTCGTCTGTTGTATCTTGGGAGAATTTTGAAATAAAATTCTTAAGGAAATCGTTACGACGAGCCTCAGACATATTTCGGTTAGAATTCTACATTCTATCCTTTATTTTGGTTATACTATTTATTCAAAATAGTATAACGCTGTTGTTGTAATTTATTTACAACAATCATATTGTTATAATAATTAACACAGAATTCTAGTGTAGTGGAAATCTGAGTTATAAACTTGTGCGACGAGTTTATAATTGATTATTCTCTGTTTTGGTATACTAGACGTATAACAGTCCTAACCATCACCTTGTTGACCTTGCTGCCATCAATACATAGCAACTAACAACCTGAACCCGCAACCTCCCTCCTGTTACATTCCACCAACCATTCACACAACACCTCCCAAAACATCACTTCCTCCTTCAAAACTGCTCCATCATCATCAGTACAAGCACCACCCATCTCCTTAAACTGCTATCCATCTCCAGAAAACAAAACAATCATTGCATTGCTACCCATCTCCTCAAAATAGCGACCTCACCCAAAACCACAAACCCAAACCCACCACCACAAAACCAAACCTGTTTTCTATACCGCAACCAAACCCATTTATACTCTAATACTAGAAAATGAGCATAAGCTTTCATAAAATCATAATGCTCTAAAAAACTGTATGTTTGTGTTATGATATATGCGTTATATGCAACTATTTATGAGCACATTTCACATGCCAATGCTATTTTTTTGTAATAAAATTATAAAATCATGAAGTTACCTATATAGGGGAAAGCCGTCACCCCAAACAGTTTGCATAGAAGTTTAAAAATAATTTATATGGAAAAAAACGATAATTAATATAAAAACAAGAGGTATCGAGACACTCTTTTGTCTACATCAAATTAAAATAATTGGTCGCATTAGCTATAGCATTTAAAATTAGTCCAAGACATAACTAGTTCACAAAACAAAAATAAACACATATATTGTGAAATCAGAAGCAACATTTATCTACAACTAGATGTTATAAAGATTATTTTCAACAAAAAGTTAAATTCATGTAAAATAAATAAATGTCTCACCATATCTGCACCTAATCGGGCCATTCCTATACGACCATATGCATGTGCCATTTGTTTGCGCCTAATAGCTTTGAATGTTTGGCTTCGTACCTAAAAGAAGAAAATATAATACATTGGCTAGTTAATTTCTATACACACAAAGGATGAACGATTAGATGTAATTTATCTTAAATTTTGAACTAGTTTTCAAGTTGATGAAATCATTCCACTTCTTCATACTTCTAATGTTATCTAGTTTCATTTGAAGTCTTTCCTCCTTGGACTTTGCTTTTAATATTTGTTTAACTAATCTACATTTTGAGCACCTAAACATACACTCATTTGCTGAAATATGTTGTTTGCATATGAGTTGTTATATGATGAGGATAGAATGTTAGGTGTGGCTCGCAATGTTACATGCCACCAATCCCACATATATACCACGTTATATGTCATATTTCTTGCGATGTGTGACTTAACGTTCAACCCACGCACTATCAAATGCGAGCCATAACTAACACATCTAACTTAAATCTAGCATGTATCAAGAATAAGGATTTAGTAGTCGTTTATTGAATATATTGAAAAAAAATAATCATGTCAGAATAGTTAATATACATGTATCAAAACATCTTATAATGTCAACAACATAACACGAAGAAAATGTCAAAAATATTCAGGTAAAAAATAATGCAGGTTATGTAAGGTATGTTCACAAAATATGGAAGTTTGACAGATGGTTAACCTTGTGCAAGAAACATCCAACTCAAAACAAAAAAGAAATTCAACTCAAAACTCCTACTTATATTCCATGTACACAAAGAAGGGAGCTCAAAAAGTGGGGATAAAAAGAATGGATTTTATAACATATTAAAAACCTCCAAAGTTGCAATTTGTCAAGGTAAACATAAGCAGGAGCATTTTATGGGAAGAGACCGAGTTGGTATGATGTAAAAAATAAGTATTGATGTGCATACCACCTTTGTTATTAAGATGAAATGCAGATAATCACCGATGCAAGTTCCTTTTCAATGTTATGATACAAAAATGACTTCTAACCATTCTATGTGTAATGCCCAAAGAAATACAAAGAATAGTTGCGAAGGGAGCAGGTTCCCACAATTTTTTCTAAAACTGCTTGTAGAGATTCAAACTTTACTCTTGTATCATTTCTTTTTCAAACTCCTGGACAGTATCATTTCTTGCAAAGGAAACAAAGTTTTTAATTTTTGTTGGGGAAGTGGTGTTATTTCACAGCGATTTAAGACAACAAAGTTTTTAATACTTTTTCCTTCATTGTCTGTAGTGAATTGTTCTGGTATGACTTTGGTACCAATAAGATATTCTTCTAATCCATACCCTCTCACAGTAGTGATGATCTGAAATTTCTAAAGGAGAAAGTTGGATTCATCCAATGGACTGGATATTATCTGGTTTTGTGGAGTTATCAAAATCTTTGATAGATTTTCACTAACTTGTTGCTATGTTGAGGTGGAAGTTGGAGATAAAGAGGAGTTATTTTCAATGTCACCATCAGCCATGGTGATAACAAGATTACAAGAGCCTCAGAAATATAAGCTGTAAGCATTTCTCGAATTTAATCAAGAAAGATAATCAATATACCTTGGTATGATTATGAATATCTTGAAATAGAAAGAAAAAGAATTCTGAGAGGAGCTAGAAATAATTTCTAGGTGAGGCTCAGTGAAGAACAATTATGACTTGATTAAAGAAAAGACAGAAAAGAAATTCAGAGAATGACATAGAAAATGGGATGATAAATTGACTATCTTCTTGGCAACTTCAATGATTAATTTCAACAATAAGAATCTGAAAGCAGCCAGAAATTAGATTTTCTTGGTGAGGCTTAATCATGATGATGGTTAATGAACAAAGTTCAACCAGTCAAATAAGAAAAACATAGAAAACTAAGAGCAATCAAGAAAACCAAGTGATGAAAGAGACCTGATGGTTTTCTTGGTATGGCTCAATGATGTATTCAACATATTAAGCAAGGAGATTAAAAGAAAACACGAAATAAAGGAGTAAAAGAAACTCCCTCTGTGATGAAAATGAGATTGCATCAGATCTCCAATCCGAGAGGAGAGAAAATAACATCAAATGATTGTCGTTAGACTTTCTAAAGCTCCAATACCATATTGAAAAACCATGGAATTGATAGAATGCAAAAGTGTTTTCATTATCTCTAGTTTTTCATAATACAAGATTAAAGAGATACAATTCCTTATATAGAGGATGCGGGCATAATACAATAATATAACTTACTGGGCTAGGCCCAGGAAGGTGTACCCGAATGCTTTCTACCCGCTTACTATATGTTACATAAAAAATTCATACACATGTATTATTCTCAACTCTTCTAATAAGTATGCCTTCACAATCTTCCCTAAAATAAAATGCCAGTGTTTTGAATATTTCACTTAGATTTGCATAAGAAATTAGATTTTAAAATACTAACATGTCATTTAAATGATTGAACATTAAGCTGTCAGCTAGTAATCAGTACGGTAAAGTATTGTTCTTTCACTCAAATATCATGTACACAATTATATAATTTTGCATATTTTTCATATGTCAGCACACACTTTTGTATGTCATATAATATTTTTTGACATTAGCATAAAATTATTTTATATCCCCTTTAATAGTCATAGAACATAAAATGTTTATGATAATTTATTAATACTGAAATAAATATTTAAGTTAAGAATTAATAGATTTTAAATAAATATAATTTCAAATTAAATAAAATTCAAACTAAAATAAAATCAAAATGATTTCATCTCATATAACATTTCGAAAAACATTAAATATAATTTAATATTCATGAAACTATTCATAACAATATAGGTTAAAGTTCTAGCATGAATATTTTTTTTTAATAATTTACCTCTTTTATCCCACTGTCCGAGTCTGATGCATCGTATCCAATGGGTTAACCTCAACTTTGAAGAACTATGATCTGGAAAATGAAATAAACTTGGACGTGTGTTAACTAGTAGTCAAACTTCTAGAACTTGGAAACCACCACAAGAACCAAGCTTGATTCCACCGTGGTTATTATGAACCATGTAGCATGGCTGTTTCAGTGAACTATTTTCTAGTTTTGACTTTAGCCATTAATTAGGTAATGATTGCACTATGAATTATTTTTCAGTTTGAATAACATGTAACATGAGTGTCACTTTTGTGCAACTCTATTTGGTTATAACTACTATTTATTAGTGTTGTTGCCCCTTAATGTTGAGTTATTTACTACTGCTACTCCTTAGTCCTTGTTAGATTGCACAGTGCTACTTATATATCATGCAATTTTAATGTTACTGCTCTTTTATTTATGCATTAATAAAAACTATTTGTTTAATTCGTTCATTTTAGTGTTTACGTTGCTTCTTTCAATGTGTTATTATGATATGTTGTGTTGTAGTTTATATTTGTAGTGTATAAATAACCAGGGGAAAATGGGTTGTTTCCATACAATAAAAGAAATAATGTTAGACAACGATTATGGGGAGAAAAGTGAAACCATCAACCTTGAGGAGGATGGAGATTCAAAACCGCCAGATATCAACACACACAAAAATTCAAGGGAGGAGAAGAAGAGGGTGGAGCAAATTGGAGTGCTAATTTTCAATAACCCAAAAATTACAGGCTGAATGAAGCTCAGTTGGAGATGCCATACAACTATGAAAACTGTTCATATATTAGGTATGGTCAAAATGTTAGCTAGATTTAACATCAAGTAATAATTTATAGGAACTAAAACTTAATGCCAGGTTTCTTTAGTGCACATTTGACGCAGTTAACGTTATGTATTTTCTTGCTCTGATACCTTGCATAAAAAACCAAATTTCCAATATACATTTTGTAAAACTCAATGCCACTTCATAGAATACACTGTAGTCTTCCATAAGAGTTAAAGACTCTGAAAAGTAACAGGGAAGCAAAAAATAAAATTAATGTTTCAAAATTACTAGAACTACCTTTAACATTTTACAAATACAATCCATGACCACACAAGTTTCAGGTACAAAAACAACTTTTCATCAATGATCAAGAGTATTATGTACAATTCATTCCAGAAAGCAAGCTCTACTTAGGAAAAATAAATAAATAAGAAATAAATGGATATCAAACATCAACCCTACACTCAAATGCACATAAAGGGTCATATGGTACAATAGTGGATATAATACCACAGGAAGCAAAGCTTCATCAGGATGTATCTTTTATGACATGTAAATACTAAAATTTATTGAGTTACTTTCCCATGGACGAATAATGAATAATAATTATGTCACATTGTGTAGAATACGATTTGGAAAGAAGCTTTTATGAAAAATTATTTGGCAACAAAAGAGGACTTAGCGAAAATTTAATGAATAGACAATCAACCATTTGCATTTGTATCTAACATAACAAACTATCAAATATAAATTTAAAACAAAACTGATACATTGGTCATTAACTATTTTAGTTTAATTAGGGAAATTTGCATATCATAACCAAGTATGGATTTTAATTGATACTCTTTCAACTTTATACGATTAAAGCATAATGGTGTGCACACACACTACTCACATAGAACCAAACCAATATATAGATGGATCTACTCTAGTAAACTAAATTGCAAATTGAAAAAAAAAACAGTCTCAGTTACTACGTAAAAGTGTTTGCATATAAGAGAAATCCTTTTTCACTAAAAGTATTAATTAAACCCATATAATTGGAAAAATATATGTTAACATATACCTTCATAAAGCCAAAACCCAAATTGTTATGTTTAATTTTTGTTTTCTATTAGAAACAACATTACATATTTCATGCACTGAATTACTTCAAATTCACAAAGAGGAGAATAATTATTATGTTATACAGTTTCAAAATGAATATGATTTCAATAGAGTTTCACGTAAAAAACATATTCCTACTTCGAAAAATTATTGATAATGGATTAATGGGTTCCTGGTTACAAATGCAAATACACAATAATCGACAATGTTCAAATATGAGAAAATATTCATTCATTAGATACACATCCAGAATTGAAAGTTACATTGTTGTGTCGATAACTCTTCATAACATTGCAACAACAATGCAAATAATGAAGTTTGCAAAAGTCCTTGTTCAAATTAATTTACACACTTCGTTGCTATGTTCGGTGATAGTAAAACTACACGATGGAGACAAAAGGATTTTCAAAATAACTTATAACTACATTCTAGCAAAGTGTACTCAATCTAAAACTTCTGACTATTCTGAAAGGATACATATGCAAGACGCAGACCATGTAAATTATCTAAAGTCATGAAATTTAGATTTATTAAAGGTACCGTGTGAAACCATGAGGTACAGATGGAAAAGGAAAAGAAAAGAATAAACATTTTCACCTCAGCAAGGACTGCAATAACTTGATAACTGGCCAAAAAAGAGAAGAACTGGACGGTTGCGGAAGATCGCGTATTCTGGAGATGAACGGTGGAGTCGTGGTGCGCGTCTTTTAGAGTTCGACAACGGAGAGCGGGAGAGAGATCGACAGCTGAGCGTGTATTCTAGAGATCGACAGTGGAGAGAGGGAGAGTGAGCGCGTGGGGGAGTTTGATATTTTAGTTAAATTAGGGATAAAGTGTTAGATTTGATACAATATTTCCATACTTAAGAAGATTTGGAAGATATTTGATATAATTGCTCAAATATATTGCCTCTTTTATATGCATTAAAGGGCAATGGATTATCTACATAAGAGGAAGAAATATTTGAAAAATGTGAAGTAATTAATTAATTCTCTAATTAGATGATTAAAGAAGGAATCTTATCAGACACATACAAATTGTGGGAAATTGGAAAAATAAAATGGTAAATGTTTCCCGTATGATTTGGAGAATTGATTAGGTATTGATTTATGACCATAAATCAATTACTTCAACCTCAAGTAATAATCCCTATATAAAGGTAGGGATTATGATGAATAGAAGCATTAGAAACGAATTATCTTCTCTTTTGTATTTCTTCATATTCTTTTTAGTCTGCATTATCAATCCTGTAATTCTTCTCTCTGAAAGTAATAAAATCTTCTCTCTCCAAGTGGATGTACACTATCTTACGATAGTGGAACCACTATAAATCCATGTGTGAACTCTCCATTTACTTTCTTGTGTGATTTGCCGATTTGTCGTTTTATTTTCAAGTTCTGTTTGTTTTGTCGCACTACAACACGATCTTATTGCTTCCGCATGTATTAGGGTTGATTTGCAATCATTTGTGTAAATTCACCCCTATAGCTTGGTATCGGAGCTTTGAAGGTTGTTGTTTAAGCCTAGGGCTAGAAGGTGTTCGATAAAATGGCAGGACCTGGAAATGAGGAGGTTAGATCTACCTAGGAATATGCACCATACATTAGAGGTTCATATGTAGTATTAGGTTCGCAGTTGGCTATAGAGAAGTGGAACGGAGATAATGATTTTGAGAAGTGGCAGTGGAAGATGAAGGCGGTGTTGAGAAGAAATCGTGTTCATCGGGTTGTATTTGACATAGAATCGTTGCCAGCAGATATCTTAGAATTGGAAAGAAAGAAGATGGAAGAATGGACCTTTACTACCCTCCAATTGGCCATGGGTGAGAATGTCATTCCAGAGATTAGTGGTGAAACTACTGCTAGAGGCTTATGGAAGAAATTGGAGGATCTCTACATAAAGAAGTCGCTCATGAATAGGCTGATTCTATTAAAGACATTTTTCACATATAAGATGCGGGAAGGTACGTCATTGAAAGCACATCTGAACTTCTTCGATGATTTGATGATGAAGATGAAAGCTGTTGATTTGAACGTGGACGAGGAGCAAAAGGCTATGGTGGTATTGTGTTCTCTTCCTGAGCGATACACAGTTTTCGCTAACAGCTTGATTTATGGCAGAAGCGCGCTGTCATTAGAAGATGTGAAGACGGGACTTCTAAGTGAAGAAATGAGGGATTGGATGAAGAATATGAGCGAAAGTGGAGAAGCTAGTAGTAGTCAGGGGGTGTTTGTGGAGAGAGGAAGAAAGGAGAAGAAGGAGAATAATTTTAGAGGGCATTCCAAGTCAAGGAAGCCTGGAAGTTGTTGGAGAGGAAAGTCTAGAGACAACAGGTGTCATCATTGTAAGAAATACGACGACTGGAAGAAAGATTGTTCAGATTTGAGGAAGAGAAATGAAGTGGATGGTTCTTCATCTATTGCGGTGGAGAAGGTTGTTTCTGATGATGTGTTGACTGCATCTGTTTCCAATGTATCAGACCATTGGGTGCTAGATTCAGGGGCATCTTTCCATATTACGCCTACGAAGGAGGATTTATGTTCTTATGAAGACAAGGAGGGAAGTGCCATATTAATGGGGAATGATGCTACTTGCAAGTCATTGGGAGAAGGATCAGTGCGTATTCGCATGCATGATGGTGTGGTGCGCACTATCACTGGAGTCCGCTATGTTCCAGGTTTAAGAAAATCTCTTCTATCCTTAGGCCAGCTAGCATCTCTGGGGTGTAAGATTATGATAGAGTCGGATGGCTTGAAGGTGACACGTGGTGCTCTTGTATTGATGAAAGGAATGATGGTCCGGAATCTTTATCTGCTGAATGGATCTACAGTTCTTGGAGAGACGTGTATTGGAGTTGATAGTTCACGAGCTTTGGATGCCACCAGACTCTAGCATCTCAGATTAGGTCATGTTTCAAAGAAGAGTTTGGAGCTGCTTCGAAGAAGGAAGATGATCAAGGGTAAAAGCTTCAACCATTTGGAATTCTGCCAGGAGTGTGTGTTAGGGAAGCAGGCAAAAGTTTCTTTCAGTGTTGGTAGAAATGAGTCCAAAGGAGTACTAGAGTAAGTCCATATGGATGTTTGGGGACCAGTAGCTACAGCTTCTATTGGAGGAGCTAAGTATTTTATCTCTTTTATCGATGACTACTCTTGGAAGATTTAGGTGTATATGATGAAAGCTAAGTCGGAGTCATTTGGAAAGTTTAAAACTTGGGAAGCACTGGTAGAGAATGAAGTAGGAAGGAAGTTGAAGGTGCTAAGATCCGACAATGGCGGTGAGTTTGTTTCTAAGGAGTTCACAAATTTTTGTAGACAACATGGAATTAGGAGGCATTTTACTACACCCGGTGATCCGCAATCAAACGGAGTTGCTGAAAGGATGAACAGAACTCTACTGGAGAAGGCCCGTTGCTTGAGATTGACGGCGGGCTTGTTTAGAGGCTTTTAGGCTGAAGCTTTATCAACTGCAGCATATATTATCAATCAGATTCCACGCTCAGCCATTGATGGGAGGATTCCTAAAGAAAGGTGGAAAGGTACATCTATACATATCGGTTATTTTCATATATTTGGTAGCCTCGTGTATCTTCACCATACAGGAAATGACAAGTTGGAGGCTAGAGCCTATCAAAGCATATTATTGGGATATACAGAAGGTATCAAAGAGTATCGCGTTTGGAACCATGTTGATAGGAAGGTAATGCATCTCGAGACATGTCACATTTGATGAGTCCGCTAGATTCAAGCCCAAGGAGAATCCACCTTGTTTAGTAGATTCAGAAGCTGAAAAGCCTAAGGAGATGGAAACTATTCCCACATATCAGCCTAGTAGTAGAGTCAGAGATGTAAAAGAAGATAGAGTAATTGCAGTTGTTGATACATCACATGAAGGTCCACAGAATTCCTCTAGCAATGATAGCAATGATCGTGAAACTAGAGATGCTTTAGCTCAAGGTGGAGTTGACATGAGTTTAGGCAAAGTTACACCTATTCGGGCTAGCTCTAGAATTAGAAGGCCACTAAATAGGTATGGAAACTGAAGTTATGCAAACCTTAGACTTGAGGATCATTTTGATTATGCACTGCTTGTAGTGCAAGATGAGCCTTTCGACCTTGAAGAAGCTATGAATTCGAGTGCCAGCTCGAAATGGATGCATGCTATGGAAGAGGAGATGGATTCGTTGAAGGAGAATCAGACTTAGGAATTGGTACCACCCCCTCAAGAAAGCTGAGCCATAGGATGCAAGTGGGTATATAAGGTGAAGGACGATGTAAGATACAAGGCTAGACTTGTTGCAAAGTTCGAGCATTGCTCGAACTTAATTCGCTTGCTAAAGTGCTAGGTGCCACTTTGTGGCACAAGGGGAGAGTGAGTTAGTATACGGAGGTGTTTGTTTTGGAGATTGATGGGTCCTACATGAAGGGGGTATTTTCAACACTTTGTTGGCGGGCGGTGGCCTTGCCGGAGTTCGTTGACAAAGTGGAATGGATGATGGTCATGCCGAAGCTCATTGGAAAAGAACCCGTGATGCCTTGTCCGAGAGCTACTTGGAGTAAAAGAATGTAGGTGGAGTTGGTAGGCTTGCGGGGAAATATAGTATCAAGGTGGAGATTTTTAGATTTGATACAATATTTCCATACTTAAGAAGATTTGGAAGATATTTGAGATAATTTCTCAAATATATTGCCTCTTTTATATGCATTAAAGAGGGCAATGAATTAGCTACATAAGAGGAAGAAATATTTGAAAAGGAGTGAAGTAGTTAAGTAATTCTCTAATTAGATGATTAAAGAAGGAATCTTATCAAACACATATAAATTGTGGGAAACTGGAAAAATAAAATGGTAAATGTTTCCCGTATGATTTGGAGAATTGATTAAGTATTGATTGATGACAATAAATCAATTACTTCAACCTCAAGTAATAATCCCTATGTAAAGGTAAGGATTTGGATGAATAGAAGCATCAGAAACGAATTACCTTCACTTTTGTATTTCTTCATATTCTTCCTAGTCTCCATTATCAATCTTGTAATTCTTCTCTCTGAAAGTAATAAAATCCCCTCTCCCCAAGTGGATGTACACTATCTTGCGATAGTGGAACCACTATAAATCCGTGTGTTTACTCTCTATTTACTTTCTTGTGTGATTTGCTAATTTTCCATTTTATTTTCAAGTTCTGTTTTTTTTATCGCACTACAACACGATCTTATTACTTCCGCATGTATTAGGGTTTATTTGCAATCATTTGTGTAAATTCACCTCTACATAGGGATATGTGGGGAGAGAGGGAGAGAGGGAGAGTGGTCGATGTTGAGTGGTAAAGGAGCGCGACATATTTTTTGTAACGCCCCACCCCGAGACCCACCTTAGTAAAGAGAATTAACAAGTAATTCCGTCTACTAAAGCGGAGAATAGGGCTGGTTAAGGGCGACCATCTATAATTTTGTCTTAAACATCTACTGAATACGTCGATAAATGCAATATAATTTTTCTTTTCAACTCAAGTGGATTGAGATACCCAGTAAATGCTTAATCTAAAACTATAGGTGGCTAACGGATCTTTCAGAACAAAATACAATAACTGAATGTAAATCACATCACAGAATAGTAACCAACATCATATATATACATATACACTGATACATGTTTAGTACAATACAATATGAATACAATAAAGGTGGTACACGACCACACCATATACATCGAATCAAATGTAAATACATTAGAGTATGCAGAAGAAATAAACTACTCAAGCGATAGATAAGCTAATGTCCAGCATCAACTTCAAGCTAAGCCCAATAGATGATACTTGAAACAACTCGGTCTGACCCGAGTATAAATACACGGGTCAGTCTAGCTACACAAATCAGTCAATATCGATAATATGAAGCAGAATGGATATAGTGATACTTCTTCTCGAATAAGGAGAAGGATTAGATAACTCATAGCTCAACACTTAAGTAACAAACGCTACCTAAGTGACTAAATACCTCGAAAGAGGTAACTCAAACTCAATACTCAAATAAAACACAAGTGCCTTATATCATCGGCGATAACCCATAATGAACTCAAATCAACTCATATAAAACTGAAGCAAACCCCAAATGGTTCGATGAACCATTACTCCAAAAATGAGAAAACGCATCTCAATCACAAATAGAAGTCATGAAAGCAACACAAGATAACTCCCTAAGAATGTGAGATCTCAAACTCATAAGTAAGCCAAGACGGCTAAATCTCACACATACATCTCAATCTTAAAAGCTCATGGAACTCGATACGAATTCAAACTCATGAAATCTCAAACTCAATAAAGAATTCGAAGCAAGTTCAAAACTCAGAAAATCTTAAAACTAATGCGCCAAAAACAGCGAACTCAAAACTAAAAAAAACCCTGGATTGGCCAGATCCTTGATTGCAATGCCGAAGCAATACTGCACGTGCTAAACTCAGACGGCCGAAGCCTTAGACAAGGTCGCTAACACCACCTAAAGCAGTTCGTCCTCATGACAAGCTCGCTGACACGTTTCCAAGCCGTTTTGTCAGCCGTAACAAGGTTGCTAACACCTCCCAAAGCAGTTCGTCCTTATTACACGGTCGCTAACACCTCTCAAAGCAGTTCTGCTTGGTACACATCGTGAATGTGTCACAAACTCACGGATAGGAACCCGAAAAGTGTTAATGTGTGTCCCATACCACACGTTCGCACTTAGCGGTTTACTAGCCGCTAGTTGATGCCACACTAGGAACATCATAAAACTCAGAAAATCATATCTCGCGTCGTCTCATTGGCGAGTGATAAAGAGACACCATACTCGTCTCATCTCATCGACAAGTATTAAATGGCATCGTAACTTGTCTCATCCCATCGACAAGTGAAAACATCGTGATGGTTCCTCATAAACCATAAATCTTAAAATATGAAATCATATACTCAAGACTTGTCTTATATCATTGGCAAGTAAATAAAATATCGTGATGGTTCTCATTGACTATACTCCTACATAGGAGATCTCAAACCATAATACTTGCCAAATATTGGCCATCTTAAATAATTCCAATAAATAGGAATTATAAAACTCAAAATACGCCATAAAATGACAAAACATCTCAGAATCAATAATCTCAAATAACTTCGATCGTACAAGTCCGGAATTAACCGAAATAGTAAACGCACATGTCCCATACCACGTGTTTTACTAAATCATTTAATTCTCTTTCTCATACGTTCGAATAGTGTAAAAGTGTATGTTTTATATATATAATAGTTTACTAGAGAAAACAAGCTTCTAAAACATTTTCCCGAAAATATTAATAAAACCAATATTTGAAATTCCTTTATTATAGGAAATAAATAGATTTTACAGTAGAAAAATAATTTTAAAATACTATATAATAATAATTTGAAATGTCCATTTATTTCAAAAATCACTTCAAAAATGGTTTAGTGAAAACCGTGCTCGAAAACAATGAAAAACAAGGAAGATAACTCAAGACCGATAACTTGAGTTCAATACGAATTCAATTCAAATTTAACCCAAAATCAATTCAAATTCTATTTAAATTTGAATTTCAAATTATCCAAATATAGATAGCCTATTGATAGGCATTATAGCTCTCAAAAATCTGAAAAACATCATCAAAACCGAAAGAGAATAAGAGTAAAAACGAGCTAATACAATTCTAAGGTCAGTGTTTGTTGTTGCTGTCATCTTGCTCTCAGGACAGCAACATATAACCATAATTTCGATTAAGCAAACTTCAAAATTTCAGAAAAACAATGAACGAAACTTGTAGCACATGATCTAAGCTTTTCGAAACATCCAAAATTATCAAATTCGGTTAAGAAACGAAGAAGTTATGGCTAATTTTGTTTCAGCTTCAAGCACAGTGCAAATATAGGTTTTGCTCTCGGGATAGCAGAAAGAAAATTCGATTTTGACATAGCTAAACTCAAAATTACAGAAAACTCAATATATAAAAGTTGTAGTACATGATTTAAGCTTTCCGAAACATCCAAAATTATCAAAATCGGTTAAGAAACGAAGAAGTTATGGCCAATTTTGTTTTAGTTTCAAGCACAGAGCAAATATTGGTTTTGCTCTCGGGATAGCAGTAGAAAAATTCGATTTTGACATAACTAACCTCAAAATTACAGAAAAATCAATACATGAAAGTTGTAGTACCTGATTTAATCTTTCTGGAACATCCAAAATTATCAAAATCGGTTAAGAAACGAAGAAGTTATGGCCAATTTCGTTTCAGCTTCAAGCACAGAGCAAATATTGGTTTTGCTCTCGGGATAGCAGTAGAAAAATTCGATTTTGACATAGCTAACCTCAAAATTACAGAAAACTCAATACATAAAAGTTGTAGTACATGATTTAATCTTTCCTGAACATCCAAAATTATCGAAATCGGTTAAGAAACGAAGAAGTTATGGCCAATTTTGTTTTAGTTTCAAGCATAGAGCAAATATTGGTTTTGCTCTCGGGATAGCAGTAGAAAAATTCGATTTTGACATAGCTAACCTCAAAATTACAGAACACTCAATACATAAAAGTTGTAGTACATGATTTAATTTTTTCGGTACATCCACAACTATCAAAATCGGTTAAGAAACGAAGAAGTTAGAGCCAATTTCGTTTTAGCTTCAAGCATAGAGCAAATATAGGTTTTGCTCTCGGGATAGCAGTAGAAAAATTCAATTTTGACATAGCTAACCTCAAAATTAAAGAAAACTCAATACATAAAAGTTGTATTACATGATTTATGCTTTCCATAACATCCAAAACTTTCAAAATCGGTTAAGAAACGAAGAAGTTATGGCCAATTTCGTTTTAGCTTCAACACAGAGCAAATATTGGTTTTGCTCTCGGGATAGCAGTAGAAAAATTCGATTTTGACATAGCTAACCTCAAAATTACAGAACACTCAATACCAAAAAGTTGTAGTACATGATTTAAACTTTTCGGAACATCCAAAATTATCAAAATCGGTTAAGAAACGAAGAAGTTATTGCCAATTTCGTTTCGACTTCAAACATAGAGCAAATATTGGTTTTGCTCGACATAGCTAACCTCAAAATTAAAGAAAACTCAATACATAAAAGTTGTAGTACATGATTTAAGCTTTCCAGAACATCCAAAACTATCAAAATCGATTAAGAAACGAAGAAGTTATGGCCAATTTCGTTTCAGTTTCAAGCATAGAGCAAATATTGGTTTTGCTCTCGGGATAGCAATAGAAAAATTCGATTTTGACATAGCTAACCTCAAAAGTACATAACACTCAATGCATAAAAGTTGTAGTACATGATTTAAGCTTTTCGAAACATCCAAAATTATCAAAATCGGATAAGAAACGAAGAAGTTATGGCCAATTTTGTTTCAGCTTCAAGCACAGAGCAAATATTGGTTTTGCTCTCGGGATAGCAGTAGAAAAATTCAATTTTGACATAGCTAACCTCAAAATCACAGAAAACTCAATACATGAAAGTTGTAGTACATGATTTAAGCTTTTCGGAACATCCAAAAATATCAAATTTAACCCAAAATATGTAGACCGATAACTTGAGTTCAATACGAATTCAATTCAAATTTAACCCAAAATCAATTCAAATTCTATTTAAATTTGAATTTCAAATTATCCAAATATAGATAGCCTATTGATAGGCATTATAGCTCTCAAAAATCTGAAAAACATCATCAAAACCGAAAGAGAATAAGAGTAAAAACGAGCTAATACAATTCTAAGGTCAGTGTTTGTTGTTGCTGTCATCTTGCTCTCAGGACAGCAACATATAACCATAATTTCGATTAAGCAAACTTCAAAATTTCAGAAAAACAATGAACGAAACTTGTAGCACATGATCTAAGCTTTTCGAAACATCCAAAATTATCAAATTCGGTTAAGAAACGAAGAAGTTATGGCTAATTTTGTTTCAGCTTCAAGCACAGAGCAAATATAGGTTTTGCTCTCGGGATAGCAGAAAGAAAATTCGATTTTGACATAGCTAAACTCAAAATTACAGAAAACACAATAAATAAAAGTTGTAGTACATGATTTAAGCTTTCCGAAACATCCAAAATTATCAAAATCGGTAAAGAAACGAAGAAGTTATGGCCAATTTTGTTTCAGCTTCAAGCATAGAGAAAATATTGGTTTTGCTCTCGGGATAGCAGTAGAAAAATTCAATTTTGACATATCTAACCTCAAAATTAAAGAAAACTCAATACATAAAAGTTGTAGTACATGATTTAAGCTTTCCAGAAAATCCAAAACTATCAAAATCGGTTAAGAAACGAAGAAGTTATGGCCAATTTCGTTTTAGCTTCAAGCATAGAGCAAATATTGGTTTTGCTCTCGGGATAGCAATAAAAAAAATTCGATTTTGACATAGCTAACCTCAAAAGTACAGAACACTCAATACATAAAAGTTGTAGTACATGATTTAAGCTTTTCGAAACATCCAAAATTATCAAAATCGGATAAGAAACGAAGAAGTTATGGCCAATTTTGTTTCAGCTTCAAGCACAGAGCAAATATTGGTTTTGCTCTCGGGATAGCAGTAGAAAATTTCGATTTTGACATAGCTAACCTCAAAATTACTGAAAAACCAATACATGAAAGTTGTAGTACATGATTTAAGCTTTTCGGAACATCCAAAAATATCAAAATCGGTTAAGAAACGAAGAAGTTATGGCTAATACACTTTTCAGTAGCTAGATTTTGTGAGTTTATATACTCACCTTGCTGCCATAGATGATTACACAACGATTTGAAGCCAAAGATTGCAACTTTTCATCAAGAACAGACCTATCCAAACCTGTAAAACTAAGAACATGTACATGCAAACAAGGAGAGAAGCAAATCAACAATCATCACAATAAAAGTAGATTTTGATGAAGAGAAGAGTTTTAGAAATCGATTACCCGAGTGTATCTCTTGCTTTAACCTTTTAAATCATCAATTTTTCCTTTTAATTTGCTAATTTCTTGCTTAAGATTGAAGAGGATGGAGGTTTCAGCCATTATTGGGTTTCTGGAAACTTACAGAGAGAAGAGAGAAAGAACAGAATGTACATGTATATATTTTTTTCATTCTTTCTCATTTCTTTGTTCTTAGGTTAACAGGCTAAAAGTACTTAGGTTAATGGGCTAAGGTCCAAATTAAAAGAAATCAGCTTAATATTATAACTTAAACACTTTTTATATATTAACAATGAATGTTAGCAAATGTAATCTACCATATTTCAAATTTCTCTTTTTCTAAAAATTGTGAAACTATAATCTCATGATAATAAAATGTTTTTACACACAAATAAAAGATTATTTATATTTTTAGAACACTTTACTATCATTTTTCTTTATTTTAAATTAAATAACAAATTTACATCTTTAATTACAAATCCCATTGTAATTAACATTATAAATTACACAAAAATCACATTTTTGTGTAATAAAATTTTATAATCAATTTCAAATATAATTTTACACTTAAATTATATTTTTAAATCCAATTCCATCATTATTTTAAATATATCTCATTTTAAAATTTAATTACTTCTTTTAAAAATCATTAAAAGAAGTAAATAGCAATAATTTACAAAATTATTGCATTAACTCTAAGTAAAACACATTTCCTCAATCTATTACCTCAAATCATCTTAATAAACTTTCCAAAACTTTATTTTTCTCATTTTATTCTCAAATACATTGTTTATTCCCAATAAACAATTTAAATTCTTCATTTATTATTAATTTACACTATTAAATTATAACTTCCGTTATAATTTAATACTCTCAGGTAATCGCTAAAACCAGGGTTGTTACATTTTTACTTTCCCTTCCCTTTTCACGTTCACCTACTAGCAGTGTTTTCGGGATTGTTTTTTCTTGTTTTTTAATAATCCATCTACATAATCGCAACATTTTTATTAAAACGCTACTTCATCGCAACATTTTTGTTGTAGTGATAGTTATTATATCTTCATTAGAATATGGTTTAGCCTCTAAAATGTCGAAGAATGATGGATCAAGAGGGAGTAAGGCCCGGGTCGTGAGCATGATGAGGAGGGAGGAAGATGATGGCCGTGTGCATAAGGTAGGAAGATTAGGCCACAAACGTAAGTTTTGGTGGAAATAGGAAGTGTTTGGATGATTGAATGTTGGTAGGAAGTGTATGGGTTGATGAAAAAAAGTGAGTTAATCTCACTTTAAATGAAGTTAATTATCTAAATTAATAAATGTTAATATTGCTTGATAATTGCTTGTTAAAATGCTTTCTATATATAAGTAATAGTAGACATTAACCACTTAAAGTTGATGCTTTAAAAGTATGTAGATTGCTAAAGTAGTTGGCTTATAAACCATTGAATTGTGATAAGTTCATTTGAACATTTAAAGTGGATATATTGATTAGTATATATGTTGATACATGTTTAGTAGTAGCATGGTTTGAATTTGGAATCATATATGTACATAAAATGGAATGATATCAAATATTAAATTGAATACGGAATTGTCCATATAGCGATAGTTGCTATAAACGCACTTTGAAATCCCTTAACTTGAATTTGTGAAAGCGATGATTTAAGCACATATTTTGATAAAACTTGTATTGGTTAATTTATACACTTGTATAAATGTTTGAAAAAGTAAAGTATATGTTTTGAAAAGTGATAGAAAATATAAACAAAGCTAAGAAAGTTTGAAGTAAGAGGGTCACTGTATTGACACTTTTAAATAACTTGTTTTTGAAAAATAACGTTTATTTTTGTAGAAACTTTCTTAGGGTTATTTATAGTTAATTTGATAATTCCTGAACCATAATTATTATGATAGAAATTTTATTTCAAATATCCTTCCAAGCATTAAAAATTGAAAATATGGCAAGTACAACCTACAAAGAAATAATTGTAGAAGTTGATAAATGATATCAAAGTGAGATTCTCTGTAAAGTTTGTAGAAATTTAAACATTGTGCATTAGCAACAACGATGAGTGCTTTAAGTAGTGTTTAAAAAAAATAGTATCTCTTTAAGTGACCTTAGAAAGTGTATTAGTGGGTATATATAGTAGCATCTTTATACATATAGATTTTTACTATATAACCTAATAGTTAGAATTTTAGGGTGCATTTGATTGCAAAATATACTCCGATTGGGTTAGTGTAGTGGTTCTGTCGAAATTAAACTATTAACGTCCGACGTGTTCGACGCCAGGAGTGATTAAGGATAACTACTCCTTTCCAACCATATATTTAATACTATCTTCATTTCCAACCTCGAATTAATGCGTTTATCTTCTTTTCAAAACAAATAAATAATACTATTAAAAAAATTCATTCCTCTTTTCGAATACATGTTTCATCTTCTTTCATACAGATACAAACACATTCTCCTTTCCCTACCATTTCTTCCTTCATTCTCTCTTTATATGCCTCTTTCGTGTCACATAAGAACGCGCTTTAGGGTGCGTTTGCGACAAATGGAAACGATGTATTTGAGTGGGGAAGATTGGTGAACGAGGAGTGTGTTTGCGGCTACGAACAGGGTATTTGAGTATGGAAGATTGGTGAACGAGGAGTGCGTTTGCATTTACGAGCAGGGTATTTGAGCGAGAAATTTAATTTATGATTTTAATTTAATTGATTTATAGTTAATTAGTTATTATTTTTTCGTGTAATAAATGAAATAACAGTATGCAAATTAATTAAAATACGTTAAAACCTACACTGATAAAATGCATAAATAATACAACATAAATACAATTATAGTAAAATACCTACCTGTTTCCACCACCTTGGTTTATCAGATAAGTTTTGTAGTTTGCAGAAAGACGTTGGGCTTCAACCGCCGACGTCAAATAATTTTTGGATAAGTCATCATTAAGAGCATTGAATAAACCTTTATCGTCGGGCCGTATAACAATTATCATTGCTTCACCAAAATTAAATTCTCCTCCTGCTCCATGACGTTCAATGCGAGCAGCCATATCTACGTAGTTTATAGAATTTCTTGTTGAGTCTACGTTGTTTATATTTGGATTGTTTGAAGTCGTACGAGATATTTTCATCTGTCTCTCGTGTATTACGTCAATGATGTCGTACATCTTCTCATCAACTTCTCCACGACGTCTTCTCGTGCTAATACGTGCACCAAAAGATGAACCAATAATTTGAGGCTGTTGAAATGAAGCTTGTTGCAATGGAGTTAGTTGTAATGAAGGATTGGTTGGTGAATTCAAGTTTGGAATTTGCCACCTCGGGTGTCATCCAGTTGATTATAAAATCTTTCAAAACCCTATGTTCTATTAAACTGGGTCTGCCTAGGAGTACTTTGTCGCGGTGCTTCTTGGATAGCTGCAGACGTATATGATGTTTGTCCAGTTGCATTAGTCCCTTGAAACAGTTGTTGCATCAACTCCAAATCATCAAGCAGTCCTTTTTTATATTTCACAACACTTGGTCCAAACTCCGACAAATTAAAAAAAAATCAATAAAATATAAAAAAAACAAATATGAAAAATAAATTTATACGATCACTACATCATTCCTCGCTGCTAGTAACAGTTTGTCTACTCTCATCTCAACTGGCACCAATTCTGTTGCACAAACTTTCCCAATTAACATAATCTTTTCTAAGACTATTGTATTTGTGTCGGATTTTGAGTTCGTCTATTGGTTGAACATCCGTATTGTTTTCTACAACTCAGTTAAACTTAGTAGCTATACCTTTATGCACTTATTTTTTTTATTACTATCGCATGCAGAATATGCTTTTACAGCACATTTCAGTATAATCCGAGTAGCTTCGGACAACCATTGATGTGGAGCTTTTCGGGTTGACGTTCTGAATTGAAAAAGTTCTAAAAAAAATATAGAGCGTGGATAGAAAAAAATATAGACAGCAATATAAAAATATATATGAATATCCTTTCTGATCGATGTTAAAAGAAATATAGAATGAGGGGGTTGGAAGTGTGAAATGTTAGAGAGGGATGAGATGAATTATATAGGAGAAGAAAGAGGAGCCATTGGAGGTAAAACCAATTTTGGCGTTGCTAACGTTAACTTTACCTCCAACGGCTCAAAGGGCTTGGATGTGAAATTGTAACATTGAAACGTTCAATCTGTGGAAATCCAACGTTAAAGCCATAATCATTTTAGAGCCGACATCAAATATTTGGAAATCGGAACAAAGAAGCTATTACAAAATATTAACGATTCTATTCGTGACATCTGAAATAATTTATTTTTCTCCTTTTGAGAACCAGAATTAATATTCCTTCCATCGAAATCATAACATAAAATTTACAATCCCTCAATCAATGATGATGAATTCAATCGCAGTATCTTCTCATCTCCCAATTTTCTCCCCAAAACAACCCTTCGTCTCCAAAAAATCTCTCATCCTCCCAATCTCTTCCAAAGGTATCATCACTTTCCCCAAATCCAATTTCCATATTTATTTTTTCCGCTATCTTTGCAAACGAAGTGGTAACATAATTCTTGTTTATTTTCAGATAAAGAGAATGGATCGGACCTCAATTCAGCTACGAATTCTTTCTCCCATCTATCCAATGTGATTTCCTCTTCAACTCCCGTTCAAAATTTTTAATTTATGAAAACCTAACCGTCCTTGATTACATGTACAGGATTCGGCTATGGGATTGGTGCTAAGCGCAGCAACAGGGAGGGGATGGACTACCGGGTCGGGCATGGAAGGACCGCCGGAGCCCGAACCCGATTTTAATAATCAGCTAATTTCGACCTTTCCTTGGTCTTTGTTCACGAAATCGCCAAGGCGACGCATGCGGGTCGCTTTTACCTGCAACGTTTGTGGTCAGCGTACGACGCGTGCAATCAATCCTCATGCTTATACCGATGGCACTGTCTTTGTTCAGGTATTGAAATATCCATTTGTGAGTTTTTAAAAACTGATCTAAACTTTTTTTCCCCTTTCCATATGGGGTTGGAATAATACAGTTTTTTGCGTATAATTAGGGTAGAAAACATATAAAATATACATATCATACATGAGTCTACAACAGATACATCTGAAAACAATCAAAAAGCCTTCATGAAAGATGGAAGTGATAATGCAGTGATAGCATTACTAAAACCTGCATATGTATATCATATTCCTGATTATCGGTGTCCTCTTTAGTCATTATTATGCTGAAATCAACCATTTCACCCACTGTGCTATCTGGTATAACGTATAAGCCTGTTGATTAATCTGTGTGAGCTCTTCGTTTACCTGTCCAAATAATAACTTGGTTGCTTATAAAATTCCACACATCATTCGCGCCAAACCCCCTTTTATCTTGCTTGAGATTTCCCAAAAGATTTCATTTTTGCACTTAGACGAGACAAAATTTCAAAAATGATTTTTATATTCTTTGACACTCATATCATCCGGGGTATACGATCTCAACTCGAGATTTGGACTGAGATGTCGGTTCGAAATCTTATATGAAATATGACATTTGAAACCTCACAATATTATAATGCCTTAAAGATGTTTCTAAAGCTTCTTTGATTGTGCTAAAAACAAATGATGAATGTGTAAGTAAAGTTTACAACATCCATTGGGTCCATAGGTTCTTTCACTGGTACGTCCAACTTAAGCAGCTCCTAGTACTCCCGTTGGTCATATATCATTATATTAGATTTTAGCTCAAAATGAACAACTCTATCGTTATCTAATTGCCTTTCTAAATGCATACAATGCATATAAATGTTCAATGATTTCTACACAGAAGTAGCATAATTGATATATAGACATTTTGGTTTTCAACATTCGAAAAGAAGTTTCTTGATTCTAAATACTGTGAATTGCCCAATTAGGAAACTTATAAAAAGAGAGCCAATATGTACTTAAAATTGTCATAATGATAAACAGTGTTGTGGATGCAACGTGTTTCACAAGTTGGTGGACAATCTGAATTTGTTTCATGAGATGAAGTGTTATGTTGGTCCGAGCTTCCGATATAAAGGTAAGGACATGCGCTTTAAGTTTCTTGACGACGACGACGACGACGGTGACGATGCATTTCCTATGCTATGAAAGAATTGCTTGGTATGTCTATTGCATATTTGCTAGTTTACTACTTGTGAACATGTGTATATATATGTGTTACTTCGATGTATTCACTGTATTAGGCTGTTTTTAATACAAAACTAATGAATTTGGGTTGAACTTGCATGTACATGTTGTTTTATACATGTTGGTTGTTGTTGTATCCACCATCCAGTAAAGCATTCTGGTGCACCGTATTCAGGTTCATTTGTATATATATAAAAAACAGTTAATTTGCTTGTTGATATTTGGTTGTCTTTTATTCAGCAAAGTTTGTTCTCTTCTATGCGGCTGCCATGAGAGATCTATCTTGGTCTTCTTTTCTTATTCTTCTCCATATTTCTTCCCGCCGCTGGTTTCACCTCTTTCCCACAATCGTCCATGTTGCTTCTCATATCATTAAGCTTCAATTTAGCGTTTCTGCCCTTGTTATTTATTACAGAAATGTTAGATCTGAGCAAATTATGGCTCAGATTTAACTTATAACTGAGGTTTTGGTCATATGCTTGATGTCTTGATGATGTCTATTGTTTGCCATGGTTGGTTTGATGATTGTTTGGTGGTGAAAAGGTGTTGAATAATGATGGTTTCAGGAAAGGGACAACGTGAATAGGAATAGAAAGAGGTTCAGATGAAGAGGCAAGTGAACTATAATGTAAAAGAAGGTAAACACGTAGTTGATTAAAATTTTGGAAAAATTAATAATGGATTTTGACAGAAATAGTTAAAAAGGTTATTTTTGTCCTTAATTTTTTTGTAAAAATAGGAGGGCGACTCAGCAAAATAGGGGAAAGCCCCAGCCAAACAAGTAAGCAGTATGATATATATTAGTTAAAAGAAGCAAGAAGATAACATAACACAGAAGATATTAGAAGGAAAAAGAAGTGCACACAAGAGAATACACCAAATAAAGAAGAGGAAAAGAAAATGCTGCGAAAGAAAAATGAAATTAGGGTTCACTGATAATTCACTTGTACGTTAATTTTCCTCTCCCACTCAATATATGCTGATTTGTGCATCACAAACTCATCAAGTAAACTCTAACCTACACTAAACCCTAATTGAGTCAAATAAACATCGACTAATACCCTAACTAACCATATCAGCTTGTTCATGCCTGTGCGCGCATGCACAACTGATATTTCCAACATGTAATCAATCTGCAGCTTTATCTCCTGAAGCGATGACAGCGTTCTCTTCTTCTTCACAACAGACTCATTGGATCACTTTGGACTGAATTCTAGTGAACTAGGGCCAAAAACTGAAAATGTGAAACTTTATGTATTTTTTTAGAACTGAAGAGAATTCCTAGCCATAACATTGCCCTTCTCCTTCAAAACAACATTGTTCTCAAGGTTGAGTCGAAGTGTCTCCAACGATTTTAGCTTCTTCACATTAGTCAATGAACTACCATCCGGATCGAATATGAATATCATCTTTTCATTATAATGCTTGCCTAGGCATATAAAACTATTGAAAGGGTTTAACCAATCAACTCCCTCATCAATACTTCCAGGCTCTCTAGTTTTGTCGCATTTCAAAGAAAAATCTTCATGTAAAGGTTCTTTATTTTTTTCCACTACAAACTTTACTTTTGTCGAACTTCCTTTACATTTAATAATAGGTAGATGCCGATATGTGTTGCTTCCTAACCATAAGATTTCACAAAAGTGGACACTCTCTGTTTCTACAACACCATTTTTTTTAGGTCATCTTTTCTTGTCAGAACCATTTGAAACCATGATTGACTCTTTTCTTAATATCACCTGGGCTTCACCATCATTTGCTACATCAAGCTTCTCCAAAGAATAATCACCTTTCGAAGGAGACATTGCAACTGAAGTGTGTTTGTTTCTTTACAGACCCATGTAAAACCAGTTTGCAAGATTTTTCTATTTTTCTACAACATGCTCGTTTCAGGGTTTTTATGCATTCGTGCTTTAACATCATTGGTTATTCCATCACTAACTTTTACACCATTCACTCTACCCTAAAAATTATTAATCTTGTATAAGTTCTCTCGATGAATGGCTTCTTTAAAACTTAAATCTTGTGAACTTCCGAAGGGATTGGCGGCTTGCATTACAATTTGTGACATGCATTCCAATGCTTTGATTGACATGCTTCAGAGCAGTATCTAATACTTTTACATCTGGATCAAATCTTAGACCCTGATTTGTGATAGACAGCACATAAATTCATGTTATCGATCGTCATTCGAATATCCGTGGTCAATTTCCGAGTCATTTATTGTACTTGCTTGATGGAGCAATTGGTGCAATTTAGAAGATGGGGTCTGGCATTAGATGGTGAGGCAACATCTTGTTGAATTGTTGCTTTTTGAAGGCTTTTAGTTGGAGACCTCCGATATGGTGGTATGTATGGAGTTGCTCTTGAATTTGTAGGTGGGGTTTGATCAAAATTATAGAAAATTTTAGTGGAATTTCTAATTGGGGACCTCAGGAAAGGAGAGATATAAGAGGGGTTTCTTTGGCCATGTTGTTGTTCTTGAGGAGTGGTTGTGGGTGAATTCTTGTTCTCATTTCTTGAATTGAAGAATCAATAGTTGCATATAAGAGATACATTTTACCATTCGTTTCTTGAGGTTTTTCTCGCAGAGTTTGTTGCAATTCTTGATGGGAGTTATGGAGTTCTTGATGTGCTACTTGTAGCTGTGCTAATGCATTGGCGGTTCTTTCATTTATGTGTTCTTACCTTGCCTATAAATATGATTCTTCCTCTAATACGGTCATATAGTGGTTGCTGTCATGTTGATTGCTGGTTTCAGAGTTGTGATGATGTTGTAAAGGGGGATTTGGGTTTTTATCCTGCTATGATACCACTTTGGTAGACATTTTTCCCTTGCTTGTCATCTATTGTTCGCCATGGTTAGTTTGATGATTGTTTGGTGGTGAAAAGGTGTTGAATGATGACGGTTTCAAGAAGTGATAACGTGAATAAGAATAGAAAGAGGTTTAGATGAAAAGGCGGGTGAAGTATAATGTAAAAGAAGGTAAACAAGTAAGCAGTAGGGTATATATTAGTTAAAAGAAAATAAGAAGATAACATATAAGATATTAGAAGGAAAAAGAAGTGCACACAAGAGAATACACAACAAATAAAGAAGATGAAAAGAAAATGCAGAGCAAATGAAAAATGAAATCAGGGTTTGCTAATAATTCACTTGTACATTATTTTTCCTCTCCCACTCAATATATACTGATTTGTATGTCATAAACTCATCAAGTATACTCTAACCCAAACTAAACCCTAACCAAGTCAAATAACATCAACTAATAGCCTAACTAACCATATCATTCTGTGCATGCCTATGCACGTTCATACATGCACAACTGATATTTCCCACATGCAATCAATCTGCAGCTTCATCTCCTGAAGCAATGACAACCTTTTCTTTTTCATTGCAGGCTCCTTTGATCACCTCTGGCCTTAATTCTGGTGAACTATGGTCAGAAGCTAAAACTGTGTAATTTTCTGTATCTCTTAGAACTGAAGAGGATTCTTAGCCATTACAGTGCGAGGCTCTGACGAAGTTCAAGCAGCATTGGATATTTGGATTCAGTCCCTTTGCATGAATTTTGCTACTTTTTGTGAAGATTCGTTCTCACTTTTTCATCAGCATGCACTTCATAGCTACATTCAGCTACATTCAGTTTAAATCCGAGCTGATAAAGTAACCTTCAATGTGCTTGTTGTCGGCTTCTTTTGTTTGTCCACTGTTCAGATAAGTATTTAAAGTTTGTACAATCTCGAACTTTCTACTTTGACTTTCTCAGAATATTACGACATTCTTTCTCAATTATAATCCATTTTTGCTTTTTGCATGTAGTTTTACTTTCATGAATTCTGAAGTTTCTTTCTTTCCATATATGTGGTAGATCGTAGTTGTTAACAATGTGTGTCATGTCTCGTTCTAATGATTTCTCCTTGAATGTGCTTATGATTGTTTGTATTAACATCATGTTGCTATTGTGAAAAAAATGATAAGACATACTCTAAGTTCTAGCACAAATAGTAGTTTACCTACCTTGCAATCTCTTTCTTATTTGGCGAGTACCTTACTGCGCTGAGATTGATACCAATCCAGTCCTTAGCGAATAACCACAGGTTATTTTCTTCCACTTGGTTGGAACCCTCGATCGGAATAGCGATGCGTCCTAGGAATTTTCCTCGGCTCAGGGAGGACAAATGCTTTTTAAGGAATATTCCTTGTTGATCGGCCTGAGATTGGCTGAAAGACCCTTGTTGTTTCCTTTTATTAATTCCCGGGGCCGAGCAATGATTTTCTAGCAGAGCGCTTGGAAGTTCAAAAGAATTTTACTTAGGTTATTACCTCGTTGACAAATGGGAACAAATAGTGCCACCAAGTGATCAATTACATAATTCCTTGGGGAAATTGGACAATGTAACAAATGGGTCAGCGAATCTTATATTTTCTATGATTATTTCACAAGCACGAAAGATATAGCTTGGCCTAACAAGCAGCTCCCCTCTCTTTTTTAACAAATGGGTCAATGAGCCAACCCTCTCTTCTTTAGTATAACAAGGAATGGTTCGGCTAGTTTTATTTCGTTGATCTTGCATAAGGAAAGCAATGGAGATTGGGGCTATGGGATTAGTTCTTGTGTTGGTCGCGTAGCCAATTCGTCCAGAAAGGGGGATTTTTTTTGTCTAGCTAGCTGTGAAAGTTATGTTTTTGTTGACATTGTTATGGAATTTGGAACTCACATGGGAGAAATTCTTCGATTCTAACGGCTTGTTTTATTCCATTTTGATATCGTTGGAAACGCGACAGAAACAGATGAGCTAGTAAAACGTGTGGAAACTGTCATGTTATGAAAAGAAAGGCGAGCGAAGTGAGCGGCGCTATTGCAATTGTTCTATTGTTGTTGAAACCAGGAAATCTTTCATGTTCGAGTCCTCTATCGCCCACCTTACCGAACTTGGTTTTTCAGAAGAAGTGGTATCTATGAACGCCCAGTTCGGTAAAAAGAGAAGACTAGAATATGATTATTCGACCGGGGCTTCTGCTCAAATTAGACCAAGCCGTAACCTTCCTATAGGCGCCTCGGGTTTAATCCATCATAAATAATCATATGCTACTTATTGGAATTTAGACTAAACCATTTCTTTATTTTTCGATCGCCTGGAAGGGACAAAAGAAACATCTTGTTTTCCTTAAAAAAAATCCGATCTCTAGTGGACCTCTTAGTAGGATTCGAACCCAGATGAAGTTCTAAAAATCTGTCAGAGAAAAAAGAACGAATCGATCTTGTAGGATTCCCAAAAAAGTCTTCGATTTCTTTCAACAACCTTAACCGCACAAGCCTGGGCTGGGCCTGTTGTAACACACCAGAAATTTAACAAAAATCTAGATGGAAATTTAACAAGAAAATTAAATTAAAATTAACTTGAAAGCAAATTTTCACATACTTCCGAATTTAGCTACGAAACTTGCATCATTGTGTTTGTACCGATTTTCCGGATGATTTTCATATATAACCTTCAATTTTCATATATAACCTTCAAAATCCGAGTTAGTATGGAGAAGTTACCGGCGTTAAGTTGAATTGAAAATTTTAAAAATTAAATTTTAAAATTTATAAAGCCACCGGTTGACCCGCAAGGGTCCAAGGTCGACCGGTAGCGGTCGACCCAGGCACGAGCGGGGTCGAAACAAACGCGAGTAAAAATCGTGTGTTATCGATTTTACAAAGATGAGATGATGGAACCAGATTGTTTGCTTGCACTGTTGGCTAATATGCGTGAAACGGTGCTATGAAAATATTTCCCAAGCTAATCTAATGTCCCAAACTAAAACCCTACCTTTATAAATACCATACTAGTGAAATCCTAATTCTCAACTAAAACTTTATAGGAACTAAACTCTGCCAAAATTTTCCTAAACCTACCCTAAAAATTTCTTAAAGTTAAACCAATTCAACCTAGAAGATTAGAAGCAACTAAATTAAGGCAGATCAAGACAAGTCAAGGTAGAGCTATCGATTTGAGGGGATGATTCCCAAGTGCAAGTATTAGGAAGAGCTTAGGCTTGAGGTGAGTGGACACAATTTTGATAAGTTGATTATTGTAGTTAGTTTAAACTATTTTAATCGATTAGGATGTTAAAAAACCAAAAATTGAATATGCTAAATCTAAAATTAGCTTTAAATTGTCAGTAAACTGTTAATTGGAGATTGATGTATATACCCGTTCGTATTAAAAACTGTAGAATTCAACCTTGGCCTAAGGCCCAAATTTTTAAATAAAAATTATATAAAATGTGAATTACCGTGGGCTTATTTAAGGGCAATTGGATGCATGTTAGGACTTGTAGGGAAGTTAGTTCCCTAGGAGAGGACATTAGGTTGTGGCGGTGTTGGGTAAATATTGTTTACCCAATTTAGGATAGAAATTAATTCGAGGTGATGTATTTTTGCAAATGACACTGATAGGAGGATCCAACGGTGGGCATGCAGTCTGGTGCGTATGCCTAATAGAGTGGGGCCAGCACAATGGGAGGTTCTAGTATAGTAGTATGCATGATTCCCGACTCACATGATACAATTAGAAAGGAGGACCCGGAGCGTGCAATAAGAGGCCAACCGTACGATCGAGAGGTGGAAGCTAATGCAGACAATGAGGCATTCTGATGGGTCGACATTTCTAGTTCTTTCTCTCCAAGCATAGTGAGGGGGAATCGTTCCCGATAACCTAGTGGCGGTGATAGTAGTGGGAATTTATTTCCTAAAAAAGTAAAATGAAAGTTCCTTTTCTTAGCTAACGGAATGTCTTGTTTAACATATTAACTACTAGAAAATTCCTTTTAAAAATTTTCTACAATAGCCTAGTGGAGGTGTCTTCCATTGTTAGTAGCGAAAAAGGCAATGTCTTACACATTGAGTAGTTTTAGAAGCGGTGGTCGATTGTTAGATATGAAATTCAATCCTTAGTTCGATCCCATGAATTAGCCTACACAAATTGTAGTATATGAAGGTATTAGGCAAGAATCCTTAGGTAACAAACCTTAGGAATTCATGGACACTTGTATCACACCTTATATCTTTTTGGGTAGTATTAAAGTAACTGCAAATGATCATCATATTAAACTTGTACTCATTCATCATACTTTATGTCTGACCCATTCTTTTTCCATTTTTTCCCCCACCATAGTAGGACATGGCAGCAGGTGGCTGTTCCATTCTTGATACTTGGAGTGTCGAGCTTATCTTTAGAGACTGCTTTTTACCATATTTTATCTCCATATATTTATCTATCTTATCAGTACGTCTTATCTCTTTTGTCAAATTTAGAGTGATATTTTTCGTGTACTCTGTATTGGATCATGTACTGGTTTTTTGAAACCGTAATTTGGATAATTTCTGAGATGGAATATTTTTCTGTGTTATATGTTTTATTCCTTCTGCTGTGAGTTCTGGAAGTGCAGTATATCGTAGATTATATCTGCTTGTATTTGTCTCTATGTTGTTATAAACCCCGACGATTCGTATTTTTCAGCACGGCATGAGTCCAAAAGTCACACTTGGCTTTGGATCGGCGTGCCAGGAGGTGTAGGTTGTCACAGTTGGTATCAGAGCATAAGTACAAGGTTCCTTAGTTAGGATTGTACTGAGAGAATATATTTGAAAAGTTTTTGAAAAAATGGATTTTCAAAAGATTTTCCAAAAAGGTTTTTTGTAGTTTTTCAAAATGGGCTTTTGAAGTATATATGTATAAAAGTAAAAGATATTTCAAAGAGCTTTTCCAAAAAAAATTATACAAACTATAATCTCTCTCTTTCGTGCCTATGCTATCTTTGATTCATGCTCATGTTATCTCTCTTATTCAAGCCTATAATATATGTGAAAAGTTACTAATAGAATCTTAAAAATTCATAGATAGAAGATGAGTGATCCCACATGTTCAGGCTCAGGCAACGCAGCCAAGATTCCAGGCCTGAATATTCCGATTTGGTTCCGCCAATATCTCCAGGCGGGGGAGGGGGGCAGACTGAGCTTAATCCCATTAGAGGAACTGTGGAGGGAGCGAAAAATGTGGCTCTTGCCCTCCCACCTACCGCTACAGACTTTCCTAAGCTATGCAAAGATTTCTCAAATCTTGGAGGAAAGCCATACACAGGGACAGAGTCTTATGTGGATTCGAGGTCACGGATCTGCATTTGTAAGAGGATCTTTAGTTTGATGGGTTTGACTGACGAGGCGAGGATGTAGTTGGCTACCTGGCAGTTACAAAGTGAGGCTTTGAGCTGATGAAAGATAGTTGAGACTGAGACGGACGGAGAGGAGATCACTTGGGATGAGTTTCATAGGTGATTTGAGGTGAAGTTTCTTTCTAGGGCAGAGGAAGGTGTGCGGTTAGAGAAGTCATTCACTTGAAGCAAGAAAATATGTCTGTTAGGGAGTATGTCAACGAGTTCAATGAGCTGGCTAGGTTTAATATGAGACTGATTGACACACCACACAAGAAGGCTCTCAATTTTGCTAAAGGGTTGAGTCAACCTCTTCAGGACTTAGCTTTAGGTCAAATTCCTATGGGTGCTACGTATGAGGGTCTAGTGGAGATGGCTTTGCTAAACACCGTCTCCAAGGATGAAGCCAAGGGAGAGGAACCCAAGAAGGCTAGAGGGAAATCCCAGCAGAACCAGCAAAAACATGGAGGTGGACCCTAAGGGAAAGATATATAAGAAGGATATGCATTGTAAGAAGTGTGGCAGGAAGGGAAATTTTATAAAGGAGTGCAGGGCGAATATTTTAAAGGTTAAGTGCTATAATTGCAATCACTTTGCACATTTGAATCGAGCTTGCACAGCACCACCGAGAGCTTCTACTTAGACTTCTACTCAGGTGGTTCCAGCTTTTGCACTAAAGGCAGTCCCTAGCTAGAGTGCACAACCAGTGGCAGACAAGGGTAAGAAAGTGGTGATCAAATGTGTGTTGACTCTTTCTAGTTTATCTATTTGCACTTTATTTGATACTGGGGCTTCACATTCTTTCATTTCTAGTAGAATTGTTGATGACATACACTTACACACTAGTATAGTCACAGACCCTGTAGTTGTGTCAAACCCCGTAGGAGGATCGGCATATTTGTCTATGTTATGTAGGGGTTTGAAGTTGTTCATTTTAGGGTCGAGTGTGATTGTGATGCCTTTGTATTGAGATTCTCTGGGTTTGGTTTGATATCAGGCATAGATTGGATGACTATGTATGGGGCTATTTTAGACTATGATAGGAAGATCGTTAGATTGAGTATGCGTAGTGGATGTAGCTTGGAGGTTTATTGTGACCCCCGAGGATCGGTTATGTTGAGCTACCTATATTCATTAGACCTATCACACGACGAGCTTAGTGTGGTGCCTGTATTTAGAGATTTCCCAGATGTTTTTGCTGAGGCTACCATTCTCCCGCCCTAAAGAGAGATCGGGTTTAGGATCTATCTTGTTGAGAATATCAAACCTGTTGCCTTACTGTTAAGACATATGGCTCCAAAGAAAAGATGCGAGTTAAACAAGAAAGTTAATGAGTTATTGGAGAAGGGTTTTATCAGGAGAATCATTTATGAGTGGGGAGTACCAGTCATCTTTTCCACCAAGGAGGATGGTTCTCTGAGACTCTGTGTGGATTATAGGAAACTGAATAAACTGACAAAGAAGAATCGTTATCCACTGCCCCGCATAGATGATCTCTTTGATCAGTTGGTTGGAGCTAGAGTATTCTCACAGCTTGACTTGGCTATTGGATTCCATCAGTTGCGTGTAGCTGAGGATAGTATTCAGAAGATGGCATTACATAAACCCGACGGATTGAGTGGTTAGTCATGCCCTTCTGACTGACCAATGCACCCGCCTACTTTGTTGATATGATGAGCCGAGTATTTAGGGGGTTTCTAAACAAATTCATTGTGGTATTTGTAGATGATATTCTTGTATACTCGAGGAGTACGGAAGAACATGAGTCGCATTTAGGAGAAATGCTCAGTACACTCTGCGTGCATAAGCTTAAAGTAAAGTTTTCGAAGTGCCACTTTTGGAGAGAGGAGGTACTCTTTTTGGGACACATCGTCTCAGAAAGTGGCTTAGCAGTTGATCCCAGCAAGGTGGTAGCAGTTCAGGATTGACATGTTCCGAAAAATGCCACGGAGGTGAGAAGTCTCATTGGTTTGGCGGGATATCATCGCAAGTTCATTAAGGACTTCGCGAAGATCTATGCCTTACTGACCTGTCTTACCAAGAAGAATCTAGTCTTTTTGTGGGATGTGAAGTGTGAAGATGCTTTTATCAAGTTGAAGGAGGCATTGTCTAGTGCACCAGTTTTGGTGTTACTAGATGGGACGAAGCCTTTTATAGTTTATACCAATATTTATGGTACTGGGTTAGGCGCGATATTAATGCAAGAAGAAAGGGTGGTGAGTAATGTGAGTAGGCAGCTGAAGACCCATAAGAGGAACTACCATACACATGATCTTGAGCTGGCGGCCATTTTTTTTTGCGCTCAAGTCGCGAAGGCATTATCTTCTAAGGGAGCGGTTTAAGCTATTTACGGATCACAAGTCCTTAAAGTATTTGTTCTCCCAAAAGGACTTGAATTTAAAGCAGCAGAGGTAGATGGAGTTCTTGATACATATGACTTTTATATCTCTTGTTCATAGAGTGGATACATTTAGAGTATATTTCTACCATTGATTAGACAGCGTGCAGTGTTTAGTCCCTTGTTCATAGAGTGGAGACATTTGGAGTATATTCCTACCATTGATTTCCGACCATCATGAGATATTACCCTAGGATTACTAGCAGCTTTAGATGTTCAGCCTACATTGATTGAGCGTATTGGATCTAGGTAGAATGAGGATAAGGAGCTAGTAGATATCATATAGAGGATTGGTAGAAGAGAATCATCGAGCCATTTGAGGCACTATGTCATTGAATCAAGAGTATGGTTACAGAGAGATGATAGGCTATGTGTTCCCCATAGTATGGATTTGATAGATGCGGTGTTAGCAAAGTCTCACCGTTCTAGGATGACCATTCATCCTGGTGGTGACAAGATGTATCATGACATGAAGCAAATCTTCTATTGGCCCAGTATAAAGAAGCAAGTAGCGGATGGGAAGCTAGCACCGAGATATGTTGGACCATTTCCTATATCAGAGAGGATTGGGAGACTCGCATACCGTTAGCGCCAAAATTGGTCACTAACACCCAAATCCAGACGAAAGCACCAAATCGCAGTCACAGATCACAAATAGAATGTACGTAGAGAGTATAAATATGAAGAACAGTAAAAATTAAAAAGAAAGCAGTAATGACATAGGATTTATAGTGGTTCGGCTAACTCCGGCCTATGTCCACTCCAGAAATTTCCTTTCTATTGATGTCAGAATCAATTACGGTTACAATCCAGAGTTTTAAAGCAATAATGCAGAGTAGCCTTAATGAGGAAGTAGGAAGAAAACAGAATGGAGATCCCCTTTTCTGAAGCCCCTCCTGCTGTATTTATAGGCAAAATCCGAGTTACTGGGCTTCTTGAGTGGTCCAGGCCCATTGAGACCATAGCCGAACCTACGCCCTTCATCACGACCGACCTTGAGCTTTGTACATGCCGACCTGAAGCATCTTGGGTATTAACCCGAAGTAAACCTATCCATAACTCGAAGCAAAGGAGCAGCCGACCCCATATAATCCTATACCGAACCCGAGCCACTCCAACATGCCGATCCACTTCGTCCTACCGACCCACACCATCCTGCCGAGCCACACCATCAAGACCGAGCCACTTCAGCATGACCGAACCAGAACATGACGAACCACCAAGGCCGATCACATCGAGGCCGAACCACCAATGCCGATCCCATATAACCAGTCCACCAAGGTCTATCCCATCGAGGCCGAACCACCAATGTCGATCCCATATAACCAGTCCACCAAGGCCAATCCTATATGGTCGAACCAAGGATAACCGACCCCTTACCAAAGGCCGACCCATGCATGAACTCCTCTCCTTAACCGAGCCATGTACGACCGAGCCACCTTGATCGAGCGACCCACACCAAACGGTCCATGACTGATCGTCTATCCATCCAGCTGCCTCAAACCCATTGTATTCCAGTCTTGATAAACGAGCAGTCGTTTTTAGTTAAATCCGTCGGTCTATGGCCTTGCCAAAAGACGGGTTAACACATACCGAGTAGATTTGCCGAGCAGTTTGGCTAGGGTCCACAATGTGTTTCATGTTTCTCATCTTAGGAAGTATGTTCATGATCCAGAAACTACTATCGCTTTGACGGCACTGGAGGACTTAGTGGTGGAACCAGATATGACTTTTGCAAGGCAACCAGTTCATGTTGTGGCAAAAGATGAGAAGAGGTTAAGGAACAAGACAGTCAGGTTGGTGAAAGTTCAGTTGAGCGACAACGTGAAGGATTGTACTTGGAAGACAAAAGACATTATTAGGGCTACTTTTCCTGAGCTGTTTTAGATGGTATGTTCTATATAGGGTTTATATAGAATTTGGCTGGTAGGTTATACTAGCTTTGCTTGCATGGGCTATATGTTTGTTGTTGTGTCCTTACTGAAATTTCAGGAACGAAATCCTTTAAGGTGGGGAGTTTGTAATGCCCCTGAATTTTAATTAACATTATTCGGGATATTAATTTGATAAATTAAATAGAATAATGTGAATAAGTAGGGAGATTAGATTAATAAATCTAATGGTCGTGTCTAAATGAATGAACTAAAATAAGATTTAACTAAATTTAGAAGGAGGAATTTCCTAAGGGATAAAACTTGAAAATGGGGCTACATTTCTTTGAATATATCTCTTCCTCCACCTTAATAAACTTCCATTTTTTCATTCTTAACTTCCATATACTTCGGTCGGCCATTAAAAAGATCTAGGAAGAGTTTAAATTGAAGAATAAGCTAAGGAATTAAAGCTAGAAAAGTATCTCATTCTCCAATCAACTAATCAAGGTGAATAATCATGTTTATCATCTCATTTTTCTATGTTTGGACCGGTTATGGGCTATACCCGATTCATGTTTATGATTTTGGTTAGGATATAAGCATTTAAACCTTTGTTTAGATAAGACATAGGTGATTTAAAACGTTAATGGGCTAATTAACACGTTTTCATTCGGTTTTGGTTAAATTCCGAGTTGTTTTGATCTTCATATGCTTTGAAATTTTAATATGTTGAAGTATATGATTTATCTGATTTTTGGTGATTTTTGGGTATTTTTCCTTACTGATTTACTAAGGTAATTAAATTATTTAAGCCTAAGGGCTAAACTGAAATTGCCTTTAGAAATAATTGGGGAAGAAGTACAGTGTTTTAAGAAAAATGTTGACTTTTGTATACTTTTTACTATTTAGAAGTACAGAAGAAGGTTCCTCGGCCAATCAAAATTAGACAAGCAAGATAAAAACATCACTTCAGTGAGCCCAGTTTTGCCTTCGACTCCAACAAGCCCGCTTTTTCACTTTCGATGAAGTCTAAAGGTACCTTTCGTCTAAAACGGAAGGTAAACAATTACCTTCCGCTCAAAGTCGAAAAGTAGGCACGAGACCGAAGGGAAGAAAAGGGCGAAGGGATGTAGAGGCTGCTTCTTTTGCTTTTGGATAGAAATAAAAATTGCTTTCAAATAAGTTGAAGGGGAATCCTTCTACTCTAACATTTTATAAGAGATTAAAATTTTTATATATTCAAGAAGGGGTTTCGAAGGGGATCTTCGAAAGCTTCAACCTTCAAGAGTACTGTTTTAAAATATTTTCTGAAAAGGCGTTTTAATACCTTTCGGCAAGCCAAAGGGTAAACCTTCCGACATGGTCGGAAGTATGTTTTCGAAGGGTTGATTCCAACACCAACACTTCATTGTTTTTGAATGATTGCAAAAGGTTTTGAAGGGGTTATCTTCAATAATTGCGAAAGATTTGATTTCGAAAGGTTTTGAAGGGGTTATCTTCAATGATTATGAAAGGTTTTGGTTTCGAAAGGTTTTGAGTTTGAAAGGTTTGATTTCAATAGGTTTTGAGTTCGAAAGGTTTGATTTCGAAAGGTTTTGAAGGGGTTATCTTCAATGATTGCGAAAGGTTCTGATTTCGAAAGGTTTTGATTTCGAAAGGTTTGATTTTGAAAGGTTTGATTTCGAAAGGTTTCCATAGGAGCTAACTTTGGATGTTTATTTGCTTTCGAATGTGACTTCATTCGAAGGGTTTTAAATGACTGTTTTTAGCTATTTTTCTTGAGTAAAGTTTTGCTAATTCGAAGGGGCTACTTCGAAGGGTTATAGCATAAAATACTTATCTTTGTTTGAATATAGAAGGGGATCCTTATTTAAAAAGAATGTTATAAAACCTTGGGGACACCGGGGTGGGTTTAATGTTTTCGATACATAGTTTGGGGTTACAAAGAGAAATATGCTTTCGAAAATATATATTGGGGCTATCAATGTGGTTTTATTTCATTTAACCTAATTGGGGCTACCAATGGGAATAGGTTAAACAGGTGGTATACTTGGGAAAAAATAATTAATTATGGGGATCATGAATTTTTATAAATAACCATGAGGATCATGATGTTTCAATTGGCCAAGTAATGGGTTCTTGGTTAACTTAGGAAAACCATGGAATGTGCGGTGGATAGCCCACATCAAATTTCTAAAGTAAAGAATGTTTTGCCAAAGGTGGTCAGCCTCGGAATTTGGCACCCAAGGTTCATAGTCATCCAAGGAAAACTATGGAGTGTGCGGTGGATAGCCCATACCAACTTTTGTAAAACAATGTTCAATGGACAATCTGCATTTATTTTGAATGAATTTGGATGGATAGTCCTATTAAACTATGACGGATAGTCATTTAAAAAGATTTTAGAGGGGAACTCTAATAAACTGATTTTAGATGGGAAATCTAATAAATTGCATTTAGGTGGGATACCTAAATAATGGGTGGATGAGATATTCAATATATATGATTTATGGATTTATTTCATATTATGTTAAGACTAATCATTTTGGGTGTAGGGGCATAGTAAATGATTTGCATGTTTTATTTTGGATACTAGTGATGGGAAAACCAGTTCCGCTAAGCGGCGCGGTCTCACTAGATATCTATTTATGACAAGAGATGATAGGAGATTATTCATACCAGACTTATTGTCTGACTCGAAGTTTGTGTTTCTCCACAAACTCTCGGGTACTCAAAATTAATTTGAGTAGTTTGAGAGTGGAAGACTTTCAGGTTTTTGGACGAATAAGTTTCCGGAGACGTGCAGGAGGCAGTGTTAGCTATATAGGAGTTATTTTGTGTATTCTGCTGTGATGTACTAAGAAATGTAAAGTTCATATTTATTAGTTCTCTGATCATCATAAGGGGACATCTTCATATGTTGTTCTTATCGTATTTTGTACATGTATATATGATCTGAACGTGGTTAAGGTTTGGGATTATGTAATTAAATCTTAAATTGAAATTCGTAAGAAATGAGAAATTCAGTTTTGTTGAAGTTTAAAAATCTTCATATTCTTGTGTTTCTGTGTTGCCAATAGTTTCATGATTCCGATTTCGGTCACTCAGAAATAACACCTATGGATGACTGCAGCATCCGTAGCAGTTAGTTTTGAGCCTCCAGAAGCGGGATGTTACAAATGATGCAGAAGTCCATAATAGTAAAGCTATACGGCCGAGAGGCTGCTGAACCTATGGAGAATCACTATAGTGATTTCTTTAGCTTTAGGTTGAATGATAAAAAGCATAGGACACGCTTGCTATTAAGAAGGTAACACAAATGCTTCGTTAGGCTATAAATCATCAAGCTAGTATACTCGGCACGAGCCTAGGGTTCGTGGCCGACTTTGATGTTGCTTTGGCCGGCCTCACCACCCTCTCCAATAATTTTGCCTTCTTCGGCACCTTCGTGTTCTAGTTCTACGTTTTCAGCGGCTTCGGCCCTAGGACTTGTGGTTGGGGGTAACTCAAGATCGACTTCGCCTTCTGCGGGTGGATTGTTATCACCATTATCATCATCATCCTCAATGTCGACAACCGGAACTCTGCCAGTGCTGTGGTCCTCTAATAATAAATCGAGAAAGAATATTCTTGTTTGTCAATGCCTATCCTCAGTTGGGATTGCCAAAGAGTACTAACGGTACCCGAAAGTGATCCTCCGCTGGATCTCGCCGAAACATCTACATAACGGAGAACGATAAATTAAGCGTACAAACTATAAGGCAAATGCACAAATGGCGTTAGAAATAGAACTTAAGTCCGGATGTCCATCTAAGAGCGAACCCGGATAGACAGCGTACATAGAACCATTCAGCCTTAAAATAACTCAGCTTGTTCCAAGCCCCGGTAACAATTCTGCAACCTCTCATCGGTTCTAAGTAAATAAGAGGCGGGTTTTCTTTGCCGCTTTTAAAGCTATAAATGTATCGGATTTCTTCATCGCTAGGCACTCGATTCAAATGCTTAGAGAAAACTAAATATGTGCTAAGAAGAAAAGCGTAGCTGTTTGGATGCAGCTGTGTGGGAGCTAGTCTCATAAAGTTCAGAACTCAACGGACGAATTATGGCGGGACGCGGCCCGTCAAGCACATATATCTATTGCAAGCTATATATCCTTCTGGAGGATCGTGAGCTCTTTGGTTGCGAGACGGTGCCAGAACATTGTCAAATGGAATTCCATGCTTATTGTATATCCTTCTGAGAGATCCTTCATCGATTTTGGAAGGAACGGAATCGACCGGGTTATTCAGTATTATAGCATCCACAAGAGTATCGGGTGTTGTGTCTATTTGAGGCTAATCTACCGGTTCAACCGGATTTTTAGGAATCTGTTGCTCTACTTCAGGATTCTCTAGGTTTTATTGATCAATGCGGGGAATTTTCGGTTGTTGCTCTTGTTAGATAGAAGTTTGGTACGTCTGAGAAGTTGTGGCTGAGCTTGACCCTGCATCAGATTCGATATATTTTGAAGGTAAAGTACCTGTGGTCTAAGCAACCAGACGTTTGGAACGTCTTTGGTCCATTTCTATAAAAAAAAACTCGACATATAATCAACATTAGAAGATTAACTACAAACTGTACTCCCCATGCTAAAATGGATTCTAGTGTTGTGTCGTGTAGTGATGTGCAGTCCAGATTATTATTTAACCGTCTGTTTTAGCAGTTCGATCTTAAAGTTTGGGCATCACTTGACGTGATCGTCATTGTTGACCGTCCCGACTAGCTTTATGTTATTGGCCACGCTTTGGAGATGTTTCAAGATGGTAAAGGAATTCAGCACGAATCGGCAAGGCAATGTTTTGATAGCAAACTTGGAACAAGGGCAAAATCTGCCTAAGTATGGGAGTCTCACCGACCCCCACGACCAAGGAAGTTTTTCCCTTCCTACTCCATCACCGCCAACTCTAGAATAGCGGCCTCCAACATTCATTCTCGTCCATGTCCTCTCTTCCGCACCTCTGTATCCATGTTCAAGTCAACTATTCGCCTACCTATTAGGGTTAAAGGCAGAGTTTGGTGCGTTCTCAAAGCTAGGGTATAGATCAGTGTACGTGCAGCTTGAGATTTCTAGGCAAGGACGCGACGGACTGGGCGACGTTAGGTGCTAACGATGATGGACGGCAGCGGTCTCAAGTTATGGCGAGGGCGAAGATTGGTACGGGGATCGACAGGTTTCCAATGGAAGGAATTCGAGCTCTTTTGGGTCGACAGAGGCAAATTAGGAAAGTAGAATGGAGGAGAGGGGTTATATAGTACCATCGGCACATGTTCTCGCATGAACTTTGAAGATATTCCAAGTGCAGAGTCGGTACCGACTCCCAAATCAAGGATCGGTACCGAGTCCTAAATTTAAAAAACAAAACAAAGAACATATACATACAAGCATATGTATGGTATATGCATATGTGTGTGAATTCCTATGCACGTGTGGTGAGCCATGTGAGTATATACCCAATACTTGACGAATAAAGTTGAAGGAAAATCAGATTCATAACTGAGGAACTCATAGATAGGATCAATTTGAAACCACCATACCTGGAGTGGCAGACCACGGGATCTCCTTCAACTCCCACTTAGGGATCAATATCGACGGACTGGGCGACGTTAGGTGCTGACGATGATGAGCGGTGGCGGTCTGATGTTCAGGCGAGGGCGAAGATTGGTACGGGGATCGATAGGTTTTCAATGGCAGGAATTCGAGCTCTTTTGGGTCGGTAGAGGCAAATTGGGAAAGTAGAATGGAGGAGAGGGGTTATATAGTACCATCAGCACATGTTCTCGCATGAACTTTAAAGATATTCCAAGTGCAGAGTCGGTACCGACTCCCAAATCAAGGATCGGTGTCGAGTCCTAAATTTAAAAAACAAAACAAAAAACATATACATACAAGCATGTGTATGGTATATGCTTATGTGTATGAATTCCTATGCACGTATGATGAGCCATGTGAGTATATACCCAATACTTGACGAATAAAGTTGAAGGAAAATCAGATTCATAACTGAGGAACTCATAGATAGGATCAGTTTAAAACCACCAGACCTGGAATGGCAGACCACGGGATCATGTTCCAGATTTATAGTCTGAGATGTTGGTAGAATGTTGCAACGGGTCATTATAGACATGACATTTTACGGAATCGATTCGCGAAAGGATAGAAACCGTTCAAAGCACGGAGTGGAGTCCTTCAAGAGAATCCGAACTTGTCTCGATTCAAAGCACATCACGTCGGGAATAAGATGTACTTTAGGGGGAAAGTGTTATCCTGCCTTTTGACCATGCAAAATCCGGACAAGCTGGACAAATAGAACCTGGAGTTATCGAAGCGGAAAGCTTGGAGAGATAGCCCAGGAGTCCATAAACCAAGCACAGGCAGAGCCACGAATTCAAAGCCAAAGCCATCAAAGGCAACAAGATAATGGAATCTCCCAAGTTGGAGATCGGTACCGACTCCCACTAGGAATCAGTACCGACTCCCAAATACAACATGGGTGGACCCCATCTTCTCCTTACATGCTTATCTTGATGCCAAAAGCATATTTCCAAAGTTGGTTTGGTGATTAAATGCATTTCTTCATTAAACTCCATGGACACTTGAAACTACAACTTTGTTCTCCTTCAACTCTATCATTTGGGCTTAGAAACAGCTATAATAAGTACAAACAACTGTGGAATGGAGAAGCTAATCACAAGATGATTCGATGTGAGGAATTGAAGACTTCAAATATGGGCATCTTGGGGATCGGTACTGACTCCCACTTAGGGATCAGTATCGACTCCCAGCTTCTACTAAGGTGGCACTTATTATTTTAGGAGAATTGGTCAAATTCATGCACAACGGTTTGGAGATATTTTAGATGAGATTTTAGGTTTCCTACCTCTATAAATAGAGGGGTGGGACTCATTTTTCAAGATCTTTTTTTTTGTTGCTCTAGTTCCATTATTTCTTATATTCTTGTAACCCTTAAATTCTAAGTGTTGGAGTTATACCGACCTCCAAGAACTTCTGCCTCCAAATCAGAAATAAGCAATAAAACTTCAAAATGGACGTAGGCCTTGCTTTGCCGAACCACTATAAACAATTATGTCTTGTTTATTTCCATATTTTCATTTACTTTTCTTCATTTAATCTCTCCTACATAAACTTCTGGGTGTTTGTGTCATTTGTGGTTCAACAAATATCTATCATTTAGTATTTGATATTTAATCATTATAATTAATATTTATATTAATATTTTAAAAAATTTAAAAGACAAATTTAAAAATACAGGAAATTATTGTCAAGGACAAAATTTCTCAGGATTTTAGCCTCAAGGACAGACCTTCAGTAATTTAGCCTTAAGGACAACTTTCTTTAGGTATCAGTTTTTAAGTTTTTAGGTATCAGTTTGTAGTTATCGGTAGCAGTTTTTAGGTATCAGTTTTTAATTCGGTAGCAGTTTTGGAAAAATGTTTGTCCTTATGAATAATTTAAAAGAATGTTTGTCCTTATGAATAATTTTTAGAAGAATGTTTGTCCTTGTGGATAAAATATTGAAGTCGTGTCCTTGAGGCTAAAAATATACAAATTTTTGTCCTTTAAATTAATTCCCCCTTTAAAAATACAGAAAATTATTGTCAAGGACAAAATTTCTCAGCATTTTAGCCTCAAGGACAGACCTTCAGTATTTTAACCTGAAGGACAACTTTATTTAGGTATCAGTTTTTAAGTTTTTAGGTATCAGTTTGTAGTTATCGGTAGCAGATTTTAGGTATCAGTTTTTAGTTCGGTAGCAGTTTTGGAAAAAAAATTTGTCCTTATGAATAATTTTGAAAGAATGTTTGTCCTTATGAATAATTTTTAGAAAAATGTTTGTCCTTGTGGTTAAAATATTGAGGTCGTGTCCTTGAGACTAAAAATATACAAATTTTTGTCCTTTAAATTAATTCCCCCTTAAAAATATTCATAAAATTTAAAAACAATATTTTTAAATTTTCATAAAATCGAAAGAAATAATCAAAAAATTTCATAAAATATTCAAAACTTCGAAAAATTTGAATATGTTAAAAAATATTCAAAATTCTAAAAATATATACATTATGTTGCAAATCTTAACACTCATCTTGCTTTGGTTTTGCATGATGATTGGAATGCAAAATGTATTGAAACTTGTGTATGATAAAAGGGCTCCAAAACAAAAAATTTGGCTCCCAAGCAAAATTTTAAGCTCCGCTTTGTTTAAATCCACTACTCCCTTCCACTCACGCTCATCATCATTTCCTTTCACCTCCGTCCACGCTTTCCCTCTATCCCTTTTTTCTTCATTTATTTTAGCAATTCAGTGCTTGCTTTCAATCACGTCCTTCCAGATCTGCAGCCTGTGGTTTTATATCTTGGTTTTTGGGTCTGATGTTTAGTTGGAACTTCTTCTCTTGAAATTTTGGTCTCCCTTTGGAGAGTTTTTGTAATAAACTGCCTGCAACTGACCCTTGTACAGTTCCTGAGATTGATGCTTCTACTTGTAATTTCCTAGAGATCTCGAATCACCCAAAAACTTTGAGCTTCTACCTTTTTATAGCATTTGTCTATTGCAGTATTATCTCAGAAAATTAACATAATTTAAACTAGTATGTGTGTGTATATAAAACATCCATAAAGTTCAGTATCCAATAAATAATGATATTCTAATCAACATCAACCAACGATCATATAAACACATTTAAATCATTCAAAACAATTTATAAGTTATAATGATATCCATAAAGTCACGTTTCATACAATATACACCAAGTATCCACTAAGCATACACCAAATACTACTATATTTTAGCAAAATGTGCAAAGCCCAAAAAGCCATATGCTTACTGCGGCAAAAAGAGCTTCAAATACTTCAATAAGCGAGAACCCAAAATGAGCCATATGCTTACTTTAATTACCTATAAAGCAAAAATTAATAGTGAGTATTAAAACTATGTCAACGCTCAGACATCGTTTCGGCCAATAAACTGTTACACATGCCTAGTGAAGCTATGCTAAATGACAATAAAAATGATAATATCTCGGTAATGTCGTCTCAAGAAAACAAAGTGGTGAAGTTGTTCAGTAAGTATATTGCTAACAAATCCAAAAATAATGAACCTCAAGTCTGAATCAAAGTTGTAAAAAGTAATCTTATGCAAGAGAATTCAGCTCAAGTGAGTTCTAATTTAGGACCTAAAGAAAAACAAGGCACAATCGCCAGTAACACAATAACATATGAACATAGTAAATAATAGAGACAGTCCATTGTAGACATGTTCAAAATTATGCAAAAAAGGAGTGCAAAAGTTGCAGGAAAATCGCTTGTAAGTGAAATTGAGAAAATAGACACTGTAAGGTCGGAAGATATAACAGAATCATGTAATATGCAGTGCAGCGAGACATCAAATGGCGCAGACAAAAACAAATGCAAATGCAGAGCAATCAAAAGACTAAGCTGAAGATATTCCATGAGTCAAAGATAGTGCAGAACAAAGTACAGTGTCCTCAGACAAGACAATGATGGAGGGAGCGGCTGTTATGATGACAAAAGTGGTGATTACCACTTCAAATTTAGAAGCAAAAGATGCTACAGTCATTTACCAGTGGGCTAGAATGTTCCTGCTGATCTGGTTCAAATAGTGAAGGAACAGAACTAATAACTAGTTGGAAACTAAAGCAATGAATAAGCAGAAGTAGCAGACTGACGTTAAGTATGCTGCAACTGAATTTGGAGATAACATCAAGTCTGGAGCATTAGACAGTGAATGGAATGCGTAACGACAAGACTGAAGTAAGAGTGTTGAATAGAAGTTTCATGGATCTAGTAATTTACTTAAGAGGGAGTGTGAATATAGAGGGGTTAGGGCATAAGAAGATTGATCAGAAAAGAGAGGAGAGGAGATGGTCAGAGGTGATATTCAGGCAACAGAGTACTGAAACAATTTAAACACACAATGCAGCACATACCAACATGAACATTCAGGCATTCACGTCACTTATATACACAGGCAACCGAAACCCATGAACACACAGTGCATACACATCACTTATATACACAGGCAATCGAAACCCATAAACACACACTAAAACTTCACACAGTGCGCATACTTGCTGCTGTATACAACCACACACAATCAACACATTCGCTTGTACACAGGCACAAACATAACACTCACTAACACACAGATGAAGACACACACGCAATTCACTTGCACAGGCACATAGTTGTTCTGCATACAACTACACACTAGCAAACCCTTAATTTATGAACAATAGCAAGGAAAATGTGTTACAGGGTCTTCAAACTCATAAACAAACACATTAAGTAATTTGTTTCAGGATCCTTACTCCTTAGTATTTAAGAACAAACACAGCAAGTAATGTGTTATAGTAATAGGGTCATCAGATTCAGCAGCAAACATAGTAATGTAATGTGCATTCATGGTTAAAATTAAGTGCAGGGTGGGGAGAATGAAGTTGCAAGTATAGAGTTCAAAAATTTTAGTAATACATAACAGTAATGTATTGTTAAATTATAAAATTCAACCTTTATTGAAGATGTAGATCTATTTGTTTATCGTTTCTTCTTCTTTCCCCACAAATTACAAAATCAAAAATATATTTTCACAATAAGAAAAAAATACTTACCACAAACCGAGTCCATTTTGACATACATAGTAGGCTATATCACATTACTGTTATATTATTACCTAGCAACCATATGTTATCATTTGACCAATGTGTATACAAAGTAACTGTCAAAAAGCCATATGAACAGTCAGATCATATGTTATTTAAAAGGATTAAAATCATGTTTAAAAAGGAGAAAATCATCGTTGAGAAATTTTCAAATGGTAATACTAGAACTTGGACTCAGTAACCCAATATGTGCACTTTGTAATATAAACTTGAAGTACCAGGTGGTTTAAAGCAAACATACAATAATGGATGAAATATGTAGACCAAACAGACAATAATATAAAGAAAAATACCAAAAACATCTACAATGAATGACAAATGAAAGTATTCAGAACGTAGGTCAAAATTTTATTAGATGTTGTAAGAAGGCAGTCTCATTAGCAATATGCAAATTAAAACTGGAGGGGTCATCTGAGTAATAAGAAAATCTGAATTATTTTACTATACGTATGAATTCAGTAGACTTAAATAGCAGTAAAGTCGTAAAATATAAATCACTGACAGTATATAAATAAGCTTTAGAATACTCCTTGAACCTTGGTCAGGACCAAGCTTCTTTTCGTAGGTTTAAAGAAGTATGAATGTAATATTGGTGTTAGCAACGAATCTGAGGCTTTACTGTCTTAGGCTGCTTTTGGTTTGCCATTTTTAGTTTTGAGTTTTCGTCCATACAAAAATGCACAAGACGCATGTATATTATCGAAAACAACCATTTTAAAAGATAAAATTAACATACAAAATAGAAAAAAACTTTTTTTTTTGTTTTCCGTGTTTTGAAAAATGATAGAAGCACGAGAAACAATTCATCCTTCCGTCGTTCGTCCGCCCCCTCCGTTGTCCCTCCTTTTTCTTTCATTCTTTTCGTCGTCGCTTCACTCCTCTCATATTTGACATACATATTTGAAACAGAAAACGCAAAATTCATTTTTAAACCAAACACTACCTTATTTTTTCATCGAAAATAAAATTCTATTTTGAAATTAAATGGCAATATAATCTACTTCTTTTTCCAAACAAATGCACATCTGATTCGTAGGTATGAGTATTCATATTTACATAAGAAACAAATTAAGAAATACAACAATGTTCTTAACAATATTTAAGATTCGGTTTTTAAGTTAGATGTAAAGTAAAGATCAATTCAAATGATATTGTGCAAAAGAGACTTGTTTTTTTCGTTCAACGCTTTGAAGTTGGATTAAAAAATTAACGTGACTGATATGTACTTACATTATTTGTGCCAAGGAGCGGTCAAACACAGTTATTTAAAAGTCGAAATAAATAGCTAACAGATAATGATGGTTGGAGATATTAATTCATATTCTTTGCTTGCTGCTGCAATTAAGCCTACACCACAGATTGAATAAGTGTGGGGAAATAAAACGTTTGAGTAGGTAAAAAATATATAAAAAGAAAATCATTTGCAATAAATTGATTGAGTGACTAATAGGGTAATCAAAGATTTACTTACTGAAGTCCAATGGAGATTGATGCTCCAATATGATATCGAAACAGCAGGAGGATAACCACGTGGAAAAGGTAGATACCACGGCACTAAGTTGATGTGTAAATTTGAATTCTCCTTACAATCTGAAATTATCCAAGAAACAACATCAAAATTAGGTTCTCCTAATTCATAGTAAATAGTTTAAAAAAATACAGTAGTAGAAGAGGCAAAAGTATAATATACCCAAGTATTATCATTATAATAATTGGAGTCTGTAAGTAAAGAAGTATGAAAATAATAAAATAAAAGCAATGATATCATATGTTTAATATTATTTTTAAACCGAGTCCATGGGAGCATAATATCAACAATATATGATGAATATCTCGGTCAGGTATATTTTGACTGCCGAGCTTTTATTACATGTTATCATTTGAAAATTTGAGCTATTATACGAGTAAACTTAAGGATATATATGCGAAATGGCACGTACTAATATTTTCTCTTGACTAAAACTACATATAGCATTTCGAAAGATTTTGGAGTTTTACAACCCATAAAGCATTCACTTAATCAAGATAAGAAATACATAAATCAAGATTGTAAGTTATCAGCAAATTATTACCTAGCAATACATCAAAATTCATATCCATTACGTCAAAAGTATATCTCGCAATCTTCCCTAACATAGCTAACATCTTCAAATAAAGCATCGACATCCATATTTTTCTCTTCGCAATCTTCCTTAACTTACTTCTTCAATGGAATCATTTGTCTCCAATTCATGAAAACTTTTCGGTGGTGCCTTCATTACAACATACAGATTAGAAAATTCATGTTCTCTTGAATTAAAAACGTGTTTCTCTTGAGATGCCAAGATATATGTATCTTTTGAAAATGAAGTTTGACTTTGATGTAAATCATCAACAAGGGTAAACCCATCTTCAACCTTAATCACATTTCCTATGTTCGTCGAGTGACATTTAAAAATAGAAACATAAAAGACATTATAGTCTAACAAAATTATATCAGTTAATATCTCATAGTAAGTAACCACATCAACCACTTGGGAATTGTCTTTTGCATTTGCTCTACACATGGTTGTCGCATCATAAGTTACCCCAGTTTTTTTAGTTTCTCTATTAATATCTTTTATATGAAATCATCGTCCGTTTATAATATATCATTTGCATGATAAAGCAATATTTTTTGGACCATATGCAATCCACTTTAACATTTTATCATGATCCTTTGAGCCAATAGTTATCCGGAAAAAATAAATCTATCAAAAATTAGATTTAAATATTATTATTTTAAAGTCAAATGAGAAAATATTTAAAATTTCAACTAACCTTGTTTTTAAACCAATCAACAAAGTTATCGATGTGTATTTTCCACAATAAGGTCGCATTTTTTCGAAATTCTTGTTCGAATTTTGTTACTCCTCCAAATGCAAACTAGTAAAATACAAGTGAAGCTAAGTTATATTGAAAAGTACAAACACATTAAATTGATTGAAACAAAATATAATATACTTACTCTAAAAATGGTTCTTTTATGGTCATATTCATTAACACAACCAAATGAGCTATTTCCTTCTCGCTAGAAAACAACGTAATTGTATTAGACATTGATAGTGGACGTTGTTCGAGTATTGCATAATTTTCATAATCCTGATTTCGAACTTCTTTCTGTATCCCGTGTCTTTTTCAAAAATTCACTAAAAAATCTAGTTCGTTCTTCTACAAGATATGATTCTGCAATACAACTTGCAGGACGTGCATAGTTCCTCACGTAATCTTTAAGTGTTTTCATATATCTCGAATGGATATATCCAATGAAAATGAATTGGTCCACACAATCATGCTTCTCTTCTAAGATGAACGGTTAAATGTATCATCATATCAAAAAAAGAGGGTGGAAAATATCTTTCGATTTCGCATAATATTTTAATAATCTCATCATCGAGCTGTTGCAACTTATCTCTATGATGAAAGCGTTGACATATCTTGTGAAAAAATAAGCTCAAACGAACTATTGCTTTGGGTTTTTTGCAGTAAACCTCTTATTGCAACCGATAATAATTGCTTCATTAAAACATGATAATCATGAGACTTCAAACTTCTAACTTTACAATCCTCCAATGGTGCACATTTCTTAAAATTTGAGCAATAATCATCAGGACCTTTGAAATCATACAACCTTTTGCAAAATATTTTTCTTCTTCTGAATTTGACAATGTATACAGAGCTGAAAGAAGATGTCTTATTTCAACGAGGCTGTGCATAAAGTCCATGTCGAATTCCTCAATCCTTTAAATCATTTCTACAATTAATCTTATCTTATGACTTTTTATCATGCAATTGTAATTAGTACGCTTTAACAAACATTTTTCTCAACATGCATTGCATCTATATTATGGTATAATGTAAGTTCCTACAGAAATTAAAATTTTAATACTTTAGTTTTCTATAAAAAAAATCATTTTTAGATCAATATAAAAAAATAAAAAATGAACACTAACCTCTCTATATGGCAAGTAAAAAAGATTGATCTTTTTTTCCACCTTGACAGCTCCATTTTCATAGGATCAATAACCTCATGATCGTCAATCTTCCTTTTCTTACTTTTTTTGTTATTAAATTGGACTTTTTTAGTCGGTCTCGTCTTATTTAGCTTCTTCTTGTTCTTTCCCCTTTCGCTCTTCTTTTTATCTTCATCTTTTTTTCCAAAATCATTCGGAAGGTTTTTCAAAATACAAGAGATGTTTTTTCTAGGAAGAATTCTAGGTATATTTTCTTCCTCCAAGTGTTATTAGACCAAGCTTTTTTTCCTTAGAGAATTTGAAAGAGGTAAAAATCTTCCATGACCTATATAACAGTCTTTCGACTATGTTTCAACTATCGATGGTGCGTATTGACACCGCATAATGGACAAGCTTTTTTTCCATTTACACAACATCCAGCAAGATTACCATAAGCTGGAAAATCATTTATCGTCCATAAAAAATAGCTCTCATGTTAAAAGTTGTCTTACTAAATGCATCACATCTCAACTCTACTACTCCATAAGCGATACAACTCTTCCACCAATGGTGCTAAATATATATCGATATCATTTCCCGGTTGTTTTGGACTAGAAATTAGCAAAGTTAGCATAATATTCTCCTTCTTCATGCACCACAGAGACAACAACTAATATGTCACAAGCATTACCGGCCAGCAACTATATTGGAATTCAAAATAGAAAATGGATTAAACTCATCTATAGTAAAATCAAGTTTGAGATTACGTGGATCGACTGAAAATATTTTCCAATTTGCATCCACCATACTCCAGTTACAAAATCCACAGGTCTCATTTTTCCATCAGTACTTTTATTGTTGAAATGCCATCTCAAGTCTTACGCCATCTTTTTAGATTTGAATATTCTTCTAAATCTTGAAATTATTGGAAAATACCTCAACACTTTAACTAGTATACCTTTGCATGATCTCCTTCGTATCTTGATTTATCTTCCATCT